>CAMZMU010000085.1:67922682-68522682 GCA_947311845.1 Poa pratensis
TCGACCTAGTTCTAACCATAATTAGTCGTACACCAAATTAATTAGCTGGTAATTTGTGTTCTCTATTTCACAAATGATACATTTTAGCCAAATTGCATTTGCACGTGTATCTAGTTATCTTGCACATGTATGAAATTTTCACACACTCTCAAGACTTGTAGATATGTCTTAATACACTAATTGCTTACCATCTGGGGCATGGATTCATGTTCAAAAAATTGTCCTCAATTTAGAATCACAATCCTATAGCCCCTCTCATGCTATATATCATGGAGTATTTTTAAAGAAACATGCATGCACGAATATGGATCATGGAGGTAATTATGAGATGCACTTTATATGTCGTGATTCAACACTACATGCCTCTTTGTTTTGCATGTTATGAAAATGCAGGAATGGGTAAAATGCATAATTATGTCATCACCATTAAAATCCTACAAGACTTAGCTAGCCTAATTACTCTGAACTTTTCCAAGATGTAGACTAAATCCGAATGGAGGGAGTACTTAGAATTTCAACCCTCTAAAATTTCTGTGAAAATCATTCGAAACAAAGTTACCCTACATTTGCCAAATTCTAGTTGCAAATTTGTGTACCAATTATTAACTACAGTGTAAGTATACATGTAGTAGAGCTCTTTCTGATCTACTACTTGGTCCCGGTGAAACTACATTTTTTTGAAAAGGGGGAAAAGACCTCAGCCTCTGTATCGATTGATGCATATAGCTTTTCTACATTTTCTTAACCAATATATCTCGTTGTGCTTCGCACTTGTAAAAAATATCATATTATGAAAGCAAATGCCAAAAATATCTGGATGGGAAGCTGATGAGGAGACACGTAACATCATGCCATCCTAGTTCACGGGAAGCACATTTTGCCATCCTAAATTGACAGATGGTACCTGTGCGCGCGGATTGTCTATCTTTCGAGCGCGCGAGCGCTCGCTCGCTTTTCTCGTCCGCGTCGTGCGCACGGTGCGCTCCTATTCCCTTTCAGTTTTGTCCTAGTAGTACTAATTATCACGGTGTATTAATTGCCGACATGTCTTGCTTTTTTATTCCTTTACTGCTAACGACCTGCTGCATGCACGGATATGTAATCACAATTTTTCTGGAGACATGCATCCATGTAACGTGAACTTTTGTTTAGCTGGCCATGCACATGCACAAAACGCTTATCTATTTTCTCTATTCCTTTTTCTGTTTTTTTTATTTTGGATCATGAATATGTATTTTTAGCTGACCTATTACCTTTTTTATATAACTAGTCATCAACCCGTGCATCCGCACAGGCTAGTTTAGTTGTTAAATTTTGTGATTTCTTGCTATATTTTGCATAATTTTTATTTTAGTTGTTATATATTTTTCGAGTGACAAAGTGTTAGACTTTCAGAACCAACCAAATCTCAGTTCTAATGCAATGAGTTACTTCTTAATGCGGGTTATTCTTAATGTTTGAGACATTGTTTCAATTGTTACTCGGATATATTTGGTGACTTTGTCGATCTTGAAGCTCATCCACTAAGTTAGTAGGCAATGTATGTGGTTGTGTGTAGAATTCGAGAATCAATTGCCCAAATGTGTCTATGCACAGGTGCATGGTCTTCACGTACCATCCCTTTCTCTATGAAAATCTCATCTCTTCTCTCTATGAAACATTGTGAAGAAGTTTGTCTCCATTTATCCCTATGTTTGGATCTAAATTGGCAGTGTGAAAGGAGGCGCGAAGATGTCGTAAAGGGAGGGATAACAAAGGAGCTAGGAAGAAGATTGCTGGAGCAAACACATCATATAAGTCACTTGTATCAGAAGATGGTGAGAGTTGGCGTCAATTTAGTTGACGGTATAATTGGAATAATTTTGATGTACTTAAGTAATTTATTGACCCGACCACCTATCTATAAAAAAGAGTGTTTTGGATTTGAAGAAAAATTAATCAATTTTCATTTTCCCAACTTATCCCAAAATTAATTATCTTTTAGATGAAGTTTACCCGAACTAAAATATATTGTTGTAACTATTGTCAACTGTAAGGCATATCACTTCTAGCCTGACAATCTTGCATCATGGGTAAGGAAACATTATAGTGAAAACTAAAGAGAAGCTTAATTCTTTGCTTGATGTGACCCACTAAACATGTAAGTCATGTGGAATATTTACTGCACAATGTAATATTGATTAAAACCATGTTGTGACATACGTGATATTCTGCATACATGTGAATTCACTATTGCCTAATTTTTTATTTGGATTTAAAGACACCGTAGGTAAGTAGGCTTCATGGAATAGTGCCATGAAACTACAATCTGAATATTCTGTTTATCATATACCTCTGGATGTTGCCTGCGTGCAGCCTAATGCCATTATGTTATAAATTGGTGATCCCACTTCTTCTGAATTTCCTGCATGTTACTTCGTTGGGTCTTTCTCAAATTCCAGTGAAATAACTTAAATTGAACCGTCTATTTGGTTCGGTACTTTAATACAGGTCAGGTTTGCCTCGAATGAGATTAATTACCTTTTTTAACATAACCTTTTAATTTGCATTAATCTTATTCAACCCGTGCACCTGCACGGGCTAGCTTTTCTATGAGACATATATATATATTAAAAATTCACAATTATTCTTTGGATAGATTTTTAAAAAGTACTACTGATATAACATAAGGCATTGTAAATCACCACCTGGAATGCATTAATTATTTTGTTAGATGTGTTTGTTAGGCCACTTCAGTTTTTTTAAAATTCACTATTGTTATTTTTTCTCGAGGTGGAGAACGAATACAAAGCGGAGAAGAACACAATCTTAATTAAGATATTAAGTAAACCAAACATGATTATTTAATCCATTTAATAACCTGTCATGTACAACTCCACAACTTTGGTTCAAATACTCATGGGTCCAAATTTAGCTTGCAATTTTCCCCTCTATGATTCTTCTCATAAATTAAAGGAAATCCTCAATGCACTCGAACATGGATAAAATAGAAAAGCAACTCAAAGAGGAACGCAAATGAGAACTTACCTACTGTACACCATAAATTTCTAGCACCTAGTTATTTACCATAAGAATTAGTAAATGCGGAAATGAAGTATTTGAACAAACATTCTAAATTCCATGAAAAGTATCAGTATGAGTTTTGCATGCGAGACTATAACATCGACGGATAACTCTATCAGTACGTACCAAGAAATACGTAGTATACAGACCCCTAATAAGAGCATGCACGCAGGTCTTGAATTTCTATAGTTTCATTCTCCTCATATGGCAGAAAAAATGGAAAACTCTGCAAGCAAGATGAACTGAAGTTATATGCATTTAAATAATTATGAAATTTATAGCGGCGAATAAAGGAGGAAATCATACTATTATATATCTGAAGATTGTAATAACATGGTATCAGGAAATACGTTGTAACAGAGAAAGGCATGAAAAAATTAAGAGAACACTGGAACCAAACATTACAACCGAGGTTCCAAAAATCCAGCCAGATCACTGTGGCAGAGTCTTTTACTCCATGAAGCAATAGAAAATTTAATAAGCATAATCAACATTGTGCTCCACGTTCTTACTTTATACTATTTTCTTATGAGCTCCTACAGATATTTAAACACCTACTACGTGTTGAAAGTTAGTAAAACTGAAAACACATCTCGTATTTCAAACTAAGATAAACCTTAAGCAGATATTTGAGTACATATGCTAAAAAATTATACCGTTCATGAATTTTCAATAAACTGATTACCTCGTATCATGAAGTCATGACTAAATAGTGGTGCCAAGGTGAGACCATGCCTGAAAAATAAGATCAAACATCAATAATACTTCATGCATGGCAAATCTAGTCCTCTATTTTATTCTCACCCTCATCCATCTTCACTCCTGCTACTTTTCCTTTCTTCATGGTTGATAGTTGTAAATTCTACCCGAAAATATAAACCGAGAAAATGATCAATTTACTCGGTGTTCACATCTCCTTCGAGACCAACTCGACATGCACGAAAATATCGAGATAATCGTAACGCAGTGGTTGGAGGATGTTAGACTTTTGTGCTGATGTGATAGGTGGAGAGAATTGTTGGACGGGGTTCCTGTAATTCTCTAATCCCAATGTCTGGATTGCTTCAAAATACCGACCAATCCATTATTTAGCTTGAAATTGATTAGCCCAGATATATGCTAGATTTTAAAGTCGTGAAAATTTAAAACCTGAGGAGATTAAAGGGTTGAAGAAGAAAATACTCTTCGTAGTGTCTCTAGGTCGCCAGATCGGATCTTGTTTTTCTTCTAAATTGCAACGCATATTGGACTTCAGTGTGAGTCTAGATCGGATCTTTGTTTTTCCAGATCAGTTGTTGCATGGATTAAGGCGTGTAGCGGGAAATTAACTGCGTGGTAAATAAAAATACAGATTAGTGGCTTCGGATATGGTGCATGACTACTAAGCAAAGATGTGTATCGGTGTATCACCTGATCAAGCTAGCTCTGATTGTACGATGTATATACGTATTGAATAATTGACCATGCGCACAGAGCTCTAGATTTCACATCGAGGGCCTCTCGGCTGAGATGTGAGGACGCACACATGTCCTTCTGGAGGTAAGAACAGCTGCAGCAGGGGAACGCTGATTTGATGGCTTCACTCCGGACGCCGGCGACGATGATGTTTCCGAGCTCCACGGGAAAGGAGAGCTTTCGTTATTGTTTTTTTTTTCAGAAAAAGGAAGGCTTTGGTCTGGTCTCCTGGCGATGGATGGAAGAAGCATGCGTACGTGACAAAATCTCTTCTCTGGAGTCCGCGCGTGCGCTAACTGCATCAAACGGACAAAATTAGATCTCGGTTAATCCAAGGGGTAATATTAGCTAGTTTTCTAGGATTAACGTGGAGCTTTCTACGGTGCCTCCAATTAGTAAATATAAGATAGTATAGAATAAAATCATTTTTCTTAGGCTAAATTTAGTTTAGGTTCCCTTTTTAGTCCAGTGGTTTTAGGGAAAAAATCACTGGTTTTCTTAGGCTAAATTTAGTTTAAGTTCCCCTTTTTTTTAGGCTAAACCCTGCGCGGTGCCGGCGGCGACGGCTCTACATTTTACATGTGTACGGAGGGAGGCGGTGTGGTGGCGGCGTGGCCTCGGTTCAAACGGTGGGAAAGCGTCCCGGTGGTAGGGATGGCATAGTGGACGGCGTGTGTGGTGACGTGCGACCACTGCAAATTTCATGCTATGGTGTTGGTAATGATTTTTTAGTATCCTCGTGTGCTAACTTGCTTTATATGTGGTCGGTAATATCTTACTAGTGTTTGTCATCGACAACTTGCATGCTATTGTGTTGGTAATATTTTTATAGCATTTTCCCATCTGGTAATTGGCTTTATATGTGATTGGTAATATCTTTTCTAGTTTCTATCACCGATAACTTGCATGTTATGGTCTTGGTAATAAGTCTATAAAATTTCCCATCTGGTAACTTGCTTTATATGTGATTGGTAATATCTTTACTAGTTTCCGTCATCGATAACTTGCATGCTACGGTGTTGGTAATGATTTTTTAGTATCCTCGTCTGATAACTTGCTTTATATGTGGTCGGTAATGTTTGTCATCGACAACTTGCATGCTATTGTCTTGGTAATATTTTTATAGCATTTTCCCATCTGGTAATTTGCTTTATATGTGATTGGTAATATCTTTACTAGTTTCTGTCACTGATAACTTGCATGTTATAGTCTTGGTAATAAGTCTATAAAATTTCCCATCTGGTAACTTGCTTTATATGTGATTGGTAATATCTTTACTAGTTTCCGTCATCGATAACTTGCATGCTATGGTGTTGGTAATGATTTTTTAGTATCCTCGTGTGATAACTTGCTTTATATGTGGTCGGTAACGTTTGTCATCGACAACTTGCATGCTATTCTCTCGGTAATATTTTTATAGCATTTTCCCATCTGGTAATTTGCTTTATATGTGATTGGTAATATCTTTACTAGTTTCTGTCACTGATAACTTGCATGTTATGGTCTTGGTAATAAGTCTATAAAATTTCCCATCTGGTAACTTGCTTTATATGTGATTGGTAATATCTTTACTAGTTTCCGTCATCGATAACTTGCATGCCAGGGTGTTGGTAATGATTTTTTAGTATCCTCGTGTGATAACTTGCTTTATATGTGGTCGGTAATGTTTTTCATCGACAACTTGCATGCTATTGTCTTGGTAATATTTTTATAGCATTTTCCCATCTGGTAATTTGCTTTATATGTGATTGGTAATATCTTTACTAGTTTCCATCACAGATAATTGCATGTCATGATCTTGGCAATAAGTTTATAGCATTTTCTATTTGGTAACTTGCTTAATATGTGATTGGTAATATCTTTACTAGTTTCCGTCATCGATAACTTGCATGTTATGAATAAGTCTATAGAATTTCCCATCTGGTAACTTGTTTTCTATGTGGTTGGTAGCATCTCACTAATGTTTCTCATTGATAACTTGCATGCTATGGTTTTGGTAATAATTTCATTGTTTTTTTCCCATCTGGTGACTTGTTTTCATGTGGTTGTAATATCTTTTAACTAATTTTTGTCATCGATAAAATTGCATGCTATGGTCTTGGTAATGTTTTTTGAACATTACACTACTTAGGTAAGCCAATATAGTGGGTTTTCTCCTAGTGTGGGTCACCTTGTTTTTGGAACAAAACTAAGCCTTTTACCATCAGGTTTTGAAGTGCTACTCAAGCCACTTTGGATTTTATCATCCTTTTTTTTGCTTACACATTAATGTTTAATTTCACCTCCCTTATATTTATTTGATATTACCACTTGTTTTAGTTCCTATACGTGTAGTAAACCTGGTGCATTTTTGGTAGTAACTAGAATGAACCATGATGTGCATCTGTGATTAGAAATGGATTATATATTTTTATTGAACTTCTAAAGATTTATCAAGCTACATATGCTCTGGAAATTTAATTGTAATGTACTCATAAAAAATCACCACGAACTTACAATTATATTTTGCAAGTTTAGTTTTATCAAGCTTTTAATTTTTTTTTATTGTATGCGTCGTAGCACGTGGCAAACTATTTCCTTTGGGTGCTGAAAATTCTAGTTTGTGAGTGTTGAAAGTGCTAGTTCTTTATTTTTTCTTTTTTTAGAAAGTTTGTTTTTGAGAACTTTTTTCTTTTTAGAAGCGAGATATTTTGTTTTGTTATGCCCCACCCATTTTTTACCGTAAAATTTCCCTATCCCGAAAGGGAATTATGATATTTTTTGTAATCTGATAATAATCATTTTCTCGTAGAAATTAAAAAGGCTATAGTGGTTGATAATAACTACTACGGTGGTTTTCTTTTTTTAATCAGTTAGATCTTTTTTAAGCTAATCGTTCTTTTTTTTTGTTCTTTGGTGCAGATTAATTCCTTTTTTGTGAAATATTTGTTTCATTCTTACCACAAAATGGGATTTTCTTTTTGTTCATTTTTTTTTACACTAGTTAGAAGTGGTAGTTCTTTTTTGTTCAAAAAATTTAAACTCACCCATTTTGTACCCTAAAATATCACTAGCCCAAAAAGGGAATTAATTTTGACCGGTAAGGTTTTTTTGCAAGTAAAAAATCTAATATTTTCTTGTTTTGCCACCAAAAGGGAATAGTTTTGCTCCCTTTTTATTCAACTTCACTGTAAGAAAAAGTTATTCGCGTCAAACCAGTCGCTCGCAAAAAAAGGGAATAGAATATAACGATTAATTCACGATTTCTTGGGCTAAGCGGTTGCCGCACGCGGAAAGGAACAAAAACGTTCTGTCACGTTACGTGCATGTGCATGCCAAAAAAAGGTAACGCGGCCTATCCTAGTCTTTCCGTATATGGTAAAAAATCTGGTCGGAAACCGATCGATCGATCGGGTTTGATTGCGCGCGCGCAAGCTAGTGCTGCGGTGCCGAGAGTTGACCTGTAGCCATGACACTTGGGGCCAACACACAGGGGGCCACCATCTTCCGCACAAGTATGACGGGATGTGCTTTGCGCGAACTAGGATGGTGGGATGTGCCACATGTTACGTCACCAATTTTCCACCATGATACTTTTGGCATTTACGTTCAGAGGAACTACTTTTGAAACCTAGGAAGTGTGGAGGAGTATATTTGTTAGAATAGTCAAAACTACAATCCTGAGAATATCTCCAATCGCGTCCCTCATATAGCATCCGGCAACAGGGCCGGACGAGCCCTATGGGGGGGGGGGGAGGGGGCACCCACGCATGTTCCCTCCTATTGGAGGCGCCCCTTCCCCAGCCGCGCCTCTAACATGTTTTACTTCTTTCTAATCAACTGTTCAAAGTCGGCCGATTTTCATTAAACTAAATAACTTACACATAATTTAACCAAATATTACAAATTAAAACATTAGATAATAATATTAACTAAATGATGGAGACGACAGTGCCCTAGATGGTTCTCGTCGCCGCTGCCTGGCAGGGAAGCGACAACTCGTGTGCCCGGCTAGTAAACCGAGGCACATTGATGCATACAGCTGAACTGATGTCTCTATGACAGGGTTGTCCCAACAGTCGGGCGGCGCACGGGGTTACGTCTGGCACCCAAGCGGTTTCGAACTGGATGGTGTTGGGCAAAGCCACGCTCGTCGCATTAATGCCGGTGTAAGAGCATCTCCACCGGGGGCCTCCAAATGACCCCCCCCCCCCCCCCCCCCCAAGGCCCATTGGGGGTCCGGACGCCTAAAAACGCCACCAGCGGCACCCCCCAAAGGGTCGCCCCGAGCAAAATCGTGTCCGGCACCCCCGAGAGAGACTCCAAACTTGGAGGCCCTCTCGGGGGTGCCGGACATGGGTGCGGACATGCTTCTGACAGGGCTGGCCCGCCCGTCATACGCACAGCGCCCCCGCCCCGTGTTAACTTGGGCTTGGCAGGAGGCCGTTGCGCCGCGTTTAATGGCGAGTCGACGAGACGGCGGCTCGCCTGTCATCACGCCTCGCAATAACGCTCCGCCCGTTTCCCATGGCGCAGACGGAAGCGACTCGTGCTGCAGTCGCAGCGGCTGCCCGCGGCGGCGCCCTGCGCACGCGTCGTCGGCGTCAATGCGTGGCCAGGCGAACTGGTGGCCGCGTTAATGCAGGCCACCCAACCCCGCTCCTCTGACCGCCTTTAAAACCCGGCGCGTCGCAGCCCTCCTCTCCCCACACCACCGCTTCTCCCCTCTCCCAACTCGCCACCAGCAGATCGGCCGCCAAGCAAGGCGGGCAACCGCGAGACGTCGGAGGAGCGCGAGCTCCGGCGTCATCGCGACTTCCTCTCGGCGGAAAGCGAGCGCCGCGGCCAGTGACGCCGCGAGCAGATGGAGGAACGTCGTCGCCGCAACGAGGAGGTGGAGATGGCCAGGGCGTATGAACGCGAGCGGTGGCTCGAGGACGCAGCCAACGCGCCTCCGTACGTCGTGTCGCTGGAGACGGCGCAGCTGTGCAGCCGCCACAGCGTGCCGGTGGAGGGGGACGCGTCCCTACCCGAAGGGTGGACGAGGAACGCCGTCAACGTGCCGGTGGCGCCGCGGCTCAGCGGCAAGGAGCGTGTCGGCTTCATCATGCGTAAGTGGCAGGCGATGTCGTACGAGCAGAAGATCGACCCCAAGTACTCCATCTCGGCGCCCTACTGGCATGCCGTGGTGGACGCGGAGTACGAGGCGCGCTGTGGCGGCGACATCCTCCCTACCGGCGCGCGGGAACCAACGCCGGAGTGGCTTCCGATCAGGCGGCCAGGCGGTAGATGAAATCCCACCACGCGCCGGCCGCGAAACCAGAAGCCTCAGCCACGGCGAGGCCTCGTTTCTAAAGGCCGTAGCCGATGAGAATAGCAGATGAAACTTCCCGCGCCGGATCATCGAGACATGCAAGTCTGTTGATGATTCCGACGCTTGGTTCGCATCTTCTTCCCCTTCGCTAGGCCATGGAGCGGCATCTCTCCTCGCCGCCGGCGCGTGTAGTGGTTGGTTTGACGCTGTAGCGTGTAGCCGGTACCGGCGTAGTTAGGTTTAGTTTGTTAAATCTCGTTTAGATTTTAAATTGTAAGTTTGTTAAATCTCGTTTAATAAAATCCGCCGCCCGCAAGGTGTTTGTTCTTTGATCGGCATGTCGGACCGTTTGGGGGGCGGACGTTTGGGGTGCGCCGCTGTGGACGCGATCGAAAACATGTGCGGACACATGCCTTCATTGGGCGGTGCCGGACACGAATTTGGAGGCCTGGAGATGCTCTAAGAAAGACACGAGCTCGCCGCAGGGAAGTCGCGCTCGGCTAGTAAACCAAGGCACATTGATGGATACAGCTGAATTGATGTCTCTATGACAGGGTTGGCCCAACAGTCGGGCGGCGCACGCGGCTAGGTCTGGCACCCAAGCGGCTTCCAACTGGACGGTGTCGGGCTGGTAGTGCCAGACATTGGACCACGCCGCACCTAGCTATGAGGCGCAAATGAGGGTGCTCTAACTATATAGACCGGCCGGCAGGTAGGAACTGTTGAGAAACAGTATAGAATATTGTAGGTTAAATATAGGATATCGCTGTGGCAGACAGTAGTATCTCACGGTACGTGATAGACCTGGAGGAATCCGTACGTGATATTGTTTGCACGCCAATTAGCCGTGCCAACAAATCTCGTAGATATCTTCAGTGTCAGCAGCATTTGTGGCCGGGCACGCGCGCGATGACAGTCGCACAGTACGTAGAAACGTACCTCTATATATCCTATCAGCTGTTAAAAACAAATCCTGTCAGAGCAAGCTTGTTCTGATTCATGGCGACGTGCGTCGGCAGGAACATGCCTGCGGCCGGAGTGTTTCTGTCCCCGGTCCAGCCATGCAGCAAGATACTCCGGCGCCTCGTGGTACGGTGGCGGCGTCGCGCAGTGCTGCTTGAGATCGACATGGCGACGTGGGAGGGGACGTATTCTTGTGGTGGCGGAAGGCGGCGTGCCACGCATGCATGTAGCGCTCGTGCGTTATTTATTTCACCAACTGCACGCATGTACGACGCGAAATGCATGGCCCTTGTCGGGGGAAAACATGTGAAAGGGCCAAAAAGGAGCCGGTTGGCCTGTTCCCCTTGCTTGCCGCGTGGTGCTAAAAGCCTAAAAGTGTGTCACCTGCATCTCAATAAGAAAAGTGTGCGTCAATCAAATTGTTGGTACAAGAAGCACAATAGTCTAGCCAACTGTTTTAATGTACTGTCACGTTATTTACAAACATATTCTAGTTTATTAATACTAGATTTAGGGGTGCGCTTTGGCGCACGAACCGCCGAGGCCTGTTTTGACGACACGCTATACACAATGCTAATACTCAACGAGTAGAAATAAATATATCCATATATAAGACCAGACACCAAATTAGACAAATAATAGACAAATTGGAACAACTGAATGGTATGCAAGCACCAATGAATGACGCCTCCTACCGATCAAGTGGATATATTTCACCCCTGTCTTTAAACCGCTGACCCAACCGCATGACGGCAAGATTCACTCGTCTGACTGATAAGATTATGTACAGACACTCGCGACGGATACCTCGGGAAGGAACCAAGATCATCACGAAACGACGCCCTCTCACAGACCGAGTACAGAGAATATAGCATTAAACAAAGCGTTAGCCGGCTCGCCAAACACTTCGAGACAGGCAATTTATTGCTATACACACAGACGTTTGTACACACGTTACGGCAGACGGCTCAATAGTAACAGCCATTTCCATCCATATCCCCTCCGGCTTCATCTTCCTTACACCAACCCCACGGATCGGAAGAAAAAACCTATATATCTAAGCAAAACAAAGAAATACAAGCGCTGGAAGTGGAGCGATCGAAAGTTCAGGAAGTCCTACATCGAAGCCAGCCTCTGCCACCGGATACCAAGGTGAGATGCCGGATACCAGGTAAGGAAACTTTTCTTAATCTGGCAAGTTGTGAAGTGGTTATATTCACTGATTTCCTTGACCGTGGTCTATCGCTGTCAGGCTCGTATTTCTTCCGCAAGCTACTCGAACACAATGACCTCCAGCTTCACAACCTAGGACCCAATTCAGTTCTTCACGTCACGTGTTTCGAAGAGCTGTGTAAAGGATACCTCAAAATCAAGCCCTCCCTCGCGCTCTGGAACCGAATCTTCAACGTAAAGGAAATATCAGAAGCCGGCTGGGTGCATCGTCGACATATGGAAGGAAATACGTTGTACAACTGTACCAGCTCTCGAAACAAAGAGGAGCAGATCTCGAAGGCCATGAACAAACTATTCACCGGCAGAATCAACGAAAGTGATATTGCCAAAATCAAAGTCTTCTCGCACAATCAACATGTGTCCCAGGTAAAAAACCGATGTAGTTACTTATAATCAGCACTCTCGTGCGACTCCAGATCTTCTAACTGTAAAAATTATTCTTGTCAGCAGGGTTTTTGGAACATAAACGATGACAGTGTCGCGTCAGGATCTGAACCTGAAGCCAACACAACGTCCGGCTTGACAAATAACGGTAACGAATATAGGTTTGAAATGGAGCCGGCGAATGAACACAGTGGCAGCATACCTGAATATCTGACCAAAACTAGCCTCCCCTATCCCGGGCTGGTGAAAAGAGACCAAGCGACATTCTGCCGGAGACATTGATCTCCGAAACGCCGAAGCGTCAAAAGACGGGTCCTGAAGAAGGACTGCAATCACAGGACCAAGAATATACTATCGCCTTCAGAGATTCATGGAAGGAGATGGCTACCACGACCACGGCAAGTCTGTCAGCAACAAATCATGCGGATTTTTTTCAGGGACAACCGGCTTCAGAGAACTATGGGAGGAGCTGGATTTAGAAGTGTCTCCAGACTTCAAACATCTATTGGATGAGGCGACTACCACAAGCACCGCAAGTCTGACAGCACTAAATCACATGACGCCTTTAGATCAGGATTGGTTATCAGATATTCCTACATATGAGGGGTATGATTGATCAAACAGGTTTCAATTTTGTCTTTATCAAAAACGGGCTATATACTGTCAAAACATTTACCCTACCGTTGTGCAGGTCCACGCCTACTTGGCTTAACGATAAACCATCCAGCGAAATCTCGACAGACATGGCTTGGATGGAATCATACAAACCTCAGAAGACAAACTTAACGGAGATAGCCATGGACCTCATTAATCCTGTCATTAACCTCGCAAAGAACGTTGATGCAGATCCTGCCGTTTATGACACCGGGAACTTGAAAATTTGTACATCTGTCTCGCTTCCCGATCACCACAAACAGCAACCCTGGAAGAAAAGATTGTTAGAAACAAACCCCATGAGCAACAAAGCAATACACAAAGGTACGTGCTGGGGACTTACATAGCCACAGAAAATAAAAAAAGCAGAACAACGATGTGCTATATTAGCAGAACTGAAACGACTACACAAGGTAATCTACAAACTTCTTACCATCGGCTAAAACTCCGTATGCATACCATATCTTCTACTAATATAACCTTGCAGGAAACAATGACTAAGGCCGAAAGGGAAAAAAGCAAGTAGAGCAGGATCTAACCGAAGAAAAGAATTACTGCATCAACCTGCAAGCCGAGCTCCAAAAAAGCAAAGAACATGCTGCCAAAAAGTTTTAAAAAGTTCAGGTACGTCACCGGGCCAGCAACACACTAACTCTCCGAACACAATCTATTGCTTCTTCTGATATGTTTTTTTGTTATATGAAAAGCGTGAACTGGCAACGATGAACGAAACAAAGATGAACGCAATGAAGACCCTAGCCGACAAACACAGGTTCATAACACAGCTACAGGTCCAGTTAAACAGGGACATAGAGCAAGCTAACATACACAAGGGTATCATCACTAAACTGCAACAGGTAGCGACGACATACGTTCCGATGACTGAACTGGACAAACAAATCAAGACCCTAAAGGAGACCCACCAGACCAAATACATCGAGATATATCAGGATCGTCAGGTCCTCCTTTTTGAAAATAAGGCATTGACAAAGGAGAACAATGATGTAAAGACCTACTACGTACGTCTAACGTATGAAGTAGATGCACATGAGAAGGACCATAACGATAAGCTAGTAGGAGCACTCTAATATCTCCAGCAGCTGAAATTCATGATATACAAAACCACCCATGGCTGCCTTGGTAATTGTTCGTTGGATTTAACGATCCTATCTGTCTTATTCTAACGATCTTCCTTATGACCTAATCAAGCTATCACATGTGCAGGACAAACCAATGACGTATCGACCCTCTACGCTTTGCATTGTCTAATACAGGCAAGTGAGACAAGAGATGAATTGTATAGAGCCTTGAAGAAAGTGGTGAAAGATATCGAGGAGAAGAAAGGCGTGGCATCCACCATGAGCGAGACAGTAGGCCTTGCTCCCGAAATTCCAAGTCCAACCGAACGGTACAGTCAATCAACTTTCACCCAGACACGTCAACAGGAGATAAACCTTCCCGCTACCTCCCACGACCAGCAAGCAAGAAGAAAAGCCGGCCATCCCTTACCTGACTCAGATCGGGAATCGGCTACGACACAGTCGAGGGTCCGACCTAAATTAACTCAAGATGTCAATCATGATATATTTTGTTCAGATCACTGCTATGTAAGGAACAACTCGTCCACTATCGAGAGACAACACATATGTTAACTCGTTCTGTAAAGCCTGAACCATGTCACTTCAAGTAATGCTGTCTTTTGTGTGTCCAATCTGTCTCTTGTTGACTCACCACCGGACTAACAAATGTGTATTTTACCCTGCATCATTAGTTGTCTACAAACTATACTACTGAGTATATATTTCCAGCTCGCCATCTCGTCCAAGTCCACGTGTGTCGAGACGATGACTCGCTTGGCCAACGACTCGAAGAGATAGCACGACTCTCGTAGCCGATGAAGTCACCATTTCTGCCGCAGTCGCATCACCTTGGCGTAAACCACACAGCCAGATGCCGAAGTAACGCACCGCCGGCTTTACACCGCGCCAAACCTCGTACGGACTACAACCATCATGTACACGTGTGGGTCAGCGCCTTCCTCACTGGATCATCACCGTCTTACCACCACGCTAATACGGGTTACGTCTTAACTGTCTGCCCATTTTCGACAGCCTACCATCAGGTTCGCCTGATGATCTGATCCGACAGCACATACAAACGCCGGATTTATAGACGCGGAGGCTCACCGGCCCATCGAATAAATGGGCCGTTACACTCCCCAGTGGATCATATCATTTCACCATCCATTTTTGGTGTGGGAAAGCAGTTCCTCCAACTCCAAGGAGCCGACAAAACCAGATGATGCCGACGGGTCAGCAAACTGGATAGAAAAAGTCATCGGTGATTGATATGGATTTCCCCCAAAAAAATTACGTACTTCCAAGATCACTCAATCTGTGGTAGAATCGATCACCCTTCACTTTCCCTCGTTAAGCATCTATGATTTATATTCTCTAGGCGTCACATTTATTTTCGACGGGTTTACCTTTTTAAAGACGTCTCCTCCGTTGCGAACTGCCCCTCGGCACACCGATTGAACACGGCGCGTGAATCCAACAGATGTAAAACGCCGGGAAAGGATCAGCGAGCAAGGAGTACGAAAAAGCTCACGCGTGGGAATGTATCAAACCGCTGTCCACGCCGACCTCAGGAGCCGACAATATCTATTTCTTGCTGCACCAAGGAATAACCTTGGAAAGCGTGGACACCAAAATCGATAATTTTTTGTCATCCGACCTCGCCGGCTCCCGGGAGTCGGTTTGATCAGCGTTCGAGGGAAAATGAAGCGAGAAGAAAATGTGCAGGGAGAAGAAAATGGTGACGGTGGAAAGGATAGGAAGGAGTACTTTAGCACCACCACCCTAGAACAGAGTCGACTACGAACTTATTGATATCGGAAAGTTGATATAAAACCCAAGGGTTAAGACGAAAGAAGGTATTGTTCTAGCTCTACCAACCTATTCTCATCAAAGAGAGGGTGGATAGACATAGACCCGTGATTCGCTTGAGCATGAATTCACAAATCCATTGGTTCCACTTTGGATGTATAAACACGACTACAATGTACGAGCCATCCAACGGCGAAAACCTGATCGTGCCCCCAACGTTTACTGTACGGAAGAGACGATGCAAAGGAACCAATCCGCTAGCAACGAAAGCTAGTCAAGAACTCCGAATAAAGTCGTGGTTTTTGAAATATTTTTGCATGATCACAAACCATACTTGCACCCCACAGCCTTCCTACAACCGTGGTGGAAAAGGAAAGGAAATAGATCTGCTGAAAAACAGGCTAAACTGGACGAAATCCGAATGGTTTGGATTTGGTTTGTTCCCGCGTTTTCATCTAACGCCGACTCCAGAGAGTCGGCGTGTGATCGGGCGGTGTATTAAGACGGAGGACTCAGCGTGATCAAACGATGCCTAAATGTTCATGTTCGTTATCTGACGTGACGTTGTCGTCGCTCGAGTCCCAGAAATCCTGTTTACAGGAGCAATTTCGACGATTAGAAATATTGCAGTTGTACGACGTTGCAGACTAAAGGTAATTATATTGGTTATTTACCTCTGATGGCTGATGTTTATCGAGAACATCGCCGAGCAGTGAGACGGAGAAGGTCATTCCTGCCGACTCCCGGGAATCGGCCAGAACAAACATTTTCTGTTCAGTGAGACGGAGAAGGTCATTCGGACGACTCCCGGGAATCGTCCAGAACAAACATTTTTTGATTTTTATTGTTTCATGCTTGCCGTATGCCGGCGAGTGGGAAGCCGGCGCAGACGCGTGATCGATGACGTCTTCTACCCGCTACGCCAACTTCACTACAAAACTCATACCACCCTCTCTCTTGATTGACTAAAAAACTAAGAAGAAAAGAACATAAATCTAACAACCAATATCGTTACGTATGTGTGCACGTGCCTTCAATTTGGCTGGAGCTGACATAACTTTCGGCAGAGGAGATAACTTGTTCTGTCACCACTACTGTTTTAAAGAGTGCTCTTGTAGCATTCTTTGATGTAGTCCATGGCGAAGCAACTTACAGCGACACAAAATACATACAGCAGCAAAAACGAATACCCCGCTTCATGATGCGCATTGGATCTCAGCGTCTTCTTGCACGGTGTAACCAAAATACCTCGTTTTGATGCACAGTCAAACGGAGAAGGCCAGTCCCGCCGACTACAGGGAGTCGGCGGGGGTGGTGCACAGTAAAACAGAGAAAGCCAGTCCCGCCGATTCCGGCTCGCCGGCTCGGTGACTCTGATACAGACAAGCATCACATGAGAAAAAAACCAATGAAAGATAAAACTCAATCGCACGGAATATAGACACAAGAAATAAACGGAAACAGCAGCAACAAGATAGTACCAGACCCGAAAGCGGTAACAAAACATAAACCGACCGTCACGAAGAAGCAAAGAAAACATCACGGCGAATAGGAAGAAAAGAAAGCCACCAAAAAATAAGATACCTCCTCGCTAGACCGATGACCTGACACTCCCATGAGGGTTTTTTCCGCAGCCAACAGTACGCCTGACCGACGACGTCTTCTAACAGGTATGACGACTTTTTTTTGTTTGAAAACTAACCGTATGACGACTTTAGTGCACGACTCATACAACCCTCTCTCGTCATTAAATACAATGACACATGTAAAACTATGCAAGGAAACCAAGCCCATAGCAACAAAAGCACTAATTGTGATATTATTATTATGAACCACTGATTTCAAGCATTGCGTAAAACGGCCTAGCGAGGCGTGCCGCCCTAGGGGAGCCACAGTATTGATTTCTCTATCCATCCACCGAGCCAACTACTTTGTTTTGATTTATTCCGTACGTCTTATCGTTCAACAGTGTTCTATCGTGGTCGTCATAGAGTAGCCACACAGACAATTCGTGTTCATGTCATGCTACATTTGTCATGCCGACTCCAGGGAGCTGGCATGATCAGACAATGCATTAAGACGAAGATGGTTCCGAATGGTCCACTCGGGAGTGTCACTGATTTGGACCTGGCTTCAGGCAACCTATATACCCCTTCCCCCAGTACAGTGTACACGGCAACCCAATTCGGTCGGAAACCACTCGGAATCAATGGCGATACGCCAGCTAGGACAGGGGAAAACGGGCCCGAATTCGTTATGACTATAAGCATAGTGCAACGTACCCGCCGACGAATCGAGAGGCCAACTCAGACGGAGAAATCGGGCCCGAATTTCACCTGACATCACGAACAGTACAACGTACCGGACAACGATGCGAAATACCAAGCGCACCCCGATCTACTGTAGAAAATACGGGCTGCGACCCACGCACGGGAGAGATCGGCGACGCAAACGTCAAGAGTAACCAGTCCAGAATAAAGAGAAGGTTCCTCGGCCACTCTGACATCATACATCAAAACCGACATAGTACTGCCACAACGTACGAAGTGGTTATATTCAACACACTCCTCGTCCGCGAGCTGTCGCTACCGTTCTACATGTCGTGTCTTGACAGGTTGTGACCTGGTGACCTGTGAGTGAGCCGGCGACTGGATGCACGCGTTGGCCTGTTATTCAGTTACGGGTTGTGCTGCCTTCACCGTGGATCCTTGTTTTCCTCTAATAGCCTCCTGTTTTTCAGCTAAGTTCCTTCGTGGATAAGCCTTGGAGGTGGGTTCCTTCGTGGGGAAGCTTGGACGCTAGTTCCTTGGTTGAGAAGCCTTGGAGGCTTAACAACCAAGTTTCCCCGTGGGCCCGTCGGCTCCAAGCTTAGGAGCCAAGCCTCACAACCCCAGTTATTGCGTCTGGCTGGCTGGACGGTCCCGTCGTTGGAGTCGACGATCTTGAGAATGGAGTTGTTCATGAGGAGCGGCATATGCTCTGAGTGTTTTGTTCTCTTGTTCCTTCTGTGTACTCTAACCCTACTTTTGTTTTTCCTTATAACCAAGTGCTTATTGAGTACTATATGTTTTTATCACGTGTTCTGCTACTTTCCTCTCGATCGGTTTATTTTGAACTATATTAAGATGGTGTCTGTCATCATGTGTTGGTTCATCTTCTCAAAATATTAAGTCGAAATGGGCGTGAGTTGTGTCTCCTTGAATCCCGAAACGAAACTGTAATGGATAGTTGTAACCCAACTATGATTGTTTTTAATACAGATGGGGGTGACCCTCTTCTTCTATTAAGCCGGCAGTTTAATTTGTTGACGATTGAAGATTCGAGACACACTCGTTATCTCGCAGAAACATCGGGTACGTTGCACTATTCGGACAGTAAAAAGAAGTGTCAGGTCGCCTCCCTAGCGAGACGTGCCAACCTAGGGGAGCCAACGATGTTGGCTTCTCTGTCTTACTACACCGTCGGATCATGCCGACTCCAAGAGCCGTAGGGCAACCAACGATAATGACTTCTCCGTCTTAATACACCGTCGGATCATGCCGACTCCAAGAGCCGTAGGACAACCAACGATATTTACTTGTCCGCCTTAATGCACCGTCCGATCAAGCCGACTCCAGGAGCCCTAGGGGAGCCAACGATATTGGCTTATCCATCTTAATGCACCGTCCGATCAAGCCGACTCCAGGGGCCATAGGGGAGCCAACGATATTGTCTTGTCCGTCTTAATGCATCGTCATCATGTGTTGGTGTCTGTATGTGACCGTCTTCTTCTATTAAGCCGGCAGTTTAGCTTAGTGACGGATTCCGAACAACACCTGATCATACCGATTTTCATAGAGGTCCACCGTTCAGTAACGATCATCCGAAATATTCGAGGCCGACTCCAAGGAACCGGCGAGAGGAGACACGCATTAAGCTTACATCCGTGCGAGATCGTCCCAAATATTCGAGTCCGACTCTGGGGAACCGGCCGAATGAGACACGCGTTAAGCTAACATCAGTGCGACAAGACTCAGGGCTCTCGACGGGGAAAATAAATGGAGTGACGTCATCCGGACAGACCAAGCGAAACACAACTGTAATATGGCAGGGCTGAACAGCTGTACAACCGTAAAAAAAATACGGGAAGGAAAAAATTAAATACGTAACCTGCAGTATCAAAACAACTCAAAGTATGAAAGAAACCTAACTATAAACATCATGGTCGATGTAAAACAACAAATGGACATACCACATTTAAAAACTCATCAAGTGCTCTTAAAACACAAATAAAGGAACCACTTTACCAAACCAACAATGAGAGAACGAAAGGACACGATCGCAAGGCTGTTTATTCCGTGACGTACAAGCCACGTGTAAGCCGGCGGATGTGCGACCGCGACGCTATAGTACCTATCAGATGCAAGCAATAAATAATAGCATGGTCGATATCGAAAGCGACACCAACGCCGAGAAGCCAGCTAGGCCATAACAACATGGGCCCGAATTTCTTCTCCAGAGGTAATTCAGGTCGGCTCCAGACAGCGGCGAACGGAGGGGTTCTTTCTTTGAATTCTATTTGGTTTTTTTACTTTGGTTTTTCTTTGGAGTTTTCCTTGCCGTTGCTAGCAAGTTTTGGTCTTGTTTATCATCTGGTCTTTCAGTTTAAAAAAACAGAGTACCAAGTTTGACCCATCGCCGGCTCCCTGGAGACGGTTTCAATTGGCATGCATCATCGACGCGTCCCTTGGCCGTCACCTACTCCGCCGAATCCACGCGTTCGGTGGCCAGAGGCATGACGGGAGGTGCAAACACGTGACCTAGAACAGTACGTTGTTCAAACCAACTCTAGGAAGCCAGCGAGACCGGATGATGCGGAGGCGTGGAGATGAAATATTTGCAATCTGATGAAACCAAAGACAAGAAAGAAATGGAAAGGAGATGCAAAGCCCTGGTCCGGTAACAAAAAATGAAGGGAACAAAAGACCCAACAAAAGGACAACACATGTGCTCGGCAAAAGCAACGAACAACTAAACAACACGGATCCAGCACACGGGTAGCGAGATGAACAAAGAACAGAGAGAATACACGGGAACAAAACCCAACCAAATCCGAACATAACCAACGTTAACCAAAAGAACGCTGACCAGTAAGCCGGCGGCCCGCGAACAAAGAAAGCAACCGACAAATAAAAACAAAGAACGAAAAACAGAGAACAAAAACAGAGAGAACAACGAACACCAATAAGCCGACGGCTTACGAACAAACAAAGGAACCAACAAAAAAAACGGTTTTGCTAATTCTCACTCGAGTGAGAATTAAGTTAGAGCTCACTCAATTCTAATTCCGTTAGATTTACATCGTGATTAGTGCAGAATGTGACTTGTACATGAGTTGTAACTCATATTTTTTCCAGCTGCACATGGGTTTCACCAAGTTGCAACTGAGATTTTTCAGGTGCAGATGTTTTGCACATGGGTTACAAATGAAATTTTCTCAGCTACACATGGTTGCACATGAGTTGCAACTGGGGAACATGAGTTGTAACTAAAAAATTCTTAGTTGTACATGGATTACACATGAGCTACACATGCAACTGGATGACGTCATCTGAGTGAGGATTAACTTAATTCTCACTGAGCGAGCCCTAGCCACTCTCAAAAAATAAATAAACAAAGAACGAAGAACAGATACAAAGACACGACAATAAAACAATCTAAAGCCGATGGAAATAACCTTAACCAGATGAACAACGGACAAGTAAGCCAACAACTGACGAACAAAGAAAAACCCAACATACATAAATATAAAAAGCGACGAACAACTAAATAATACAACAGATCAGTAAGCCGACAAGATCAAACGGAGAGCCGGCGGCGCCTACCAACCAGAATTATTCAACACCAAAATAACATGAACCCGAAGCCAAAAAGGAATTAAAAACCACCGCATCTGAGATATTCCCGAGTATGGCAACGACCTGAAAGGAAGAAAGACGAAAGAAGTCACAAAAAAATCATGAAATCCACAAAAGAAACCAAACAGCAAGAATATAAAATGAAAATAGCAAGAGGCCGATCTGGCAAAAAAACAAAAAACGTGTGGATAGAGAGAACATACAGACATAGAAATACGAAAATATGAACCGGACAACCAATGAATAAAACATACCAATAAATAATACAAATCAAGCACACAAACCAGCAAAATAAACAATGAAGGAAGAACAAACAAATTAACACAACAAGAAAGCAGAAACTAATCTCAACGGAAGAGACCTTATCCGGAAAAACAACAGACCAGTAAGCCGACAAGCTCGAACGGGGAGCCGGCAGTGCCTACCAGCCAGAATAACTCAACACCGAAATGACAGGAACCCGAAGCCAAAAAGGAAGCAAAAAACCACCGCGTCTGAAATATTCCCCAGTAAGGCAACGACTTGCAAGGAAAAAAGACAAAAGAAGTCACAAAACAACCATGAAATCCACAAAAGAAACCAAACAACAAGAATATAAAACGAAAATAGCAAGAGACCGGCCTACAAAAAAAAGTGTGGAAAGAGAGAACAGACAGGCATAGAAATACGAAAAAACCAACGGACAACCAATGAATAAAACATACCGATGAATGAGCACAGGAACAGCACGGTTCATCTATACTGAAGAATAACCGGGAGCTGACACATCCTGCACCACAACCCGTAACAGTAAACCGATGACCTGCGAAAAAAACAGAGCAACAAAGAGGAAAGAGAGTTTAGGAACCAAGAAAACAATGAAGAACAAACCGGATATCCAACAAACAGCACAAAAACACGGATCCAACACACGGTGAACAACATGAACAAAAAAGACCAAAAACCGAGCATAAAACACGGTAAGAAAACCCAACCTGATCTCAACGGGACCAAACGTGACCGGAAGATCCATGGAAACACGGTGCAGCTCAAGAACCGGCTCATCCTGCACCGTAACCCGTAACAGTAAACCGGCGACCTGCGAAAGAAACAGAGCAACAAAGAGGAAAGAGATTTTAGGAACCCAAACAAAGAAAACCAAACCGGATAAGCAACAAACAGCGCAAAAACACGGATCCAACACACGGTGAACATCATGAACAAAAGCCGACCAAAACCTGAGCGTAAAACACGGTAAGAAAACCCAACCTAATCTCAACGGGACCAAACGTGACCGGAAGATCCATGGAAACACGACGGAGCTCAAGAACCGGCTCATCCTGCACCGTAACCCGTAACAGTAAACCGGCGACCTGTGAAAGTAATAGAGCAACAAAGAGGAAAGAGATTTTAGGAACCCAAACAAAGAAAACCAAACCGGATAAGCAACAAACAGCACAAAAACACGGATCCAACACACGGTGAACAACATGAACAAAAGCCGACCAAAACCTGAGCGTAAAACACGGTAAGAAAACCCAACCTGATCTCAACGGGACCAAACATGACCGGAAGATCCATGGAAACACGGCGGAGCTCAAGAAAAGCACGGTGGAGCAAGAACCGCGTGGATGAAGCAAAGGGGGGAAATGAGAGCTCCAGTAACAATCCGATCCAGAACGCAGCCTATATACCCCGTCCCCCAGCACAGTGTGCACGGCAACCCCATTAGGTCGGTTCCGTCTGAATGAACCAATGGCGAGCCGCCAGCGACACGCGAAATCGGGCCCGAATTCGTTCTGACTACCAGCACAGTGCAACGTACCCACCGACGAATGGAGGGAGGCCACCTCGGATGGAGAAATCGGGCCTGAATTCTCCCTGACATCACGAACAGTGCAACGTACCCGACGACGACGCGAAATACCATACGTGCCCCGACCTACTGCAGAAAATACGCAGCGACGACACATGCAAGGGAACGATGGGCGACGCAACGTCCCGAGCAACCGACCTGTGGGCCACATAAAGGATGGGGCCCATCGTCAGCGAGAGAGAGGGGGAAGGAATCACGTACAAAGAAAGCTATCCCAGAGGGGCACACAATGCATTCGATAAAAACCCAGTACGGTAAATGAACAAAATTGACCAATGGGACGAACACGTTGCGAATCTGCACCCCTCTGGCACGTCCGCCACACCGATTAAACGCGCAGCGTGACGCCGACGGGTGGGCCCTCGGGTACAGGGGTGATCCACGTAGCACGTCAGCGAGAGTAGGTGCACGAAGGTTGGTACGGTTAGCGACTTTGCGAATCCCTATTCATGCCGACTCCAGGAGCCGGCGGTGATCGGACGGTGCGGAGGCACGGAGCGGGGAGGATCGGACGGCCAGAAAGCCCCAATCGCTGGAGAGCCTCCAATGGGTCTCACCGTTTATATCTTTAGATGTGACTCACCTTACACTATCAAGGAGTGTCTTGCAACACGTGCTCCAGCTCAATCATTATTTACAGTCCGCTTCTCTTCTTCCCCAGGCACATCCGAACGTGTCCACGGACAATGTCTGAACAACCGACAAATGTGTGCTTCTCCAACCATCCCCTCAAATATCACCACTCAAAACAATACTATACATGCAATGTAGATCATCACAGATCAAACTAGGTCATCACAAATCCATAACATATGCAAAACATCGATCGGGCAACATACTAGATAAGTAATTCATCACAAGATATTCATCACATGGACTAGATAATAAACATACTAGATCAGGTTCAGATAAATGTAAACAAGGATAATAGACAAGCATATGGCAGCAAAAGACACGGACGTACCGTAGCTCATTGTGGTAGAGCATCTTGAAGATTGCGTACGAATTGGAGGAGGAGGATACGGAAGTGTCATCATTGATGGAGGGGCACCGATCTATGCGGATCCTGACAGCGTGGCCCTGGTCATTGGCGAGGCGAGGCTCAACCGGCTTCTTCGATACCTCCCTCTACGGCAGGGCCATGGCATTTGCTAATGCCATGGCGTTCTTCCAGCACCAGCAACGATTGTCAGGGGGAGGGGTCGTTTCATCCTCCACTGCGCCATATGCGGCAGACACCGCTTCGCGTCACCTCTGCCTATCGCCTGAGCTACCCAAGCTTGGGACTGCTCTTCGTGTTCCTACTACTTTTTGGCGAGCCGATAAGCCCTTGCTTCGGACTCCGACGTCCGTCTGGGTGGGCTCAGAGGAGCGCGGGCCAACCTCCATTGGGAGTGAAGGAGATATGCCCTTGAGACAATAATAAAATATTATTATTTATCTCAGGTTCATTATTAATGTTTCTATCTTTATGCTATAACTGTTGCGACACTTGAATACAGATTCAAAGGAAAACACACGCACGTGTAAAGGAATAAACAAACAAGAGTTCCTAGTCTAGCCTCTAAGATTAGCTCATATGTTGTTCGGTGATCACGTTTTTCTGATCATGGGCTATGTTATCATAACTGAGTGGCAACAACTGTGAGAGTACATTGTAAGCTGAATAATGGTACTGAACTGACCTAATTCTATGATTTTTCTATGAGATATTATTCATCATTTGTTGACAGCAATTTTGTTATGATGTTATCATTTGCATAAGTCCTTAAACCAAGAGAGCATCTAGTGACCACATACTTGAAAGGAATGCTTAGATTGCCATCTAACGTCATTCCATAACTGGGTGATCATAAGGGTGGTTTGGGTCCTCTCAGTATTACGATATCATACTATCGTATGGGCAGACACAGCTTGATAATTATCACAAGGATATCGGAGTACGGAATGAGAAAAGATAATACGATGATGACGGGTATAGTCATCAAAGAGTTTGATCACATGGATACCGACATTTCACCTTGGGATATCACTAGTATCGTGAAGTAAAGGGATTAGCAATATGAGAAACAAAATATTTGTTCGATATATTCGTGTATGCATGGAAACCATCATGGGCGTCCATGACTCCGTTGTTGGTTCGGAAGATGTTTCCGGGCTTGTGTGTGTATTACCGAACCTATTTGGTTAGACGCTTAAGGTGCTTTAACCTAATATTGAGAGATATATGTATGGTAGGTAGATATGAGAATCATCGGAAACGTTCTGATGTTATCAAAATAGCTTCGATGAGACCTTGGAAGTGTTCCGAAAATTTAATGAGAAGACATATGATGTCAGAGAGACCTCCAAAGTGTTCCGAGAATTAAACAAGTCGACATAAGATGTCCCTGGATCATATAAATTGTTTCTAGTGATGTCGTATTAATTCCCAGATTTTATATAGGAGAAAAATATTGATCCGGAGGTTTTTGGACAAACACCGGATGAGGGGAGAAGTGTCGGGAGGGGGCAATGGCTGCCCTAGGGCTGTGCCACACACAAAAGGGCAGCCGCATGGGCCCATCTAGGGTCGGCCGCACCCTCCTTGGGATGCCTCCACACTTAGCTTGTGGGGCAAGGCACCTGAGGGGGAGGCGGACTTGGATTGGGCCAAAAGGCCGACCCCAAGAAGGAAAGAGGAGGGGGTGCGGCGCACCTGCTTTTGCCCTAGGCCCAGCGGTGACCGAAGTTGCGAGGATTCCTCCCCAAGTTGGTTTGCCCTCCTCCCCCCCCCCCCCCCCCCCCCCTGCGCGCGCGCGCGCTTGGAGGGACACACCTTTAGAAGTCTCCTCTCTCTCTGTAATCTCACGTATTGAGAATTTCTCTCTACTTCTAATATAGATCTAATCTATTATATTATATATAAACTATACCTACGGCGAAAGGCTGCTCTCTCATCGCTGGCATCAAGTTCTGGATGACAGAGTGCTGTCGGGTTAAAGCTCTCGACGTGTGGATACCGGTGGAGAGATCATACCTTTTATCGTGAACGAGGGAGTGGGAATCGGCAACATTCTCACCGCTAGGCTTAGCCGTGAGAATCTTTGTCAGGCTTCATTCATGTCTACTTCCACTACTGGTGTTGGTGAGTACTAGAACTAATATTCTACTTCCATCTACATAGAATGATCTTGGGTATTACGAACAAAAGTAAAAAGATGTTTTCCATGCGCGTAACCCAACAGGAGTGAGACCGAGCTAGGGTTTGGTTCGGTAGTGGGGACATGGTGTGATATATGTGCTGACGGACTGGGCCCAACTAGGCTTGTCCGACATGGAGAACGCATTCGGTCGTGTCCGGACCACCCCATATACGCCCCATATGGCTGGGTATGAGGGGTGCCAGACAACCCTGACTGATGGGCTGGGTTTGAAGCACGCGGTTGGGTACATGTTTTCTGTCCGGGTCATGTCGGGTTGTCCGCCGGACATACGAAGGGGAAATAAGGGGGTCGTGCATCAACCCTCTCCAGACATATTAAACAACCTTGCTGCAACACTTGAGAACGCGAAGACGAAAACTGTAAAACTTTGGGATGTTGTAAACAGCCAGCGCCGCAAATGGATGAGATGACATGCATGCTACAAGAAGGACAAGACATGCAGGCTATCATACAATCAAAGATTGAGGCGTTGGACTATTTTGTCCGAGCAAAGGTAGACTTTCTAACCCAGATCACATGGTGAACTGGTGGTGCAATGGTTCACGTTTTGTTATGTTCATGATGTGATTGTGCATATTGAATTGTTATGTTGGTGGTGTAATTGTGCTCGTTGTACTCTGATCATGTGTTATTGGAGACTCGGTGCTTATGGCACTTGTGGGATCTTAATGTAAGACTCCCTTTGTTCCAAAATATAAGGCACACTATTTACCACTAATATATACTAATTTATATGGACTACGAATGTATAAATAGTCTCGTTGGATTCGTCTTATGAAATTCTTTCATTTCAATTTTTTTAGTAATTTTATGAATATATTATAAGTTATGCGAGCACCCTCCTCCACTTAGTGTGGAGGTATTATTATGTTTAACTAGTAGTTCATATGTATAGCTATATTATTAAATGCTTTAGTTCGGGTCGTATTGTGATGAATACTGCGGTGGAATAAAATAAACTAATCGTCTTTGCATAATTTGGCCTCCTACAAATCGCTTTTAACGTGAGATTGACAAGATGGAACCACTTTATTGGACAAGTTATGGTCTTTTTTTTTGTGAGGGACGAGCAAAATTTAATAGAAAGGACTTAGCATCAGTAGATTGCATCGTAGTGGAAAAGCACACAGTTCACCTATACCGATGTCTCGTGTTCGAATCACTCTCAAACAAATAATTCAAATATCACATGATTCTTTATAGAGAGACTAACATGATGGACCCACCAGTTAGATCATAACACGGCTGCATCGTGCAACCTTAAAGTAACGGGAAGCAACCAAACGAAAAAAGTCAGTAAGAATCGAGCACAAGTATAAAATAATCTTTTGGAGACACTCACATTATGGACCCGCTGGTTAGACCATAACACGGTTTTATCGTGCAACCTTAAAGTAATGGGAGCAATAAAAAAACCAGCTAGAAGCGATCACGAGTATGAAATAATATTCGGAAACACTCACGTCATGGACCCACCAGTTTCAAATGACCAATGTTACGTCGCCCAGATTCAAACTCGAACGCGCAACTGAAAACACGAACGACAACTAAAATTCTCGCACGAATAATTTCTATAGACCGTGGTCGGTGGTGCAAGCTATCTCCCAACCAAAGCATCGGGCCACACATAGACCACGTCTTTGACAATCTGTGGTAGATTGTGCACATCTACCACGAAATTAACAAAATCCCAGAAAAAACTTAGTAGATGGTGACCATCTATCACGGACGATGGTGCCAAGGGTGGTATTTTTTTCATCTACCACGAAATCAACAGAATCCCGGAAAAAACTTGGTAGATGGTGCGCGTCTACCAGACGACAGTGCCAAGCGTGGTATTTTTCTCCGGGGTTACAAGTAGAAATTGCTCATATGGAGGAAAAGAAATTCTATTGCTATTGCGCAGGCTATCCTTGCATGTGCGATGTATTCAAGCTCCCTAAAACAATTAAGTAATTGAAGGGTTTACGTGATATTCTTTGTTACTGGTGGGGAGATGATAAACATAAGCATATGCATTTATTTAAGCATATGCATTTATTTGCATGGTGGAAAATGTGCACCCACTACTATTTTAACTTAACATTGTTAGAGCATCTCCAACCGAGGCTCCCAAACCGGCCCCAAACGTCCGGGCGGTCCGGCCGAACAACATTTGGCCCAAAAAAGACACCCAACCGCGGCCCCATAGCAAGCCCAAACGACCGGGCTAACCGGCAGTCCCCAAACCCAGCCCATATGTGGGGTGGGTTTGGGGCGGCGCGGACGCGCTCGGACGAGCCCGCCCCTGGTGGCTGACAGCGTGGGCCCACGCGGAGGGAGGCTGACCGGCACCGCCAAGGTGAGGTGGACTCGCCGGCGCGCTGTCCGAGGCGGCCTCCTCCGCTCCACACCGACCTATTGATCCCCATTTGCGCCTATGTCTCTCCGCCTCCGCACCTTCCCCTCCTCCGCTTCGCCACCGTCCATATCCCCGCCTCCCACTCTTCCGCATCGCCACCCACCATGTCCTCGTCGGACTCGTTCGACTAGGAGGACCTGGAGCCGGAGGTGGAGTCACGCCGCGCGGTGGCGCCGGCGCGTTCCGGCTCCCCCTTCGACGAGGAGGAGCTAGCCCTCCGCCTCGCCATTGAGGTCGCTGAAGGACGCGGCACCGGCGGCTAGCGGGCAATGCAGCCGTGCTCCGCCCCGTAGATGTGGGGACCCCGGACTAGCTGTCTGAAATACCCGATTATGCTTAACACAACGATCCCATGATCAGTCTGTCGTTGCACATAATCCGAACTGAATACCAAAGTTTACATCCATTACAATACCGAATAAAAGTCTTACACATATGGTCATCTAGACCAAGTCTTACATAGGTGCCTTCATGGGCTAATTCACATTATTCAGCGGAAGCGACTACGTGGTAGATAAGCACATCCTACGATAACCCGGCAGGCAGCTGACTTATGGAGATCCCTAGTTCGCATAGAAGTCGCCCTACTCCTCTTCGGCGTAGTGCTCCTCGAAATCTGGCTAAGACAATAGCCAGGGACGAAACCATATGAGTACATTTGATTGTACTCGCAAACTACCCCGAATGAACATGCACTAGTTTTATGTTTATTTTCAAACTTTTATATATTAAGACATCTCTATATCTTTATTGAAAAAGGGGTAAGAAGAATTTTATAACCATCCTCCAATGAATCACCATCTTATTTATTTCTCCAAAACTTCTCCTTTTTCGACCATAGCCCGTCATGGTCCATTTGCCTCCAACAACCTCATACCGATCCGTTGGTATGGTTGTATACAACATTCACCACTTCATCTTCTTTTCAAAGTTTAAAGTTTCTTTTCAAAACTTGCACATGGTCTTAGGACAGCCTCCCAACTGTCCATATCCGAGGACTCGGCTATTCGAATAGTTTTACACTCTGCAGAGGTAGCATGCTTTTCCCACATCCATCCGGTAACTCATCGTGTCAGCCACGTCCCGCCATACAAGGTGTATGCGAAGTTGAGTCACCGAACATAGCCTATCCTTTGCTCATGCTAGTATAGGACCCTGCCCTTATGACACTTTCCATCCACACTTAACCCAGCCCGTCGGAATCTAAGTGTGAGGACTCATAGTTTTCCCCGGCGACCCCATGGTGATGTCTTCAATCCTCCTCCTTATCTTTCTCATAGAGTTTGAGTGAGGACCCAGCTCAGGGGTAGGTCACCAAACCATCCCCTCATGCATAACGGAGTCATCTCCGTCGATGAGGCATCCCATACTAATATGAGCAAATTATATGACTACGCCCTTGCCCATATGTGGGTAAATGTGGTCGCACAGGGTATCGGCTGGTCGCCATAGTACTAGGACACAATGTGCATTTTTCATAAACATCTCCATTCTCCCTTTCTTCACTTCAACACCGACATCTCGGCATTCCACATCCATCCAAGTATTTCCAAAGGAGTTTTGAATAAAAAATATTTTTCTTCCCATCCTATAGTTTAATATACACTACCTTATATTCCTACATTGGTGGCAAAATAGTTTTTCATATGCTTTTTGAAAAGGTTTTAAAAATCATTGTCTTAAGAGTAAATCATGTTATCAAAGTAGATGTATATAATGGGTGCAAACTCAGAGAGTAGCTTGCCTTGCTCAACAAAGTGACCCTGGTCTTGTTCTTCTGGTTCAACAAATTCTCCCTCCTCGAAAATCCCGGCAACGTTATCGTCTACTTGTCAAACAAACAGATACAAACAATCACTATACTACTCAATCAAACATCACAACATTACAATCTTGAATGCTATAAATAGCCACTGCACACACCAAGCAACACAATTTGGTTTCAAATTAATGGAATTAACCACTATTTATTTATGTCTTAAATAAGGCAGAAACTAGTTGAATATTTTTAATTGCATATCTCAAGTTCTGTTGGTCACAAAAATACAAACTAAATTTCTACAGAAAGCTACTGATGTGTAGAAGACAACACAATTTGATTTGAATTAATTGGAGTTACCAAACTCCCTACACAATTGTTTTAATTCAGAAGCTTAATAATAAAGTTTTAGTTACTGCATAAGTTCTATAGATCATAAAATTAAATCCTTTTAAGGATAACTAACATTGATTAAATGTGATCTAACAAAATTGGTCCTAACTCATTTCGGTGCATTAAACATTTATAATTGTTTTAGTACAGAAGGGCTTGCTAAATTTAATCTAATGCCAAACAATTAATATTGAATAATTAATTCTAACAAAATTAGGGAAGCTAAGAGATCATAGTACCCAGCTAACAAAATTGGATTGGAATTATTTGGGTTAATATATCATCAGAAACAAACAAGTTTAGGTTTTAAACCTTTTGTGGCATTTTTAATAATACTCATTTATTATTTATCTAAATGAGATGAAACCACTTGGGTTGGTTAAACAATTTCATAAGCTATCCAGAGAATTTTGGTTTGATTTATTTGGACTTATATTTCTCGAGATATCGAATTTCAAAGTTTAGTCCAGTACTAAAATTTCAGGAAAAATTAAATTAGAAAACTACTCTGGTTTGGATAATATTGAAGATCCTGACGGGTGGGGTCCACTCGTCAGTGACTCAACGGAAATATCTCGCGCGCTGGATAATGTTTAAAATGCTGACAGTGGGTCCCACTTGACAGCGACTCAGCTAAGCGAAGCGGTACTCAACCGTTGATCTAAGATCCAACGGCTGAGGATGGCCACGAATGGCGACGACCAAATATGGGCGGCGCCGCCGTGCCAGCGACGGCGAGGTTGGTCGGAGAGGCACCTGGGGTGGTTTGCGATGGTGGGGAAGACGGCGTTCGACGGCGGAGAACTTGGGGAGGATCTGGAGATGAGTTGAGCTTGATGGGGATGACTCGAGCGTCGGTGGCGAGCTCCGCTGCTTCCACGGACAGATCCCGACTCCGGCGAGCTCTCTGCGTCGTTCCTGTGCACAAAACAGAGGGCAAACGGAGGCGTGTGAGTGCGGTGGTGGAGGCAGAGAGTGTGCAAGTGAAAGGACAATGACGTCGCCTAGAGGGGGGGTGAATAGGCGATTAAAACTTTTCCGGTTTAGGCTTGCTAATTGCGGAATAAAACTAGGTGTTTAAATTAACAAGCCAACAACCTAAATAAACTAGGCTCACCTATGTGCACCAACAACTTATGCTAAGCAAGACAAGCAACAAGGTGATAGCAATATAGAATACTTCAAGCACGAAGGCTATCACAATGTAAAGTGCATAAGTAAAAAGCTCGGGTATAGAAATAACCGAAGCACGCGGAGACGAGGATGTATTCCCGAGTTCCTCCTTGAAAGGGAGTACGTCTCGTTGGAGAGGTGTGAACCACAAAGGTCGATCTCAACCACAAAGGTCACCCTCTTCTCCGATGAACCGCACCACAAAGGTTTGGTTCACCTTCCACTATCGGTATTCCTTCGAGGCGGAATCCGGAGCCTTTCAACAACAATCCGGGGCACAACCCACAATGGGATTGGGGGCTCCCGAACGGCTCAACAACAATCGAGGCACAACCCACAATGGATTGGGGGCTCCCGAACGGCTTCAAGTGACCACACAAGGGTCCAACCACCACAAAGGCGTCTAGGGTCCAAGGACCCAAGAGTAACAAGTTCACACGCTTTCAACTTCCACGAATCCTCGTGGAGAGCACACCGATGCACCAAATGCAAAAGGCAAGAGCACAAGTGCTCAAATCCTTCACTCTCAAATTCCAACAAAGCAACAAATGCTTATGGGGGAATAAGAGAGGAAGAACAAAGAGGAGAACCACACAAGAACTCCAAGAACTAGATCCACTAGGTTCCCCTCACTTAGAGGAGATATTGATTGGTGGAAATGTAGATCTAGGTCTTCTCCTTCAATCCTCCAAAGATCAAAGAGTTTGGGTGGAGGGATTGGGAGATATCAAAGAAATGAGCTTGCAACAATGGAGGAGAGAGAAATCTGGGCGAGCTACTTGGCTGGAGGAGGTGGAGGGGTATTTATACCCCTCCAGAAATTCTAGCCGTTGCCTTCAAAACACACAGTTTTCACTTAGGCCGGAAGTTCCGGTTGGGCCGGAACTTCCGGTTGAGGCCGGAACTTCCGTCCAAGAACTTCCGGACCCCCAGAAAAGCGACTAAAAACGGTACTGCACTCGGCCGGAACTTTGGCCGGAAATTTGGCCGGAACTTCCGGATGGCCGGAATTTCCGGCCAAACCGGAACTTCCGCCCCTCAGAAAACTGCAGAAACACTGAACACGAAAACGAAGATATCTTGATCATCCGGACTCCGTTTTCGATGTTCTCGGGCTCGTTGGAATCGCAACGAAGAGCTTTACAAGATCATGCAGAGAAACATCATAGTCCAACAATGGAAGATAAAACCAAATGGAGAAAGGTAAAACCTCTCTAAAAAGGAATAACCGGCAAACCTCCAAAACCGAAAACGCAACAAGTTTTCCATACGAAATTCGTTTTCGGTGAACTTGGGTTTGTCGTGAAGATCACAACAAGCACCAAAACCCAACAAGGAGAAAAGCCAAGTAAGAACCAAGAAAGATGAAATGCCAAGTATGCAAAGGTTTGAGCTCTCCACAAAGATGCGATCAAGTTACTCACTTGAGAGCCCCTCTTGATAGTACGCCGTCTATCCTAAAACCCGGTCTCCCACTAACAACATGAGACCGGTAAAATAGAAAACCTATCAAGATCATACCTTTGCCTTGCGCATTCCACTTGAGCTCGATGATGACGATCTTGACTCTCTCAAGTTGGAACACCTTTCTTGATTGTGCTTGCTAGCACATGCTTGATGAAGACTTCTCCAAATGCTCCCCCATACTCCATTATGGGAGGGCCTCGCAAAGCTCCGTCTTCATGTCTCCTTTGCAAGCTTCAATCAAATGATGTCTTTCGAGATGGATCATATTGAGCTTGCACTTCATCTTCTTATCTTGATATAGATGATGGCTTGGATAAACATGAAGTTCACTCAATCTTCTTTTCCAAGCCATGCTTGCAATAAGCTCAACTCTTCACATGACCATTCTTCATATAAACCCTTGATGGAACCTTGGTCATCATGAAATCTTCTAGAGTCCAACACATGAACTCCAAACATTTCCTATGGACAAGATCTACAAGTGTATCTCAATGCAAACATTAGTCCATAAGGATTGTCATTAATTACCAAAACCACGCATGGGGCAACACATGCACTTTCAATCTCCCCCATTTTGGTAATTGATGACAATCCCTTTTACGAGGGTTTATATAATGAATTAAGCAACCAAGCAACACAAAGAGCAAGGATGCAAGAGCAAGAAAGGCAAATGCTTGAGAACGAAACTAAAGCATAAAACCAACAACTCTTAAACCCTCTAAACTTCTCCCCCATTGGCAACGATTGCCGAAATGGGTGAAAAGTAAGAAGGCCAATATAATAAGAGCTCCCCCATAATGTGTGCATTTCTCATAATATGAGTGAAATCAAATGCACATATCCAATAACGAATAGTTGGAAAGGAGATCAAACTATATTGAGGATCCAAAGATTGCAAATGAAAATCAAATAGAAAGATACTTCAACGAAAGAAGCAAGCAATCAAAAGGATCCGAAAAATGTTCTAAATATCAAGAGGGAACTCCCCAAGGTACGTGCACAAATAGGATTTCTATTTCAATATAGTGTGCACAACATGGAATCCTCACTCCCTCCTAGATAAATTCGAACACAAGCCCATGCAAGAGAATATAAATGAAAGAGGCAAACAACTTGCAACAAATAAAACGTTTTGCAACATGAGCAAGGAGCGGCAAATAAAAGGATGGGTGTGAGATATAAAGACATTTTAGGAGACTAATACAAGGATGAGCAAAATCATCAACATAGTCTTTCAAAAAGTGTTGCACATAGTGCATATCATGTCTTTCACATACTCACACACCAACGGAGATATCAAATAGCTCCACAAGCTTAGAAGGTGCAAAAGCATAACACAAAAAAAAAAGCTTGTGCCTTTAATTAGAGACCACCAAAGATACAAAAGCAAAGAGGGGTCACTAAAGAATTGGAATATCAATTAAAGATGTAACTATTCTCATGTGTATAAGTTTCTAAGTAGACACGAATCACGAAGATATAAGTCCACAAAAAACATGTACACAAAAATAGGTACAAAGGTAAAGGTCATGATATCCAAGAGGAAGTCATAAATACACCAATAAGATTTTTGCTTAAAAGCATAGCACAAAGCTCAATTTTATCTTAAAGGGATATAGATGAACTTCCAACACATACTCATCATAGCATCAAAAACTATCCACAAAGGATAAAGGTGATAAACGGGATGCTCCGAGTAAGATAACAAGTATCACGAAAGGCAAATGATTTTGAAGAACATCAAAGTTGCACATGAGAGACTTTAAGTAGAAAGTGCTAGATTGACATAAATGGGATCGATGAATCATGGAAATGAATATATAGTCCCCTTATATGTAATCATCCCGGCTTACTCACATTTGCAATAAAGACGTTTTGCAAGAATCAAAAGAATTGCAACCAAAGAGATTCATGCCATGAAGCAACCTACACAAGGTTGAGAGCTAGAAAAGTATGCATGAGGTAGATACTTGTTACCGAGATAGCATTGGTGATGTAGAAGATAGGAGCTCATGATCATCCAAGCTTGGCTCCAATAAGCACATGGTGACAACACCTTCCTTGTAGATGAGACAAGCTTCCAATGCATCTCCAAATGTACCTAAAACAAATTCAAGTACAAAATGGTGCCCAAACTCATTGGGTCCAAAGTAGTTAGAGCAACTACAATACATAGGACAAACTCCACATAACTATGTGCATATAGATATGAAATTGAATTTCATGCACATCTTAGTCATTTAGGATTTGATGGAGTTTATCCTATATATTGGATCAACGAAAGTAAGCATGCCATAAGATATACATATAATAAATATGCATGCACATGACTTTCAAGAACCAAACAAGATATAATTTAGACAAAACACCAAGTAAACAACAAAGCACACACAAGTGTGACAAGAAAACAAGTGTCCAAATTATATCAAATACCCAAATCAACACATGAGTGAAGATACCACTTTGAAAAGATACCAATGAAATCAAGATACCAAATGATGAAAATATCATCAAGGAATAAACCAAACCCTCTACACTTTTCATGATGGCACAAGTACCAAGACGAAAAATTTTTCTTCCAAGGAGACACGTCATCGGGATCAAATATCAAATGAAGACAACTAATGTTCAAAAAGCCTATAGGATTGCTCCCCCAAGATGTGTGCATTATTTAAGATTTTGCATTTGAATACAAAATGCACACAAATGAGATCATCACTCTCCATATATATATATATATATATATATATATATATATACCCCTGCTATTCTAGACTCCCTTCTAGAATAAGTATTCTAGACAACTTTCTGAACTGCAGTTTTAAAAATAGGTGAACTTCCGGACGCTATTTTTGAACCGTTTATCGGAATGAGACATGCGATATACTGTTGGATAGCTATGGAAATTGCGCACCTTTCTCGTGTTGACGTGTTTTCCAAATTCGTTATGGTTTTAAAACAATTTTAAATATACTATTGATTATTTTCGCGGATTTCTCCGTTTTGTACTGTATTTTGGACGCGATTTTTAAACCGCTCGTCGGATCGATGCAAACGATACGCCGTTGGAAAGCTATGAAAAATGCGCACATATTCTATCTCTGTGGTATTTTCCAAATTCTGTACGGTTTTAAAACAATTTCCAATATACTAAAGACTGTTTTTCGCGGATTTCTCGTTTGTTACTGTATTTTGGGCGCCATTTTCAAACCGCTCGTCCGATTGATGCATATTATACGCCGTTGGAAAGCTATTGAAAATGCGCACCTTTGCTATCTCTGTGCTATTTTCGAAATTCCTTACGGTTTAAAAGCAGATTCAAAAATACAAAATTCTGTTTTCTGAACATTAATGTCCAGCTGTCTGTTTTTCTGAAATTACTTTCAAACCGCTTATCGGAAAGTAGCAAGTGATATGGCGTTGGAAAGATATTGAATAGACGCAACTTTTTTGTATAGAAAGGTTTTCAAAATTCGTTACGGTTTTTTATTAATTTTGGAAATACCAAAAACGGAGAAACGAGAAGACATGAAAATCGATTTAAAATTAGCGTTTTTGTGGTGCTTGGATTGGGCAAGTCGGCATGGGAAAGTCTAACTAGACTCATATCCTTACCAATAGGAGGCAGCGCTGATCGATTTGGACAAACGAACCTCGTATCAATGATTTATATGCCTAAAATTTCCGCCCTTAGAAAACAGAGCATGTGAACATCCTTAAACACAGCTGTGAACTTCCTGGTTTTCGTTGGTGAACTTCCTGATATATTGTTAGTGAACTTCCGATCGCGATTTTTTTATCTATTTATCTCATAGTTTTCAAACCGTTTGTCCAAATTATGCATATGATATAATGTTGAAAGGTATGCAAATTTTGCATATTTTTGTTTCGACTTTTTTTTTGAAATCTTTAATGGTTTCGGAGAAGTTTTAAATATAGTAACTGCTGTATTTTTTGAATTTTCTCTTTTTTCATGTTGTTATTCGGACTGGACTTCGAGATTATATACTTTGAACTTCGAATTTTCCAGATAGTGAACTTCTAACAACTGTGAACATTTATTTCACGTGGATTGGTTGAAACTTTTTTGCCGAACAAAATGAACTTTACGCTCCACACGAATTGAACTTCCTGCCAACAAAAAAAAAGTGAACTTCACGGCCATACAACAAAATAATTTTGGTTAATTAACCTCAGGGGTTAATGAACTCTCGACCTTTTTGAACTTCCTTTTTAATACTAAGTGAACTTCGCGAGATAAACTTCCGTTTAATACGAGGTGAACTTCGTGACTGAACTTCTGTTTAATACGAGGTGAACTTTGCATGGTGAACTCCCGTCTAATTGAAGTGAACTTTTTTATTAATTTTAAAACTGACCTTATTTGTTGGAACATCTTTGTTTTGAACTTCTCGCGATACCGAAGTGAACTTCTTATTTAATTCATTGGCGAAAAATATGAACATTTTTTTACTCAGGAATGAATTTTAGTTTTATTGTTAGGAAAAATGTGAACCTCGGGTATGGATGAATTGAACTCCCTTTTTAATCTTCGGTGATAAAAGAATTACTTTTGTTTTGAAAATAAACATTTAGGAATAAATGAACTCGCCGGGTGATGTTCAAAGCGAACTCTCGACAAAAGTAGTAAACGTCCAACGCATGTTAATATAAATTTCCGACGCGTTCGTGTTTAACTCCTGCTCGTTACAAAGTGAAACTTCCGGCTCCAGCAGGTGAACCTCCAGGCTCCAGCAGGTGAACCTCTAGAAAAGAACTTGTCAAATTCTAAACTTATTATCTGAACTTGTCAAATTCCTCACGTGGAGCTTAATGACTAGCGGGGCAGAGGGGCAAGCAGTATGGTTGGAGATGCAGAACTTGAAAACCACAGTCCCTCCGCTTTTGGACCTCCAATGCTGATCTGAACCACCTATGGTACCAGCTACAAAAAAAAGCAGCTACATTACCTGCAATCTGAATCGCAAAAGCCAACTTCAAAGAACGGAGTGCTCCAAATCATGCATCAGGGGAGCGGTAGCATCAGAGCTGCGCATGTTGGCGTCCAGGCCGATTAACTACCATGACCGGACACGATGAAGTGCCACTGCGGTGCACTGTGGACTCCACGGCCAGCCGCTCCCGCCGTATTTAGTCAACCACGAGCAACGATGGACTAACTGCACCACGACACCCATGACCAGAGGCAGTCGAGACCCGCGCGAGGTGCAGCGGACGGCTTGGCACCGCCACACGATGATGGGCACGCTGGGAGCCAGACGGTGCCGAGCAGTCAACTCCGCATGTGGATAGTGGACTTCCCGGCGTCGATGAGCCGAACCGCCGAATAAATGTGAGCTGAACCTCCCACATGCGGAGTTTAGAGCACTGAATACACACGTTCAGAACCAGTACTACATCTATGGGAAAGATGAACTGCAAAAAAAACTCAGAGATCGAGGGGAGCATGCTAGTGGGAACTCGCTGGGGGAGGGAGGAGCAGGTGCAGTGGCCGTGCGCGCCAGCGGGGAGAGGCCCGTGCTGGTGGTGGTGAAGCAGGGTGGCCCGGCACTGAGCACCGGCCGCGCGCGGTGGACCGGACAGGGCGCTCGGTCTGGTCCCGTCGGCGACGCGCAGCGCCACCGCCGGCTAGCAGATACGAGTACGGGAGCGGGGAGTCCCTCCGGCGGGCAGGAGCGGGGCGAGGCGCAAGGAGACGGCGGCGTTCCCCTAGCGATGGAGCACGTCGGAGATGGGGACGGAGCAAAGAGGCGGCGGCGCTCCCGCTCGCGGTGGAGACAGGATAAGGAGTGCGCGTCGGTGGAGGTCGAGCTGGGGGCGGGCGCACGCGGCGGCGGACATCGAGCTGGGTGTGGGCGCACGCGGCAGTGGAAGCCAGGGGAGTTGGAGCTGGGAGACTGTGGCGCGTGCGCGGTGGAGGTCGGTAGCGGCGGGCGTGCGGGTCGTGCGAGGCCAGTAAGAAGATAAGGTCAGGTTGGTGACAGTCGGTCGATCGGTCGGGCAGGAGCAGTTTTCTGTGTGGGCCGGGGTCGGGATAGGGATAAGAAGTGTTTAGGAAAGTTGTCTAGAATAAGTATTCTAGAAACACTTAAGGGGTTGTCTAGAATAGTCCTACCCTATATATATATATATATATATATATATATTCAAACACTGGTCATGTTCAAGAAAGGCAAGAAATTGCAATACCACTTTAAAGAACGGTGTTTTACTCAAAGTAGGATAGCTTCCCAAAGAATAGTGCATTATCAAGAAGTATGACTTTTGAATATCAATGCACAAGAATTGGTTCATTGCATTTCCCAACTCAAGAAGGCACAAAACAAATTTTAAGTAGAGCAATAAAGGATCCAAAAGATACGAGGAAGACAAATGAGAGTTAGATCAAAACAAATCCTTGGCAATCAAATAAGGCAATTTCAAAGCAAGAGCCAAAGTGAATATGATCAATATATTTACCACAAATATGATTATCACTTGTCAAGACAAGTAATGTATGGAGATATTTCTCGGTGGTGGATTGCAAAGATATATTCAAGATCATATTCACAAACATAAGCATATGGCAAAGGATAGGAATTAAAAGCCATGCTTAGATAGATAGAAATTCTTGATAGCTTCAAAAAACACGCAATAATGCAAAACATAAGCATATGGCAAAGGATAGGAATTAAAAGGCATGCTTAGATAGATAGAAATTCTTGATAGCTTCAAAAAACACGCAATAATGCAAAGCAACTCCAAGGAGTAGCTTGAAGCAATTGGTTTCCCAAAGAGATATATGAGAACATATTTGGGGAACGCCGTACCAAGAAATTCCATCACAAACAAGATCCAAACGAAAAGAGACAAGAAGCAAATGATCAAATATGGAACTTGTTTGAGCAACATGCCACAAAGAAAAGGATAATTGACAATATCAATTCTAGGTGGCAACACCTCACATATTCACATTTTCTAGGCTTGTAATATGCACATAGCTTATTACTCCCCCATAATGTGATAATCCATTTTCTTTTAAAGCAAGAGGCAAACAAAACCAACTCGAGAAATTAATGGACATAATAGAATTTGAATTTCTCATGAGTATGACATACCACATAGAGAATAGATAATAATGATATATTATCACTAAGTGGTATTCCTCATGTACACACATTTTGGTTTGTGAAGTGCACGAAGCATATCACTCTCCAAAAAATGGAATGGTCCATTAATCTCTCAAAAGAGAGCCAACAAGATAAGATAGCAAATAAAGGCAATAAGGCTCAAAACAAGTAAATGGTGTGCAAACCAAAATACACATACTTGATTTCTCAAGATAAGTAAGTAGAGAGCACAACACATACAAACACTAGCACGGTACAAAACCTAACACATGCAAGGGTGCAAGCAACTTTCAATGTATATATGATTTAAATAAAAGTTACCGCAAGGAGGAAACATTGGATATGAGGTAGAACAATATAATCCAAATGACTTGGCTTGAGAGAATATAATTGATGAAGATCCCTTAATTCTTCATGATGTAGCCAAGTCTCCAATGACCTCCAACAACACCTATTGATCAAGTTTTAGCTTGTTGGTCCCCAACCAAGTTGGGTCCTAAGAGGTTAGTCACAATAGGCTTGGCAACCCAAATGGTTCTTTTCTTGACACCACTTTGAGTCCCAACATATTTGGCAAACACATTGCCAACCTTATCCTTCCTAAGAGAATACACATCATCAATAATAATGGGGTTGGATAAGGTACCATTTGTGCATGAAGAAGCAAGGTGACCCTTCACACGGCATAGGTAGCAACATCGACTTCCTCCTCTCTTCTTGGTTGGAATCTTGACTTGAGGAGGAGTAGCTTGATTCTTGGGAAGAGACTGTTCTTCAACTTGAGGAACTTGAGTTTGAACTTGAGACTTCTTCCCTTGTTGCTTCTCACTAAGAGCCTTCTTCTTCAAAGGGCAAAATCTAACATGGTGCCCTTCAACATTGCACTTGAAGCAAACAATCTTGGCCGAATCTTTAACTTGTTCTTGGCCCTTGTTCTTCTTGGTAGACTTGGACTTGTTCTTGTTATTGGAGTTGAATCCAAGTCCACTCTTGTCATTGGGGCGTCTTTGAACACTCAACATATTGTCAAGTGTGGACTTCCCAACATGACGCTTTTCCAAGTCTTTCTTCAAAGAAGTGACTTGGGCCTTGAGCTCATTTAGTTCCTCTACATGGTTAGTATCAACAAAAACACTAGAGGAAGTAGAAGCTTCATTGTTAGAGCAACAAGGCAAGGAAAGTAATTCATCACAAGATGTAGCAACATTGTGAGTGGATGAATCACTAGGACTAGCACATGACAATAAAGCATTTCTAGAAGAAGTTGTGCCAATTTCCACATGAGGCTCACAAGATGTTACCTTTAACATAATAGCCTCATGAGCTAACTTTAGCCTAGCATGGGATGCTAGAAGATCATCATTAGAGCTAGAAAGCTTTTCATGACTTTCTTTCAATTTCCCATACTTGCTAGATAGCAACTCAAGTTGAGCCCTTAGCTCAACATTCTCCTTCAAAATAGATGCTTCACAAGAAGTGGAGTTAGTAGCACAAGCATCATTAATATTAGAAATAGAAGGAGACAATTTGGCAAGCTTATCATTCTTAGATAGTTGAGTTTGGAGTTGATCATGAGACTTGATAAGGAGAGAGTGTTCACTTTCTAAAGCCTTGTGAGCTTTGTCAAGTCTCTCTATGTCCTCACTTAGTCTAGCATTGCCAACAACAAATTCAACTTTTTCCTTTTTAAGCACTTTATATTTAGCAAGGGCATGATCTCTTTCCTTAATGATTTTAGCAACAATAAGATCATTAGACTCATCAAGAGATTCAAATTTCTCTTCAAGAGAAACCCTAAGTTCTTCTTCTTCTTCAAGAGAAGCTTTCAAGGAAGCTATAGTGATAGAGTCATCTCTCTCAATTTGACATTTCTCATCAAATTGACTTTCCAAATCCTCAATAAATTCCCTACTCTTAGTAACATAATCAATGATTTCACAAAGAGGAGGGATAGCTTTACTACCTTTGGGGAGAGCACCAAGTACCATCTCACCCATCTTGGTCAAGGATTCAAAATCAAAACCTTCTTCATGAGAATCCTCATCCTCATCATCACAATTTGGATTTGAGGTGGGAGACACCTCGGAATCCTTAGCCATAAGGCAAACATGATTAAAGAATGAAGAAGATGAAGAATAACTTGAAGCACCATTTAGGTCCATGTCTTGTTCCAACAAATGTTGGGATTCCTCTACATTGTTACCCATGCAAGTACTAGAGGATATGGAAGCATTGTTTTCATGGCAACAAGACATATGAAGCATATCATCATGAGATTTAGTTAAACAACTATTACATGATATGCAAGGACTATCAACTCTAGCATGTATGACATTTGGAGTGCTAGAAGAGTTTAAGTCCAAAGATAGAACATTGCAATGTGATGAGTTCACCATCATTACCTTGTGACAAATCACATGTTGGTGAAGTGGAAGAAGTTGTGAACTCATCACGGCCGGAGGTGGAAGGGGAACAATCATCCTCAATAATGTTGGACACTCCATATATATCTTGAAGCTTGGTCCAAAGCTCACGAGCGTTCCGAAAAGGCATGATTGAAGCAAGAACTACATCGCTCAAAACACATATAAGACCATTAGAAACTAGAGTCTCGAGATGAGAGTTTTCCTCATCCTCTAAAGATAATTCTTGAGAATCCTTTGGAGGAGAAAAACCCACATCCACAATCCTCTTAATATAATTTGGACCCATGGCCCTAAAAAGATTAATCATGCGCATTTTCCAAACATCATAATTTGTGCCATCGAATATGAAAGTGGGATCGTGCACTAATTCCCTAAACGACATCTTTTACTCTCTAGGCGGTAAAGCCCAAAAAGAGAACCTGGCTCTGATACCAATTGAAAGGACAATGACGTCGCCTAGAGGGGGGGGGGGTGAATAGGCGAATAAAACTTTTCCGGTTTAGGCTTGCTAATTGCGGAATAAAACTAGGTGTTTAAATTAACAAGCCAACAACCTAAATAAACTAGGCTCACCTATGTGCACCAACAACTTATGCTAAGCAAGACAAGCAACAAGGTGATAGCAATAGAATACTTCAAGCACGAAGGCTATCACAATGTAAAGTGCATAAGTAAAAAGCTAGGGTATAGAAATAACCGAAGCACGCGGAGACGAGGATGTATTCCCGAGTTCCTCCTTGAAAGGGAGTACGTCTCGTTGGAGAGGTGTGAGGCACCACAAAGGTCGATCTCAACGCCACAAAGGCTCACCCTATTCTCCGATGAACCGCACCACAAAGGTTTGGTTCACCTACCACTATCGGTATTCCTTCGAGGCGGAATCCGGAGCCTTTCAACAACAATCTGGGGCACAACCCACAATGGATTGGGGGCTCCCGAACGGCTCTCAACAACAATTCGAGGCACAATCCACAATGGATTGGGGGCTCCCGAACGGCTTCAAGTGACCACACAAGGGTCCAACCACCACAAAGGCGTCTAGGGTCCAAGGACCCAAGAGTAACAAGTTCACACGCTTTCAACTTCCACGAATCCTCGTGGAGAGCACACCGATGCACCAAATGCAAAAGGCAAGAGCACAAGTGCTCAAATCCTTCACTCTCAAATTCCAACAAAGCAACAAATGCTTATGGGGGAATAAGAGAGGAAGAACAAAGAGGAGAACCACACAAGAACTCCAAGAACTAGATCCACTAGGTTCCCCTCACTTAGAGGAGATATTGATTGGTGGAAATGTAGATCTAGGTCTTCTCCTTCAATCCTCCAAAGATCAAAGAGTTTGGGTGGAGGGATTGGGAGATATCAAAGAAATGAGCTTGCAACAATGGAGGAGAGAGAAATCTGGGCGAGCTACTTGGCTGGAGGAAGGTGGAGTGGTATTTATACCCCTCCAGAAATTCTAGCCGTTGCCTTCAAAATCACACAGTTTTCACTTAGGCCGAAAGTTCCGGTTGGGCCGGAACTTCCGGTTGAGGCCGGAACTTCCGTCCAAGAACTTCCGGACCCCCAGAAAAGCGACTAAAAAACGGTACTGCACTCGGCCGGAACTTTGGCCGGAAATTTGGCCGGAACTTCCGGATGGCCGGAATTTCTGGCCAAACCGGAACTTCCGCCCCTCAGAAAACTGCAGAAACACTGAACACGAAAACGAAGATATCTTGATCATCCGGACTCCGTTTTCGATGTTCTCGGGCTCGTTGGAATCGCAACGAAGAGCTTTACAAGATTATGCAGAGAAACATCATAGTCCAACAATGGAAGATAAAACCAAATGGAGAAAGGTAAAACCTCTCTAAAAAGGAATAACCGGCAAACCTCCAAAACCGAAAACGCAACAAGTTTTCCATACGAAATTCGTTTTCGGTGAACTTGGGTTTGTCGTGAAGATCACAACAAGCACCAAAACCCAACAAGGAGAAAAGCCAAGAAAGAACCAAGAAACATGAAATGCCAAGTATGCAAAGGTTTGAGCTCTCCACAAAGATGCGATCAAGTTACTCACTTGAGAGCCCCTCTTGATAGTACGCCGTCTATCCTAAAACCCGGTCTCCCACTAACAACATGAGACCGGTAAAATAGAAAACCTATCAAGATCATACCTTTGCCTTGCGCATTCCACTTGAGCTCGATGATGACGATCTTGACTCTCTCAAGTTGGAACACCTTTCTTGATTGTGCTTGCTAGCACATGCTTGATGAAGACTTCTCCAAATGCTCCCCCATACTCCATTATGGGAGGGCCTCGCAAAGCTCCGTCTTCATGTCTCCTTTGCAAGCTTCAATCAAATGATGTCTTTCGAGATGGATCATATTGAGCTTGCACTTCATCTTCTTATCTTGATATAGATGATGGCTTGGAGATAAACATGAAGTTCACTCAATCTTCTTTTCCAAGCCATGCTTGCAATAAGCTCAACTCTTCACATGACCATTCTTCATATAAACCCTTGGATGGAACCTTGGTCATCATGAAATCTTCTAGCGTCCAACACATGAACTCCAAACATTACCTATGGACAAGATCTACAAGTGTATCTCAATGCAAACATTAGTCCATAAGGATTGTCATTAATTACCAAAACCACGCATGGGGCAACACATGCACTTTCAGCAAGCCAGAGAGGAGAGAAAGGAGGTGAAGCACGGCACGGCCGTGGTCGACGTCCACCTTCTCCTCCGGCAGCACCTGGCCGTGCTTGACCAGAGCAGCAAAGGCTGCAGCGGCGTGTCCGCCCTCCTGGCGGTGCACGAGAGGGTGTGGGGTGAGGGAGAGAGCAGTAGATTGGGGTGAAGAGCGGAGGGATGCGGTGGGGGTTTATATTGCCGAACTCCGGCGTGTCGTGGACAGGGTGCAGGAGGGGTCTGGGGGTGGGAGAGCACGCCATTGGTGGCGGTGTGGTGTAGCAACGGCGTGGGGAGGTGGCAGTTAGGGTTAGAGGGAGAGAGGTGCAGCGGGGTGAGCTGTGGCCAGCTCGGGCCGACGGCGTCCATGGCGAGCGCCCGTGAGAGTTGACGGAGTGCTGGCGTCGCCGTGGGCCACCAGGGGTGACGTAGGCGTGTCTGCGGGGGCACGGGGAGGTAGGTGAGTGGCTGGGCGGTGGTGAGCTGGCGAGGGTGGCAGTGGTGGCCGCGTTCGCCGTCGATGGCCACGCGCGGCCATGGACGCGGCGCGCTCGTGTTCGACCGCACGGGTACGGGAGCGGTCTCCCCTTGACCAGTCGAGAGGTGGGAGAGGCAGAAGGGAGGGAAGGCACGGCTCAGGGCCAGCGACGCGTCCTCCTTCGTCTAACTCCCGTAGGTGCGGTACGGCGGCGAGCTGCTCCAATGGCTACGGTCCAAATCGGCCAATGTGCACGTTTCCAACGCTCTCCGGCGAGGCAGTGAGGTGAGAGAGATGAGTGCGACGTGAGGGAGTGACTGGTTCATCGAATTTCGCTCGAAATCGAGCGGATTGAACTCGGAATTTGGGCAGAGTTCATCGGTGCTCACCAGGTGTTCGACAGAATGTCTGAACCAAATTCAAATTTGAATTTTTTTGAAATCTTTTCATATTTGGTTCACTGAGTAATTATCAAGCATTGGTGGGGCTGTGGTGATATTTATCTTGTATTTGTTCATAGCACATTTTGTGATTTAAAGAAGATAAAGAAAGATTTGGAATTTAATTTTAGGTTTTTGGAATTATTTATTTGAGAGGGAAAAGTTGTAGGAACAAATTGAGAGTGGTCATATTATCACTCCACTGAAGTTTGGGTGAAAGAAAATTAATTTCTCACTTGGAGAAATTGGGTGACACTTGTCACATTGTTTTTGTTGTTTTTAAATTTTAATTTTGTTTTTCCAAGTTTTTATTTAGAGCAACAATCACACAAGCAACGATGAACAATCCACACACATAATACAACAAAATTTTTTGTTGGCCCACATTTTTGGAATAATAATTCTTATTATAATTTTGGGATGTTACAGTAGATCTGCGGCCGCCAGCTGGTGCGGGTCGGCGCCGCTCGGCGGCTCCGTCCCGCTCCCCGCAGATGCGCTCGGCGCCGCCGCACATGAGGAAGGCGGCGTCCTGCTCCGTCGTCCCGCCCATCCAAGCCCCTCCTGGCTGGAGGATGCTGCCGGATGGCTCCGGCGGCTGGCGCCTCATTCCTGTTTCCCCTCCACGGAGGGCGTCGGAAACGGAGGGCTGCGCCTTCCACCTCCTCCGCAACGCCGACCCTCAAGCGGCGGCGGCCACGGTGGTGAGGAGCGCCCATGAGGCGGACGTCACATCGAAGGTCATCGCTGCCTCCTTGACGTCGGCGGAGACGGATGCGCAGCGCCGCCGCCGCAAGAACAAGGAGATGTTCGATGCCGCCATCACCGAGTCCAAGCTGGCGACGGCGGCGAATGCGGCGGCCGCCCGCCTCGCCTCTGAGCAGGCGCGCAATGTCTGCCTCGTGGCGGCGCGATCCAGGAGTGGCGGCGGCACCTCCGGCTCCAGCGGCGACCCGTACGCCAAATTCGAGCGCGTCCGCCGCGCTAGCGCAGACGACAAGGGAAAGGGGAAGGCGCCGCAGTGAAGCTCCGCCACCGTCGACTGCTCCGCCGCCCGCCGGAAGATTATTTTGGTAGTTTGTAGTTATATATATTTTGCTCCTATGTAGTATGTCCGAACTTGATGATGAATGAATGATCTACGTAAAATTCCTACGTGCATGGATTGTATGGTTTTAGGGGTTAGATTTGGGGGACACGGTTGTAGGATGCTAAATTTGGGGCCTGCCCGGTCACTGTCCGCGGACAGTTTGGGGCCCGATTTTGGCAACTACGCTTGGAGATGCTCTTAGTAAATCAAGTGTGAAGAGAGTAGAGATTTCTTACTCCCGAGCTCGAATGCTTCATGTAGTTAAAAAAATCATATTTATAAGTTTCAAAAATCTGAAAAAATCATGCATGTTATCAATGATATATCACAGAAATGTGGAAAATCTCGATTTGAACTACTTTGTTTCCTGATGTATACAAAAATGACAAATATGTGGATCTAAATGTATGCACTTTCAAATCTCCAAAATATACAAAATTTGTCATTTTTATGTAGCTCAGAATATAAAGTATTTCAAATCAAAAATTTCTCGTTTGTGGGATACATCATTGGCAACATGCATTATTTTCTTCAGATTTTATTAAAACTCATTAATATAAATTTTGAATTTTTTTTACTAGAGGGAGGACCGGAGCCCGGGAGTCAAAAGTGTTTTCCGGTCTGGAGACTCTTATGTGAACCAGAATCCTTAAATGCCATGATGACTTTCCCACATACACAAAACAGAGTTCTTCAGAAGCTGTTCAAGATGAACACATTGTCAAATCAGATCGACACCTTTTCAGAAGCCTCAAAACAAAGGCAGCATGAGACTTTTCCAATGTAGTAATTCCAAGTAAATGTAATCGCCAAACAAAAAAAATTGCGAGTTAACACTAGGCAGCAGTTGGTAACAGCTATGAGCCATTTCCAGTATAGTAAATCTAGTAAATGTAATCACAAGAAAAAGGACGGTTTCATAACTAGAAACACTGCTTTCTCGAAAAATATCTGGAAACACTATATTTGGTCTACAGGATTTACATCTGCAAGAAGGTACCCATGTCCATCTATAACAATAAGTGCCTGTAATTCATTCCAGTGTATCTAGATACGCAGGGGTATCTACAAACTTTAAGCGGCAAAAATAGGAACCCTTTTTTCAGCAGCCATCACTTGCAGGTTCAATAGAGCTACGGAGGCCATTGCCCCTGAGCGCCGTGCAGTGCTCCTCAGCTTCCTGCTGAGAGCAGACAATAACCACTGCCATCCCATTCACGTGAGCCTCTTGCATGATATTGACAGCGTTGTCGACAGTCATCCCAGGGATAACCTTCATCAGGACTTGGACAACGTACTCACGCCTATTCTCGTTGTCATTATGCAGTACGACGCGAAATGGAGGTGACATTTTTCGGGATTTCCTGCAGCCCAAAAGAATGCTGTCATATTTGAAGCTTACAACCAATCAAGGTGAATACGACATAAAATTCAGCGAAAAAGGCAGATGAGTTGGAAAAAGAGCTGAGTATTAGTTGATTTGATCTTGAGGTGGTATTGCAGATCGTCAGTTTTTTCTTAGCTATTTTACTTTGCTATCTCAGATTATGTTGGCTTAGGCTTATTTTTAGATCCTGTGGATCACTTTCTTTCACTATATTTTGTGTTATATGATGTTTTTATATGTCGATGAATAAAACTGGCACACTGTTTACATACGGAAGCCCAACGATACCAATTTAGCAGCCCTGAGAAAACTGTCAGTCCAGAAAAAAAATCATATTTTCCGTGATTTTCGGTCAATGAAGAAAATGCTGATGTATAGAGTGTCTCACAGAGATCAATCATCAAGGCAGATATACAGACAAATACCAACTACAAAAAACATACAGAAAGCATCAGTATATAGCATAATATCAAACTGATTAGAGCAGAATGATAATTCTTCTATTATATAACTAGGATTTTGGAATGACATAAGTCCAGCAATCATATGATGTCAGATTCAATACATGTTATATTTAGTTTCAAGCTATAACGCAGCTGACAATAAAACACTTTGATGAGATAATCCTCCTTATACTATAATACACTAATGACCATAGTTGTCTCGGGGAAAGGCAAGCGCTCACATGCCTACATCCAGCAGTAGAACGACATGCCTAAGCATAGAAAATCACTCCACAGTAGAAGAACTTTTGTGCTAACAGTTCTGGCAGTAAGCTGGACGGGAAATATCTCATTCAAGACAACAGTAAACTACAACACAGACGAGTCAATCCTTGACGGAGATCACTATATCTGGAATGGACCTTACCAGTTGAGGTAATGGCCACTTGACATCACTTTGACAACAAAGTAAAATTATGTAGCCATAAAACAGCAAGATAAACTCCAGACCCTTGGAGCTCTGGATAAGTTTTGGTTTATTGTTTTGTGTTTGCTAAGAAATAAACTAACTGTGCGCTCTTGCAGTAACTACAACGATTATGCATGTCAAAAAAACTAAAATGATTATACCGTAACATTCACACTATTCAGTTTCGTATAAACAATCTTCTCAGTGGAGCAGTCCAATACTACTTGTATTGGCAACTTTGTTATCTGCTGGGGATCACCTGATGTAGCATTCTGTAGTTTTTAGTTTCCATCATTAGGTGAAAAGATACACTCTACTTGGCAGGGTTTAGAATGTACTTCTGAGATCTGAAATGATACTCTAAAATTGACACTATTTAGTTTCCTATAAACAAAATCACACTATCCCCATTCCTGAAGTTATACTCAGAGGGAAAAAGAATCGTTTGTAGCAGAAATAGACTTACTTCACATCGAATTCAGACTGACGGCCAGGAGAAATTTTCTCTATTGGTCGATCAAGCACACCACCACCTTTGCCTGGTGCAGCTGCTGTGATTACAATGGGGATGGCAACATTTGTAGACCTTCTTCTGTAAATAGAAGATCTATATCCTGCAGAAGATGGAAAAACCAAAATAGAAAGATGAACACGCAATCCTGCAAGGGTAAACACGGACCAAGATGGCATAAACAAACAAATCTTTCATCCAAGTTTTTTTTTCTAAGAATGAATCTTCCATCTAAATTGAGATGGTCACAGCCCTTGCTCATAGTTCAATCTCAGCTTCGTTCCCCCTTTACCCCTTATCATGGTTAACAATATAAATAACTTTGAAGGGTTTCACTGTCATGCAGCTAAAAGGGTGTGAACCACCGTTGATTATACAGGTTTGTGAAGAGGGCTGGACGCGTACACCAAAGCATGCTGCAGAAACCAACAGCTACTTGATAAAAACGAAGCATCCCTTTGTCTTGGCAACACAAGACCAGCGGTTTCTTGTCGGAAAATTACAACGACATGTTCTCCCAAGCTCAATTTGACAAAATTCTGCAGCAATTTTCCAATACGAGCGACGCCTAAATTCGACAACGGCGACTATTCTTAAAAGCTAGATTTACTTCCACCTTGGCAATACCTAACTCCATTTGAAATCAGGCAATCTAATGCATCCAACTACTGTTCTAGAACACAAACTCCTCCTACCAACCTTATCCGCCAACTGTGAGGACGGGGTTACCAAACAAGATAATCCCAAAACCAAAAAAACATCCAAGAAAAGAAGAGGGAGCGGGGAGTACCAGTCACCGCGTGGTGGTTCGCGAAACGGGTCGCAGAGAGAGCAATACGGCTGGGCACCGCCGCGGCCTCCATTCTCTCACACCACCGCCCTCGCAGTGCCTCGGAGTCAGAGGTCGGAGCCTGCTGCTCGCCTCTGAGGCTCAGTAGATGCCTCTTTGGTTTTTTGCTTTGCGGCGGTGTGGTGTTGCTCCGCGGGCTGCTGGCTGTGTGGTTTGGAGCCGCGGAAACTATTTGTGGCCCAGTTGGGTGAGCGTGGCTGCCGTGAGCCTACTGGTTGGCGATTTGAGATCTCGACTTCTCTGGGCCATCGGTCCCCCGAGATTTTTTTTCGGCCACCTCAAATCGAACATCTTTTAAGAACAATCGAACATTTAAGTAAAAACTCTGAAGAGCAACTGCGATATATGATCTGAAAACTCAAAAGTGTGGTAGGGCACAAAACAAGAGTTATAGGGCATCAAAAATTTCTGCTCGAGTAGACGATGTAAAATAGGGCACTGGGAGGAATCTCTCGGATAATTGCAAGCCAAATCTTACATATTTTCATCTTACACAAATTTCTCAGATAATTGCAAGCCAAATCAAACACAAATGGTACATAATTATTACATAGTTCACCAATTCGGCCATTCCAACTCCACCACTCCTCGGTTAGATCTTTCTGAAAATTATCATGCTTATCTAGTTGCACCGGTTGTCCCATGAAGTTGTAGAGTGAGTAGTCCAAATCCTGGCCACGCTCATTCTCAATGATCATGTACATAAACAGTCATGATGTACAAAATGATTTCTTGATCCCAAAACTGTGTCGGTCCTTGCAAAATAGCAAATTGGGCTTGAAAAAACTAAAAGCTCTCTCCACATCTTTCCTAACCTAAGTCTGGTGCATTATGGAATTGATGTTCTTTCCTACCATGGGGTTTAGAAATTGACTTCACAAAAGTAGCCCACTTAGGATATATCCCATCCCAAGGTGGTAGCCATAGTTGTAAGTGCGTCCATTGGCTTGAAACTCCACCGGTGGTGATTAACCATTGGCTAACTTTGCAAATAGTGGTGACCGAGTTGGAGCAGATTGATGTCATTGCAAGATCCAGACATATCAAAAATGCATGCTAAATCCATGTCTCCTGATCAGCCACGGCTTCAAAAATGATGGTGACATCTTTCTTAATTATGTCTTTTGAACTGCCCGTGCCAAGCAGCGGGATAGTTCTTTCATCTCCAATGTATGCAATCGGTTGATCCGAGCATACCTGGAAACCCACGGGCTTTGTTCATCTCCAAAAATCTAGCTTGTGTCCTAAGCATTGGACACATTCAAATACTCTTGCCTAAACACTTCAACCACATCCACTACCAACCACTTGACACACTCAATGGTAGTGCTCTCTCCCATTGGCAGGTGATCATCAACGAGATCAGTCGGAATACCGTATGCCCTGATGTGCAGTGTGGCAGTCACCTTCTGGATAGTGATTTGTCCAAGAAGACCGCAACAACTCCTTCTCTACTCGAAGAACCGGTCATGTTACTCACAGAGTTGGCAATCTAATGGAACAAATTTGGGGGCATCTAACCGGTGTCGAAAGTTTCGCTCTGGATAGATTGTATTTGGTCCAAAATAGTTGTGCCTCACTTTGTTGCCGCATCTTGCCTCATTCTACAAAGCACCTCACGGCCAAAAAACAGAGCCACCATGCATCGGCTTCTTGTTCTTATGCAACATCAACACCAAAGCGCTGTCATCATATTCAAGTCATACTCCTCATCATACGATGAATCCTCAAACGAGCTCATCTACAAACACACAAAATTTCTAGTTACAAACTACTTCCAAATTGCACCAACAAAACCGATATTCAAAATATGTTTACCTTCTAACATTTTCCTTGAACACCCAATGTGCAGGGTTGGAAGAGGTCATGGCCGGTAGCGTCGAGGCTGAGGTGACCCGGAGATGTTGACAGGGGCGATGAGCTGGCTTCGTTCCTGCCAGTGTCGAGCCCGAGGTCACTCGCAGGTGGGGCAGGGGCCAGTGACAAATTCAGCTCGGTGGCGATGTCTATGGGTCATTTCGGCGCGCGGGCGGAGGCGGCAAGGCAGAGGTGATGCCAGAGAAGTCGATGGAGGCGGGCGGATGGCCAGAAGGTGAGCAGACGGAATCGGACGGTGGCCGGGGAGCGCCGGTCGATACCTAATTGGGGGATGTGGCCTGCTGCGGTGGGAGTCGCTGGCGTTGGATGGTCAAGGGTTAGGGATGAGTGGGGGTGGCGCGCGAGCGGGCGACTGTGGCATTCGTGGCTGGAGGAGGGGGGATTGGCGTCCGCGGTGGGCGGGAGTGGGAGGTGAAGTTTCAGTGTAACGCTTGGGCTACGCATTGTCGCTATTTTTAGTTGACGCAGCCACATCCGTGAATCATATTTGCATCACCAAGGGGTTAAATTTTGGGCATGCCCAAAATTTGCATGACAATATAGTGACGTATCATCTTTTGGAGAACGTATTTTGGCGTTTCGTACCCTATAAAACATAATTTTGGGCACGTGTCCATGTGATGCACACATCCTCTTCGCTCTGCGCCCGCTGGTCCAAGCTGCAACACGGCCAGATCGCTCCCTCTCCCGATCCTTTTTCGACATGGCCCCATAGCGGCAAAAGTCAGCACCGTAGCTACCGTCGGTGCTGCAAAGGACACTCTTTGTAGCTGCAAACGAGTACCACCGGAGCTGTTGGCGCACCGGGGAGATGCAAAGACAAACAGAGTTGCAAATAGTGCTGAAAGTGTTGCAAGTGACTCCCATTGGCGCACACAAGCGGTCGCCACATGAGCTGCAAAGGACTATCACCGAACCTACAAGCTTCTAACGACGGTGCTGCCAACAACTACCGGTCGAGCTTCAAAGTACCATCGCCCGAGCATCAAGCGACATTGCCGGAGCTACAAAAGCACATTTTTCTGTTGCATCGGCGAAGCTGCGGCTGCGTCATCTCCCACGACGGCCATGGGCGTATGTTGTGGAGTGGGCTGGATTTTTTGCGTGTGTTTTGTAGTCATGGTTTTTTTGCTACCGTGAGACGGATTTTGCTTCACTGCAGCAGTTTAGGATTGGGAAGGAAGGTGGGAAGAGGAAAGACATCTGACGGTCCGAACACATGTATCAGATCAGACGACAGAGGAGGCGGGGGATCGTGTTCCGATCCCAATAGGACACCCAACGCGTTTCAACATTTAATCAAGGCCAATGCTAGGCATATGCAAGAGAATCAGCCACTTACAGAGCCCGTTCGAGCTTACTTAATTCTGAGTGTCATCCTGTAATGCTAAGATTAGATCTATGATCAGGTTAACACCTGGAAGTTGAGCTTGAAAAAGGAAAGTTCAATAAGATAACCCCAGTCAACGCAAATGCAAAGTCAAAGCTAAAGGCAAAGAGAAAGAGAAAGGACCTAGGCAGGTGTATGCATGCTGCGTCACATCAAGAGCTGCCCCCTCTATGCTTGTCTTCAACATTGCACAATTATCTCGCTGACCCCGTTTTATTCTCTCTGCTCTATCTTTCTGTCTCTTCGTTTATTTTATCCATTTGTTTTATTGTTCATGTACTCGCATATTCCTTGGATAAGGTAATCAGCAAAGAAACCAGACCAGTCCATTTTCCCAACTTTAGATATGTCCATTAAAGCAAGGTAGTAATTCCAGTTGATATTTAATGAAGTAATTGGGGCTAGGTAAATGCAAAGAACAAGCATTACAAATTTGTGAAAAAATGTTGCAACATTTCGAGCACACACATGTTGGAAAAAATCAATACATGCAACAAATCCCTATTGGTCGCAACAAAAATGTTGAAGGTCAATGTTTGTAATAAAAACAACCAATGCATCAAACTTATGTGTCCAACCTAGGCAACTTCCCAGAGCGCGTTTGCAGCATCAGAGAAATCCCATCGTATCATACACATAAATTATCGCAACAATTTACTCATGGCAACACAGCAAAAACGATACATACTCGTAGCATTTCTAAACACTCTTTACAACATCTCAAATTCTTCGGAGAAAAACAGGTATCCACCGTCGACCATGGAGGCGCTGCCATGCGTCGATCTGAGCTCGCTGGCTAGAAATCCGCCACGTTGAAGGCTATTCGAAGCTAGATCGAGTGACTCCTTGACCAATCAACTCACGGACTTCTCTTTTCTGGATCATTGGTCTATGCTGGGCTTGCTCCCTTCAGAGCTCTGCCATGGCAAGCATCAATTTTGATCCACACCTGCAGAGATAGAGAGGTGGGTTCATGCGATCTATGAAAAACAGTAAATAAAAATACGGTAGAAATCATGCGTGTAGAGAATGTATACAGGTATGTAATCCCTCCATCCGGAAAAGGATGTCGCTAAAATGGATGTATCTAGACTATACCTGGCCATGTCTCGGGCCAGGCCGAGAAAAGCCAGACACAGAAAACTGAGGCCCAAGCCCGGCCCGGCCAAAAAGTACCAAAGCCCATCGGGCCTTCGGGTCGCGGGCCGGGCCTCTTCCTGAAATGACCAAAACACAAAGCCTAGGCCCAGCCCATCGCAGTAGTCGGGCCTAAATTTCAGGCCCAAGCCCGTGATTTTCGGACCGGCCCTCGGGCCGAGGCCCAAAGCCCGGCCCCACCAAAAAGTACCAAAGCCCATCAGGCCTTCGGGCCGCGGGCCGGGCCTCTTCCTGAAATGACCAAACCACAAAGCCCATGCCCAGCCCATCACAGTAGTCGGGCCTAAATTTCAGGCCCAAGCCCGTAATTTTCGGGCCGGGCCTCGGGCCGGGCTTCCCATGGCCAGGATTAATCTAGACATATAGTAGTACTAGATACATCCATTTTAGTGACATATTTTTCCATACGGAGGGAGTACATGTCAAGTTTGAAACTAAAATACGAAAGTATGTACCTTTTTTGTTAGCACTTTGAAAGTATGTACCTTGTGTGCAAAAAGACAAAACTGTCCAAGGTATGTACAATGGCCCAGATTTTTACCGTGCAAAAAAAAAACAAGGTTCAAATTGTCTTTTTGGTATAGGCAATATGTACGTGTGTGATTTATTTCAAAGTTTTCTGAAACTTTGAAATACGTTGAGACTGATCATGTTTCCCCTTGTCCACCATGGTATCTTCATAACTAAACTTACTAGCAGGACATTTACATTTCGACACTTCAAAAAAAAAAAAATCGGGCACAGTGACAGATCGGTTTGGTGTGTTTAGAACTTTAGATTGGTTTCAGATGACCTTAGTTAGGCTGCATAGTGTCCGACGAACATTCAAGACAATATACCTCCGTTCGTGTAGCATGCTGCTGAAAGCCTGAAAGGTATACGGCACAAGAAGTTGCAGCCTTTTTTAAGCAACATTGCAAAGGAACCATCCACCAAACTTTAGCCCTCCTTTGATTCATAGGATAGGAAAAATGTAGAAATAGGAAACCCATAAGATTGGAATGTCGAGTCTAGTTGACCTACAGGAAGATTACTTTGTGTTTGATGACAAAGGAAAAGCAACAAAATTGTAAAAAGAGGTTGAAGTGAATGGTAGAATTTCTATGGGATGTACTACAAAGATTCATATGGGAAAAGTTCCTATAAGAACTAATCCTATTAATCAAACGACTAACGTAGGAAAAAATTCTATAGGATAAAATACTCGAAGAATCCTATGAAGTTCCTTTGGATCAAACGAGCCCTTAGTTCTTGTCCCCTTAAAATCTTAAATATTCTCGATAAAAGATACCTCGTCTGTCAAACCATTTACAAAAACAATAATCGTGTGGTACCAGTCTACTAGTACTCCCACCAGAACTTTACTGAGAAATTAAGCAAGACAGCTTTAACTGAATCTTTTAAAGGCAAATAATCCAACTAAATGCTAATCATGGTTTTTTGAGATTCAGTACCCAAAGCCTGCAGTTCACACTGGTCCCTGACCAATAGCAATGAACACCAATTTCTGAGCAGATTTTACTGAATATTTTCAGGTTTGGAGGCCAACATGAAGCAATCACTTGAGGTTTTAGTGACATTTAGTTATTTATGAATGGCAAGCCGAATGTTACAATGCGTTGACTAAACTAATGAATCGCCATCCAATTCGTGAAGGACGCCTGGCTTTTGTCACCATCTGACAAGGTAAGTCAAATAAAAGCAAAGCTTGATAACTAGACGCGAAGGACGCCTAGCCTTTGTCGCCACACTGCTTCTGCTGAAGTTCCTGGAGAAATTACAATTGCCCTTCTGGTCCTGACAACAAGGACATTATGCCAAACAACAGGAATAGCACTCCGCTTGACAATTCAACCTACAACGAGATAAGCATCGCATTAGATGTAGAACATTCAGTTGCTCGAACAGAGTACCAGAACAAAACTTCAGAAAGCGAATCCCACCATCTTCTCAGATATCTGCGAGGCTAGGCTCTTCCCTCCCATGACAGCAGCAGTAGTACAGAGTGCTTGAGCTCTAGGCACAATAAGGTTTTGTCAGGAACACACAGTGGACCATTTAAAAAAAACGTATAAAGGACAAGAAAGAAGGGGCCCTACATGACTCCCCCGATGACAACACCAAATGGGTTTTCATCAGCAGCCAAACCAATTGTAGCAATCTGACAAGAAATTAAGCAATACATCAAAGAAGATCATCTACCAATATCAAAATGTGCTTTGCGAATAGGGACATAGATCAAACTTTTTGTACAACTTACCTGGCTCTTGTCACCCCATTCACCAAAGAAAGTAATGGAAAATGCCTACGCCACACAAATAAATGGACATGTAAATATTAAGATGAAACCACAAGCACCATATTCACCATTTCTTCTATATGATCAGTAGTTTTCTAGTTGATACCTTTATGAAAATTGGTGAGAAGAACTGCATGAGGAATGGTCTTTGCTGTTTCTTCTTATCATCAGTTGCCTAACATTTGAAAAATATTTGAGTTTCCCATCCAAGATAAGCATACAAAGATAAATTAATATGTAATGCTCCAGGCACAAACAAACAAAAAATTCGTTCTTTCTTTAATCTCGCATGTAGATGACTAGGTATTTATGTTTCATGCAAAGTTCTGCACTCTTGTGGCATGTGCAAAAAACTAACTTAAAGGACCCAAAAATGCCTTTTTTTTTTTTTGCTCCATATTGTTTTCTTTATCATTATACAGACTACAAATAGACACATTTACTGACGAGAGCTTTGTGATATATATTTCATTTAGAAAATACATGTAACATGCGAGGCTTTTTTGGATTTGTTCCTGAAGTTTCTAAAATCCTCTATGATTAGCACAAGGCTGGGTCGACAAAGTCCACGTCCAGAAGAAAGAGCAGTAATTTGCAAATGTGAGCTTCTGCTCACCCCTCAGTAAACAAGTTTTTAAGTATGCGTCTGCTGACTGCTAAGTAGTTCACAGTTTCACACCAATAACAAGAAGGTATGCGTCTGCCAAGTAGCTGTAATAACATCTTATATTATGGGACGAAGGGGGTAATATACATGGAGGTCATGGTTTGTAAGGCGTCCTAACACGGAGTGGGGGCGCCTTAGCACCTAAGCCGGTCATCGCTAAGCGACGCCTTAGAAACCATGATGGAGTAATATACTCGGTATAGTGGAGCATGCTAAAACAATTGCATGGACACAGTCCACAAGAATTGCTCTACTACGACAAGTTTTGCCCGGCTCCGGCGATAGAGGGTGGAGCATGCCAAAACAATTGCATCCACACAGTCCACAAGAATTGCTCTTCTACGACAAGTTTTGCCCGGCTCTGGCGATAGAGGGGTGATGACGGCGGTGCGCCTTCAGCTCGCTCGCTCTAGTGCCGTATCGTCGCTAGGTGATCCAACTACCTATTTTTATTTTTATTAATTTTAGAATTCTTTATACTGCTGTTAATGATTATTAATAGATCAGTGTGGACCTTTTTGCAAAAAAAATGCCAGTATACAAAACTTCCCTCAATAAATGAGAATATCTGAAGACCGTGACCTCATTATGCTGACTGTTAAAGGGAAAGGAAAGTCGGCATGCATGTTTTGAGTGTCACTCATGCACTGACCTTTGGTTTATTTTTTGATTCCCCTTTGTTGCTCTTAAAGTCCGCATCCTGAAAATTTGGCACAAGTTACCGATAAATTACTTGACCTGCACTGCAATGAATTTAAGGCGTGGTGGATGAAATTTGCTAACCAGCTTTGCTTCCAATTCAGCCAAATCTTCTGACTCTCTGAGATAAAAGTTAGTTAGTGAAGTCATTCAATAAAATGCCAAAACATTAAACATCAAGCAGATCAATACCCGTCTTCTTTGAAGCCTTCCCACAATGACCAGATGCCAAATACAAAGAAGAGCAGAGTGGTCACATGATGGGTCCATTTTCGTGATATCTGTCCAAACAAAATACCATCAACTATACCTTCTTGCAACTTGCAAGGTAACACTCTAAGAAGAAAAATCGGGAATATAATCACAAGACAGTTGAGAGATAGCAGTAATATCCATCAGCAGGTTCAGAAGAGGCCAACTATTGGTTCAACTAATACACATATGAGGACAATAATGATTGTTGTTGCAACATTAAATATAAAGTACAAGGATTGTAAATGTGACTCTCCATTTTCAGAACAAAAATTTAAACTTCCATCGAGTATTAACATTATATATTTAAAGAACTTGGCATATTTTCACTAAATCCCTAAAATGGGTTTGTTCTTTTTTTGCTTGCTTACTGCTCAGATACTAACTACAATGTCGAAGCAACCACTTCAGAGTATAGGTAACATAAGGAAACACCTTTGGACATATTAAGGTGAATAAGTGATGAGAAATTGTGTATGTAGGTCCAGAAAATTCTTGTGTGTTCAATAACTTACCAGATTTGGTGCAACCCAGCCTAGAGAAGCAGATAAAGCCGTCATGACCTAGAATATTTGAACTCAGTCAGTCAAGTTGAACTAACAAGTCACTGCATTAGAGCATGTTAAAAAAAAACTCTCACTGTTAATGCAGATAGACAGCCGGCAAGGACGAGCTTCCGGGGATGGCGCATGGCCAGAATCTTGTAAAGGTAAATGAAAAACATGATAAGTACAGTGCTCAAGTCCAATTATAAAAAAAGAAACAGAAATAGAACAGAGTAAAGGATATCTTTATGGGAATAGAGAATAATGGTGTGTGTATCACGAGAGAGGAATATGTTTGTCTTGCTACTCCAGACCCTGTCAAACCCATCATCCTCTGAAGAGAAAATACTCCAGCTATGATGTTTCTAAGGTTACCCTGGTGCGGTAACACTTTTGGTAGGAAAGGACTAGCATCTCACCAAAACTAGCAACAGTCCAATGGAAGTGGAGTACCCAGCTCGTATGGCAGGCCAGCAAATTGGGCAAGCGCAATAGCTCCTACAACAAACCAAAGGCCTCTCTTTACGCGTGTGTGCCTGTCTACTTGCGTGGAACCCAATGCACACTGAGCCGAACAGGACAGAGGCCTCAGGCTGATTCATCCAAGAAAATACCAAGCTCCCAGCCGATTCCCTCAACAGAGGAGCACAAAGTACTTTTCAATTAGAAAAAGGGGCAGAAGTAACCCGAGCTCTAAATCTTAGGCTCTTTTTTTCCAACAAAACGCAGCTAATTAATCCGAGAATTGTCTCCATAAGCTCGCGTGTTCACTGCCCGAAATCTACAGCTACCGCCTGGCTCTATCGCCTAACCAAGCCGAGCCTCTCCTAGTCCCCTGTCCCAGTTTATCTCCTCCGACGTTGGCATATCGTCGAACAACTCCAGGCCTCCCGGCAGGCAGCGCGTTAACGCAAGAACGAGAAAACGGAGCCGAGAAACAAGAAAAACTTTAGTGCGTGAGATGAGGCGTCGACGTACAGCGGCGGCGAAGAAGGTCTTGTCCCCGACCTCGGAGAGCACCGTCATGGCCAGCGACTTGGTAAGCCCCTGCAGGAACCAACCGATAACCAGAAAAATTGTCAATTCCACTGCACAGCAAAGAACTGCGCAGAAAGGGAGAGGGGCCAGAGCTGACCCCAAGCAGAGACGGCGACATGGCGGAAGTGGGCGTGGATGGGAGGCGCCGATTCCGATCTCGGGGGGTGAGGAGGCAAGGTGCGCGTGGGCGTGGGCAAGGGAGGCAGTACTAAAAGAGGAGGAAGGGGGTGGAGGTCAGGTACCGTCAACCGTGGAACACGGCGGGGGCGCGACGACCGTCGGATCGGCGATGGGCAGATGCTTTTATTTAAAGTCGTTGGGTTTCCATTTTTTTGGCTAATTTTTTTTTAATAATACATTTTTTAATGAAATTCGAAAAATATTACGGAAAACCACGAAATTCCAAAAATAATACGGCCTCGGCCAGATTTAGGCCGACAAGACCTCGTCGGCCTGGGCTGGGCCGATTAGGTAGTCGGCCGACGCCGCGCGTGTCAGAGGACCTAATCGGTCAGGGCTAAGCCGACGAGGTCTTGTCGGCCCAAATCTGGCCGAGGCCGTATTATTTTTGGAATTTCGTGGTTTTCCGTAATATTTTTCGAATTTCATTAAAAAAATGTATTATTAAAAAAAAATTAGCCAAAAAAATGGAAACCCAACGACTTTAAATAAAAGCATCTGCCCATCGCCGATCCGACGGTCGTCGCGCCCCGCCGTGTTCCACGGTTGACGGTACCTGACCTCCACCCCCTTCCTCCTCTTTTAGTACTGCCTCCCTTGCCCACGCCCACGCGCACCTTGCCTCCTCACCCCCCGAGATCGGAATCGGCGCCTCCCATCCACGCCCACTTCCGCCATGTCGCCGTCTCTGCTTGGGGTCAGCTCTGGCCCTCTCCCTTTCTGCGCAGTTCTTTGCTGTGCAGTGGAATTGACAATTTTTCTGGTTATCGGTTGGTTCCTGCAGGGGCTTACCAAGTCGCTGGCCATGACGGTGCTCTCCGAGGTCGGGGACTGGGCTGGGCCGATTAGGTAGTCGGCCGACGCCGCGCGTGTCAGAGGACCTAATCGGCCAGGGCTAAGCCGATTAGACCCTGTCGGCCATGGCTGGGCCGACTAGGTCCCGTCGGCTCTGGCCCAGCCGACCAGTGCATGTTAGCCCGCATTTTTCGCGCCAGCCCTTCCCGGCGACGCCCGTTCGCGCCTTATTTTTCCCGCCTTCTTCTCTCCCTCCCGTTTGTCGCTCCCGGTATTTTTTCCGCCCTTCTTGTCCCGCCATATTTCTCCCGCCCTAATTCTCCCGCCATAGTTCTCGCGCCTTTTTTTTCCCGCCATTTACCTCCCGCCTTTTTTCTCCCGCCATTTTTCTCCCGCTCTTCTTCTCCTGGGTGAGCCTATATATATACCCCAATAGATTTGGTGATGGAGGAGGGGTGTGGTGCGTGGTTATTTCCTCAGTCGGATAGGAACGATGTCTGGTAGTTCGGGTCCTAGTTCGGAGCATAGGTCGTGGTGTGTTTTGTATCACGCCGCAATATGGACTGAAGGTAGTATTAGGGAGGGTAGGCCCAAGAGCTGTTATAGGGAGCTAGTTAGTGAGTGGGGCAACATTCGTGAGGTGGGAGAAATTATAGCCAAAAAAACCAAAATCCAGATGACCCCTGAAGAAATTAGGGATGAAATTGATGGGTGGCGGTGGAAGTGGCAGAGAATTAATGAGCTAAAAGCTATTGAGGCGGGGCTTAGGGACATGCCTATGACACCGAAGTCAAAGATAATCCATTTTTCGCCGGAGGCCTATGCATTTCACGTGAAGGTAACTGAGTACCGAATTTATATTATGTTAGAATCTAGTGTTATCGTACTAACTTTTTTCCCCTGATTTTGTGAATGTCCAGCACTGGCCTGCCGATGGACAGTTTGTGAACAAAGAGATCCCTCATTTTGGTTGGATGGAAATGCTTTTTGGCGCATGTCGTGATGGGCCTGGAAATCTCCTTCACGCTGAAGCAGTGAAGAGGGCTATATCAAAGGCGAAGAGTGGTGGATCATCCAAGGCTGTCGTCGATGAAAATAGTGATGACGACTTCATGCCTCCAACACGAGCACGTGGCAGAGGGAAGTGAAGTCGTTGATTCGAATTACTTTCGTACTCAGTTACCTCCACGTGATTAGAATTAGTTATCGTTGAGTTATATGTGAGACATATATGTACGTAGAACTACTGAAGTTGTAACGGAGAGTTGTCTCACATAATAATATGTCTCGTAGAACTACTGAAGGATATGTCTCGTACATACATAATAATATGTCTCGTACATATATGTCTCACATACAAATCGAAATACATATATGTCTGACATACAAATCGAAATACGAATATGACCCAAAGATATCACTGACCACGGCGTCGACCACATATACCGGAAGTCTCATGGACGACGTCTGCGCATGCGCGGAGGTCTGGCAAGGTTTGGATCTGGCGGAGTCCAACCCAGCCTGTTGGGTGGCACAACCGCACGTCCAGGAATCAGTGATCCAGCATCATCATCATCCTGCGTCTCCTGTGTGGGGTAGGGTGGAGGAGTATTGTACATACCCATCCAATTGTCCAGTTGTGTGCGTACTTCAGGTATGGTCCCACTGTCGTGCTCACTCTCCCATGCGGATCCAGATGACTGCTGAGCGGACGTAGACGGACGATTTCCTGGATGCAATACAACATTAAGAAAGAAGTACGTAGCATTTAGCGTGGTGAATACAAATTTACAAGGTACTTACCATGTGGCTGCGGAGGTGGTCGAAGCTGATAGCCTGTCGTGGGACTAAACTGCTGCTGCCAATGCGAGCCTCCAGCCTGGTCAGGAGAGGGTGCTCTGGGCGACGGCTGCGACGTCGAGCCTCCAGCCTGGTCAGGAGAGGGTGCTCTGTGCGACGTCATACGAGGTCGTGGTTGATGTCGATCCTGAGGCGTCACCTGCGGCTGCGGCTGTGGCTGTGGCCGTTGCGGTGGATGACGTGGTGGGCGTTGTGCTGCTTGGCGGTGATCGACGTCAGACGCACGTGTGCACGTGATAGCCTGGTAGATACCTCGCAGCCTCTGCTCGAAGCGCTGCACGAAGGACTGATGGTGCGGCCGGTCCAATAGAGGGCCAGACGATAGGGAACGTCTGTAATCGGACACCTCCGTCTGTAGCTGGTAAGTCAATTCAGCCTGTAATTTGCATCGTTATCAGTAAGTTGTACATAATTTTGCAAAATTTGTAAGAATTAACTAATCTCTTACCGCGTACTGTCTGGAGCCTGCAGTAGACTGGGTCGGATACATATCCCACGTAGTAGGAGCCGGTGTAAGCTCAGGATGCTCGACATACGTAATGCGTATCCGGGTTGAGGTCATGTAAATTTGCAGGTACGAATTGAATAGGTCAGGATCAAACACGAGGTCCTCCTGCCAGACTCGTGTCGTCGCAGTTTCCCACTCTGCAACGTAGCTGCCAACCCTCCGCATCCACGATAGTGCGCTCCTATTAGTTCCCTTTCTTGTGAGCCTACAGTAGTAGTAAGTGTTAGACAATTCCTCTGTGGATGCGTAATTGAATAATGCGTAAATAAACAATGCGTAATTAAACCTACCCGTGGATGTTAGGTGGGACATGTTCCTCTGTCGACAGAGGAAGTGCCTGTTGTCGTAGACCAAATTGCCTCATAACCCGCTGCTGGGCCATCTCCTCCACGCAGATATCAAAGACAATTTTTGATTTTGTCATCCAGTACGCGCGATCTCTCGTGCACAGGTCAGACATACCACCCGGGTATATAGCCTCCTTTTTTGCTTGCGTGTACGGTCGCCAGATTACCGCTCCCGAACTCAGAATGTCGAACTGCTCGTTGAATGGCTCGTAGCAGTTCCTCATCTGCGAATGAGCAAAGCGTCTCTGCACGACACAAAATTTATTGCAAGTCGGCAAAAATATAACAATTGTGATAAATATGTAGATTAGACATACCTGACGACGTGTCCAGATAAAACCAAAAGTAGGCATGTCTATGTGATCAGCATCAAAAAACGCATCCACTGGGAAAGCCTCGTGTGCACGCACGTCTGGTCGTCCAATTGGGAACCTCTCCCATGACCAAAGCTGCAACAACAAGGGACATCCAAGTATGGATGCTGTATCCGACAGTAGATGGCACCCGTTGCACATAGCTCGGTAAGTAGCCGCTAATACAGCTGATCCCCAACTCCTCTGTGTAATGTGTTCTGGCGCAGTAGCACTCGCGATCTCGAAAGCAATAGGGATGTACCTCTTGCTAATAGTGGTGACATGGTTCTCCGTGAACATCACCTTCCCCATAAGCCACAAGATATATGCTTCAAGGCTCCTAGTGATTTGTGTAGCATTCAGCGGAATGCCAGCAGGAAACTTATGTATCTGTACATTTCAAAATAAATTCTGTCAGTGAAATGAAACGATGCATGGGAAACATTGCATTCTGTATATAAATTGATGCATGTAAATTAAACAGTGCGTACCTGAAAATCCAGTAACCATCCAAGTTTAGGTCCGTGATTCTCTGACTTAAACACTCCAGCATTGGGGTTTATACCCTGAAAGCGAAGTGACATCTCGTGCTCCCAATTTTCTGGGGCCTGCAACGGCCCTATGGGCTGACCCGCCAACGGCAGCCCAAGCAAGAAAGATACATCCTCGAGAGTAGGAGCCATCTCACCCCATCGAAAGTGAAACGTGTGGGTCTCGGGCCTCCATCTGTCCACTAAGCATGTGAGAAGACAGTTGTCTATCACCATGCATGAAGACTCATCAGTGGCCTCTACTAGACGCGCGAAAGGTAAAAGTCCAGCCCACTTCAACCTGCATGTTCAGCAAACAAATATAAATTCGTAATCATATATACGTAGCGAACAAGAAAATTAATGCAGATAATATATGACACGCAAAAATAAATTAGGCATGTACCTCTCCTCCCAAGCAGGGTGTATCTGCCAATATTCCCTCGGTCCTCGAGTTATTAGAGGCTCGAGGCTACGCTCCTGTAATATCCTTGCGCGATGGTTTTGATCCACATCCGGACTGATCAAGTATACTTGTTCCATATCTTCGCGTAGCTAAATTAAAAGACTAAATTTAAAACACAGATGCATGAAATGAAAGTCTAAACTTAAAACATACTGCAGACTAATTACAGATGAAATCAAACTCTAAATTTAAAACACTGATCCGCACTTATTACAGATAAAAACATACTCTAATTTAAATACACTGATCCACACTGATGCACACTAATGTTATAATCGGCAACAAGTATGTACTTAATATTAGTACCGCAACAAATACCTAGCAATATCAATATCACACTGCCACCTTAACACTAATGCGTACATAATTAACAGTAAATCCTAATTAGCCAAAAAAAACGCATACCCTTGAAGCGTGCCGATTCAATGGACAACCACCGTCACCACCACCGCTGCACCACCACCACGCTGCACCACCACCACACGCTCCACCACCACCACCCTACACCAACCTCCACCTAAACTAAACCATTGCTCTAACCAAACAACACGAAATTGCACAAAATCCTAACCCAATGTATATCTGAGCTGCCTAAACTCTCTAACACTACATGCAGGAAGAATTGTTGGTTGGATTGACAGATCGGGCAGCAGGGAGCTGCTGTGAGAAAGAAAGGAAGAAAGGAAGAAGAAGAACGCGAGGAAGAAGAAGAGGCTCGGCCGAGCCTTATTCAGCACCCTGTCGGCCAGGCTTTGGCCGATCAGGGGCGGTCGGCCAGGCTTGGGCCGACGGGAGGCCACGTGACGCCGAAAGGCCTGTCGGCCGCAGGCGTGGCCCGCCATGCAAAGCAGTCGGCTGGAGTTCAGCCGACGGGCACTTTTCGGCCCAACTCTGGCCGACGAGGTCTTGTCGGCCCAAATCTGGCCGAGGCCGTATTATTCCTGTAATTTCGTAGTTTTCCGTTATATTTTTCGAATTTAATTAAATAAATGTATTATTAAAAAAAAATTGACCATTTTTTTTGGGTGGATGGCACGAGATGCGCCGTGCCGTGTGCACTGCTCACCCTTGTGGCTAGAAAAACAAAACTCAGTCTCAAGTAAGAGAAAAAGAAAAACTCCATCAAGTATATGGAATATATGGAACCTAAAGCAGGAAAAAAAAAGATGACTACGGAGTATGATATTAAAAAAAAGATGACTAGGGGAGATATGATATTTGTCAGCCATCCACGAAATAAAAACTCCAACAGCGTACGCCCAAATTGTGTTTGGATTGTGTTCACTATTGTCCATTCGGTGGTACGTCGGGCATGTCTCTGCGGACAGTCCGCCCTGTGCGCTCAACGACACCACCAAGTGTCCGATCTAAGTCATTTTTCAAATAAAAATAAATTTAATTCAAACAATTCATACTAAGGCATATAAACATAAACTTGAACTCTTAAACTTTGTTCAAACATAGTCTAAATACTAAACGGCAGAAAAAAAACTTAATTAAAACGATAAACTATACTAGACATAAGCCTTAGTCATCAGAATCGATGACGATAACGGACAGAGACGATGCCGGTGGTGGTGGTTGCAGTGGCGGTGCCACCTCCATCGCGGACACATTGAGAGCGTCCTCCAAGCCGACACTCCTCCATTGCCGGGCCGCCCACCTCAACCGGAAGCCGCATGTAGATCTCATTGTTGTTTTGCGCAACAACGGAGTGGTCGGAGTGTTGGGTTGTGACGTCCTCCCGGAGCCACGACTCCGGCGATAAAGAAGTTGCGCCTGAACTCGTGCTATTCGGTGAAACACTCGTCCCAATCAAATTTTATAAATTTTGACCAAGTATATAGAAAACAATATCAATATATGTAGCAGATAATGCACACATAGTTTGATTTTGACCATACGCTTGCCTGGACTTTTTCTCTTCCCAACCGCTTGCGTTATATTTTCTGAATTTTTTTCAATTTTAGTTTTTCCCATGCCCTCACCATGATGATTGAGATCTAGGGCGAGCAAAAGCATAGAAATAGTAGGAGTACATGATTTGGTCGAAAGCATCAAAGCACATATCGCATAGCGGCATATATGGCTGCATATGCATCTATTCCAATTTGCATGTGGTCTGTTGGACCCACCTGATCCTCCCAATGAAAGGCCTCCATTTAAAGGTCATCAGAATTACCCGCAAAAGCGAAGATCATCAGAGTTGAATCGTATTCCTTACTTACAAGATGGAAGGGGTTATTCTCTGCAGAAGGATGCGGATTTGCTTTAGATTTTAGATTGCACTCAAAACAGACTGGTGGGACTTGGTTAATTGGTTGAGTTCCTGGTGGTGGAATGCACGAGCGAACTCAACATGGCAGAAAAGACTAGACGAGCAAAAGGTTACCGGCGCACTGTCCAAATATATCTATGTCACCATTCTTGAATAATATTTTTTAGTAAGATAGACAGAGTAATAAAGAAATCATGTCATACTATTGTCATCGATATCGGATACGCCAGTTTAGATTACAAAATACCAATGATGAAGTGCAATTTAGGAGTTCGGTAGCTTGTTGTCTTATGCCTATCGGTTTATGAATCAAAGTCAAACCATGACATGTACTTCCTCCGTTTTAAAATATAAGATGTTTTAGCTATTACACATGTTGTATCAGTGGCGGACGTAGGAAAAAAATTGAGGGTGAGCACACTCCACAAAAAGTTGGCAAATGACAATATAAACAACAAATTGATTCATGACAATGTAGATTAATACATATTTCTTAAAGTTGTGTGATTCCAATGCAAAATAGTTCGGACACATACATAAAGTATTACATGATAAAATATAGCATAAATAGAAGATTACATCACTATGTTTTTTTTTGTAATTCTACGCTCTCACATTGCCATGAAAGTTTCAACAATCTCATCTTCACTTACTTTCGAGAACATTTCTCGCTCAATAAATGTCACTAAGCAATGGTTCAAGAGCTTATCACCAATGCTATTTCTCAACTTATTCTTCACAAAACTCATGGAAGAAAATATTCTTTCAACACTCGCCGTTGCCACCGGTAAGATCAATATCAATTTGAGAAGTAAGTAGACCAAATTATAAACAAGATGCTTTTTTGTTTCAACAAGCATAGTAGAGAGTTCACCAAGATGATTCACACATTTGAACCTATCATCTTTTCTCATATCATCAATAAAGATTTCAAGTTGGAACTCAAGTCCTATCAACTCCACACTTGATATGTCATTGGGATAGAATTGAGCAAGCCGCGTTACCTTTTGTGCATCATAAGAAGCAAATGAATTTGATGGATTCATAGCCGACATGCAAATAAGCAACTCCATATTAACCTCATCAAACCGATTGTCAAGCTCTTGAATAATTTGATCAAGGACACCAAGAAATACTTCTCTTCTATAACGATCATCATTTGTTTGTATTTCATAATACCGATGTGATCTTCCATGAGCCACATATTGATCATCCGGTGATGGAACTTCAATGCCATGTTTGTTGCAAAACAATGTCACCTTTGCAAGAAATCCTTCCCATCCATGAGACCTCATACGACCAAGTTTATCCTTTGCCAACGCAACAAGAGCCATTGCATTAACAATATCTTGATCCCTCTTTTGCAAAGATTGAGACAAATCATTTGTGTACCCAAGAATAACAAGCATCAAGTTAAGATTGAAAACAAAGTCAAATGATTCAAAGGCTCCGGGCACTCCACGTATTCTTGTCCACTCACCCTTTTGTGATATATCCTCTTCGAACATCATCTTGATCATTCACATCATATCTTGATATAGGAATTATTTCCCCCGGATCATGTGGAAGGAAGTGAGAATCATATGTCCTTGTAGACGGTTGTTGGGGTGATGGTGGATTTGATGTTGTATCTTCCATTTCCGTTTCACTCTCAATCTCAGAATCGGATTGGATCGGAGGTGCGGAATCAATAAGCGCTAACACAAGCCCACTATCTTCAATGTGTAAATCATCCACCACCATCTTCTTTGCTTCATGTTTCCGAAAAAGAGACGCAATATGACTATTCCTCTTCTTCATGATGAATTCTACAATTAGAAGAAAATTGAATAAACAACACATACAATCAATAGGTTGCTAGTGCCTAGTTGGAGACAACAAATTGTCAATTTACACAATATATAGCAAATTGTGGTTATCAATTTACACAACATACAACAATTGCCAATTTACACAATATATATCTAGTAGCAAAATTGATGTTAATCTACTAGCAAAGCAAACAACATATACCAGAAGTCAGTGGTCCGGCGGCGGGCGGGCAGGGCGGGGGCGGGTGCGGCAGCTGGCAGCGGCCCAGCGGGGAGCCGGGGATCGTCCGGCGGCGGGGGCAGTGCTCGGCTGCTCGCGGTCGAGGGGGTGGCGGCCGGCGGCTGGGCGGCGGGCGGGCTGGCGGGGGATCGAGTTCGACTGGTTGAGGGGGTGGCGGCCGGCGGCGGGGGAGGCCAGATCGAGGTCGCGGCCGGCGGCGGAGAAGGCCAGCAGCTAGGTCGTCCTCGCGGTCGCCATGGTTCGCTTCCTCTCATCGACTCGTCCTGGCCACTTCTTCTCGTACGCGTGAAAATATCGAGGGGGTCTAATTTTTTCCCAAAATTCTAGGTGGGCCACAGCCCACCCGGCCCACCCGCTGCGTCCGCCAATGTGTTGTATACATGCATACTAAAGTGAGTGAACATGCACACTAAAACATGTCTACATACATTTATATATATATGAATGTGGACAAATGTTAAAACATCTTATATTAAAAAACGGAGGGAGTAGGTGTCATATAAAACAAAACGAAAACAATATCTTCCAACTCTTGATGAAGTGGACAGCATGACGAGCTCTACAGGTAGAAACATCACATACGTTAAGTGGAGACCGGCGTCTGCGCGTGCGACTTGCTGGAGCTCGGCGCCCGGCGTGGCGGTCGAGTTCCTCCGTTTCCTCCCAGATCCGCGGTGGCGGTGGATCTGGCGGCCGGAAACCAGTGCTGGACGAGCTCCTCAGCTCCGATCTGCGGCGGATCCGAAGGCAGCCGTGGCAAAACGGCGGCGTGATGCCGGGGGGACGTCTGCCCTGGCTGTTCAACGACAAGAACTCCGTCGCGGCGCGGCGGAGAGACACGGTGGCGTCTCTCAAGGGATGAAAAGAAGTTCCCAGGCAGTGGCGAGGTGGTGGTCGCTGCTCTTCGTCTTCATCGCCGGCGCAGCTGAGGTGCTCGGTGCCAGCACTGGATTCTCCTCCTCGTATGTTTGTTCTTCATTTTCTTCGATCTATGTACTGTGTATGTGGATGGTTTTGGTGAATATATGAGGTTGTTGGTTGTGTGCAAAAAAAAGATAATAATATAAGCATTTCCATTACAACATGCATGTACAATTTTGATACCTCGTGGCTAGCTGATTTTTGTGTCGTTGTTCTGGTTTTTCACAACACTATGATACCGAGCTACATGTTGATTAGAGATTTATATTTGTAACTATTGAGCGCCAAATTGTTGTGAGGAGTCGTAAATAGGTAATTTTCACTCTTTCCGGTACTCAGAATTTTCTGTCTTTGTATATTTTTTGCACTGAAGAACCTTCCCACGCTCAAACGGATCTGGAACTATTACCACGCAAGTTTTTATCAAGATGGGGGACTGTGCAAGAAGAGGAGATCAAAGCCTTGGGAAGGTCCCAAAGGCCTCCATGACGCGCCTGCCCACCCCCTTGGGCCCTCCATGGGAGGGTTCTCGAGCCTCGTGCCTCGTGCCTCTAATGTCGTCCATTCATTTGATCACGACTTTATTTTGAGCTAAAGTTATCTATATATGTTCCCTCCTTCGCAAATTTTGAGGAGGCGGCCACCATGAAGGAAACACCAAAACAGAGATAAAAAAACTTCACCTCTGTCACAATTTGGAGGAGGAGACGTCACCGAAGCCACCCCGATTGCTCCCTCGATTCCTGCAACGACATCTCCATCAACTCCATGATTAAGAGGGAATAGTCCATTCCAGACTATCGGTTTCTGACAGTAGTTTGATCTCTCTCCATATATTACCATGTTTTACAACCATATGATTTGCGCTATATGATTATGGTCACATATGTAATTTCCTATGGTGGATCTTTTGATTAGTGATGAGATATGAGATGCAATTTTCAACATGTGTTCAAAGTTTTTGTAAATGCATATTATTACCCCATTCGCATGTGCAATTCTGATCAAACTAGTATGTTTTAATACACGAGAGGGGGATGTGTGTGTTAGATGGACTAGACTTGTATAAGCAACTAGACAGTGACACTCGAGTGTCCGGCATGTGTGTCGTTTGTTTTGTATTACGGGCGTCTTGTATATTTTGTGTTGGTTTAGACCTAGTCTAGCTAGGTGTGGCTTGCCGTTGTACATGTTTTTACCCTGTTGTTTTCAATAAATCAAACAGTTCAGATCCTTATATCGTCTTGTATCTTATTAATGGATTTGGCCACTCTGCTCCCAACACTTCAAAAAAAAACTCTCTCGTGAGTTTTTTTTCTGAGGGACTGGTAACATTTCAGAGCACATTTTGTGCGGGGAGAAATCATCAGATTGATGGGCCCGATTGCATGCGTCCAGGGAAAAGGCCTTCCTCCGAAAACCATCACCACCGCGGGCCTCAGCAGGAAGCAAACGACAAACCCAGGGAACAGGCCAGTTTCTTGGAGGGTGAGTGAGAGAGACTCCAGAGGGGACCTGGGCCGTGAGGTCCGAATATTCGGACCCCGAACGCTAGAGATTACAGAGGTAGAGAGCCGTCCCCTTCTTCCCCACGGGAGGGGAAGATCCCGTCGGATTTGGCATCCTCCTCCGCTCCCATCCTCGAAATCGTCTGCCCTTTATCGCGCTCTCTCCACCTTCCCCTTCCTATTCTCCATTCCTGTTGGAGGAGGAGGAGGAGTCGCGCACTGTAGGTAGGAGTAGCTCGGAAGGTTGCGGCGGCCCAGCAGCTTCCCAGTGCTAAGGTGCTCTTCTGCTCTTCTCTGACTGTTTTACTCTGTCCAGTAGGTTCATCCGCGATCATTTGCTAGTAAATGAATCTTCAACTGTGCAAGACCTACTTATAATCTCTTAAGGTCTTCGGGGAAGCATCAGAATTTGTCGTATCCTCTTACTGCCGTTCAGAGAGAAATCTACCGATTGATGCACCACAATCCTTTATTGCAAAAGTATTCTGCAGTTGCTGAATGATGATGAGCTACTAATGGCCAGTACTCCTTCTGTATAGAAGAAAAAGAAAGAGCAGTGCTTCTTCTGCTCTGCTGCCGTAGCTTATCGCTTTCTTTTTCTTCCGTTCTTGCTAACAAACGGTGGTTAGTCTCGATTTTTTTTTTAGTTTCTTACATTCCTGTTACGAGTGTTGCAGACTGAGCCACCGAAGTGATCAGTGTCATCCTGTTTGTAAGCTATAGGCGAACAACTCGTTAGCTTGGACGTAATCAATGAACCCTGTTTGCTTTAGTAATTCCAAATTCCAAACGTTAAACCCCGTTGTGCAATGTTGGGCTAGGAAATAGATGAGTACAAATTCTATGGAGTAGTATACGGGCGCAAAATTGAACTCTGTGTGGTGCCTACGTATGTTGAGGCTAGAATTATTTACGAAAATGGGTTACTTGCATACTCTACATGCTACGTCTTTGTCTTGTGTAGACTATGCTTCGCTCCTAGCTCTTAAAAAATGTCTCAACCCAACTCTTTCCCCAGCAAAATTGTCGGTTCTGCTTAGTTGAACAAGTACACATTGGATAAATAAATGGGAGTCCAGGCAGACCGAAGACCTTCTGGAGGTCTGGATGGCCTCTACGGTGTACAACTTGCGGGTCGGTCACCGTACAATGATGATGAAGCTGTCAAAACAAGAATTATGGATGCGTCAATTAGGGAGCAGCAAGATGGCGTCGGTTTGGCTCGAAGTTTGCAAATCAGGTAGGAACCCTATCCAGAAAATTGTTAATATGTTGTCTATGAAATAGCTGTGCATCACTTAATGCTTTGTCTTGTAACTGCAGGCGACTCTGGCAACAAAGACCCCATGCCTGAAGCCTATTCACTGTAGTCTCTCATGTATGGTCAAGAAATTACATCATCCAGGCAAATCAATATAGTATCTCGTTTGGCTACTTAATTGCTACAATTGTATTTTGAACAGGTGATAAACATGTAGGCGAAACTATTGCTAATGTTGTCACATCACTTCCTTTCATCGTTCTTGGACTGCAGACACCAAGGCAAGTGCATCCATGAACCACTAAATTGCTTCTTTAAAGGTTGCCTTCTTATTGCATTTGGATGACCATTTTTGAACTAACGGTCATGTGCCAGTTCTGCAGAAAGACCTTGAATACTGCACTTTATGCGAACTCGCTAATAGGAGTTGGAGTCGCATCTAGCTTGTATCATACTTCAAGAGGAGAAATCAGAAAATATATGCGCTGGGCAGATTACACAATGATTGCCACTACAACACTGGTAAGATGTGTGTATAGGATAGTGGTAAACCGGAATTTATGCTCTCTCTCTCTCTCTCTAATTTATGATCTCTCTCTCGATACATATTCAGCAACAAGAACCATGAAATGCATATAACCAAAAACTCGATTTGTTCAGTCTGGTTAACATCTAAAGCACAGTAGTATCCCTATCTCTTAAAATTTTGACCATTATGAACTACCAAAAACCTGCTTACCATTTGCCTATTGATACATCATCACTTGCAGTAGCCTGATTTGTAGCTTATACCTTGCTATTTTAATATTTTTAGAGTTATATTGTGAGTTCATGACTGTAACTTCTTATGTGAAGTATTTGATCTTCTGGGTATTTTGACAAAACATGTTTCACGCAGTGTTTAACAAGAGCGCTTCAGAATGAGCATCCAAAATTACTAATGGCAGCCTCGACGTTGCTTCTACCATTCCAGCCATTAATGGTCACAGCCGTCCACACTGGGATGATGGAGGCAAGTACCCTTCTAAGCTTCTGCCATGCTACTTTGAGAACAATAGACCAGCGTAGGTAGATTTATTTCTTCGGTTCTTAACATAACTTCTGCCTCAGGTTTCATTCGCGAAACGAGCATCGACAGAGCCAGATCTCAGGACGGCGCATAACCTGCACAGGATGTCATCTCTGCTTGGTGGCGCACTGTTCATAGCAGATGACGTCTTCCCAGAGACCCCCTACATCCACGCAGCATGGCATCTAGCTGCAGCATTGGGCGTCTGCACATGCAACAAGCTTCTTCAGTGATGATATATTAAGGTGACATTTTCTTGCCACCCGGCAAATCTGTTATCAACAAACTGTTGATAGCAATCCATCAACCTGTCGACATTGATAGTTGCACATTTCATAGGTGATTGGTTCACATCTAGCTGAATTATTTTGGTTGATTACGAAGAGTATATAGTGCTATCTCGTAGTGAGATAAACTAGGTACCAGTTTGTCCCTGTATTTGTTGTAGATGATATATTGTACTTGTTGTTCCACATATTGTGATGAGATGTAAAGGTATTTTGTACTTATGTTATTCACTGTTGTTGTATTACGATATAATGGACACCATTTGGTCGTTGACGTCTCTCTTTCTCCTCATTACCTTCAATTGAGTGTTCTCTTCTGTTGCCGAGAAGAAAGAAGATTAAGAACTTTTTATAACAGACATGTCAAGGCTCATGTACGTTCTACAGTAGATTATTGGTGGAGTATCACTCAAATGAATTCCCAAGTCAGTGATGCACCTGTTTAGAGGGGAAAAAACGCCACGTGTGAGCAAGAAATTATAGTGCTCTCAACACCAGATTAAGGGTTGCTTTATTCTATACATTTGTCTTGATAATCTGTAATTTCTCTAAATATGATAATGTTCGCAACCATTACTAAAATTTCAAGGTGGCATTTGATATATTCTAGAGTAAAGTTCTCCAGTACTAATAGGATTTATTTCATGCACTCTTTTTTCTATTAAGCTTTTCTGGATTAATATATCCAATAGTACGAGGCATTACTGAGGTTGAATTACCACAATTTCCATTGAGTTAGCTGACATATAAAATATTCATATGAGGCAGTGGATGGGAAGTGTTATACCCTCAGGTCCATAAGGCCGGCGATTCAAAACATACTAGTTTGTGTTCCGATGAAAACTTTGATCATCATGTGTTTCTGTGGAGTATTTTTGTTTGAGAAATATCTGAGAATGTCTAACTTACTTATAAAGCATGTGACAAAGCATCATAATGAGTTGTACCTAGTTCAGCTTAGCTGAGTGAGGTGTATCAGATTATGGGGTCTTAATCAGCGGGGAAAAGGTAAGGGAGACAAGAGAGAATAATAGAAGAGAAATTTGGGGTAGGATTCAGAACCTGATTTTCTTCAGTCCTTGTTCTTGTATTGTCTTGTAAGATATATAAGATATTCAAGGAAAACTGTTACTGCTTGTGTGTGTGCAAGTTTCTTATCTCTTTAACGTTAAAGTTAGTCGACTGAATGTGAAGATTCATAAGAAGATCTGATGATGCAATTTGCCATTGTCATTTGCTCAATAATCTATATATAGTAAGACATCATATTGTACTATTTCAACAACTACCTTGAGATTTTCTTATCTTAGCTCCTTAGCTGCTTCCCTTGTTACATTCTTGTAGAACTTGATTATTCATTGCAGTTAAAAATCATGTTTACGGTTTGCAACGATGTGCTACTATACCCAGTTTTTAGCAATCCAAAATAGCAATGCTATTGGAGATGCTCTTATACGTTGAAAACATCAGGTTGTGCGGATATTTCGCAACTATTTGTGCCCGCACCCCATTGTCGGATGTCCCAATTCGGATTTTATAAAAAAATGTGAAATAAATCTCGGACATGGGTTATGTTGTATTTTGTATATCCTTAAATTTTGTTCAAAAATATGAGCGTACGAGTGACCTGGGCCTTGTCTTTTTTTGCACAAGTCACACATGGTCATATTTTGGATAAAAAAATGTGGATGCACAATATACAGCATAATCTATGTGCATAATTTATTTCATAATTTTTAAAAACTTTGAAATGGGACATTCGACAATAGGGCGTAACTATTTACAAAATGTAGTTTCCCGCTGTCAATTGCGTATGCCCACGAGCAGAAGGCCCAAGTCTCCTGCTGCTGGCCTCCCCGGCAGGAAGCCAGGAACCCACCCAAACCCACCGGAAAAGCCCGTCCTAATCCCACACAACCGCCGCGTGTCGCGTTCTCACCTGGCGGCGCCATGCTCCCGGCCGCTCTCCTCTCACCGCCGCGCTGCCTAGCCGCCTCCCGTCTCCGTTGCCACGCTCCAACCCAACAACCTGCCGCCTCCCGCGGCCTCCTCCTCCGCGGCGCCAGTTCCCCCGTCGTCAAGCGCCTCCCTGCCGGTGACTGGCTTCTCTGGTACCACTCCGGCGCGCGCGTCGCCCTCTCCACCTCTTCCGATGGCCTGCGCTGGAGCCCTCCCGTCGCGCCCGACCCCCTGCTGCCCTCCACCGACTGGTGGGTTTTCGACACTGCCGTCATCCGTCCCGCCGACGTCCTCGTCATCTCTGGCTCCGACACATCATCCCGCCACTTCCCGTCCTCCGCCGTGTACTGGCTCTACTACACCGGCTCAAATGACGAGCGCTTTGCGTGCCCGTTCCCTGCCGCGGACGTCGGCGCGCTGCCTGGCCTCGCCATTAGCCAGGACGGTCGCCACTGGGCGCGCATCGAAGGGGACCACCACACCGGTGCGCTTATCGGCGTCGGGGATGATTGCCCTCAAGGGTGGGAGAAGCGCTGCGCGTCGGCTCCGAAAGTGGTGATGCACGCAGAAGGGGATCTCCGGATGTACTACCACTCGTTCGATGAAATGTCACAGAGACACGCGATTGGGGTGGCAAGGTCCAGGGACGGTATCCGGTGGAAGAGGGTGGGGAAGGTGCTCGAGGGAGGTGGACCTGGGTCATTCAGCGAAGGCGGAGTGCGGCAGGGGCATGTTGTCCGTGACCGTGCTGCTGGTCGGTACATCATGGTGTACGAGGGTTCGGATAGGAATGGGCGGGTGAGCATTGGGATGGCTGTGTCAGAGGATGGGCTGAAGGAGTGGAGGGGGTGTAGTGAGTTGCCAGTGCTCCAACCATCGGAGAAGGATGATGAGTGGGATGCTGCTGGGGTCGGCTCCCCATGCTTGGTGCAAATGGATGGTCCATATGATTGGAGACTCTATTACATGGGCGTAGGGAAGGATGGTGAGGCTGCAATTGGAATGGCCTATTCAGAGGGTCAGGGTCTTCCGAGGTTCGAGAAATGTGATGCTGTTCTCATGTAAGGTGAGGATTCTTGTGTATCTTTCACAAAATGTTGATGTGGAACATCTGCCTGGCTCATCCAATAATGCTGATCATGATGAAATTTGATTTAGTTTTACTTAACATCTTGATTCATCCTGCTTCAGTGCATTGTGATAGCAATGTAATTGTATTGCTCTTGATTTCCTGATGTTGTTATCCCCCATATCTGATGTTGTAGAGAACCAATGATGCTTGGCAAAATAATAATGGTATGCTTAGGCCTCTGAACTGTAACCAAGACAAAATGAAACCTGGCTGGCCACTGATCGTATATTCTGCCTAATAAAGTTTTACTATCAGTCGTTTGAAAAGGTTTACCACCATATTAGCTAGGAAACACCTTGATAATCACAAGTGGATCTAGAATTTATAGTATATAGGGGGTGGATCTGGCAATGATGATAAAGTATGTCGTTCAAGAATTGTCGTCCAAGGAGTCCACTGGGCTACAAGCAATTATGATAACCAAGGATTCCATGCCAGTATATTGGAACAGATATGTCCAAAGCTAAGATGATTAGTTGCCTTTACAACTTCCAAATTATCTTCTCATGAAATGAGAATTGGTTGGCAGCTTTTAGTTCATAAAAATCTTCAAGAAGCAACCTGAACTCAGTTGACACGAATTAGATGCAGAAAATGGAATAGTTCCACCACTGTATCAATTAGCTTTCCAGTGTTCTGCTGTGATACTTGTGTGTTCTATGTATCTCTGTCTCTTGAGTTTGTATGGATAGAAAGGGGATACTGACCAAATCAAATCCATTTGCATCTGACAAGGTCAGGATATTTAAATCCCAACAGATTACAAATACATATGTACTATTGGATTCAGTCATTTAGGGAGGTAACTCGTATTTGAACTGTTCAATATCTGTGTATGTGTAAACAATGAGTTGGTTATGAACAAACTACAGTTAGAACCATGGCTGATGCAATATCCACCGGCATTTGTACCATTTTTTGGTAAAATATCTACCTAATATACTGTCAAGCTGAACTCGTATTCACACTTTCACGCTGCTACAGCCTACATGTGTGCATAGGGATATGGTTTCTTCCAAAAAAAACAATTTTTATAACCAAAAAATGCCTATGGATATGATCTTTTATTTCTCCAATCCATCTGCATCTGACAAGATGTGGTCATTTAAAATTCAAAATAATGCAAATACATATGTTCTACTCCCTCCGTTCACTATTATAAGATGCATGGTTTTTAAGGCGACGCCTTGGCGCCTTGACAGGAGGGGGCGCTTTGGCGCCTAGGCGATGCCTAGGCGGGCGCTTTGGACGCCTAGGCGCCTAAAGCGGCCATTTTTGCAAAGCGGAGGGGCAGCGCCTTGACCCCTAGGCGTCCCTAAGGCGACGCCTTAAAAACCATGATAAGATGGTTTAGATATTTCAATGTGGACTAGATACGGACCAAATTAGTGAACCTACACATTGAAACGCGCCTAGATACATGCATTTTCGTAGAAAATTAAAAAACATCTTATAATACTGAACAGAGGAAGTAATAGATTCAGCCATTCAGGGAAGAAACTCGTTTTTGAAAAGTTCAATATCTGTATATGTGTAAATAATGAGTTTGTTATGAAAAGACTGCACTTAGAACCATGGCTGATGCAATGTCCAGCAGCATTTGTACCTTTTTTGGCCTATCTGATATACTGTCAATCTGAACTCCTACCCGCACTTTCTCGGTGTTAAATATATGCATACAAATATGGTTTGTATGAATGGAAATAGGAATCCCATTTTCATTTTGTTTTGCATATGGACATGATTTTGTATTCTTTTTGTACATGACGTATCCTGTAACCTGCATAGTTATCCCTACATGTAGTGCATGACATGGTAAAACCACAATCAGACTGAGTTTTCACTTTCAAGTATGCTCGTCAACCTTGTAGTGTGCTAAGTGCTAACTTTCAAGTGCTTAATAACGTCATATGCACATTACAGTGTCTGTAATATCCAGCAAGGGTAAATACCAAAACACTCCCCCAGTAATTTGAAATAGCCAATAATGCTACTCCGTAGTTGAACTAATATCTTATCATCATAGCTATTGTGATGTGCTTCAAGTTTTAAAAGTGCCATATGCACATTACAATGTCTGCAATATCCAGTAGAGAAAAATACAAAACACAATGCCTATAGTTGAACTAATATCGCATCGTAGATATCTTTTGTGTGCATGCCTCCATTCGTAGCACAATGCTGACTATTGAAGGCCTCCATTTCGTAGATGTATAATTTACTGTGTGATGTGTGGCAGTTTTGGAACGAAATATCATGAAAGATCTTTGTGAATTATTTTGTATGGTCTGTTCTTATAATTTTTCATTTGCTGTACCCTTCTTTATGTTCTGCTAATTCTTTCACACAGAAAGCAATAGCTGTTAGCTTCTATATTGTCGGCAACCTTCCAGCTTGAAATGATATCAACTGTATAGTCACGCTAACTTTGTAGCATGTGCATGTAGTAGGGGTTAAAGTACTGACAAATTTCCATGAGCTCTTGTCTGTTGTTGCTAGTACAATCTTATATCGGTTGTTGGTTCAACTAGAGGCCACTAGAGCCTATGTAAATAGTACTTCCTCCGTTCCTAAATGTAAGCCTTTCTAGCCTTTTTCTGCACACATGTATCTAGACATGTTTCAGTGCTGCACTGAAACATGTCTAGATACATGTGTGCAGAAAAAGGCTAGAAAGGCTTACATTTAGGAACGGAGGGAGTATGATGCACACAGGTTGGTATTGGTCCATAGGCTTGTCTGGATTACGATAATTATAACAGCTGCCCTATTTAATAACCTAGCAGGACACCAGCATCTATTTTCCCACTATTGAATTCTTCTCCTAGTATGTGTATCTTTTTTTCAGTTTTCACAACTTACATATCATGGTAGAAAAGGTTATTGACAATGGTATTCGACGAATTAGATGCCTGTGATGAAAAGTGATTATTTTCTAAGGGCCTTTATGCAGTCATATAAAGGTATGCATAATATCATGGCAGTTTACCTGAGTAGATTTTTTAAGTGCCTTATTTGGCATCGGTGCTTCTATCCTACAATGCTTGTCTTTATACTAGGTGTATTTGAAACGAGGAGGTTGCATTGTATGCACATGTACCTGTCCAAACCTATAGGATTTTATTATGACTATATTTTGAAATTTTACTTTGTATGTAAAGGTTGAAAAAATTACTCAACAATCTAGAGCCCTATAAATTTAATGAAATGATTTCCACCTATGCATTAAATCTTTAATCTGATTGCAAAATAATGCCTGCATTTCGATCGAATCGCCATAGCTTCAGAGCAATAGTTTGCAGTGTCTAATTATCCTTATTAAAAGCTCATTCATGATTTGTGCAGCTATTAGCCCTTGTATGAAATTAGGGATAATTTCCTAGCTATATGCCACACAAACTTTGCAGTTTCATTGACAAGTTCAGTTCATGCCAATGTGTTAGTCAGACAGTAAATGGCACAAAAAGTATGTGCTTTTATTTTCAGGGAGGCAACCAAGGTGTTAAACAAGATGGTACAATCTTCCACTAGCACAAGGGGTTGATCTTTCTGAAAGGCCATGTGCAGGTGGAAGAACCTGTACCACGATCTTGAATAATGCAATGTTACATAGTTATTTCGATGGGGTCATGGATGTCCTTGCTTCCTTCGCTATGAGATAATTGTTTCATCCCTCATCTGTCTCGTCCAGTTAGTATATTCACATGTTCTCTGCTCTACACAATGTTACCAAACTGTTACAGTACAAATGAACTCTTTCAGTATGTCATAAACCCTGGAATTCCTAGATAAAGATTAGTCAGATCTTATGACTGGAATCTAGATTGGATCGATAATCCAATCGGTACTTTATTAAGGACATTGCCAGCCCCTTGGAGATCGGTCTCGACGAGGGGCAAGAGCGCCCGGGCCACGCAGTGCCACAGTGCCTAGCCCCTGGAGGGCCTTGTTAAATATATATGAGCTGGGCCCTGGAAAGGGGATGGGTTTCACTATCCTTATTTTCTCCCTCTCTTTGATGTACTTGAGTTGAGGTACTCCCCTATCATAACAATATACTGTGCATTTAGTTTAGGTTGGAAGTTCTCTTGTCTATTTCTCTTGAGTGAATAGTGCACCTTTTATATCCATGTGTTATATTTGTGCAGTATTACATGTATTGATCATTTTGTTTTTCTTCTCCTTTTTCCCACTATCACCAAGTGTTTCCTCACACAGATCTTCAAATAAAGCTACTCATGTAGTTTGATCTTAACCCTTCATTGCCCCATGGTCATCTTTGTGCTTTTTCATCTTGTCATGCTACCTGTAAGTGTTCCTCTTTTAGGGCCCACTTGGTTGATACTTGATAGTATATTAGTCCAAACCGGAGTATATAATCACGGACCATCACAACTCCGTATCCTTTCTCCTCCGAATTAGCTACACACTGAGAAAAACGGGGGTAGGAAATTTTACGGGTGGGAAATTAAACAAGTTCCAAAGCGGGGCCTTTTTTCGAGGAAACGCAAAAGCTTTGCGTTTCTTTTTATTGGAAAGAAAGAAGTGTTTCAGTTACAACCTCCGAGGAGGTACGGGACAGCAATTTGTTACTGAAATTATAGATTAATATTATTTTATATAGATAGTTTCTACATTTGCTAGACATAAAATAATGTCACCAACTTTTTTGTCGAGCCAATTTGTTCATTCCTTGCAGTGTGTATCCAAATGGAGCAAAGAACTCAAATTGGGCTATCTATTTACTGAATAACTCCGAAATCTCAGTGTTGGATTTCCCCCCTCAATTTAAACCAATGATCCAAAATGACTCTGAGAGGACCGAAACTTAATCTGCACAGTACCGGTCAATAATTCTAGGTTTGATCCCCAAGTAAGGGAGACATGGCAACTTGAGCGTTGAACTAACAACTGTGAAGTCCTTGGGTCATTAATTGTAGTGTCTGTTATGGTCCTGGATGCTACTCCTCACAGTAGCTAATTACTTGGGTTTTTCTTACACCAATAAAAAGTCGGTAGCATAAAGCAATATGGTTTATTTACTGCATCCTCACAGTACCTAATTATTCCACTACACATGAAGAGGGCGCAAACTGTTGTAGTAGTTGCAGACTTGTAGCGTTGGTATGCTGTGCTCTTCTTATTTTCTTTTGACTTCGGATGATTCAATGGATCTTCTTGGAAGTCCAACCAAAAAACAATCTACAGAGGACCTCCGCCCTAGAGCAACGGTGACGGGTGGGATGACAGCTCTGAGTTCACCATGCCGAGGATACCGCTCCAGTAGTTGTTGCTCTCTCCATCTCCGGAGACTTGGCCGCTGTGTTCAGCTTGGCCATTGCTGGACTCACCCCAGCATTCTGATGTATCATGCACGCTGGATCCATCAAGAAGCATGTCTGTGAAGCCAGCTGCGACACTGACCATCCCTGGGAACCATGGCTCCTGACAGCCAATGATTTCTCCTCCCCTCTCCTTGCCTTCCAGTCCTTGCATTTGCTGCTTTCTGAGGAACTTCCACTCGTTTCCGTCGCCTCCAGATCATCACTTCTTTGTTTCCACATTGCGGAGTTGCTTTCAGAGATCCCTAGGCTGGTGGCCACTTTGGTTGGCAGCATGCCACTGTTACTACCGATGAACGTCAGCGTGGAGGTAGGTGACTCCAGGTCTAGCTTTTCACCCTGCCATGCATGCAACATGCCAAGGCATAGGGAAGCAGTTGAGTCAGGCGGGTTTGTTGGTTGCACATGGATTGAAGTTGGTATAGAAACTGCTGTGCGCATCTTGGATTCTCGAGCTAGGCGCCCCTCAGCCTCAAGGCGAGCGCTCTCCCATTGGGCCATGTGACTGAGACTGGCTGCGGCCTTGGCTGATTTCACGTCTTCGGTGCCTATGAGAGCTCGATTGGTGGCTTTGTGGGTGACAGGGTCTATCCCCATCTTGGCCAGTCTCTTCTTGAGGTGGGTATTCCAATAGTTCTTGATCTCGTTGTCAGTGCGCCTTGATAGATGTGTTGCGATGGCAGACCATCTGAACCAGGAAGCAAACTTGTGAGCTGAGCATAAAGAGGAACGCTTCTTCTTGCACTAAATATTGCTGGACAACAGAATACACAGTGTGCCAAAATTCTTTGTTTGGAGTGCAGAAATCAAGAGAATTGTGAATGCACGGAACTTGGGTAGAAAGTGAGTTGACAGAATACGAATACAAATACTTGGTGCATGCAACACAATAAATTGTTGCAGCAAAGCTGCATGCGCAAAACAAAAACAATGAACTACGAAGGACGAATTTGACTAAGCAGAAACTGAAGCACCAAATTCTTACGTGTTTAAATATCAAAATTCGGATAGGTCCTTTCACTAACCATCACGCCCTCTTTCAATTTTATACCATCTGTAGATACATTATTCATCTCCTATTTCGCTATCAGATGTGATGGGAGTGGATGCATATGCATGATTACTATGGGCAGACAGCAGTCTGACAACATCAGACTCTGCACTTGATCTTAGCCACGAAAAGGAATGCAGGTAAGACATTAATGATCCTTTTCTACTCTGAAGGGAACTTAAGTGGGTAACTATGCTGTAACAATCTGGAGTAAACTACATCACTGTTACATACCTGTTACCAAGAAGAGCATGAAGCTGGATGATGGTCTGTTCTTCCTGCAAGCTGAACTTCCCCCTCTTGATGTCTGGCCTAAGGTAGTTGGTCCATCTCAACCTGCAACTCTTGCCGCACCTCTGTAAACCTGCAAGATGATGATCGAATTCCCATTAACTTCCATGGACGCCTTTGTTCCATTGCAACAGGATGAAATTCAAGCTTTTCTAGACTTACCGGCCTTGGAAGGCAATGCACGCCAGCTCCCATGTCCATGCTCTTCGATGTGAGCAAGAAGCTTCTCGTCCTCCTCAGGTGTCCATGGACCTTTCTTTAGGCTGATCTTGTCACAGCATGGTGATCGCCCCATTGGAGTAGTGTAATCTGCTATCTTTCCGAAGCCAAGAGCTGACAACTGAGTGAGTGAGTGTAGTGGAGCTGACTGATAAATAGAGCACGAGGAGAAAGTAAGTTGGAGCTATAAATCATTAACATGATGCAAAGGTGTGAGCGCTGAATTTTCCATGCTTTATCATGACATAAATGCCCACTTGATGGTTTTGTTTTGGTGCAAGTAGATGTACAGCTTCTCACTGATCAACAGAATGTAAGGAAAGAGTAAGAAACAAGTGGCTTGAGTCGAGAGTGAGTTTAGCATCTAGGTCCAATTGGCATGGCCCATGAATTAAAAGCTGCAATAACTTCACGTGATTGGACCCCCCACAGGGACACCAATTCCAGGTTGGTGATAGGGCAAGGTAATAATTATTTTTCCTGAAGTTGTTCTCGTCTCTTGCTTAATTAGGGGGTGGATCGTGTTAAAGTCATTTGGACTCAGTTTTGGATGTTTCCAGTCAATATAGGGGAGAGGTGGTTAAGCCATAACTGATCAGTTATTTTGTCTACTGGGGAGGTTGGGCAATACTTTTTGTATGCTGCTTGCAGTTGCAGGCACTCCCTCCGTTTCCAAATACATTGCGCATCTTTTTGTGAAAATGCAAAAGACTTCTGCGTTTCGTTTCATTGAAAGAGAGAGTTTGGATTACAGATGCTCTTAGGTTTGCATATTAGTTTTGGTCAAAGTCCAACTTCGTTAATTTTTATCAATTACTAGTGGAATTCGACGCGTCGGCACGCTGCGCCCTTGGTGAGAAATTTTGCTGTCATTTTGGTTTGTTGATCAATGTGTATATTTATTAGAAGCAACAGTAATATTTTGTTTAGTTAGTTTTAGAGGATTGGATATATGTACGCTATTTTTGGGGAATAGTAAAGAAATTGGGAGACGATGTTCGCAGAAGGAAATGTAAGCTTAACTTAGAAGGTTTGCGAATTCGAAAGTCAGTTGTCATCGGGAAAAAATATAAGCGAGTTTGAAATAGACCCGTCGGGATTCGAAATGTTGAAATTCGTCGGAATTTGTTGTGTGGAGTATCCCCAAATACATAGCGAATTGAAATGTTAAAATTTTATTTTCGCATTAATCAGAGGAAATAATTTGTATTAGCATTTATTAAATTCAGTCCATAATTAGAGGAAATGAGTTTGTATTTGCTCTAAATATCCATCTAAGCAAGCATTTTTTTAAATTTAAGTACACAATTAGAGAGAGTTCAGCCATATTACCTTCAATATGTTAACTAAATCGAAATGATAAAATATGTTTTTATTTTGCCATAAATATTTTATTTAACTTTATAATCAGAGGAAATACATTGTGATTATATCAAAATGTTCACTAATTTTAGCATTTATTAAATTTAGTTGCATATTTGGAGAGATTTCAGTTATATTACCTCTAAATATGAACCATTTTGAAATGGTATAATATGTTTGTATTTTGCCTTAAATAGTTAATTTAATTCTATAAACGGAGGAAATACATTATATGGGCATTTATTAATTTCAATCCATAATGGGAGGAAATGAATTTGGATTTTCTCCAAATATTCACCGATTAAAAATATTCAAAAATGTTTGCATTATGACGTAAATAATTAGAATCATTTTTCTGATCATTTTGATATATTTTTCATATTTTTCTGACAGATAGATCTATTTGCTCTAAATATCCATCTAAGCAAGCATTTTTTAAAATTTAAGTACACAATTAGAGAGAGTTCAGCCATATTACATTCAATATGTTAACTAAATTAAAATGATAAAATATGTTTCTATTTTGGCATAAATATTTTATTTAACTTTATAATCAGAGGAAATACATTGTGATTATATCAAAATATTCACTAATTTGAGCATTTATTAAATTTAGTTGCATATTTGGAGAGATTTCAGTTATATTACCTCTAAATATGAACCATTTTGAAATGATATAATATGTTTGTATTTTGCCTTAAATAGGTAATTTAACTCTATAAACAGAGGAAATACATTATATGGACATTTATTAAATTCAATGAGAGGAAATGAATTTGGATTTTCTCCAAATATTCACCGATTTAAAATCTTCAAAAATGTTTGCATTATACCGTAAATAGTTAGAATCATTTTTCTGATCATTTTGATATATTTTTCATATTTTTGATAGATAGATCTAAAGTTATTGATTTTGTAGTATTATTCATTTTCTGTAAATTGTTTAGATTAAATGGGCCCACCGGTCAGTTTTTCTAATATTTTCTTTAAATATGTCCGGGGAAAAAAAGAGCACTGACAGGCCGGGCCCACGCTGACAACGCGACGATGTCAGCAGTGGCCACAGCGGGCACGACGAGCTCGCCGGCGTCGATCCAGCGCGAGCTGGGACGCGCGGCTAGGCGCATCGGACACGCGTGGACGCGAGGTGCCCGGAAGCGGCGACACCGCTTCTATTTGGTCGCCGGAGCGTCGCCGGCGACGTGAAAACGCGGCGGTCGGATGGCGCGCACGGCGGCGTCGATTCCGGCGCGCGTCGGCCGCGCCAGCACGCGAGAGTTGACGGAGAGGGAGAGGAGGCGGCGCGGAGTTCTCGTGTGAGTCGATCTGAGTGGGGAGGAGCAGGGCGGCGGCGCGCGTCGGCGGCGGCGGTGACTTCGGCGTCGCGCGGGAGGAAGAAGGAAGGGGGATGTGGCCGCGTTTTTCAGCGAGGTCCCTGCGGTTTCTGGAAATTTCAGAAAGGTCCATCTACGTGGGGAGGTTTGTGCTACGGAGCAATTTCTGGTTTTACGGGGGTTGTTTTTGCAAAACGACCAGACGGATCGTCAGATCGAAGATCGACGACGCGGAGCCGCGCACGCACTGTAGAAGCGTGCGTACTGTAGGTGAACAGTGGCGCGTCGACGTGGGCATTGCGAGCGATCGTTGAAACGCACGGCTTTTATATATAGATAGTATATAGCAAAAAATATCAATATCTACAATGTCAAATCAACATTGTTAGAACCATCATGAAATATACTACCAGATTGTATGCATTTGGTGTTGCAGAAGTTGGTTTTTCTTTTTATATATTTAATCAAACTTCACCGAATTTAATTGTGACCAAAACAAATATGCAATGTATTTTGAAATTGTGGGAGTAGACTATGCGCTGATTGATATGCAATACCTACAAATGCTTGCAATTAATTCATCCCCAAACTTTATACTGTGTGAAATATCTATGATTTTTACGGTAGCTATGATGTATCTTCTTGTTTAGTTTTAACGGATAGTGTAAGTTATTCTGAAAAAAATGTTATTGTTGTGCTTTGTCTGTAATTTCTAACTTTGCTTCTGGACTTTGTGCTTGGTACCTTTTATTGTCTTCATTAATATTATTGACAAGTTCCAAAAAATGACAGATTTGACTTGTAAAATGCAATTCACAATCTAAAAGATAGAACTGACATCCATAAAGAACAGAAGCCACCGCACTGCAGAAGGAAACGTAGAGACAAAGCAGAAGAAACAAGTGCCGAAGGCCTCTAGACTGGCAGTAACAGCATTGGTTGATACCCGCAGTGCCTTACTGTGAAAATGCACGATGGCACCATACGGATGGTGTCCTCCAATTACCTTTCCTTGAGGTACGTCTTGTGCTGCTCCGTATTCCATCGGCTTCCCTCATTGTCTCTACCAGCAGCGGACAAAACTCTGTGTGACAGGTAAAGTACTTTCTGGTTGGTCGATTGCTCGCCTTTTCTTACGGTAGCTCAGTTTAACGCTAGGGAAGCCATCTCGACTTCTTCGCCGCCGAAGGCAAACAAATATGTTAGACAGATGTCATGTAGCGTGATATATTCTCCTGATTCTCTAAATCGTGGAGAGTCCTTATTTGTGCGATCTCCCATTTATGGTTAGGATTGTATTTTGACTATATATATCAATGCAATGGAAAGGCCCAAGTGTGGTCAATTCTCTCACATGGTATCAGCCTAAAAATCTCAACCCTAATTGCTTCCGCCTCCTCTCCTTCCCTAACCCTAGCCGCCGCACCATAGCCGGCCGCCGCCGCCACCGTCCCTCTCCTCCTTCCTCTCCCTCCTCCTCCATGGCGCCCACCCCCTTCCACCCTTGGACCGGAGCGTCTCCGATGTGGCCCATGCCGCCGCACGGCGCCGGGAGCAACATCCTCGGCGCTGTCCCTCACCCGGGCCCTCGCGCCCACGCCTACATGGCCGCACCACCACCTGCGCCGGCCTCCTTCTACAACGCCCACAGCGGCCAGTCCTTCTACGGCGCCCCGTACAGCGTCGCCTCCTCCTACACTGCGCGGCCTCCTTCTATGGCGCCCCACGGCCAGGCCTTCTACGGCGCCCCGTACGGCGTCGCCTCCTCCAACACTGCGCCCCCTACTTCGGCGCACACTTGGGACCCCTCCGCCCTCGCGTCGCCCTTCACCAACATGACGCTGCAGCCCCCCACCCCGGAGTGGGTCATGGACAGCGGCGCCACCGCTCACCTCTCCAACAACCCCGGTATCCTTTCCTCTCTCTCTTCACATCCTCCTCTGTTTCCGTCTCCGCATCCGGGCACGCCTCCCTTCCTTCTTCTTTTTCTGATCGTTCTCTTCATCTTCGTAATGTTCTAGTTACTCCTCGCATAATTAAAAATCTTGTCTCTGTCCGTCAATTTACTACCGATAACAACTGTTCTGTCAATTTTGACCCTTTTGGTTTTTCTGTGAACGACCTCATTACCCGGCGTGAGCTTCTTCGGTGCAATAGTACGGGGGAGCTTTATTCGTTTCAGCCACCGGCGCCTCGTGCTCTCACCACCACCACCACCCCTCATGATATTTGGCACCGTCGTTTGGGTCACCCCGGCCATGACGCTTATCGTCGTCTTTCGCAGCATATTTCTTTACCTTGCAATAAAAACCATAGTACTCTTTGTCATGCTTGTCAGCTTGGACGCCATGTACGTCTGCCTTTTTCCTCTTCCACCACTAGAACTACTCGCCCTTTTGAGTTAATTCACTGTGATCTTTGGACGTCCCCAATTTTAAGTAATTCTGGTAATAAATATTTCTTAGTCATTCTCGATGATTTTACCCATTTTCTTTGGACCGTCCCTCTACGCCAAAAATCTGATGCTTACGCCTCGCTCGCCTCGTTTCGCGCTTTTGCCCAAACCCAGTTTAACCTACCTCTTGCGTCTATACAGATGGACAACGGTCGTGAGTTCGACAACGCCAAACTCCACTCTCTCGCCGCCGCGCACGGTATACACATTCGCTTCTCCTGCCCATACACCTCCCAACAAAACGGTAAAGCCGAGCGCATTATCCGCACCGTCAACGATATTGTTCGTTCTCTCCTATTTCAGGCTAGTTTGCCCCCTCGCTTTTGGGTAGAAGCTCTCCACCACGCCACTCACGTCCTTAATCGCCTTCCCACCAAAACCATTAGTGCTCCTTCCCGTACTTCGCTCTTCATAACACCCACCCAGATTACTCGTCCCTTCGCGTTTTCGGTTCCCTGTGCTATCCCAATACCGCAGCCACCATGCCTCATAAACTCGCCCCACGGTCTAGCGCATGTATTTTTCTCGGCTACTCTCCCCATCACAAGGGTTATCGCTGCATGGACCTCACTACCCACCGCATCATCATCTCACGCCATGTCATTTTCGACGAGTCCACCTTTCCCTTCGCCTCGTCCCAGCAACCTTCAGCTGCCTCCTACGACTTCCTCGATGATGACGATTCCCCCCTCGTCGTCCCCCGGCTGCGCCTCCCGCGCGCACCCCTCCCCTCCACCTTCGCCGCACGCGCCCTCACCACCGCCTGCGCCCTCACCGCCACCTCCCCCACCCCCGCCGCCTCCTCCCGTGCATCGCACGCGTAGCACCTCCGGCATCCGCGTCCCACCCCGTGAGCGGCTTAACTTGCATGCTTCTGTCAGCAGGTACTCTCCGGTTCCGACTTCCGCACGTGCTGCTCTCAAGGATCCTAACTGGCTCGATGCTATGACCGCGGAGTACCGCGCTCTCCTCGGCAACGACACTTGGGATCTCGTGCCTCCTCCTCGAAACGCCAACATCGTCTCCGGCAAGTGGGTCTTCCGCCACAAGCTCAAGCCCGATGGCTCTCTTGACCGCTACAAAGCACGATGGGTGCTTCGCGGTTTCTCTCAGGAGCAAGGCGTCGACTTCGATGAGACCTTCAGTCCGGTTGTCAAACCGGCCACGGTCCGCGTCATCCTCTCCATCGCCATCTCCCTTAAATGGGAGACTCGCCAGCTTGACGTCAAGAACGCCTTCCTCCACGGCAAGCTCGCCGAGGTCGTCTACTGTCGCCAACCGACCGGCTTCATCGACTCCACTCGCCCCGACCACGTCTGTCGCCTGAACCGTTCGCTCTACGGTCTCAAGCAGGCCCCTCGCGCATGGTACCAGCGCTTCGCGACCTTCATCACCTCGACCGGCTTCACGTGCTCGCGCTCCGACACGTCACTGTTTGTTCTCCAGTGTGCAGAGGGTACGGCCTATCTTCTGCTGTACGTCGACGACATCGTCCTCACCGCCTCCTCGCCGCGTCTCCTTGACCGGATCACCGCCTCTCTCAGCTCCGAGTTCGCCATGACGGACATGGGCAGCCTTCACTACTTCCTCGGCATCGCGGTCACCCGCGACTCCTCCGGCATGCACCTCTCGCAAGCCAAGTACGCCGCGGAGATTCTGGACAAAGCCGGCATGACTGCATGCAAGCCCGCGTCGACGCCGGTTGACACGTCTCCGAAGCTCGCCACCACCGCCGGTGCTCCCGTCTCCGACCCTACTGAGTATCGGAGCCTCGCCGGGGCTCTGCAGTACCTCACCTTCACGCGCCCTGACATCGCGTACGCCGTCCAGCAGGTGTGTCTTCACATGCACGACCCTCGCGAGCAGCACCTGGCTGCCATCAAGCGCATCCTGCGCTACGTCCAGGGCACGATCTCTCATGGACTTCAGCTTCACTCGTCTTCGCCGGACTCCATGGTCACCTACACCGACGCCGACTGGGCTGGCTGCCCCGACACTCGGCGCTCTACGTCGGGCTTCTGCGTCTACCTCGGTGACAACCTTGTCTCATGGTCTTCAAAGCGGCAACACACGGTCTCTCGTTCCAGCGCCGAGGCTGAGTACCGTGCTGTGGCTAACGCCGTCGCCGAGGCTAGTTGGATCCGTCAACTCCTCCACGAGCTTCATCGACCCACTCCTCCTGCTACGGTCGTGTTCTGCGACAATGTCAGCGCCGTCTACATGTCTACGAACCCTGTTCAGCACCAGCGCACCAAACACATCGAGATCGACCTCCACTTCGTTCGCGATCGTGTTGCCATGGGCCAGATCCGAGTGCTTCATGTTCCCTCGTCTCGACAGTTCGCCGACATCTTGACGAAGGGTCTACCATCACCGTTGTTTCTGGATTTTCGGTCCAGTCTCAACGTCCGTCCTCCTCCCGTTGTGACTGCGGGGGAGTGTTAGACAGATATGTCACGTAGCGTGACATATCCTCCTGATTCCCTAAATCGTGGAGAGTCCTTATTTGTGTGATCTCCCATTTATGGTTAGGATTGTATTTTGACTATATATATCAATGCAATGGAAAGGCCCAAGTGTGGTCAATTCTCTCACAAAATAGTGCAAATGTTCAATGGTAAAATCTTTTTTGCCCGCAAACAAAAAACATCTTTCAGTATATTAGAGCAACTCTAGGAGACACCCTAAATTTTGGGTCTCTATAAAGGTTTTACATGCTCCCCTTAATAGTTCTGGACAGTTTTTATAGGCTGTCCAATTGTGTGAAAATTTAGACGACCTAAACTAGGCCTCTCTATTGCAGTTTGCAATATTTCTCACTTATTTCATCCTACAAGAGTAGACATATATAAACATATGAAATATTTGAATGATTTGTCAACCAAAATAGACTTTGGGAAGTGGGGAATTCTACCCGTTGGGGAAAGATAGGACTTAACGAGCTAGTCTTTGGTTGTGGTTGGCCTTTTTGGATAAGGACGTCATCCGCGAATCTTTCGTGCAGAAGGACACGGTCAACCACATCGAGTCTTCATGTTGTTCATGAAGCTCAGACTTAACCAGAATCAGCTTTATGAGACACAAGACACTATCTTCAACATGGGTCTACAAGGCCGCGCGCGGCATCTGCTTCAACCTTATGTTGAGTACAACATCTCAAGCTATTAAAGCACGCTGCTTATGGTCTCCAGCAAGATCGTTTTCAGATAGTCGTGACGCTGAATGAGCTGAATCCTGATCTCCGGCAGAATCACTTTTGAGGCACTGAGCTCAACACAAGTTTACTAGGCCAAGGCCATTCCTTTCAACCTTGTGTCCAACCACGCAAAGAAAGCGAAATGATTCTTAGTTAACAAAAGACGATGTTGTTCATGATTGCAACAGTCATCTAGAGATTATCTTCATATCTATGAAGCTCTAACTCCTAGCATCAGCTTATCATCATGAGATACTAATCTGAACACAGAATTACAACGAAGCCATTCTTTCCACGTGTGTTCAAACTAGTATGCCATGATGTTAACCTGCTGATGTCTAGATTTCCGACGGAACTTTTGTATATTTTTTTTGACTAAACAGGCTCCCCCGCCGATTTCATATAAAGAAACCGCCACAGTCATTACAAAAGGTAAAGGTAAAAAAACTGAAAAAAAGAAAAAGTGTACGTTTGCCACCTTATTACAACCCAACCACTGGGCGAAAGAACTGACAAACAACCAGAAAAGGAACAGAAAGCAAAGCCAGAACCTAACTACTCAGCCATTAGTAAGTCTCGCCGTAGTAGCTAGGAGCCCAACCGTGCTTCCTGGCCAAAGCTTCTCGAATCACCAACTTCGGACTCTCCACGCCATCTTCAAGCCTTCTTTGATCTTGGTTTTTCTGCAACAGAGCCCACATGTTCAGAATACTACACAATCTAAACACTACAGTTCCAGGATCGTCAGGGAATTTTTTGTTGAAACACGCATCATTTCTGGTCTTCCAAATTGTCCAGCAAACTGCCATAGCGCCACTGAAAACCAGTTTCTTTTGAGAGGATGGGAAGGAATTGATCCAATTCGCAAACAAGTCATCAGTATCAGTAGGGAGACGAACTAAACCAAAGGCGCAGAAGACTACTTGCCACACCAGTTTGGCAAGCCCACAGCCGAAAAACAGATGATCAGCATTTTCTTTTTGACAACAGAAATGGCACTGTTCATTCCCTGTCCAGCCTCTTTTTGCCAGGTTCTCTTTTGTCAGCACACTCTTCTTCAACATGAGCCACGCAAAGATCTTAACTTTTAGCGGGATTTTCACTTTCCATAGGAACTTTTGCGGGAAAACACCAGCGGCTCTCATACTCAAGTAGAGGCCTCTCACCTGGAACTTCCCTGAGGTACCGATCTGCCAACTAACTCTGTCCGGCTCGGTCCCCAACTGAATTGGGTCAACCAGAGCTATCAAAGCCGCAAATTGGGCAGCAGTTTCGCCCCAAAGTGTCCTTCTGAATCTTATACATCCCAGCCTTCCTCCTTTACTTTAGCAACCGTCACATTCTTCGCGAAAGTGATATTGTAAAGTCTGGGAAATTGAGTAGCAAGGGGACTGTTATTGACCCAGCTATCTTCCCAAAAGAGAGTTTTTTCACCATTGTTCAGGATTCTTTTAGCATATCTCTGGAAATTATGGTTAACCCCCATAAGACACTGCCAAAAGTGTGAGGTGGCTGGTCCAGGTTGAGCTTGCGACAGAACTTGATTCTTAAGATATTTATTTCTCAGCAGCTCCTGCCAGGTCCATTCAGTGTTTCCCAATTTCCACAGCCACTTGCACAACAGACTCTCATTCATAGCTTCCAAATCTAGCACCCCAAGACCGCCACTTTCCTTTGGCAAACAGACTGTCTCCCAATTTACCAAGTGATATTTCTTCTTGTCATCATTTTCATTCCAAACCATTCTTTTCCTATGAATATCCCACTTTTTCAAAGTTCCTTTAGGAGCTTTGAGGAAGGATAACATATAAAGCGGCAGGCTAGATAAACAAGCATTAACCAAAGTTAACCTGTCACCCACTGAAAGTAGCTTTCCTTTCCAGCCAGCAAGCTTGTTGACGAACTTCTCATCAATCGGACCCCACTGAGATCTTGCTAGCCTTTTTTCATCAATAGGCATCCCAAGATATTTCATGGGTAACTCCGCAGACTTGCACGTTAAGATCTCGCTGAATTGATTAGCTTTTTGGGCAGCCTCTCCCAGGCAGTAAACTTCACTTTTGTGGAAGTTTATTTTCAAACCAGAGAGTTGCTCAAACAGACAAAGGATGAACTTGACATTTCTGGCGTTTTCCAAATTATCTTCCAACAATAAGATTGTATCGTCTGCGTACTGAAGGATGGAAATTCCACCCTGTACTAGATGAGGAATCAGACCAGAAATGACACCATTCTCTTGTGCTCTGTGGATCATTAAGGCCAGACCATCTCCAACTATATCAAATAGTAATGGAGCAAGCGGGTCTCCTTGTCTCACCCCAGCATAAGTGGGAAAATAAGGGCCAATTTGATCGTTAACTTTAACAGCAACTCTGCCACCACACACTGTTTTCATAACCCAGTCAGAGAAGAGATCACCGAACCCTTTCATCTGCATCATCTGATATAAGAAAACCCAATTGACCTTGTCGTAGGCCTTTTCAAAATCTATTTTGAAAAGCACTCCGACATTTTTTTGTTCTTCAGCTCATGAATGGTTTCATGCAACAACACTACACCTTCCATAATAAATCTGTCCTTGATGAAAGCCGTTTGGGTGTCAGAAATAACTTTATGAATCACCAAGCCTAGTCTTTTTGACAGAAGTTTCGTCAGTATTTTATAACTGACATTGAGCAGACAGATCGGCCGAAACTGCTGAATCAAATCAGCACCAGGCACCTTTGGGATCAGGGTAATAATCCCATGATTTAGTCTTTCTATATCCAACACGCCTTTATGGAAAGCATCAAACAGTTCTTTCAGGTCGTGCCTTATTATGCTTCAGATCAAAAACCACCTCTTTAATCTCCGCCAAATCAAATTCCTTTGTCAAGGAAGCCCTGTCATCATCATTCAGGATTGGACCACCCATATCTTCCAACCTAAAGTTAGAAATTACTGAGGGCCCAAATAAGGATTTGTAGTAATCAGTAGCATGCCTGATCAGATTATCCTCTCCGAGAACATCATGACCATTATATTTCAGCGACACTATCTTGCTCTTCTTCTTTCTTCCACTAGCTTTGAGATGGAAATATTTAGTATTCCCATCCCCTTCTTTCAGGTCTTTTTCCTTAGCTCTCTGTCTCCACTTCAATTCCTCATCTCTCATTAATTTCTTAAGATTTTTCTGCATATCCACTTGTTTCTCTCTCTCTTGTAACGACAACACACAATCCTCAGCTTTCTTATCTAACTCATCAAGCTGCAGTAATAGCTGTTTCTTTTCTTTTCTGTAAGCTCCTTCCACATTATGTGCCAACCTTTGAGATGTCTCCTCAATCTTCTGTATTTCTCCTGCCACTTATCTAGGTCATGTCTACAGAAAGTTGGAGCACCCAAACTTTCAGACACCACCTCAGTGAAACCTTCCCGTTCCTCCCAGCAGGTTTCGTATCTAAACAAACTACTGTGAGGAGGGAGGACCCCTGTAGCCAGCAGCAAGGGAACGTGATCAGAGATATCTCTGTTCATTCCACTGATTGTTGCCAAAGGAAACGCCATACTCCACTCATTGGAGACCAGGCAACGATCCAATTTTTCAAAAGTAGGGTCCGGCAGATTGTTAGCCCAAGTATATTTTCTGCCTATTAGATTCAACTCTTTTAATCCATTTAAATCTATAATGGAATTGAAGAGATGACTCCATTTAGGCAATATACAGGGTTTATTCTTCTCGCTTGTTTTTCGGATGATATTAAAATCACCACCAACCAAGCACGCTCCCTTACATCTATTAAAAAGCTCAGCCATTTCAATGAGGAAATGTTCTTTCCCATCTATTTGCGCTGGCCCGTAGACTGTCACGAGATGCCATCTCAATTTAGAGTGCTTGTCCTGACGAGGACATGGCTGCTATGGATACATACACGCGACAGCTTTCTGTGTTAAGTGGCAAAGCAACGGGAGAAGCAACTCCAAGCATATGTGATTACATCGACATACGTACAGGAGCATTGCATGCATGCTGGTGCCGTGGTGCATGCCCTTCCGTCAAGTCCATGCAAGGCAAGTCCATGCAAGGCTGCAGCTGGTGGGGCCCTATACATGCAACGCGTGCGATCCAAGCCCAAAGCCCAACAGCAGGACGACGCGCCTGGACCTGATGCATGAATTAATCTTGACCGCTACATCGAGCGCACCCGTCCGGATAGAAGCTGCCGCCGCCGCCGTCATCTTAGGCGTCTCTTCGTCTAATAAATAGTCTGCCATTGTTTAGGTTTAGACTTTGGGTTTTGTTTAGAGAAGTTTAGCTCCTGCTACTTTTATTTGTCTACGCTCGTAGCGGCTAGTGCGACCGTCTAGACAATCTTTTGGAACCCCAACTTTTGTGTTTGAGATTATTATTCATCTAGCATATTCGCAATTTCAGATTGCTTACGCTATTGTTTTCTTGCTTGTTCTTCGATTTGCACGCAGGAAACGTCCTTCGTGGACTGGTTGATCGTGTCGTTGGCTCGGTCGATAACATCGTGGAGTTGGTTCAGCGATTGCCGTGGATATCAGTCGTGTACGGTTCTCCCTGTACGGTTGGTAGCCGAATCGTGAGAGTCAAATCCTCTCCAAATCGTAGTTATCCTCTCTCATCGAAAGATCGGGAACCCTAGAACACATCAAGTGGTATCAGAGCTACAGTTGATCGGTGAGAGATTTTCAGTTTTTGATAGAATAGATTTATTTTCATTACCTACAGTCCAGCAAAAAGCCAAAAAAAAATAGTAGATTAGTTCATCCTGTTACCTATCTTTTTTAGCCGCAGCAATTTTTGCATCTAGTTTTTGCATCGTTGAATTTTTCGTTGCATTTATCCTAGATCTAGTGCTGGTTTAGATTAGTTTGAGCTAGAATCATCTACTACTAGATCACACAATTTTTTCCCCCACCCGAAACAAATCTCCGTTGCAATTTAGATCCTACAGAAAAAAAAAATCAAGTTGATTTGCGTCTGCTAGTTCTTCCGCCTGATCACTCCCGCCGCCGCGCCGCCACGCACCATCTGTCTGCCGTGTGGTGCGCCACCACGTACAAGTACTCCGGCCACGTTCCTGCTGTTGGCTGTACCGCTTTCCTGTATAGCACCCGTCGCTGCCAAGCACCACCGCTGCCGATTATTGTTTCTTCCTCGATTCTGTTTGCGTGCAGGCACCAGCATACATCAGCTCTAGTACCGTACGTTGCAGCAGCTTCAAGTTCATCTCATCAGCCCTAATTTGGGTACTACCTCCGATCCATATTAGTGGGCACAACTTTGTCTAAATACACATGTATCTAGTCTAAATACTTAACTAGATACATATGAATTTAGACAAAGCAATGCCCACTAATATGGATCGGAGAGAGTACGTCTACTTTGCTAGTAACCGGAAAAGAAAAAAAGAATGGAAAAAAAAAAGAATTGAGAAAATCTGAGACCGGCTAGCTCTTTTGTTTTGGCAATTACTATCGCTGTTGGGGACGTCTTGCTTTTGCTGTCACAAAGGGAACGCTGTTTCTGTATTCTTTTTCCCGGACAGCTACATCCTCGCTAACGTAATTTCCTGCTTTTGAGCGATATATAAATATCCGTGCTTCACTCTTATATCTAGCTGAATAGAGCTATTCTTTTTCCGCTTTTCGACTCACTTGTTTCAGTATCTGGACCAGATTGTTTTATCTCTTACTAGTCGACTGCCAGCACTAGGTAGGAGTTTGAACAATTTTTCAACTTTGCATTGCTTTTGCTAAATTGTGCCACTAAATTGTGAGTTGAGGAAACCATACCCAAGATACACTTTTCTACCAATCAGTTTACAGGGTCCGACATTACTGATTCCTGGTTATCGCTCCATCCAATCTCCATTGATAGTTTGAAGCCAACACCAGTGTGCCGATTGCCACCTGTATCATTGGTAAGAACGAGTAAGAATTTGATACTAAGCCTGATTTTGTGAGTTTTTTCCCCACCACGTCCTACTAGTTGATAGGGATTATACTCCTGTGGCATTTCTCTCTTTTGTGCTAACCATGTCAGGAAATGAACTTGCACTTGAGGGCCTCACCGAGGACGTGAAGGTCACTAGCGAGCGTCTTGCTCAGCTTGAAAATGCCCAGATTGTTGTTGAAGGGAGACTCAAGGCCATCGAGGATGCACAAGATGTTTCCAATACACACCTACAAGATATCTTGGCCCGTCTTGACGAGTTGCGAGCTGCACCTCCCGTCGACAACACTGCTGCTACTCGGCATTCCACCGGTGGCCCCACTGCTTCACGAGCTCGGCGTGTGGCCTTCGGTGACCCACAACACCCTGCGAGTGCCACCGATACCGGCAACCATGATGAACAAGGAGACAACTATGAGGAGTATGCCGGTGACACCGAGGCTGACCATCGAGTTAACCATAACAACACCTGTGATCATTGACAATTGCGCTTCAACCGTCAAGGTATGGGAAGAGCTCCACACCGACATGAGGTTCGAGGCATTGACCACTCTACTGCTAAAATTAAATTAACAATCCCTGCTTTTAATGGTAAATATAATCCTGATGATTACCTTGATTGGGAACTTTCAGTTGAACAAAAATTTGCTTGTCATGATATTCCTGAAAATCAACGAGTTAAAGCTGCAACTAGTGAATTTACAAACTTTGCTTCTATTTGGTGGAGTGAGTATTGTCGTACTAATGAGAATAACATACCTACTACTTGGGATACTTTAAAACGGGCTATGCGACAACGTTTTGTTCCTTCATATTATGCTCGTGATAAACTAAATGAATTGACACGTTTAAAACAAGGCACTAAAACTGTTGAAGATTATTATCAAGAACTGCAAACTGGTTTATTACGTTGTGGATTAGTTGAAAATGAAGATGCTATGATGGCTAGATTTTTAGGCGGTTTGAATCGTGAAATCCAGGATATATTGGACTATAAGGATTACAATTCTATCACTCGTTTGTTCCATTTTGCTTGTAAAGCTGAAAGGGAAGTGCAGGGACGACAAAACAAGGGACGAGGAAATTTTTCTGCAGGTCGTAGCACATCATGGACACATTCTCCTGTTGTCCCGTCCGCTCGTGAGTCTACGCCGGTTGTATCCAACAACGGTACAAGTTCAGCAACTAAATCAGCCACTCCAGAACCCACGAAGAGCTCTTATTCGACCGCCTCTACGGGACGCACAAGGGACATCGAATGCCATGGCTGCAAAGGACGCGGTCACATGAAGAGGGATTGCCCAAATAAGCGAGTACTAATCGTGCGAGAAAATGGTGAGTACTCTTCTGCTAGTGATTTGGATGAAGATACATATGCTATGCATTCAGCTAATCATGCAGGTGCCAATGATGATCCCGAGCCGAAGGACATATGCGATGCTTCTATGGCGGATAAATACCCAAGCCTTCTCACCATGCGAGTACTTGGTGCACAAGAGGGGAATTCTGAATTGCATCAACGTCATAATCTTTTTCAAACCAAATTTGTTGTCAAAGAAAATTCAGTTCGTGTCATCATTGATGGGGGGAGCTGCAATAATTTGGCAAGTATAGAGATGGTGGAGAAGTTGTCTCTCACCACTACACGACACCCCCGTCCATACTACATCCAATGGCTCAATGAGTGTGGTAAATTGAAGGTAACACGTCGTGTGAGAGTGCATTTTACACTTGGTTCTTATCATGATTATGTTGATTGTGATGTCGTACCTATGCAAGCATGTTCTTTACTGCTCGGTAGACCATGGCAATATGATAATAATGTTATTCATCATGGTAGATCGAATTCATATACTCTCATGTTTGAAGGAAAAACAATTAACTTATTGCCTATGACTCCTGATCAAATACTAAATGATGCAAAAGTAAAAGCACATGGTGAGGGGAGGGGAAGTAAAAATAAAATTGAGCAAGATACTCCTACAAATCATATAGAGACAAAATATAGTATGCTTGCTATAAATTCAGAATTTGGTACATCGAGTGTTTCACCTTCTGATTTGGATTGTCGTTTGTCTAACCCACATGAGCTAATATTTTCACAAGAGAATATATATGCTGCACCTCGTTTTGGCTTGCTCTATGATGGGTTTCAGGTTGACGAAAGTCGAGGACGACTTTGTTTTAAGGAGGGGAGCATGACGAGGACATGGCTGCTATGGATACATACACGCGACAGCTTTCTGTGTTAAGTGGCAAAGCAACGGGAGAAGCAACTCCAAGCATATGTGATTACATCGACATACGTACAGGAGCATTGCATGCATGCTGGTGCCGTGGTGCATGCCCTTCCGTCAAGTCCATGCAAGGCAAGTCCATGCAAGGCTGCAGCTGGTGGGGCCCTATACATGCAACGCGTGCGATCCAAGCCCAAAGCCCAACAGCAGGACGACGCGCCTGGACCTGATGCATGAATTAATCTTGACCGCTACATCGAGCGCACCCGTCCGGATAGAAGCTGCCGCCGCCGCCGTCATCTTAGGCGTCTCTTCGTCTAATAAATAGTCTACCATTGTTTAGGTTTAGACTTTGGGTTTTGTTTAGAGAAGTTTAGCTCCTGCTACTTTTATTTGTCTACGCTCGTAGCGGCTAGTGCGACCGTCCAGACAATCTTTCGGAACCCCAACTTTTGTGTTTGAGATTATTATTCATCTAGCATATTCGCAATTTCAGATTGCTTACGCTATTGTTTTCTTGCTTGTTCTTCGATTTGCACGCAGGAAACGTCCTTCGTGGACAGGTTGATCGTGTCGTTGGCTCGGTCGATAACATCGTGGAGTTGGTTCAGCGATTGCCGTGGATATCAGTCATGTACGGTTCTCCCTGTACGGTTGGTAGCCGAATCGTGAGAGTCAAATCCTCTCCAAATCGTAGTTATCCTCTCTCATCGAAAGATCGGGAACCCTAGAACACATCATGTCCATAAGGAACATTCTAATAAAGTGGTCACCAATCTCATGTTCAATCACCTCGAACAGATCAAGATCAACACCTAGAAGGATGCCTCCCGATCTGCCTGAAGGTGGTACCCATTGCCAGGTAAAGTTTCTATTACCAGCAATATTTTTAAACCAAGATGGAGAAAAGTCACTTTTTATGGTCTCACTGAGACCAATAAAGCTTACTCCTTCCTCCTTAATAATATCCTGTAGGAACTTTTGTTTATTAGGGAGTTCCACACCCCTGATATTCGCAAAACACCCTATCATTTAAGCCTTTGGGGGTTTCCCCTTTTTTTGGAGAGCTCAACCCTAACAACAGGGGAGCACCTCTTTGAATTTCTACCAGTGGTTTTATTTAACTGACCCTTTCCAGGGCTAGTATGTAAAACTCCTGGGAAATCTTCCTCATCATCAGCGGCCAGTTCAGCAGTTTCCTCCGTCACCTGAGTGAACAGATCACCACCACTAGGCTCCTGCATATTTTTGTCTTTTTTGCATTCCACAAGCAAAAAAATTCGAACCAACTCAAGCTGTTGAACTATCGAGACAATATTATCCACTTTACAGATTTCATTATCACCAATAACACCAACCTTTCTAGCTAAATCAGCAAGTAAGCTAGGGTCCGAATTCAAAACAGTAGGACAAGGAGATTCATTTTCATTACCTGATATGTGGTTTTTCATAGCTGTCCTCTGCTTCGCCAATTCGGTCCTGTCAGCATCTTCTTGCTTCTGAAGTCTAGGACACCTTCTTGGTTCGACTGTCGTATCAGGAACACCACCTTTCTTCTTCTGCTGCTCTTTAGCTGTGCCCGTGATTACAGCAACCTTGTCAGCAAATGAGTCCTGGGAATCGGGATCTTCATCTTCTTCATCCCCTTGCTGTGTACGGACCTTTTCCTGGCTATCATCAAAGTCCAGCAGCTCCTCTTCTTCCTCTTCTTTATTGTTAATCTCTCCATCACCCATTAAGGTGTCTTCATTCTTCTTATGCTCTTTCTGTGCCTCTTTTTCAAGCAGCTCTTTGTTCTCCACATGCTGCATCACAGTCCTAGCTTCAGATAGTATCACTGCAGGGAAATCATCCTGGGTGGTTGTCACCTGCTTCTGCGTCATCTCCTTATCTTGGCCTTGTTTATTGCACCCATCAGAAACTTGTTGGTTTGTAGTATCTGTTGCTTTCATCTTCTTCGCAGCTCTCTTCCCTTCTTCCTCATCATTGTTCATACCATTATTCCCATCCTCTGGCTCCGATGTGAAGTTCCAGCTGGGGAATTCATCAATGTTGCCAGGCTCAATCACTTTCTCGATTGAGAAACCAATGTCATACACCCAGGGCTTTATCGAAAATTCTTTCACCATTGGGAAGCTTTTGACACTTCTGACATTAACTTGGAAGCGAACAACCCCCAGATCAGCAAGCATCTGCATGTCCACATCATCTACTGCCCCTATCAAAGAACCAATCTCACAAATTCCTTTGTAATGTTTCATCTCTTTCGGGACCCCTTCAGCACGAGCCCAAACCGTATGCAGTCTAGCTTTGGCCTCACTTCATCATCCACCTTCAGAACTTTTATGTAGGTTTGAGTGCCTTTCAACTTGAAATCTTCAAACTGCACCAGACTTTCCAAACGTTCCACAGAGGGGAACTGCACAATGAAGTCGGAACCTCTTTCTACAACCTTCCAGGTCCAGTTCCACTGAAACTGTGCAGAAAGACCCCCCCCCCCCCCCCCCAACTAGTGTCTGCGTATTCAGGTTTCCCCCAACCACTTGGATCAAACCGAGTGTGGAAACTTTGGTATTTTTTTGCTCCACCTTTGCAGTTTGTGCCACGAAGAACCCTAAGCTAGGATCCGCCAGACCAACTGCCGGCATCACTGGCTTAGGTTAACTTGGCCACACACATCGCTTAGTGATGTGAGTCTCTTTTTCACAGACCAGACAGTTGACTTTGATCTCACATTCTTTTGAATTATGTCCTTCAACTTCACACTTGTAGCACACCACTGGCTTAGCAGCAACAGAAGCACTAACATTAGTCTTGGCGACTGCTGTTACCTGAGCATTGGAAGAGCTGCCAACCCCCGGCGGTTGCTTGGCTTTGGGAACGTAATGCATCCGATTCTTGGGGGGAGAGACCTGACCACCACCTCTGGGGTATTGTTCCCTCCTTGGATAATTCCCCCCATTGTCGCCTCCTCTCCGCAAGTCACCGTCCCTTGCATCAGGCCTACAACTCCTCCGATCTGCCATCTCTCTCCGGATCTTCCTTCTCTTCTTCTTTTTCTTCCACTTTTTCTTCTGTCTCTCTGGCGGCGGCGCGAGCAGGTACGGTGAGGTATCGTCAAACTAGGGTTCGGCGTCTCTACCGCCGCCACGCTCTCTAGATTAGGTACAGGACTGGATGAGGAAGACAGACCAGCTTCCGTCCTATTAGGATCAGATTCTGATAATTGGGCCTCACAGTCCACCAACTCCCCAGAATTCGGCCCAATACCCAGCACCTCATTATTCTGAAAAAACCGACTGTCATTGGGCACCATTGGATTCAGACATCCCCTCTTTCGACTGATTAATCCTGGAGGTTTTCTTAGCCACCAATTTCTTCCTTGATTACTCCATGAGCCATGAGATAGATCCATACCAAACATAGTCTGGGGCATCAAAGCCACCTTCCTGTCTTGAGTATGAATTCGTTCTCCAACAACTGCATCGTGACAAGGGAAACTGACAAACTGACCAACAACAATCTTCTCTTCCCAAAATAAGCATCGAGCATCTACTACCACGCCATCTTCATCCTTCAGCACCAACCTCTGAGCACCCAATCTCAACAAAAGTTCTCCTAGAAAGACATGGTGGCGCTTCATAGTAAGATTTGAGGTAAAACTTACTGACCACCGCCACGGCGGCGGTTCCAGTTCCACCCTGATTGCTCCTCCTGCTCCTCCTGCAGGCTTGCCGATGCCAACGCATGTAGCTGATCCTCCGACGCCACCACCTGAATCTCTACCAGGGTCGCCGCCGGGAATACATCCCTGATCGGCGTCGGAGTCATCACTCTGTATGGGTCCAAACGTGGGTTGAGGGAGACCAGCTGCTCCTCCGTGGGCGCCCCCCACCTCGGATAGGGGTGCCCCCACCTCGGATAGGGGTTTGGGGGAAGCATCGGCCTCCGTCGGGCTCCCGGCGAGACCACCGCCGGTAGCGCCAGGACTCTCCTCTGTTCTCTGACCGCCGTCTGTCGCTCCGCAATCCATGGAACCCTCCTGAGCTGTCTTCCCGCTTCCGCCAGCAGCCTCTCCGACGAATCGCTCCCTCTCCCCGACTGATCCATCCAGAAGCGGAATCGTGAGCTCGCCAATGGAGATGCAGTTGCGATCGGGGGCTAGGTTTTGTACGGACTGAAGCACGGGCGAAACAGGGCCATGAACTCTCTGCTCAGTCACCCCGTGAGGGGAATCCTCTGCCTGACCTCTGCCCTGCGACTGACCTCGCTCGCCATGGACGGAATCCCGCGCCTGCCCGAGAGCCCCCTCGAGATCCGCAGAGCCAAATCGCGAAGGGAACTCGGGCTTCCTCCCCGCAAAGAGCCAGCGAAGAGCCATCGCTGTCCCCTGAGAGTAGGCCCGCGCAGTGCTGGCGCGCAAGAGCGAGGGTGGGCGCGCTTCACCAGAGATCGCCGCCGGTGGCCGCCGCCGCGCCGGAATCTACCTCGTTGATGGTGAGAACCGGAACTTTTGTATATAATGAGTAGGAATGATTAAGCACGCGCAAGTTCCAAATAACCTTGAAGACCAACCCCTTGATAGTACGGTTTTCCTACCCAAAACCTATAAAAAATATATCTATGTCTTTAGGACTTTGCTTCGAGTTTTCATGTGCGCTTGGATCCATGATAGCATGTGTCTTGATTTCTTCAAGTACGTCATAGAGCTACTGACTTGATCCTCGTTTTGTCTTCATCTGCACGGTCTTCATGCAACATTGTTTCTCGACGATTTCATAGTGGCACCTTGGTTCACCCAGTGAGTGTTGGTGACTATGAGTTCAGCTCATTGTCGCACAGCAGATAGAATCTCAAGTAGCACCCTACATGATTTTGCATCATGCAAGTAATTAAGGTATTGGTGCTTGAGGTCTCCGTGCATGTGTTGTCTTTAATGCTGCCTTCGTGGAGGTACTCAAGCGCCATTTGTTGATGAAGTTGGCGTTCATCCTTGGGTCCCCCGGGGATCTTCGTCTTCAAGGGCTTTGCGTCAACTCTTGGAGTTTTGTTGTAGTGAGCGGAGCTGACGTTGAAGATGGAGTGATTCTTCTGTGAAGCACTCCTCGGGTTGAGGTAGACATGACCGATTATTGATCCATAGACGTGTCGGCTCTCCTTATAATTGAGGAGAAACATGTGCCGATGTTGATCTTTGTCTTCAGAGATCTGAGTTGTGTTCGCTCCAGTTTTCGCTTGATCCTTTCTAGTTATGCTTCTGAAGCCTAGGATCAAGTTGTCGATGGGTGATTAAACCAGACCAGTACAGTGTACCTGCAGTGTACTTAGTAAAACTGTTAGTCCCCGAGGGTTGGGCTGTCATTTATCACTCAAAATAAGGATAGTGCATGTATACACTTCAAGGGACAACAACGGAGTTGAGTTGGTGTAATGCGGCTTGCTTCCACTCTGTACCCGCCGCTCCAACCACCTCCTTTTTTTTGAATATCGCTCCCACCACCTCCTATATATAGACGGTTAAGTGCCTAGGCTACCCAGGCCTGCTAGACCGCACCACTTACCATCTACTCCCTCCGATTCCAATTTAATTGACTTGCTATCCAACACATGTGGATGTATCTATACATGTAACATGTCTAGATATGGAACGGAGGGAGTAGCTGAGCTGCCACACAACTCTATCATGTGCCGACTCAAGTCTGACTCGGTCGCACTCCTTTCGGTCGGAACTCGGTTGACTCCTGTCCTTTTAAGTGCGACAGTGCATGTTTAACTTCAGTTAGACACAAGACCGAGTTGCGCCTCTGACTCCCCATCATAGTTTTGAGTCGCTGAACTCTTTTGGCCGAATTGTTCTTATGAGTAGCTGGCCTCAAGTCGATAGTCGGTAGGGACTTCTAACAAAGCGCACCGGGTCCCGAGAGACGTAAAGCCATCAAGAATTTTCCATTCAGTGTGTCATATGTCTAGTCACTTTGCCTCACGATGTGCCTAGCCAAAGTTATGGGTCAGAGCTTTTCATCCCTTCAATAGTTTCGAATGCCTACTCGCCTTGCGACATTGATTCATCATATTAACTCTTAATCCTACTCGATTAACTACTAGACGAGTCGCATGACCATGCTTTACAAATCAGGTCACACGAGTGGGCCCAGAGAACATCTCTCTAGCCGGAGGGGCAAATATCATCTTGGTCCATTACGTCACGCAACATGCTGCACGAGGTGGCCCGAAATATACCTTTGTAACTATCATGTTACATAGTGTTTGATAAACCCTAACTCGGTGGATTTAGAACTCAGATCGTACGAGGACCTTGGGTCTAAGGATTATGGCATCTACATTGATGAGACTAACATGTGACAACTTGCTCATTGCGTCTCATAATCGGTCAATTCGATTCACTGCTAAACTCTTTTAGCCGAGTCCATGGAGTCGGATCAGCATGTAGCTCAATGTTTAGAAGTGCCAGGTAATGTGTGCGTTGTTTTAGTGAGGAGCTGTAACATCTCGGAAATCATCGAAGCAGACTCTAATCTCCACATCAATAAACAACTTTGAGATATTTGTACTATACTAGCAATCATGCCCGTGCGTTGCAACGGGATTGAAAAATCTGCACCGTGGAGATTTCGGGTTAGATGATGGTTGCTGGAAATGATGAATTTTTGCTATGTTAGAGCCTGCTAATAACAAACTCACACATTTTTCACATTAGTATTATAAAAAATCTTGGTTAATTGTTAATTCTTATCGATTGAATTTTGGCTGTTTCTAATAATTTTGCCTGCTAATAATTTTGGTATTGCTTCAATAGGAGTCTTATTTTATTTTACACAGCACCACCACTATCTCCAGCTTCAGTCCTTAAGACGCCTAGTAACATATGTAACAGTTTGCAATAATGTTTTGTTAATTCTTAATTGTGACTGTCCAGCAAGCAGTACTGCATGTATTGAAGCGCTAAAGCAGGCTACCGGAGGTTTAGGATAAATTAAGCAACAGGAAACAACAAAATAACCTGGCAATATGTTAAACAAAATCACCTCCTGAGTTCTTGACAACGGTGAAGAATGCACACCCAGAAATTTTTTCTGCCCTTTGACCACCCAAGAAAACCTCCACAGCCACAGCCGAAACATTAACCTTAACCCAGAGTGCAGATTGCTCACCTGCAACTGCTTGATCAAATTTCCGACTGGGTTCATCCTTTCCAAGTCAGGGGATTCAGAATGAGTGCTGTTGGTAGAGGTTGTATCAGTATTGAGAACAAGCAAGTGCCCACCCCCTGGGCGCCCTCTCGCGATGTCCACGTGGCGCTCTCCTTTTGTCCTTTTCGATGGGCTAGGCGTTGCGGTTGGGCGAGTGGCAAGGAGAAAAAAAAAAGGCGCGACTCCTCGTCTTGGACTCTTGGTGACCCGAGGTGGCTGTGAGAGAAACCCTAGCAACCAAATCCCCTCACGCTCGTTTTCCAGACCGCCGCCACCCGCCTTCATCTCCCGCGCCCCCCCCCTCCCCTCCCCCGTCGCCATTAATGCGCCTTCTCCCCGGTGCTCGGAAGGAGGAGTGCAGGTATAGCAAAGCCGCGGGAGAGGCGCTGGCTCCGCCAGATCCGCCAACCCTTCGTGCTTTCCCTGGTGCCGGGCTGCGGCGAGGAGGGAGGCCGTGGGGTGGAGATTACACGGTCAGCCGTCGCCGCTTTATCTCGTCTTCCTCTACCTCGCCTCTTCCTCCTTTGCTGATGCCTGTTCGTCGCCCGTGCTCGCAGGTACATGTTGTATGTGAACTCGAACAGGGTGGATGTGGTGACGCACCAGTGGCTTGCTGCTCGACGAAGCACACGACCTGCAACGCTGGTCCGCCCTGGTGGTGCGCATCGTTCAGGCAATAACGTCGATGGGCGGAGCAAATCTCGTCCAGTTGCAGCGATTCGGAGGCGAGAGCAGCGTCACTGGTTGGGGTTCAGACGGCGGCGACCCTCCCAGATGCCCCTCCGTCCGAAGGTCAGCAAAAAGCCGACGGTGACGGTGGCTGGCTGTAGAGCCATATGCATATAGGTACTCGCGGCCCCTCCCGCAGCAGCTCGTTGTGGTTTCCCTTCTCTACATGTATTCATCCACGGCTAGCCAAATCCTCTCTCCCTCGTCATCCTCTTCATGAGAGAAGACGTATTGCTCACTGACTTTGTGAGAAGACGAATTGCTCACTGACTTCTTTTGTATGAGATAAGCTTCTGACTAAGAGTTCGACATTAAGTTTATTTCTGGAGTGATTACTAAATACTATTTTTTGATTTATAGCCATGGAGCGCTTGATGAACTATTTGCAGGTAGATTTATAGATAATAGCAGAAAACCAAAATTTGGGTATTATTTTTGTTGAAGCAACATGTTATAGTTCAGCAAGTTTTTGTATGTTTGTTTCCTTCAACTCATTTTAACTTTCAGAGTGACAAATAATCATTTATGTCTAGGAGTAAAGTTCCGCTAGGAAGGAGGGGTTCAAAGACAACACTGCCTCGTTTCCTAGAATTCTTCAAAAGGGAAGGACTAGAGGAAGTTGACCTTGTAGCACTATCAAGTATGGTGCCTCTTCAGTGTTCAAAGTACACATTTGAGGTAAAGCAGTAACACAAAAAGGTTTGTTAAGAACGTTAACTAGCCTGGAAGTGTTTCATTTGCTCATATTCTGTATACCGGCATCTGGTCAAACTGAAGCTTTAAAAGACAGTACTATCATATAGTGGATAAGGAAAGGGCATGGAGCTGTCAGTAATGATAGTATCTGCTGAAAAAGATGATTGGAGCAGCATAAAGTAAATAATGTGTAAAGATCATAATCATATTAGATATTTCACTTAGATCATAATTTTAGCATTTGAAACTCATACTGCAATATCAAATGTAATTCCACATATGTAGTTGTTACTACTTACTACCGGGTCAGCATAGTGTTTTAACTCTTGTGTTGTGGTAATTGTTGACGGGGAAGACGGGGTCGCTCAATGACACATGCGTTGTGGAGGAAACATGCAGGGAAGGTGTGTGGTACGATCTGCATTTCCTTCAAGTTCTGTTCTTGCAGCATGTCTTTATCACCATCTGCGTCAATTTTCTGGTTGCGTCCTATCATCTGCTCTGCCATTTCTCTCCCATCCAGATCCACAATAGTTGATTCGAGTTAAGTTTGGTCTACCTTTCCAGGGGTGTTCCTTTTTCAAGTGTTTTATTTGATGTTTATTCTCCACTCTTTTCAGATAAGGAGATGGATAGCTACAGAGGTTATGATGGGTTGGCCGAGAAACTCCATAGAACCATCGGATTGAAGGTTATTTTTTACCGCTTTCTTATTTCCCTTTTGTTCCCTTCTCATTTGTTTTCTCGAGCCTTTCTGATCTTTATAACCTCAACTGCTGAGAAGTATATTCTGCTAATTAGTGAGCAAATGAATTGACAATAGTTTGGTATATATTGATTGTAGTTCTTGGCGGTGCAAGGATCTTAAGGAAAGGATTTCCGTTTAGAAGCTGGTTGACTACGTATATAACTTCTGATCCTACCCGGCCTCCAAAGTCTTTCTTTACAAGAGGTTGGTTAATACGTATTCTCTTCTTTTGCTCACCTACTTCTTTTACTTGCATTTCATTGCCCTTTCAAGTAGCCATGCAGCTGTGAATGTCCTTGTTCTTGTACTTGTTTTTAATCGCCCCTTGAGAGGGGTATTCGTATCTTCTGCAATCCTGAATACTGAAACATCATTTTTGTTGTCTGCAATTAGAATTTCAGATAAATAAATATTATCACTTAGAATTTAAGAACTTTGGATAACAGTCTTGAGCTTGTAAATGTGTTTCTCCAGTAGTTTTGTTATATTCTACATGGGCTTCATCGTGCATTATATTGGTGAAATATAGCTGTGCTTCATAGCCCCTCATAGGCATCAACGATTTTCTGATCTGTGCTTTGGAGCTGCTCATATCGGCTTCAACGTTTTGCTCATTGTCCTCATCACAAGACTCCTATTCTATTGGGCAAGAACACTTTTTCTCAGATCAGTTAGCTGCTTCATTAATTTGAGGTTTTTGTCCTGATACATGTATACTGACAATGTATGCATTCTTGTATAAAGTTGAACACGGTGTCATCAAGTTATTTTATAGTGAGAATGTGTGGTATAGTATACCCTGATGTATCACATAGCACTATTTTTGTGGGCCTTGCTGTATACAAAGTAGGATTGTCTGTGGATTTTTTGCTTACTATTTATAGAGCTGATCTTATATGGGAAACGTCCTGACATTTACATGATTGGATTCAAAGAATGTTTACTAATTGCATAAGATTGGGTACAGTAATACTTGGACATTACAGTGAGTGGTGTCTTTTGGTGATGGCATGCAGATCTGTTGCACGCTTGGCTTATTTATTTACAGTACTGTTTGAACAAACAACATGAATTTGTGCAGCATACTAAACAGGTTGAACTTGCTATGTTTGGGTAGGAGTTGATGGACAAACTGTTGGCAAAGGAGTTGGAATAAATAATAGATGTGTGCTACCGGTTTTAGATCTGATTTCTATGAATAAAATTATTCATGATATGTGTAGACTGCTCTATGGTAAATAGAAGTGGATTTCCTTCATAGCTTCAGTTCAGTTGTTGTGGATTCACTTACCGTGCTACATCTTCTTTTATTTTCCTCTTATGTTCAGTGTGCCTTCATTAGTTTCAGAGATCTAATTCCATTGTCTGATGGATGAATGGCTTGGCTTGGCTGCCGGGATGGGGTATTGTTGGCGCGGTGGTCTCTCCTACAACAACCTCAGGAAGTTGCGCTGCCCATGCTAGAGTTGGCGCTGGTTATCCTTCTTTTCCGATGGTGTTGTATTATACTTTTTCGAGAAGCAGCTGAGTTGGTACTATAGGGACTAGATTAGATGAAGGATGAGGTGGACGAGCTGATGAATATTGCATGTTGCTATATTTTACTATTCTTATTCCTGTAAATTTACTAACACAAACACTTCAAGTAATTTGTTGGCCACTTCTAATACTACCTCCGATCCATATTAATGGCCTCAACTTTATCTAGATACGGATGTATCTAGTTAAGTGGTTAGACTAGATGCATCCGTATCTAGACAATGTTGAGACCATTAATATGGATCGGAGGGAGTAGTTTATTTATTCATTGTAGCATAAGTATGCTATTTCATATTTTTGTCCTTGCATGTGCTCCTGCAATTTAAATTTGTGAATTCAATGATGGCACTGATCTGAAGCGGTAACAGATATTCATACTTTTCTAATTTATAGATTTGAGAAGCAGTTTGTTTTTGTATCTTATTCCTATTCAAGGTTCATAGCTTGGAATCTGTATAACACTATTATCATTAATGCTTTCTCTATATGGATCTTTCAATTGGCTAGAACAATAGCATACACATCACATAAGCATATATATAGTACAACAACACAATATTCGTACAATAGCCATAATTGATTTCAAAGTGCAACCTATATGTGGCCTGCTTGACCCAATTGTTTTAAGTAAAGGCATTCTCTTGTTCCTACTTGATTGGGACGCCAAGGACCGGTGAGGAGGCGCCCCAGCCTCTAGTACTATTTTAGCAGACATGGAGCAGGAAGAGATATCCTTGAAGCCAAACTGGCGGACTCGGAACTGGAAAGATCAGCCTCTGCCTTCAGCTGAAAGCCACTAAGCAGAACGGAAACAACCACTTGGTCATGGCAAGCATGATGCCCACATCTGCCGGGCACACCAGCAGCTCGATGAGCTTGTCAACCTGCAGGCTGCAGCTCCGGGCTCCGGCTCGACGTAGTGGAATCCGACATCGTGGGCGCCGATGTCCACCTCCACCCAGATCGAGTACGCGCTTGGAAGACGATAGCTGGTCGCTTCGTCATTGGCGTAGCTGACGTCCGAGTTAATGGCACCTGCGGTCACACAACTCGACGTCAATATGCACTTAAGTCACACTTCTCTAGAACGTGATTATTTGGTCACACAACTCGACAAGTGCGTGCACGCAGGTCACTGACCCCACTTGTCAGTCCGTTTTGGACGGTAAATTTTCAGAAAACCCCCTGGAGTAATATTAATTTTACAAAATGGTCCCCTAGAGGACCATTTTGTAAAATTAGGAGGATCATTTTGTAAAATTAGGAGGACCATTTTGTAAAATTAATATTACTCCAGGGTGTTTTTTGAAAATTTACCGTCCAAAACGGACTGACAAGTGGGGTCAGTGACCTGCGTGCACGCACTTGTCGAGTTGTGTGACCAAATAATCACGTTCTGGAGAAGTGTGACTTAAGTGCACATCGACGACGAGTTGTGTGACCGCTGGTGCCATTAACTCCTGACGTCCACCTCGACAATGAGTAGAACATCCACAGCGTCCTTTGTGGCTGTTATCCCGTCAGCACGCGTGTCACCGTTGGCGGTAGGCAATAAACTTGGAGCTTCCGTCGATTGGATGCCCATCCGGAGTTCCGCCCGTAGAGGGATGAAACCTAACGTAGGAAACGCGGCGTATGAAACGACGGTCGGCCCTTCGCCCGTCTGGACGCAAACAACCACGGTGCGACACGGTGCGCCCTTCTTTGCTCATCGAGCCGCGGCTCTCCGCTTTTCCCCAAGCGCCGGCGGCCAGCCAGCTCTCCGCAATCGGCGCTTCCTCTAGGAGGGCGGCGAGGTGCTGGTTTGCCGATGGCCATGTTGCTGCTGCGCGTGCCTGTCTCTAAAAATAAGCACCAGCTGATTCTTCTCCTCCCCTGGATCGAAGCTGACGTTGAGGGCTTTAAAACAAAAAAAGAATTGGCCGCATGACATCAGGACTTCGAGTCATATTGGATTGTGAGATCGTGGGAGTTGAGGACACACGCGACAGAGGATATACGGGAGAAAGACAGATTGGATCGATCGTGTGTCGATCCAGTTGTGTCTCGATCCAGTTTTAACGTAGCGACGAAAACGTAAACACGTGACGGACGAAAACGTAAACGAAGGACGAACCAAAACGTACGAAAAAACGGGAGGAAGAAACATTGCTGCTTTTTATTATTACTAGTAAAAATACCCGTGCGTTGCAACGGGTCTAGAAAAATAAATGAATGCATACTCATAACCCTCAAAGAAATGTGTCCTTTTGTTTTTGTTTAAAACCATTAGAAATATTTTTCCTTTGGTCCACCATAAACCATTTACATCGGGAAATATAAAAATAATGGCACTTACTTTCCAATCTTGTTGTTGCATTGCATCATGGTTATCAACAAAGAAGGCCGACATAATTTCATTTGCAATTGAGACAGATGACCTATATTGAGTTGAGGTAGAGACATGAGGTGTTGATCGGCGTTGTCGTGCCCTTGCATAAGGTCGTGCTCCCCACCTTGCATAGGTTGTGCTGGTCTTCACGTCTGACTCGTGCATACCGCAAAACTGGTTGTAATAGATTGATAGATAGCAGGCCACACGCCCACAAGTATAACCTTGGCTGCTATACATGTCACGGAGGAGTACATGACTACAAAAACATCATGCTGATGTCATGATTATGTGTCACATACAAATACGTATACAATACCTGGACTCACGGACCGGCTCATGCAGAACACCTCCACGACCGAGTCCTACGCAGGGAGAACCGGTGCGTCACTGCTCTTCGCTGGCCTCGCCGCAGCTGGCAGCGCGCGCTGGGAGCCGGGACATTCGTCAGGCTTCTCCAAGCAATAAACCGTCATGTTCTGCATGCCTTCCTCCAACGCTAGGTGGTGGCGAGGATTTTGGGTGCTGCGACCTGCTACTTTCTGTAATTATAGAGTGCTACGTGGACATGCCAGGCGAAACGGACGTGTTGCTCCAGGTCCAGGAGTCCTCCATCCGAATCCTCGGTGGTCGCGCATGACGTTCCCGTTCCGTCCGGCCGGCAAGATGTGGAGCAGCAGCCGACGAACTTTGACTGGACCTTGATGGCCTCGGCCCTCGGCCGACGACGGCAGCGACCGTCCCCGTCAGCTAGCTGAGCGAGAGGCACAACCAAAGAGTATAGCACCCACGGGTAAGCTGCAACCGGCACCGATGCAGCGAATCGGTCGTGATCGGCAGGCGGTCACCCAGCGATCGACGCGGCAACTCGGTGCTAATGCTTAAACGTCCGCTGCTTGCGTCGCAGCCTTTCTAGAGGTGATCCGTCGACCCGGGACTTCCATTGCCGATCGGTGCGAGTTCGTGCGATAGTTATCGGTGAGAATCACGTGAGGAAGAGAGGGGCTATATATTGGTGGATTTTCCTGAGCCAGGAGGCACGAGATTGTACAGACCGATCTAAACAGGAATCGAAATCGATATGGCAGAAGAGTTTGTACTCAACTCTATGTCGTTGCTTTACGAGCGCTTATTTTTTTCCAAAAAAATAAAAGAACGAAGGGGTACGTGACTTATGGGTGGCAGTGGTGGGTAATTTTTGTGAACTTCAGAGGTATTTTGAACGACGTACAAGAAGAAGCCTTAATGCTTTTATTATTAGGTATCTACTAGTTGACATGCACGTGCAACGCACGTAACCAACTATGGCAAAAGTAAACATAAATGGAGATTAAAAAACCAGAGTACAAATGTTAGAAATTCAGTTAATCATACTAGAAGCAAGAAAACATTGTTGGAAAATCCCATGTAATTTTTTGATACATAGTTAAATAGAATTGCAATTCTTGGACACATAAGGTTCACATATGATTCATTCCTCCTCCTCCATGTGTTCCAAATCCAATGATGACCTACAAATAACTTGTGAAAAACAAACATTGAATATGCTAGTCATGCCACCTTGCGTTAACGGAAAAGACGAATGTGTTGTTACTATGAGCGACATACATGCTATAAAATTACATGCCAACAGTAGCATTAGGATTGAGTAGAAGGAGTATTCATATTGTTCAAGCTTACAAGCCATCCCCACATATACAAGCCAAGTTAAGAATGAGACAAGTTCACCATTGAATCGGCAAAAACAATCATTTACTTAGGCCCGTCACGAAGAAACACAGACCTCTATTTTAGAAATAATATATTACATCTTGTTTGAGGTTGTGATGATTCTTAGTTCTGATATAATAATAATTCCGAGAAATCTTGCATTATGTCGGTCTAGTTCCGTCTAACTCACAAGAATGCTTGCGAGGGCAAAGGGATGCCGTGTAAGAAAAATAATAGATTTATTTGAAAGAATTTATGTAAATAATTCATTTGATGAAAATTCCGTAGTAAAAGTAATTTCTTACTAATACACCTTTTAGTACCCGTCGGTCTAGTGTTTCAGTTATCTTGTTCGGTGCCCGTATGTCATCTATGAAAACATTACACCCTTTTCTTACCATGAAGATTAACAGTCCAGGGTGCCAAGTCTTTGTGTTTTGCCAGAGCCTATGCCCACCGTCTTAGGCCAAAGCACATCGCAGCTGTCAGGCAGTGAGGCAGCCACCGTAGCAAATAGGGCACCTCACATTCTCCGGTAGAAGTCCAAAGAAAGGATCGGTTCAATCAATTACCCACTGTAGCTAGCTGCACGGCACCTCTTCTTCCTCTCTCTGTATTATCTCCACCGAAACGGAGCTCCTACACCATGGCTCGGACCAAAGAGAGTAAACATCAAGGATCAAGAAGGAGAAGAGGAGCTGCTCCCTGCAGGAAAATTCCCATCATGGTTATGGTGGTTGTCGACTCTATCACTGGCCCGGCGGCAGCGGCGGATTTACTGCAGCGGCATCCCTACTGGCATCCATCGGCAACGGCGAGCGGCAAGCAGGCTGGGATGTAAAAAAATCATGTGTCCTCTATTATCTGATGATGAATTCTTTCGCGAAGATTAACTGAAAGGTATATACAGTTTCGAATGAAATATGAAAAAAGTGCTCACGATTGTGTCAGAGTTCTTTTGGCAAGATCAACTGAATCCTTGATAGTGGCATCCTACTCCGTGTCATCTAGAAAACTCCATGATTGTGGCAAACAAACACCTCGACCGCAGCTTCGTCAGGGGTGCGGGCGGCGCGCACTCTTCCTGGAGGCCGAGGTGTCCGACCTCCGACCACCGTCGCCGGGCCTCGCTCTGCTCCACCCCGAGGTCACCAGGGGCGCCGGGCGGCACCTGCTCATGCTCCAGATCAAACGCTTCGCATGCAGCGGGATCGCGCTCGCCTCTCCGCGCACCATCAGGCCGAGGACGAAGGGCCCTCCATGACCACCTTCCTCCACGCGTGGGCCGACGCCGTCTGCTGCGACGGCAATAGCATCGACGTCAACCGCGCCCCCGTGCCATACGGCCCTGCTGCACTCATTCCGCGCCGTCCGCCGCGCTGCGAGTTCGAGCACGGTGACGCCGAGTTCCTACCGCTGTCGACGCACGCGGTGGCACGCAAGGAGGGCGGTGCCGCGAGCAAGCCACCGGCCGAGTCCAGTCCAGGTGGACCACCGCCAGCTACGCCCACGAGCTCGAGCGCCTCTTCGCTAAAAAGGCAAGGAGTCCCTCCTCGGCTCCTCCTCGACGTGATCCCTTCCGACCAGCTTGAATATGTGTGTACTGAACGCCTTTCGCCCCGTCGACGTCTTCCTCCAGACCTCCACGAATTTCTTCATCCGTGGCCGCCGCTGGCGTATCCGGCAAGCTCAAATTGGGGATTCTTATCCTGCAGTAGTTTCGAAAGGAACGAAAAGGTCGTGGATTCGTTTCCCGGCCGCCTCCCCGCTGCGCCCGATCAATCCATCCACATACGCAGCGGCTCCAGACGTAGCTCGTAGCCGAGGCATCTATCAACGATTTCAGCGACGACAGTATCTCCGTACCTGTCCTATCCGAGCTCAATGTCCCCACGGCCGCGGCCATGGCAAGGGTCTCCGTGCCTTTTTTTTATCGGTGGCAATCTTTTGTAATTAACGGTAAAATGAAAAGGTGGTGGCAATTTGATCGTATTATGTGATTTGGTGGGAGGGCAAAACGGTTCAAAACGGACAATGTTGAGTTGTCAAACATTGGGACGATCTGAACCGTTTGATCGGATATTGAAGGGCTCAGATTTAAAGTATCCCAACAAGACAAGTTAATAGTAGTATAGATACTACTATTAAAAGAGCAAACTTGTGTTGTGCTGTGTTGATACATTAAATCTGAACCGTTCATGTAGATCAACGGTCAAGATGAAATCCCGAAACGGTACGCGCCCTTTTCTGCGTTTGGCCCCATCCCTCGCCGACCATGGCGCCGTCCCTCGCCTTGACCATGGCCACCGGCGACCTCCACCTCTCCCGGCCAGTGAAACGGGACAGATGTGGCCCTTAACCTTCCCGCGTTGTGTGCTCCACCACCCGACGCTTCTGGAGCTGCGCGCCCTGCCTCACCCTCTGTACAGCGCAAATCTGGATCTGCCAGTCTGATGGGAGGTCTCCCGCGTGGTCGCCTGCCAGCTCCGCCCCGCCCCGCTTCTTCGGACGTGAAGTCGTGAACTGTGGCAAGAGGATTTGTTACGCGGTCGTCCTGTTTGCTTAAATGCCTAGCTTCTTGTACATGCTAGATTAGAGACCACCGAGTTCGATTGCTTGGATAATTATATAGGGTAGAGCATAGTTGTGACTAAAGTTAAAAGTCTGAAATAACGATGTTCCATTGCTTGGATAATTAAATTAACCAATGTTCAGAATTTCTGACATTCAGTTGAATAAATGGTGATGAATTGAATTCAGTTTGTTGCAGTTGCTCAAGTTTACTGCAGTATATCAGTTCGTGTCATCCCCGCTGTATGAAACTAGAATGATTTTTATTGTTAAGTTGTGTCTCCAAAGAATTGGTAATTTTTGTTCTGTTTCATATGTTATGAGTAGCAAGTAGCACACTAATCCAAGACGCAAGGAACATCAGGATTACAGGGGCTTCAGTCTGTTTTCCAATGTACTCAACAATGATGGTGTCCTGTTAAATCGATTGCCGCTGTCGCCGACCTCTCGCCGCCAGCCCCTCAAGTGTCGTGTTAAATCGTCCCCTTGAAAGCTAGAATTACTTCGTAGGAAACCAACATTATATAGACGTGCGTTGCACGTGCAATTGTACTAGTAGATATATATAGGAAAACATGCCCGTGCGTTGCTACGGGTGGATTTGAACCATGTAATGTTTTTTCATATATACTGAAATGATCATATACATACGTAGGCTAAACACTTGCACACATACAAAAATCTAAATATTGGCATTCTTGGCAACGCAATGAAAATTGCATTAATCCATGTTCATCCAAATAACTGATGGCAATTTGATAAATTAAAAGAGAAACTTGGGCATATATCAGAAGAAAATATTGGGTCTTATGCAGACTACAAAATAAGAACGATTGGAATGCTTTCTATTTTTTCAACCATAATTTGTTACCTGGTGATTTCAGAAAGCAAAGCCTACCAATGCGTGTTCTACCCATTGATATTTGCTAGTGGCGGTCATGCAACAACCACAGAAGCTGCCCTTGTTGTTCTTCATAGTCTCACAACGAATGCACTGGCACATGAAAAGGAGGAATGTAAGTTACTTTATGGTTTTTCATGAGAACCAGGGATAACCTTTTTTGTGAACTTATTTTCCCTACATGAGTCACTATTTTGTATAGTGAACCACGTTTGGATTATTTGTCACCTCCTAGCTTGTACTCAAATGTCAGTGAGCGTTTCCTGGTGCACTCAAGTGACACTGAACTCCCACCTGACAGAGTTTAAAGATTATGATCTTATAAAGTCAAAAAAACACCCTGATGGCCGAGATTGTCTCCAGATTCCCCTTATTCCTGACGCGCTGCCGAAATTGCTGCAAGCTAGAATTGGCCTCATCTTCTGGAGAAATTTTATCGCTACAAGTAGTTACCATAGAAAGAATTCAACTGAGTATTCCATCATATAATTGTACAACGGTTATTCATCTCTTGGATTTATCTGATGGCTGAATGTCACATGAATTGCTCATGTCACTTTCTGTTTCCTCGGCTCGGTAATTGCAATAGGAACTGTCTTCCGAAGCCCATGCCGTGAGGATAGATGGATGCGGAGGACGAACCAGAACCCGAGCGCCCCCGAACATGGCAGCCTAGCCGACCACCCTCTTGTGCAGCCTGTCGGCCATGCCGACGAGCCTTTCCTTGCCGTTCTGCCTGAGACAGGTGCCCGGCCGGGATGCCTGTCCAACGGCTGACCACCTCGGCGATCTGTTCCGGGCCGACGGTCTCGTTCAGCATCAGTTTCTCCCCGGTCTTGCCCTCCAACTTGGCGACGGCGGTGTAGATCTTCTGGAGCGCGCTGTACTTGAGGTCCGCGACGGGGCGAGGCCGCTTGGACCTCCCGCAATGTGAACTGCATCTCCTCGCGTCGCTGATTCAGCTTCCTAAATTCACTAATCCAACTTCACGAACTTGTGCGGGGGACGGAGCGACAAAGGAAAGTTTTGCAAGAAACACTCCTCTCCTCCCTGTCAGCCGTGTGCCGGCGAGAAGCTCGGCTACGTCCCTCCCTCTCCACCTCCTCACCAAGTCGAGGATCTTGCGGACGTCTCCGGACGAACTTCTTGTCGATCAGAACCTAGACGAAGAAACCCTGAAAAAGTTTGATCAAGTCCCAACTTGCCACCGAAGATTACGCTGATCGAGTTGGTCGATGAAAACCTGCGTGGAGCGTTGTATATATATGAGCCTAGGAACCGTGTACGTGGACGTCGACCTGGAGAACTGTCTTGATAACATACGTATTGGTAAGAGATCACGTGTGTGAGTCGGTTCGTGGGCCGTTTGGTCTCGTGTGGTACACGGACGAAGGAAACTTTCCACGGACGACGGAAACATGAGTTAATAACTTATCAGGGGCAGTGGTGGGTAATTAATATCAAATTCAGTGGTAGTTTAAACGACGTACCACAAGAAATCTTAATGCCTTTATTATTAGGTATAGATGAAGCAACAAAAAATGGGTGTGACTCCCGGGGAATGACACAACACATTCAGTCTCCATGCGGTTCAAGTGTTCCGCATACACCTATGATTACTTATGAAGATAATGCACCTTGTGTGGCACAAGTGCAAACATATTATGTGAAGACTAATCTCGTGAATCATATTAACTCCAAATTCTTTTACGCTCATGAATTGCAATAGTTGACTGAAAAAAAGTACTACATACTAAGTTTTGTGACAACCTGGTATTCACCTACTAAATCTGACTCTGCAACCATAATTGAAAAATGAACGACGAAGGATCATGAGACTTGAGAAGTGCAAAATTCGGCGGGAGAAACTTCACGCAACTAATCAAAGGATTGTACTCTTTTCCCTTTTGAGTTTTTCCGGATGTTTCTCGTACAAGGTTCTTTGTTAATGGGTTGATTTGTGCCTAGAGGCATTAGTATATTAGTACCATTTTCTCCATTTCTTTTTCATGGCACGCTTTCGAGAGTTATAACGGAACTTGGTCATACCACGGGTAGAAGTTCACGACGGAGCGTCAGGATTCAGATCTATTAGGCCCTATTTATTAGGGGCGTAAAGTTTTTAATCTAGCAAAAAATGATGTAAAAGGATCATCCCTTCCAAAACCGGATTACTAAATAAACTATTGGCTATTTTCCGGGATCCGGGATAGTCCACTCCAATCCAGTAAAATACACTACATATACGGTAAAAGTAAACAAAGCCTTAAGAGGATTTCCCTTCTCTCTAAGTTTGGACTTGGGGATTCCTAATTGAAAAGGTCTTGTAGACCTATTATATAACATATAACATAGATTAGGTATTTTACGGAGGATGTAATGGCATTATGCCAACGGGAGTGCTCTCCTGATGCTTGATTAATACTTATATTTTACTATTCGCAAAAAAAGAATATCTATTCTGAATAATAAAGAGAGCCCAATCTTTGTGTAATTTTTAACAGCTGAAGTTAGCAGCTTTGATTGCTTATTTCCTCTCTTTGGTTGTGAACTTCAACTAAGAGTGCATCTCCATGCTCGCAACGATTAGTAGCTAATTCTCCTTGAACTTTTCTTCGTCTCCTTTTGATCTTTCAACTAACATTGCATCTGTAGCCTACTAGCGAGTAGGGAGCCTGTCGTTCTCTCCACAGCCCTGCTTGCTCAGGAACTTCAACTAACCAAGCGAACTGGTGCGTCTTTCTCTCCATTTCGTCAGCCGTTTTTGCAGCCCTGCTTGCTGACGAAGTGTTCGATGGATTGTCTAGCAGAGGATTCAGCGGGTAAAATCTAGATGCATATTCTTTCTGGGGACTGGTAAAAGAAGTTCCAAGGGAACAGCATTGTCGTGATCAGAAAGTTCCGCTGTTTATTTATTTTACTATTTCTAAAACAAAATGCATAAACAGCACAAATGGTAGGCAAAGTTTGCTACTTATATATGATTCCATGTATCGACCGATACGAATCTGATCAGTTGATCTTCCTCTGCTTGAGTTCTTTACGCTCCCTGAGATCTTCCTCCATCTTCTTGTCCACGTTCTTGCTGAATCCAGGGTATGGCTCATAGCCAAACAGCTTGTTGAGTATCTGTGCACACAAGAGCCAACATATGCTACTGAGTACTGTTAACAACTCCAAGCCGATTCAATTCCTAGTTGATTATGTCATCTTTTCTATATTCATATGCGCACATGATTTTTTTTTTTTCAAGATTTAAGGATTAGCTGATGTTTACCTGTAGCAAGATGAGGAATGGCTCCATCAAGAACACCTCAGGAAGTTCACTCACCGTCGGCCCTCTCTTCTGTAAGAACAACCAGATTCAGCAAGTAATCGTCAACCAATGTCGTCATAGCTTAGTTAGGTTGCCAGGAACTTGTGGGGACGCGGAAAACAAATCGAAGCTTACCTCGAAGAGGCCATGGCCGAGGAACTGCCAGGTCCAGCAGAAGAGCTGCGTGGCCAGCACGACCTTCCAGGAGAGCGCGAAGCCAAGGCGTGCGGCGAGGGTGCGGCTGGCGGCCCAGGCGGCGAGGAAGAGTAGCGCGGCGAGGGCCCCGGCGCGGCGGTCGACGAGGAGGTAGGCCGCAGCGTAGCCCATGGAGAGGGCGAGGGCCGGGTCGAGCGGGGAAGGTAGGGGCAGGAAGTGGAGGATGAGGAGATTCGTGAAGAGGATGGGGCCGGCGAGCAGCGCGTGGGCGGCGGCGTTTACTGGGTGGCGGTGCTGCGACCGGAAGAAGGCGAATTGCGCCTCAAGGTCCAGGACACCGCGCGGCATCCTCTTGAGCTCCATGGGCGACGACCTCCAGCTCCAACTAAAACCAGTGATCTAGGTACACACGCTAGCAGTGAGGCCGAGACCTTTTATTAAGCACGAAAAGTGAGCGGTTGTCCTGCCCGTATAAAATCGACATGACAAGCTGCTGTCGGTCATCATAATGTGAGTTTCGATTTTTTTGAATAAGCCAAAAGATTACCACTTTCATAATTTCACTGAAGATTTTAGAAGTTTTACAAGCCTAGCCAAAGCCCAAGAGCCATGACCCAAAATACAACGCCTACTCTCGCCGTCTAGGCATCACAAGTTCACAACGCCGCCTCATTTTTTTATCTTCGCCCTGTTCAAACTCTTTTGGCTATCATTAGATTGAAATTGGGTAATGTTAAGAACATTGGAAATCCGTTTTGCCACCCGAGCACATCTACTCCCTATATCCTGACCCTTTGAGCTCATCAAGATTCAGGTCCTTCACTCCACTCCATCGTTTTCTACCACGGTAATTTCGTCCCGTGGCCCACGACTACCATCAATTAAATGAGGAAGGTGTCGTCCAACAATCCCGGAACAGATGCACAGGAACAGAGTGTACCGGGGAAAATAATCTTATGAGACCGGGTCTATTTTCCTGTCAAAATAGACCCAACTTAGTTAGCGCCACGTGGAATCATGAATCTCAAAGGCAGTCCTCTTCTTCTCCAAAGCATGTATTGTACGTCTTAACGGCAGCGTCCTTCTCAATGCTCCGGCGAGGACGGAAACTCATGAGTGAGGTGATGCGGAGCGGCTGGTGCGCTCAGTGCGGGGCGGCCGGCGGCGACCTCCGCGCGGCGAGGATGAACGCAATTTACCGCATCCACGCCTTGTGCAGTCAAGACAGCATGTCTTCCTCGTGTTCGTGAGTTCTACGACCTACAAGCTTTTCACCTTGTCTATGTCTTCCCTGCAGTACCTTTGGTTCCAGACAAATCGGGCGTGATTGAAGTCGCCGTGGAGCTGTCCTATTAAATTGTCCAACCGCACATGGGGATTGGACAAAATTCAACCTACTCCAGTACATGCAGACTACTCCCTTCGTCCTCAAATAAGTGAACATCTAGAAATTTGAAGACAAATTATGAAATGGAGTAGAAAATGCATTGGAAAGATGCAAGTCACTATCTCTCTCCTATTTAATTACCCCACTTCCAATGAGCTAAGTGCATGTAGAAAATGAGTAGACCATTTGTTGAATATTATTGGGCTTGATTCCCGTGTGATAAGAGAGAAGCATTGTTATCTACTTTCAATTGCATTGGGAAGGTAGATGTACACTCTTTTGTGGAAAAATTTCAAATGCTAAAAGTCCACTTATTTGAGGACGGAGGGCGTACCAGTTTCCAACCCGCAACCATTCTTTGAGTAATTGGGTTCCGATTAAACATGTTGTTGCAGGATTGTAGCACCGGCGTTCACCTGCCATTTCTGACCAGACTGGTTATTCGGGAAGGAGTAGATTTTTTTTTTTGCGAAAGGGGAAGGAATTGATAACGAGGAAGATACAGTTGCTTTAAGATTCGCGATTCCACATGGCGCCTCCTAGGTTGGGTCTATGAAAATAGACCCGGTCTCATAGGATTATTATTTAAAACAATACCTAGATCCGTTCTCAGTCATCGTCTACCTTTGGCTAAGCCTTCGCCACATCTAAAATCCCCATCCCCGATCTCATTCCCTGGAGGAGATGTCTCATTGTCTCATGCTCCACCGCCCCCAGAGATTTACCCCTTGATTCCTTGCCCGTTCTGCAGCCAGGACATCATCACCTTCATATGCCGGAAAGCAACTCAGCCGGGGAATCAATTTCCATGTCATTCATGTCCGTCGACCTGGTGTGACGCCATACTTTTCCATGCAGGCTGGCATTTGCCACTTCTTAGAGTTGCAGGAGTAGTATGCTTGTTTTCTTGAGGGGCAGCAGGTAAAGCCCGTATCAAGCCCTGAATCGCCTGAAGACCATTGTCTGACGAAGTGTTCATCCAGCTCGTAAGGTTCAGTTACTGTAGCCGCTCCGGGACGTCGGTCAGCCGCACATCTGTAGATCAACGGACTACATCGCTACTTACCGCTTCGCGTTAAGGAGCAATGACAGACGTTGATCTCCACATGGACGACTGCGATGATCTGAAGCGTCGCTATTTGAACTAACTTTACACCTGGCACTTTAGCGCGCGCAACCACTCCCTTCTTTGTCGCTTTCTTCTTCCTTTGATATTTATGCCGAATCCCGGCATGTAATCGGACAACTTTGGATTAGGGTTTATACCCCATAGCCGCCATTCTCGTGGTCTGGCACCCATGTACTGAATTCCTCATAATTCGTCAATAGAACCCTCTGAATTTAGTGCTATTTCCGTTGTTCTTCACTGAATCTTGTGATTGTTGGTCGATTCCTAGCATGGGTATATCAATTGGTATCAGAGTCTTACGATTCTCGGCGGCGTTTGGATCTGGAACACTGAGAAGTTGGGATCTCCTGTGAAATCCTTCTCTGCGGTCTCAGATCCCGACGGCGAAGTGGGTGTTGCTGGAGGCGACTTGGCGGCGGCGGCTACATTCAGAAGCAGATAGGTAATCAAGTTGGTTACTACAGAACATTTCTGTGGTTGTAAAATCCCTTCCTTGATCCATGTTAGTGCTTCACTTGGTGGCGGGCGGCGCTGGTGTCGGTGACGGCGACGGAAGGGTCTAAAGAAACGAGCTCGAAAAGCTCAACAAAAAAATCAGGCCAAATGGAGACTGAGGCTTCCGATTCCTCGACGAACTTGGAGTTTAAGTCCTTACAGCTCGATGTGAAGACACTGCAGCGGTACTGGGACGAAAATAAGCAAGAATTCTCCAAGTTTGCTCAGGTTGTGCAATCTAATTTCACTAGCATTCAGAAGAACTTCTCCGATCTCCATACTAGCTTCTCGCAGTTCTTTAACCCTAGTGCTGAGGAGATAATTGGTGATGACGATGAAGAACTGGAAACAGAAATTGATGCCGACACAACTCCGGGTCAGGGTAGCAATACTGATGCACTAAAGCAGAATCAGGTGCTGGATAATGCTCAACTGCATGATGCTAATGGCAAAGAATTGAACTTGGATGGAACACCCAAAGTTCCTTACCGGCATCCCCATTTTGGTAGAGTAACTACTGTTGTGCATGTTCAGCAACCCTAGATTATGGCTAGTGCACCAAATACAACTCCAGAGCAGCAGGCACCTGCCGGAATTGAGAACAGGCAACAACTTGTGCAACCAAGAGTACAAGTGCAGCAGATGGAACATCCAGGAGTCGAAGAAATACACCAGGACAGACAACATATGGCAAGGCAGAGGCTGCAGTTTCCACAGCAAGAACATAGACGAGTCCTTCCTTCAGTTAAACCGGCCAAAATGAATATTCCAGAGTTTGACGGTACTGATGCAGATTCCTGGATCCAAACAGTTGAAACCTATTTCGTGGTAGCAAGAACACCAGTGGAGCAACGCACTGAAATTGCAGTTACTTATTGAAAGGACAAGGATGTCGCCTAGAGGGGGGTGAATAGGCGATTTAAACTTTTCCGGATTAGGCTTGATAATTGCGGAATAAAACTAGGTGTTTAAATTAACAAGCCAACAACCTAAATAAACTAGGTTCACCTATGTGCACCAACAACTTATGCTAAGCAAGACAAGAACAAGGTGATAGCAATATAGAATACTTCAAGCACGAAGGCTATCACAATGTAAAGTGCATAAGTAAAGAGCTCGGGTATAGAAATAACCGAGGCACGCGGAGACGAGGATGTATTCCTGAGTTCCTCCTTTTTAGGGGAGTACGTCTCGTTGGAGAGGTGTGAACCAACACAATGGTTCAACAACCATAAAGGTTTCACCTTCTTCTCCGATGAACCGCACCACAAAGGTTTGGTTCACCTTCCACTATCGGAATCCTTCGAGGCGGAAATCCGGAGCCTTTACAACAACGATCCGGGGCACAACCCATAACGGGATTGGGGGCTCCCGAACAGCTACAAGCGACCACACAAGGGTCTCAACCACCACACGGGCGTCTAGGGTCCAAAGACCCAAGAGTAACAAGTTCACAAGCTTTCAACTTCCACGAATCCTCGTGGAGAGCACAAACCGATGCAACGAAGCAATGGCAAGAGCACAAGTACTCAAATCCTTCACTCTCAAATCCCACCACAAGCAACTAATGCTTATGGGGGAGAAGAGAGGAAGAACAACGAAGAACACAACAAATGGAACTTCAAGAACTAGATCGAAAGGCTTCCCCTCACTTAGAGGAGAGATGGATTGGTGGAAATATAGATCTAGATCTCCTCTCTCTTTTCCCTCAAAGATATGCAAGAATCATGGGAGGAATTGAGAGAGAGGCAAGCTTTGCAAGGTCAACAATGGTGGGGGAGAGAGAGAAAATCGTGCTGGGCAAAGCTGGCTGGCTGGAGGTAGGTGGAGGGGTATTTTTACCCCTCCCAGAAAAAGAGCCGTTGCAGACAGGGGAGTCGGATATTCCGACATAAGTCAGCACCGGATAATCCGACTGTATCGGATTATCCGATACGACCTATACCGGATATTCCGAAAAACTCCAGTAGCCGAAAGCGAGCAAACCTTGAGAACCGGATATTCGGACATAGTTGAGTATCGGATAATCCGACACCGTCGGATAATCCGATTCAGTCCGTATCGGATATTCCGAAAAACTCCAGTGCGCCACAAAACTGGTTGCTTTAAAGTCCTTAGCCAAAAACGAGCAACCTTGAGAATCGGATATTCCGAGTCAGCATGGACCGGATAATCCGATTCCCCTGCTTGAGCAAAATAGACAGAAACAGCAAAACCTGAAATGCAATAACTTTCTCGTTCGAACTCCAAAACAGGTGAAGCCAATTTTGTTGGAAAGGTAACGACAAGAGCTTCACCTACACATGGGAAGGTGTGAAACTTTCCTCACGGATAAACCGATAATATTTCCAATACAAAAACTCAACAATTTTTTCATTCGGACTCCGTTTTCTATGATCTTGGGCTTGTTTCGAAGATAATCACAAGCTCTACAAGATCATGCATATACACATCATAGTCCATCATGTGAGGAGGAGAACACAAGAGGAGAGTTTGACCTCTCTATAAAAGACGAACTGGTAAAACCTCCAACATCAAAAACATCACAAGATATTCAAATGAAATCCGTTTTTGATGGACTAGAGCTTGGTATGGAGATGAACACAAACTCTAAATTCTCACATGGATAAAAGCCAAATAAGAACCAAGAAAGATGATGATGCCAAGTATGCAAAGGTTTGAGCTCTCCATAAAGATGCGATCAAGTTACTCACTTGAGAGCCCCTCTTGATAGTACGCCATCTATCCTATAACCCGGTCTCCCACTAACACCACGAGACCGGTAAAATAGAAACCCTATCAAGATCATACCTTTGTCTTGAGCATTCCACTTGAGATAGATGATGACGATCTTGACTCCCTCAAGTTGGAACACCTTTCTTGATTGTGCTTGCTAGTACATGCTTGATGAAGACTTCTCCAAATACTCCCCATACACTATGATGGGAGAGCCTTGCTAATCTCCGTCTTCATGAATCCACTTGCACTTCATCTTCTTATCTTGATATATATGATGGCTTGGAGATAACAAGAAGTTCACTCAATCTTCTTTTCCAAGCCATGCTTGCAATAAGCTCAACTCTTCACATGACCATTCTTCATATAAACCCTTGGATGAAACCTTGGTCATCATGTAATCTTCTAGAGTCCAACACATGAACTCCAATCTTTTCCTATGGACAAGATCTACAAGTATATCTCAATGCAAACATTAGTCCATAAGGGTTGTCATTAATTACCAAAACCACGCATGGGGCAACACATGCACTTTCACTTATCTGAAAGGCAATGCTATCCAATGGTGGAGAGGAACAGGTTACATATCTACATATGTCACTTGGCACAGGTTTTGCAGTTTCCTGACAGAGAGATTTGCTGAATCCTCGAGTTGTGATAATGTTAAAGCTTTCCATGCTTTGACACATACCTCTACAGTGTCCACATATATACAACAATTCGAAGCGGCCATGAACCTGATGAGGAGGGACAGTCCGGGGTTACCCGATGATTACTACATGAAATGTTTCATATCAGGGTTAAATGACTATATCCGATCACACTTGCAATGCCACTCACTTGAAAACATACAGAAGGCTATGTGGTTGGCTAGGAGAATGGAACAAGCTGCACCACCAAAAAGGACTTACTATCAACAACCTTTTGTTGTAAAGAAACATAACAATATTGATAGCAAGCCACAAGGAGCACAAACTACAGCTGAAGCACTAGAGCATGCTAAACAAAACAAACTATGCTTCAATTCCAAAGAACCTTGGTTTCCAGGGCACAAGAGGGCGTGCAAAATGACTAACAAACACAGATACAAGCATTGCAAGCAGCTAATGCAGAAATTATATATGTCCATGAGTACAGTGACAGTGAGGAGGAGGAAATGGAAAAAGAAAAGCCTGAAGAGCTAAAATTATCTCTGAATGCTCTCCTGGGTAGTAAGACACACAAACATGCCTTCACCTTGTCAGTTATGTGTGGCAACAAGGTTGCTACTGCCCTTGTGGACTCGGGCAGCACCACTACCTTTATGACACCTGCTTTTGCTAAACTAGCTAATTGTTCACTGTCTCCAAGTAAAATCATGAAAGTCACAGTAGCAAATGGTGAAACACCGTGGACTGAATTTTCATGTGCAAATTGCCAGTACTCCATTCAGGGAACTCCCTTTGTCTCTAATTTTTGAGTACTAAACTGACCAGCTATGATATTATCTTAGGAGCTGATTGGATCTGCCAACACAGCCAGTCACACTGGATTTTAAAAAGCTGACACTTCAGGCTACATTACCAAATGGTGAGTTGGTAAATTTCGTTGATGAAAGCCTGCCAACATCAGCAAAAATAAAGGAAGGCACCCTGTCACCTAAATTGCTAGCGAACACAATTTGTGGAGTTGTACTGTTGATCCAGCCAGAAAACCCAGAATTACAAGAACAAGCTCTAGTAATACCATAAATTGAGCAGTTACTTCAGAAATACAACCATGTATTCTCTGAACCCACTGAACTACCACCAAAAAGGCCATGCGATCACTCCATTCCAATGAGCACAGGAGCCCATTGTAAATCAGAGGCCCTACAGATTACCACACCACCAGAAGGAAATTATGGAAAATATAGTGCAAGAACTATTGCAAAAAGGGGTGATCAGAAATAGTACCAGTCCCTACTCCTCACCTGTGTTGCTAGTCAAGAAGAAAGACTTGTCCTGGAGAAAAGTTATGATTTCAGAAAGGTGAATTGCACACAATCAAGAATAAATACCCAATACCCATAATTGAGGATCTATTGGATGAGTTGCATGGAGCTAAATTTTTTCCAAAATTGATTTGAGAAGTGGGTATCATCAAATAAGAATGAAAGAAGAAGACATAGACAAAACTGCATTTACAACTCATCATTCATTTTGAGTATGTCGTCATGCCCTTCGGCCTTACAAATGCTCCTGCCACATTTCAGCAACTTATGAACAATATACTGGCTGATACCCTGAGGAAATTCACATTGGTTTTCTTTGATGACATCCTCATTTACAGCAAATCAAAAGAAGAGCACTTACAACACCTGGAACATGTGTTCAAAATACTACAAGAAAATAAATTATTTGCCAAATTGTCCAAGTGTTCTTTTGGACAGAAACAAATTGAGTATTTGGGACACATCATTACTGCTGAAGGAGTGGCTACAGATCCACAGAAAATAAAGGCAATATTGGAATGGCCAACTCCAGAAAATATTACCCAGCCTCAGGGGTATTCTTGGTTTGACTGGTTACTACAGGAGATTTATTGAGGGTTATGGTTTAATCTGTCGGCCACTATATGATGCACAAAAAGGACAATTTCCAGTGGTCTACCAGCCAAGAAAACGCATTCATAGCTTTGAAAAAGGCAATGACAACCCCTCCTGTGCTTGCAATGCTGATTTCTCTTTACCTTTCACACTGGAAGCTGATGCTTCTGACAGTGGTATAGGAGCTGTGTTGATGCAAAAAGGGAGACCTATCTCCTTTATGAGCAAATCCCTAGGCCCTAGATCTGCTGGATTGTCCACATATGACAAAGAGGCTATGGCAATACTAGAAGCACTAAAAAAATGGAAACACTACTTCTCAGCTTCTTCCTTGGTAATTAAAACTGATCAACAGAGCCTCAAGTACATACAAGATCAGAAACTCACCCAAGGTATTCAACACAAGTTGCTGGTCAAGTTGTTGGGTTACAACTACACAGTGGAATATAAAAGAGGTAAAGAAAATCTAGTGGCAGATGCTCTTTCTCGAGTAAAGTACATTACAAGCTCTGCTTACCAGTTCAGTAGTACCAGTATGGGTTACTGAAGTGAACAGCTCTTATTCCTCTGACAAAAAATGCAAGGAACTAATGCAGCAACTGGCAGTTCAACCTACAGCTGTGGAAATTTTTTCCTTTGCAAGAGGACTACTCAGATACAAAGGCAAATTATATGTTGGCAGTACAACTGATCTCAGAGAGAAGATCCTCACTTCACTCCACAGTTCTGAACTAGGGGGCCACTCAGGGGAAAAAGCTACCTACCAAAGGGTAAAGTTACTGTTCTATTGGCCAGGATTAAAGCAGCAAGTGGTAGATTTTGTTAAACAATGCCCAGTATGTCAGCTTAACAAAACTGAACATTGCAAATACCCAGGCCTCCTACAACCACTGCCAGTCCCTGATTTTGCCTGGACACACATAAGTATGGATTTTGTCGAAGGATTACCTATTTCAGAAAATAGAGACATTATTCTGGTGGTTGTGGATAGATTCACCAAGTATGCTCACTTCATTGCCTTGAAGCACCCAATTAATGTTAGAACAGTGGCCAAGGCATTCACTGAAAATGTATTCAAGCTCCATGGACTACCCACTGTCATTGTCACTGACAGAGATAGAATTTTTACAAGTTCATTATGGCAGGAACTGTTTAAATCACTTGGAGTCAAGTTGCACTTGAGCACGTCTTACCATCCACAAACTGACGGCCAAACTGAGAGGGTGAATCAGTGTTTGGAGAATTACCTCAGAAACATGGCTTTCTTGCAACCTAAGAAATGGCATCATTGGCTAGCTCTTGCCGAATGGTGGTACAACACCTCATTTCATACATCACTCAAGATGACCCCCTTTCAGGCTCTATATGCTAGACCACCACCATTACTAGCTGAATTGGTGTTACCTGTTGATGACTCAGCTTCTAGTCTGCTGCCTACACCAACCAGTGAGGACATTGCTAAAACTATAAAAGCAAATCTGGTAAAAGCACAAGACAGAATGAAAACACAGGCTGATAAACATCAAAGTGAAAGAATTCTCAATGTGGGTGATATGGTTTATCTGAAGTTGCAGCCTTACAGACATACTTCATTGAGTATACATCGATGCCTCAAGCTGCACTCTAAATACTACGGCCCATTCCGAGTTCTAACAAAAGTTGGCAACACTACATACAAAATATTACTGTCGGACGGCTGTCAACTACACCATACTTTCCATGTCAGTCAACTAAAGAAGCACGTGGGGCCCAAGGCGGTTCCTAACCCACATCTTCCATTGTTGAACCCTGATGGCACTATATTGATTGAACCAGAAGAATTACTGGAGAGGAAGCTTATTCCACGAGCACAAGGAAACATTTCTATTCCGGTGGTGCAATGGCTCATCAAATGGAAGAATCTACCTATTGAACAAGCCACCTGGGAGGACTCCACCTTCATCCAGAAGATCTTCCCTGCCTTCAATCCTTGAGGACAAGAATGTTGTCGACCGGGGGGAGTTGTCAAGCCCTGAATCGCCTGAAGACCATTGTCTAACGAAGTGTTCATCCAGCTCGTATGGTTCAGTTACTATAGCCGCTCCGGGACGTCGGTCAGCCGCACATCTGTAGATCAACGGACTACATCGCTACTTACCGCTTCGCGTTAAGGAGCAATGATAGACGTTGATCTCCACATGGACGACTGCGATGATCCGAAGCGTCGCTATTTGAACTAGCTTTACAGCTGGCACTTTAGCGCGCGCAACCACTCCCTTCTTTGTCGATTTCTTCTTCCTTTGATATTTATGCCGAATCCCGGCCTGTAATCGGACAGATTTGGATTAGGGTTTATACCCCATAGCCACCACTCTCGTGGTCTGGCCCCCATGTACTGAATTCCTCATAATTCGTCAATAGAACCCTCTGAATTTAGTGCTATTTCCGCTGTACTTCACTGAATCTTGTGATTGTTGATCGATTCCTAGTCTGGGTATATCAGCCTGCCGCACAACCCTAAGTGATGAGGGCAGAATACCTATTTCTACCATTGCACCACCGCCTCCATTTATTCTCACTATTGGAACTTTCAGTTTTGCCATCCCTCCAGAAGATGAGGTGAAGCCCATGTTCAGGACTCCGCCAAGTTAGAGGCGTGTCATGGAGGTTGAGGTGTTCCACATAGTATGCTATTTTATTTTCGTGTGTTTTGTTTTTAGTTGGTTCGAACCATGTTTGGGTTCAGCCGGTTTGAGTTTGTGTTAGGTTCGGTTTGGGCCTGTCCAACCGAGTTAGGTTTTGAGTCACCCATATAAAAGGTTCGGCAGCCGCCATGTATCCCTAGACTAGAATTTGAGATTAAGAGTTATCGTGAGGTTCGTCCCAAGATGGGTCGCCGTATCGAAGTATTGCTTGTTTTTTTATTGCTGATCGTTTCGATCTGTGGTTTGCGCATCGTGTGGGATTGATTCCATTGATCCAACGTTGCTGTTCTTCGTTCGCCGTGAAAGATTGGGCCTAAAACCCTTTTGGATCACGTTGATCCGTATCATCTTGGTATCAGATTCGTCGGGTTTCTCACGGCGAGTTCGTTCTGAGATTTATCTGCTGCTCTTGATTTGCTGGAGAAGTTCTGCCGGAGGCTACTGCACCGAGACACCGGTTCTGTTGATTGGAAGATTGAGATTGTGGAGCTTCCGATCTGTCCGAGTCGATCTGCTTCCGATCTGTGTAGCTCATCGAGAAGGCTTTGGAGTCCCTGCCGCCGCCACCATCTGTCCGTGTGGTACTAGGTTTCTCTGCCTAAGTCCACTAACGATCGATCCTAGACGTACTAGAGTACTACTTGATCGTATTGGAGTACTACTTGGACACATTTTCCAAGGAGATTTAATTAACATCTGGATTCAGCTTCCTAGATCAACGCGGTTGTTTTGCTCGCAACCTGGACAAGCTGCAGCGATCTGGAGCTTGCCTTGTCGCACGACCGTCGACGACGTCTGCGTTACTGCGATCAGCTGATTCCACCCGTGACGACGAGAGACCTACAGCTGCTATTCGAGTTGTGATTTGTTGTTTCTGCTGAGATGTCTGCGTCTCAGTTTGCTGAGAATTCTGCTGCTGGCGCACCTAAGCCGAAGGACGTCCCTCTTCCGGTGTATGCTGATGATCTTCCTGCCAATGTTCGTGAGGGGTTTGACAAAACCTGCATTTACATTAAGGATTGTATAGATGCTTTGGAGGAGAGGTTAAACAGCAAATTTGAGGACATCACCACTAGGCTCGATGCCTTGACGGATAACCTCATAAATCCGCGCCGTACGGAGCCCCCTACTGCTGATACATTACAGGATGTGCTACCACGGCGTGATGGACTAGCTGATGGTCATCGCCGTCCTGCGGCACCGGCACTTCGTGGCGTTGATGCTGATTTGGAGGATGATGCTGGATATGCACCCCAACAACGCACTTTTGATGCTCGTCCCGCCGCCGCAGTTCGTGTTGGACAGGATGCACGTATTCCCTTGGATGATGGTATTGGACGTGTCAAAATTTCCATACCACCTTTCTCCGGCGCGGGCAGTCCCGATGATTATTTGGAGTGGGAGATGCGTGTGAATCATATTTTTGCAGCCCACCATTACACTGAGGAGAAAAAACTTCAACTTGCAGCTATTGAGTTCTCTGGTTATGTACTGATTTGGTGGAGCCAAATTTTGCGTATGCACAATCGCCCAACGTCGTGGAGAGGTATGAAAGAACTCATGCGACGCCGTTTCGTTCCTGAGCATTACAAGCGAGAGATGTACAATAAATTACAGCAGCTTTCTCAAGGTATAAAATCCGTGGATGAGTATTATAAAGAGATGGAGTTGTTGATGATACGTACAGGCACAACGGAGGACCCGGAGGCCACGATGTCTCGGTTTTTCAATGGTCTGAATATTGAGGTGCAAGATCGTGTGGAGATGGTCATCTACTATAGTCTTCAGGACCTTGTGCACCAAGCTGAGCGTGCGGAGCAACAACTCAAACGACGTCAAGCTACAGCCCCTGTACCTACATGGCGTCGTTCCAATAGTGACGCTGCTGGTCCTAGTGTTAAGCCGACACCTTCTACACGCTCCAATAATATATCTCTCGAGGTGCCAAAATCTGGAGTGTCCAAAGCTGTTTCTAGTACGCAGTCCACAACACACATTGAGTGTTTTACTTGTGGAGGTCGAGGACACATGAGGCGTGAATGCCCTAATGCTAAGAGGGTGATGCTAACACAAGATGGCTATATTTCTGCAAGCGATGAGGAGAATATTGATGAGCCGTCTAGTGAGAACTCTGATGACAACAAGGTTGATGTGTATCCTGAGGATGCTGCTCCTAATTGCAAAAGTTTGATGGTGCAGCGTGTGCCAGAAGACCGCATAGAGGGACAAGGGCAGCGCTGGAATATTTTTCAGACCCAATGCACTGTCAAGGATACCAGTTGCAAGCTGATTGTGGATGGTGGCAGCTACACCAATATCGTCAGCAAGAGCTTGGTTGATTCGTTGTCTTTACCTACATGGAAGCATCCGCAACCACATTGTGTTGAGTGGTTGTATAATTCAGGCAAGCTGAAGGTAACACATAAGGCACGTCTGAAATTTTTTGTAGGTGATTATGAGGACACGGTGGTCTGCGATGTATTGCCTATGGATGCATGTCACGTGCTTTTAGGCCGACCGTGGCAGTTTGCTCGACATTCTGTTCATAATGGGCGTACCAATGTGTATTCCTTGTGGCATAAAGGGAAGCGTCATGTGTTGCAGCCTATGTGTGACGAGGATATCAAAGTGAATGTCGTCGCTGTGAAGAAAAGGTTCCAAGTATCAAGCTGAAACCGAGGACGGTTTCCTCTCAAGTTGGGGGGATGATGAGGGCAGAATACCTATTTCTACCATTGCACCACCGCCTCCATTTATTCTCACTATTGGAACTTTCAGTTTTGCCATCCCTCCAGAAGATGAGGTGAAGCCCACGTTCAGGACTCCGCCAAGTTAGAGGCGTGTCATGGAGGTTGAGGTGTTCCACATAGTATGCTATTTTATTTTCGTGTGTTTTGTTTTTAGTAGGTTCGAACCATGTTTGGGTTCAGCCGGTTTGAGTTTGTGTTAGGTTCGGTTTGGGCCTGTCCAACCGAGTTAGGTTTTGAGTCACCCATATAAAGGGTTCGGCAGCCGCCATGTATCCCTAGACTAGAATTTGAGATTAAGAGTTATCGTGAGGTTCGTCCCAAGATGGGTCGCCGTATCGAAGTATTGCTTGTTTTTTATTGCTGATCGTTTCGATCTGTGGTTTGCGCATCGCGTGGGATTGATTCCATTGATCCAACGTTGCTGTTCTTCGTTCGCCGTGAAAGATTGGGCCTAAAACCCTTTTGGATCACGTTGATCCGTATCACTAAGCTCCAGCCTCCCAACGGCGTCGCGCTTCGTCAAGCTCCAGTATAGCTGCGCGTTCGGTTAATATGGTTAATTTGGTTCGGTTTATGCGGTTATACGGTAAATACGGTTTTGATACTTCGGTAAATACGGTTTCATACGATAATACGGTTCGGTTTCGGTAATAACCATTTAATTTCGGTTTGGTTTCGGTAATAACCAAACTAACCAAAGTTGACGCGAATTTTTGAATAGCATAAAACTTTTAGGGCCAAATATTTCATTTTTATAGTTTGTATGACCGAAGTATATTTGTTGCAGCAATGATGGACAAAAAACAACAAAATTTCGGCCAAAGTTAAATAAAAGAACAAAACTGGGAGTTGAACTCAGGACTTACGGTCACAAAAGGGATGTCTACACCTCTTAACCAGTAGGCAAGGACTTGTTCACTGAATATTATACAGCGTACGTGCTATATGAAGGATTCGCTGAAGTTGGGCTGGGCTTTTAGCATTAAATTCTTTCCTGGCTATGCTTTTCGGTTTATTCGGTTAAACCAGTGGTTACCGAGGGTCATACGGTTAGCACTTTTGCTAACTGAAACCTTAAACACTAACCAGAAAAACCATAATTTTGGTTACGGTTAGGTTTTTTCGGGTTCTGTTTTCGGTTTCGGTTTCGGTTCGGTTATGTGCAGCAAACACATTCTGACGTGCGGTGTCGATTTGAACGATAACAAGAGACTATAGATCTTCAGTGAGACGATTATATGTTCATAATAGCAGTTCCACACAATTACTCTAAAAAGAAGTTGTATGATTTTGAAAACATTTTTCTATGAACATTTGTACCGATCGAAATTTTAAGTTATATAAAGCTAAAGTGTACACAAATATACCAGTGCACGGCTGAAAATTTTGACTAAAGTGTAGATATGATCCTAAAAGAATTCTCTAACTGCTCCAGGTTTCTACAATCCTTGTGTGGATCCAGATATGAAAGGAATCAATAAAAGAAAAACTTCTTTAGAAATTGGTCTTTTCCTAGTGTGTATCGGGTGTTAAAGATCATTAATTTGTTCTACTGTCACCGTCACCGTTCATAAGCATGCACATAGTTCAAGAATACATTTGACCATTAATTTAGTTAACAAAATTTAAATTTTACATCACAAAAATTATATCATGAAAAACTTTCTTTTCAATATAAATACAATGGTATAATTTTTATAATTTATTTTTTGTTGATAAAATTTAATGGTCAATTTTTTTTATTAAACTACATGTGTGGCCTATAAGCTGTGACGGGTGTACATTTTTGCAAGAAAATAACACATATCGCAATCAGTCTAATCTAATTAGCTTAAGACGTCCACGGAAAAGCTTTGTGCCTGACACTTCATTAGCATTCATGGCTGCATCAGCCCGTCACGGTTAGCGGGCGCAGGCGCAGTGAATACCGTGTCTCTAATAAATAATGATGTCCAGGTCTGAATATACGGGCCGATCTAATGTGAACACAGACCGGGGAAAGGGGAATGGGCAGTGCGAGATCGTGTTGTTTTCCTTAATTAAGTTGTTCACACTTAATTGTCAAAAAAAGTTGTTCACACTTCCCTGTATCAATAGATTTATTTGAAACCGGGCTATGTTTTCGACAATACGCCCTGGAAGAGACGTACAGTATCAGATTCATAGAAGAAAGAGCAAGACGACCCATACATAGCACTGTTGCGTGTATCAAGAGCCGGCATTTATTTCCAATCTTATAATGACCGATTGTAACTCTGTTTCTATTGAATAAACTTCATATTTCACTTGCAAAAAAATGTCATAAAGGCCACAACTCCATTCACCCAACTTGATACATCGCCAATCGGCTTACAACGCACCCTCTACAAATGACCTGACGACAACGATCCGCCTTGCCGATCCTCCTACCAAAAGTGGCAAGGAGATGGAGCACCAAGCTTTGGGACCGCGTCGCGGACCAAGCAAGACACCACCGTATCACAACCTCGAGTCCAAGGCATCCTTGACAAATATACCTCCCCTCTTGTGGCTAGAGGAGTCGGCGATTAAAAAGCAAGATCCTTCGAACATGGGGAAGACACCAACTAGGTTGCGACCGCCATGCCGTATATTGTACCCCGGAGACTCATGCCCTGGGCAGCGGCCAACACCGGAAGCGCATCACATTGCCCCCATCTCCAAAAGTCACAACGACCGCTCCCGGGTAGCCTAGACGACGTCTTCAAGAAGAAACGACGTTGTTGGCACCGCCGCCGCCTTGTCCAAAGGAGAGGACCAAGGTTTTCCCTGGCACCGGAGAGACCACACCCCAAGGAGGGTGCGGCGCCCGCATGCGTCGCCGTGGTTCCCATAGGAAGATGCCGAGCAGGGCTTTCACCCCAGTCCTTCACCGTTACCGTGATGCTACCGGAGCCAGACGGACGGGGATGCAGTCTCCAGCTTGAACCACCACCATAGAGGCGAGAAATAGCACCGGGTTCACCATCGAAAAAAAGGAGAGCTGGCCACCGCCGGGCTCAGGGGAGGAGGTCCCCCATGCCGGACGACAGCTACTGAACGACGCAGCAGGCCAGAGCTCCTTGCGCCGCAACCGTGGCCCGCACATACCTGCTTAGGCCCAATCGGGCCCAGACGCCATGCGCGACCACGGCCAGTGGGACGCTCGCAGCCGCCTCCTTCGTGTGCCTTGCTCGCTCGCAGTCGCCTCCTTCGTGTGCCTTGCTCGGATCCGCTTCCACTATAGATGCTAGATGCTGCTTGAATCCAACCAAATCCTTCCCGACCCGTTCGATCTTCGCAAGTTTTTTACTTCGCCGCAATGGATCCCTCGACAAAATTATGTATGTGGTTCATCGTGACAACCGATGGATAAACTTCCCCTCTGCTCCTCCGCCGTCCTCTACCTTTCCTCCGACTTTGACTACGGCGACTACGACAGCGAGGATATGTTTGTCGGATTTAATATGATATTTTTAAATATTACAAATATCCACAAATTTGATTTTTTTAAAGTTTTCTTAACATTAATCCCTAAGTTTCTTGGACACTTTCACGGCTATCATCGGCTCGTCTCCCTCTCGATTCTCGAAACAACACCCATCCCAGCCTAACCATCCCAATCCCGGAATTCCCCTCGCTCTCTCTCTGCCCCCACCTCTGGAGTAGATTCCCCTTCTTGTCCCAAGGGATTTACCAAACCCTAACCCTAACAGCTCAAACCCCATCTCGCCGAACGAGCCCGCCGGCGAGGCGAGCGACCTAGGATGCCGTCGGGATCAACGCAGTTCCGGTACACGCAGACGCCGTCCAAGGTGCTGCACCTGCGGAACATGCCGTGGGAGAGCACTGAGGAGGAGCTCGTCGAGCTCTGCAAGCCCTTCGGTAGGGTCGTGAACACCATGTGTAACGTCGGCGCCAACCGCAACCAGGCATTCGTCGAGTTCGTAAGTCGCCCCTATTTCCCTATTCCCCTGTCCCACCTTGCTCTGTCCCGTCAGCCGTTGCGATTTTGCCTCGTGGTTGCGGCTGGTGTTTGGCTGGTATGTTGATGAATTCGCGTTAATTTATCCGATTCATGGTCTAGCTATGGCACTTCTGCTTGGTGTCGGTTTAGTCTCATCAGTGGCCGATTGATGGCTTGGTGTTATTTGCTTGAAAATTGGGTAGATTGTTGGTTGCAAGCCATAATGTGCAGGATATTACATATGGTGGTGTGCCTCTGTTCAGCGATGCTTACCACTTCATGTCACAGGATCGAAACACCTTGTCGGTGATTGCAGTTTATGCTTGATTCGCAATGTTCTCTTCTGTGTGATAAATATCACATAGTTCTTGTCTGTAACCTGTGGCTATAACCAATCAAATATGAACCATAGTTTCCTTGCTGGCACATGTGGAATGTTAATACGTCTTGGGAAAAAGCTAATTTGGTTTGCCATGACAAGAAAATACCTGTTCTTCTATGACGAGCATTTTGTTTGAGCAGGATTGTCGATTTCAAACAGATCTATGCTCATCATCACTGTAGTACAACTGATTGGGACATGAATAAATCTCCTGTTTTTGGTTGCTTCAAATTTAGGGAGAACCATATGTACAAGACATACTATCTGACAACTGTTTACAGGGAGAATCGAATGTTAGGTGGGCTGTGATCTGATTGAGTTTCTAGAGGGCCCCAAATAAGACATTTTAAGTAATTTTCTAAATGTAGAAATGTGATACTGTCAGATTGATTTACCAGAAGTTTATAGTTAAAAGTGGACTGCAGCTAGAGTTTGAAGAGCTATTATAGCCGTATATGATTGGAACTCCTGGCAAAGCCTAGAAAATACTTGTTCTAGTATGCCGGAACAATTATTTTTAGCAGGATTGTTGATTTGTAACAGATCTGTGCTCATCATCCTGTTTTAATATCATGAATGAATCATCTGCTTTGGTTACTTTAAATTTTACAATATTGGTGCAAAAAATAGCTGCTGCCCGTGACTCTTTATAGGATGAACCACAGAATCAAGTGTTAGGTGGCCCGTGATCTGGTTGGATTTATAAAGGCCCCCACCCCAGAGGAGTAAACTTATTGCAAAAACAGTCTTCTCCTGTTGTTTAATTGTATATGCAATAAGAGACATTGCATAAGTATTTTCAGGTTGCAGAAATGTGTTGCCTTTAGTTTGATATGTAGCAGAAGTTTCTATTGAAAAGTGAGCTTGAAGATCTATTAGCTATATATAATTGGAACTTGTTAGCCAAGTGCATGGGTCCTGACTTTTATCTTGAATGTGCCTATTTCAGGCGGATCAAAACCAGGCAATTTCAATGGTTTCATATTATGCTTCATCTTCAGAACCTGCCCAAGTTCGTGGTAAAACTGTATATATCCAGTATTCAAATAGGCAAGAAATAACAAACAATAAAGGCACTGGGGATTCTTCTGGCAATGTCCTGCTTGTCACGTTTGAAGATGTCCAGCCTAATGATGTTAGTATAGATGTTATTCATTTGGTAAGTATTCTGTGCTTCATGTGATGTGCATTCAATTAATCGACTTACTGTATACGTGTCCTGTTTCATAATGCTTTTTACATGTTTTACTTAGGTATTTTCTGCTTTTGGGTTTGTTCACAAGATAGCAACATTTGAGAAAGCTGCTGGTTTCCAGGTAACATAGTCCTTATGTCGAGCTGCATATATATTACTACTTTGTAAAAGCTTAATGGTTTGAATTTTCCAGGCACTCATCCAATATACTGATGCTCCAACTGCTCTAGAGGCAAAAAATTCGTTGGATGGAAGAAGCATCCCGAGGTAGTGCATTTTTGTTACTGCACATTAGCAATTTTTTGGTACAAGAGTGATGTGATTTCTCTTGCAATACTTACTTTACGTGCCAACATTGCATTTCTTACTATTGATTGCTAATCCAATCCGTGATATAAAAGTTACTGATGTTGATTTACTCTTTCAGATATCTTCTGCCTGAACATGTCAGCATTTGTCATCTGCGCATAACATTTTCTGCACACAAAGATTTGAATATTAAATTCCAGTCACATCGTAGCAGGTACAAGATACTTTACAGCTTTAATTTGTTTTTTTTTTTGTGTTCAGTTTTGTTTTAGTCTGTAAAACTCTGGTTTGCATGAAAATTTGTTAAGAGGGATTACACAAGTTCGTAACAGTGTCTGTTTGATTGTGCAGAGATTACACAAATCCTTATCTTCCTGTTAATCCAACTGCAATTGAGGGAATTGCACAGGTATGCTTGCAGTTCTTACTATTATATCTGATATTATGTCTTCTTCGGTTGCTGCTTACACCATGGAAAATTTGTAGCCCACATTAGGCTCTGATGGTAAGATTAAGGAGCCCGAGAGCAATGTACTTTTAGCATCAATTGAGAATATGCAGTATGCTGTGGGAGTGGATGTTCTACACACTGTAAGAGTATTTTAGTCTCATCTTTTCCTCCAGACTATTATCTTTTAACATAAGTAAATTTTTCTGAGATTTTTTTTGTATAATCACTGTGTGAGGTAATTTCAGGTGTTCTCTTCTTTTGGCACTGTCCAAAAGATTGCAATGTTCGAGAAGAATGGTGGAATGCAGGCTCTAATTCAGTATCCAGGTATGTGCCAATAACGGTAAACCTCACCATATCACAATACAGTATGATATGCTGTGGTATCGTCACAACTTGATTTATTGGATGTAGCGTGGCCTCGATGTACCTCAGCTGTAGTTTGTTTATTTTTTTTGTTAGTTCCCGATGAGCCAACTTCATAGGAGATAAAGAACTCTGTAGACATCTTAGGGATGCCATGTTGGAGTTACATATTTGTTTATGCATCAAAGTTTCTGAATTTGGAAAATTCAGCAGAGAGGTGTTGGAGTTCGTGAAGACTTAAAATGGACATCTACAACTATCCACAGCTATAAAGTTGCCTTTTGTAATTTCTTTATCTTTTCTTACCATTTCCTGTAAGAATATTCTCTTTATTAGTGGAGCTGTTCTTCTGCCTTAGACGCCACCTGACTTAATTGTTCACTCTTTGGGTTAGAGTAGCAGTCGCCATGAGGACGTATCCAGTGCTTTCTACGTTACAGTGCTCCTTTGATTCCTCCTAAAATCGGTGCAAATGGTCAGAAAAAAATCTTAGAAATTGTTGAAACAAAATCAATCTACCATGCCAGAAAACGTCAATCTAGTTCAGTGCGATCAATTTCTGTAGCCTATCTTGGCGCTTTCACTGAACGTTGTACACAATAGATGGGATTCCATAGTACAGTGTATTTGATTTTGTCAAGGTGTTTCACTCTCAAGGTCGAGAATATTTTAAGTTTCTTTTGTCATCGCTATAGATGGAAGTGAATTATTTATTTGATAAATAAAGATATATAGCTCTTCTTCAGGCTGACTAATGTTTCCTTGATTCCGAGCACTAAAAATGATTCCTCCTTCGCTGCGCTGCGAGAATCTCAAAAAAATTATGTTTTCCCAAATCATCTATTCATGCATATTCACTACAACTTAATAGTTTTGGACATTTCCTAGAACTAACAGAAGCCATATTCGCAGATATAACAACAGCAGGAGTTGCTAAACAAGCTTTGGAGGGGCATTGCATTTATGATGGTGGTTACTGTAAGCTTCATCTGTCATACTCTCGTCATACTGATCTCAATGTAAAGGTATAAATAATAGTTTTCAGGTTGTGTAAATTAACAAAGATAAATGAATGCTTCCATTTAGGAATTTGCTATATTTAGGCAGCATATTGTATCACTCGTTGAATTTGACGGTAGTATGATTTCTCAACATCTTGTTTCTTACTGCTTGCTTCCACGTTGTTTTCGTGATATTAGATCTGTATGTTGGTATTCAGGCACATGACGAGAGAAGCAGAGACTACACGGGCTCAAATCCTAGTGCCCAGGTGCAAGCTGCAGGGCAAGCCCCAGGTCTAAGCACTCCGGGAGTAGCATGGCAGAACACCACGGCAGCTGCTTCTTTTTATGGAAGCTCAGCAGGAGCAACTCCTGTTGGACAAGTGCCAGCTTGGAATCCTAACATGCAGCAAGGGGCATTTGCATCTGCATCAACCTCGTACCCAACACAATCATTGATGGCAAACCCAGGTCCGCACTATCCTGCAGTCGGATCCAGTTCGGGTGCTCCGCCGATGCTGTACCAAGCTTCACAGCAGATGGCGCAGTATGGTACATCCCCTGCTGCTCCGTCTCATGCACCCTTGGCTGGCCAACCGATGTACTTCCCAAAATAAGCTATTCATCTGATATAGCATAGACCAAATCGCATATGTAATGTGCAGCAGCCATGGTCTTCAAGTTTTGGAACTGCATTGTGACACTGATATGTAGTTTCTTGTTACTTGTGAGATCCCTGTGGCAAATGTACCTATGCAGATGTTGTGCCTGTAAACTGCGCAGCAGAATGAAAAGATACTCATCATGTCATATTGTTCATTGCAAAACTCGTGTTCATTTTCTGCCGAATAATTTCGTGGTACAGACTGCACACTCAACGGTGTTCTCTTTGGACTATAACTATTAACTGGGCAGTGTTGTACTAGTATATCATACTGGCACTTGTTAGCCACGTCTGCTTTGGTTTTCATTTTTGAATTTGATGAATGAATGATAGTTATAGAGCATGTGCTTGTAGTGGCAAAAAATGCAATTCAAGTATGATAGGTTTTGAAAACAAAATCGAGTTTTTACCAATGCCCCCTCTTGAATGATAGATTTATTTTCCGAGTTAATGTGGGAAATGAGCTAATTCCGTTGATTTTCGAGCGTAATTTCTATTTATGCTGTGTTTGGATGCAGCGAATTGGGCATGGAATTGAATTGGCAATGGAAAACCAAATCCACCAATTCAATGGAATACCACAAATCATGTTTGGATGCGCGTGGTATTCAGCTATAGAATTCACGTTTCAATGGAATACCAAATCCTGTTTGGATGTCATATGTGTGGAAATGAGAGTATTTTTGACTTTGAACAACATAATCTCTGTAATATGCATAAAAATATACCAGTATATTTTAGATGTTTCTCACTATTATTTTTCACACAATAATATGTTAATAATCCAGAAAATATAATACACGTGACAAAAATAGCACACAATGGATACATAATGTCTCACAAATAGCACAAAGTTGGATAATTATGTCTTACAAATAGTACATTCAGCTATGATGCAAATAGATGAAGTTACAATCACATTTGGGGACATATATATAAAAGAGGCAGAAAGGAAGTAAAAGAACAAATTATAGAACATTCAGCTATAACCATATATCGTGCATCCAATCGGCAAAGCCCCTTCATCATTTATCAAACACGCAGATGCCAAGGTCGCCGTCGATGCCGGAGCCAGTGCCGGCCGAGCCCAGCAACCCTGTCCACCTCTCCATTTCATCCCTACCGTCGCTGTTGAGAAACAGCAACGCGGCCATGTCATCTTCATCATGTTGATCCAGCTGCGCCTGCGAGCTCGCGCAGGCTGCCGCGTTTGCCTCCACAGCGGCGCTGCACTGCACGGGGCTGAGCTGCGACGCGACGAACTTGTCCAGCGCCCTCCAGTCCGAGGTGGCCGCGTTGTCGACCCGCGCGTTCTTGCCCGGCCGCCGCCTGCGGCCAGCGTTGACCAGGCGCGACCCAGGAGCTCGACCCAGGAGCGGGCGGCGGGAAGCAGCTCGACCAGGCGCGGGGCGCGGGGCCGGACGGGAGCCGGGCGCGGGAAGCAGCTCGACCGGTGCGGGAAGCAGCTCGACCCAGGCGCGGGGCCGGACGGGAGCCGGTCGCGGGGCCGGACGCGAGCCTCCCGCCGCCGCCGCCTAGGGTTAGGAGAGGCCAGGGGGACGGGCGAGATGGGGCGAAGCGGGGAGAAGCGGCCAGGGGGACGATGGGGAGAAGGAGGCTGCGTACCAGGGACGTACGGCGACGGCGGGACGCAGCTCCAACGGCGGCGGCGGGTCGCAGGTCGCACCGCGGCGGCGCGAGGAAGGTCGAAGGAGCTCGCGTCGAAGCGGCTCGCGCGCGAGGATAACGTTTCCGAGCTGTTTCCGAGGTCTGGAGCTCGGAAACGGCTCGCTCGTTATTTCGCTCGGTGGGTACCTCGCGCGGAATTGGTTGCCCAATTCTAAGGTCCAATTCACAGGACATCCAAACAGCAGAATTGAGGCTTCAATTCTAGATTCTCCAATACCAAGCCCAATTCAACGCATCCAAACACAGCATTAGAGCTTTCTGTTCCGAACAAGCTTTACTTTTTATCCATGTGAGGTGAGACATTTCTACGCCAGGGCTTAGGGCGAGTTCAGAATATGCACTCCCGGACTCCCCTGGTGCATCTGAGTGGTTCGAAGTCTTAAAAAAAAACAGACCCCATCGATGATATTTTTGTTCACCGTGCACCATACTGTCAGCCTGATGTGATGTACCTTATTTCATTAATGTTTTGTGGAGTCTGTTTCTCTAATATTCTAATTTAGTCTCACTTTAATAAGTATCAAATGCAATTTCAAGATGAACTGAACCTCAAAAAAGGATTCTGTTAGTTGTGTAGTTAACCCTGTTCTCTTTCATAGTTGGTCGAAATGGATATTACCTGTCACTTGAAAATAAGGTTGTTTCCTTCAGAATTCAACAAGTTTCTTAGTACAAGATTTTTTGTTAAACAGGGTGACGTTGCACTGGGAGTGGAACAATATGCAATGCAACTATGGAAGTATCGAGCGATGTAAACCAAGCATCACATATTCACGTAGGTCCTCCAAGATCCGACGTGGCAGCTGGACACAGCCACAGCTCACACAGACATCCAATAGCAATCCTCGCTTTGATTTCCCTGCATGGCTGCATCCTGGCATCCGGATAAGGCCGGATAAGAGCCAGCGCCCTCGTTGGCCACCCATCCCATGACGCATCCCGGCCCTTGGATCTACGTACAAAACCGATCCAGGCCATACACGCAACCAGAGCCTCGTGGCCACTCCCTGGCAGTTTAATACAGTCCAAGCTGCACCTACCAGCAGAACGAGTATTCTCTCTTCTGGTGATCGATCTGTCCGAGCTAAGCCAATGGCGTCGATCACCGCCCGCGCCCCCGTCGCGGCCGTGCGCCCGTCGACCTCGCTTAGCTCTGGCCTTTTTGGACAGTCCAGCCGCGTTGGCCACCTCTCGTCGTCGCCGACGACGACGAAACGTAGCCTCCGGGTGGAGGCCAAGGGCGAGTGGCTCCCCGGCCTAACCTCCCCCGCATACCTTGACGGCAAGTAAGTTCCCAATATACATTTCAAATATGACCATACACAGCATATTTTTCAAACGAGTATTGTCGAGCTTATAGATACAACTTTGACATATATGTGCAGGCTGCCCGGCGACAACGGGTTCGACCCGTTGGGTTTGGCGGAGGACCCGGAGAACCTGCGGTGGTTCGTGCAGGCGGAGCTGGTGAACGGGCGATGGGCGATGCTCGGCGTGGCGGGGATGCTGGTGCCGGAGCTGCTGACCAAGATCGGGCTCATCAACGCGCCGGAGTGGTACGACGCCGGCAAGGGCACCTACTTCGCGTCGTCGTCGACGCTGTTCGTGATCGAGTTCATCCTCTTCCACTACGTGGAGATCCGGCGGTGGCAGGACATCAAGAACCCCGGGTCCGTCAACCAGGACCCCATCTTCAAGAGCTACAGCCTGCCGCCCCATGAGTGCGGCTACCCCGGCAGCGTCTTCAACCCGCTCAACTTCGCGCCCACCCTCGAGGCCAAGGAGAAGGAGCTCGCCAACGGTACGCAATATCCAAACTCGTGCAATTTTCACACTACCAGATCATGTGGAAGTTCCAAATGGGAAGCTAAGATCGTGGTGATTTTGTAGGGAGACTGGCGATGCTGGCGTTCTGGGGTTCTCGGTGCAGCACAGCGTCACCGGCAAGGGGCCACTCGAGAACCTGTTCCAGCACTTGTCTGACCCGTGGCACAACACCATCATCCAGACCTTCTCTGGCTAAGTCGTATCATCTGCAGGACGGCTGCAGGTTAATGTAAAATTGATGGTACATGGAAAATGATCGATGCATTTCGTGTTGTAAACTAGTAGCGCTAAGCATGCACGCACACGGCTGCATGGGAGGAGTGGGTGATTGTTGTGTACAGTACAGGGGAACCTAAGGGGTGCGTGTTGTAGTATCTTATGACCATGATCATCTTTGTGGTTGTTGCTATTAGCATTGTGCGTTTTCTACCTGATTATGGCCTATGGAGTATATGTATAGCAACGCTTTTGCTAATTCTCAGTCAGGAGAAATATATAGCTTAGTCCCCAGTCCAATCCCACACCGTTAGATGCATCGTGATTCGTGCTATCACTAGTAGAAAAAGGGCATTCGGTTCGGCCCTTTAGTCTCGGCCACATTACGAACCGGTACTAATGTGGCACTAGTCCCGGTTCAAACGGATAGGACGGCCGCACGTCTTTAGTTCCGGTTCAAACAAGACTTTTAGTCCCGGTTGGTGTCTCCAACCGGGACTAAAGGTTGCGGCACCTTTACTCCCGGTTCGTATCACGAACCGGTACTAAAGATGGACCTTTAGTACCGGTTCGTGATACGAACCTTTTCCTCTCATGCATGCCTACCCCCTCCCCCCGTGGATCGCCTTTTTTAGTTTTGTAGAAAATAAAAGAAATGATAAAATCTTCAAAAAATAAAATCCTTTGGGATGTAGTTAGATTTTACTGTCTAGTTGGTATAGAAATTTTGAAATATGATTTTTGACCTTTTTTTGCAAAAAACAGAAAAAAAATAAACGGCCATAACTTTTGCATACGATGTCGAAAAAATGTGTTTAATATATCAAAAAAACTAGAGAAAAATTGGAGCTCGATTTCACCCGGTTTACCCGGTGAACTTTTGTCAGATCCTAGAAATTCCAAAAGGAAAAAAAGTTATTTCAAAAAGAAGATTTTTTTCTACAAAATAAAAAAAAACACTTAGTATGCATTCATCGGATCCCAGCAAACACAACATCTAGCATTACAATAAGATGATCTTGATCATGTTAGGCAGCTCACAAGATCTAAACATGGAAGCACAAAGTAGAGAGACAACCATCTAGCTACTGCTATGGACCCGTAGTCTAGGGGTGGACTACTCACGCATCACTCCGGAGGCAGGCATGGTGATGTAGAGCCCTCCGGTGATGATCTCCCCTCCGGCAGGGTGCCGGGAAGAGCTTCAGAACTCCTCCGATCTGAGATTGACGATGACGGCCGCGACGGAACTTTTCGTGGAATATGATCGACCGTAATAGGGTTTTCGCATCGCGGAGAATATATAGGCGAAGAGGCGGCGTCGGTGGCCGAGGGGGGCCACCACGCCATAGGTGGGCGCGGGCCCACCTGGGCCGCGCCCTAGTGTGGCGTTGCCCCCTGGTGGGTCTGCTCCGACTCCCCTTTGGACTCCGTGATCTCCTCGTGATATTATTGACGATGTCTTTTGTTTCGTCCAATTCCGAGAATATTTCCTTAATAGATTTTCTGAAACCAAAAACAGCAGAAAACAGGGAACTGGCACTGTGGCATCTTGTTAATAGGTTTGTCCCAGAAAATGCATAAAAATGATATAAAGTGTAACCAAAACATGTAGCAATTGATATAATAACAGCATGGAACATCAAAAATTATAGATACGTTTGAGACGTATCATGCAACCTAGGCACACAACACCAACACCATCAAATGGTCCAATGACAAGGGCAAGAGTCAAAGCTCTCCATGATAAGGTGAATTCACTCCTATCTATGTGTGACCTCGACACTCCGTTGAATGGGTTGCTACTTCATTCGGATACTTTGTGCATACTCAGGAACCACCTTGATGACGATCCACAATGGAGTGGAGAAGATGACCAAGAGAAGACCCAAGAAGATGGCCAAGAGATGACGCAAGACGAGGGAGAAGAAGCGGAGAAGACTGGAGAGCCGGCCTCCCAGCCGGCCTTGGCCGAATCCAGGGCCGGTCTGCCACCAGATACGGCCGGCCTCCAGGCCGGCCTAGGCCGGGTCACAGGCCGGCCCGCCTCCCGACTCGACCGGCCTTCCAGCCAGCCTGGGCCAGACCCAGGGCCGGGCACCCGCCCGAGGCAGCGGCCTCCCAGCCGGCCTGGGCCGGCCTCAGGGCCGGGCCTCCACCAGATGCGACCGTCCTCCAACCGGCCCCTGAGTCGGCCCCCAGGCCGGCCTCCACACCAGCCTCGGCCGGCCCCAAGGCCGGTTTCCCTGAGTCGTTCAGCCTGCGCATTTGACGGGCCCGCATGGCCTTGTACCCCACCTTTTCATCCACGTCGTGACTTAGACTATAAATAGACCCCTTCCCCTACAGATCTAGGGTTAGACTATGATTTGGGAACTAAAGTAGAGCCTTACCCCTTCTTCTCAAAGTGTCTCTTTCCTCCTATGGAGATGAATCAAGGCCTCCCCTTGTGGAGATGAACCAAGGCCTCCCCTTGTGGAGAAGATCCCTTCGTGGATACCAAGGCTTCCTCTTTTAGTTGCGATTACTAGCTAATCTTCCCTCTTAGAGTGGCTAGATTGGATTGGTTGGATTGACCAATTGGACAAACAATCCTAAGAGTAAGGTGTGCTTGGGAGAGGAGAATTGGGGGCTGCCCTAGGGGATTTGTTACCAATTGAATCTTGCTGAGTTGCTACTTGCTAGTTATCTTTGATTTGCGAGTTTTCCCCTCTTTGTGTTCCTGTGTTCTTCACTTGTTCATCGTGTTCATCGTTCCCTCCGCACAAATCCGTGAAAATCGGGACCAACCTACATCACTCCCCCCCCCCTTGATCCCCTCCGCCGTGAAATCGCCTTTGCCACGTAGTTTCCAACTCCGGCGAGCAATTTATCGATCCGCTTGCCGCAAAATAGAGCGTGGATCCATGCGCGCCTGTGGTTGTCCCGGCAAGCGCATGACCTGCCACGATGTGGAGGTGGGGTCGTCTCTGCCGGTTGTGCGTGGGCCATCACCGCCCCCACTATCGTCCTTGTGCTCCTACTCCTGTGACAACTTGGGGTCCGGGGTTGTGGCTCTAATAGGGGTTTAAATCGGTGGAGATGATCTAGTTGGAGTCGGTAACAAGTAGAAACAAGATCGATTTGGACTCTCTTAACTCAAAGATGCATGAGTTTAAACAGGGGAAGGTTTCTATATCTGAAAACATGCGCGAATTTTGGAACGACCCGAACGATCCTGTCGATCAATCAATCGACCAACCTAGCTGGTCGCTGCTGTCCGGCCTAGTGGGCCAAGGCCCAAGTGGGTGGAGGAGGAGAGCCATGGGGGAAAAGGAGGGGAGGTGATATATGGCACCCGTAGGTGGCGGGTTCGCCCCGCGCCGCCTGCATGGATCGCTCCGCGCCGCCTAAATGGGCCGGCCCAATTAATTCACGCCCAGAAAACGTTTCGTTCTTCTTTTTTTGTTTTCTTTTCTGTTGTATTTTTTAAAATGAACTATTTTCAATTCTGTAACCATTTTCAAAATTTGGAACCATTTCCAATTTTGGAACCATTTTAAAAAACGAACAAATTTCATTTTTAAATTCAGAACCATTTTAAATTTAGAACCATTTTAAAAAATGAACAATTTCAAATTTGGAACCATTTTTAAATTTGGAATAATTTTAAATCCGGAACCATTTTTAAATTTGGAACCATTTTAAATTTGGAACTATTTTAAATTTGGAACCATTTTTAAATTCAGAACCATTTTCAAAATCGGAACTATTTTCAAAATTGGAACATTTTCAAATTCCGAACCATTTTCAATTTTGGAACCATTTTCAAAATTGAAACCATTAAGAACGAAAAATAATAAGAAAAAGAAAACGAAAACAAAACAGAAAAGAAAAGAAAAAGGACTCTCTTAACTCAAAGATGCATGAGTTTAAACAGGGGAAGGTTTCTATATCTGAAAATATGCGCAAATTTTGGAACGACCCGAACGATCCTGTCGATCGATCAATCGACCAACCTAGTTGGTCGCTGCTGTCCGGCCTAGTGGGCCAAGGCCCAAGTGGGTGGAGGAGGAGAGACATGGGGGAATAGGAGGGGAGGTGATATATGGCGCCCGTAAGCGGCGGGTTCGCCCCGCGCCGCCTGCATGGATCGCTCCGCGCCGCCTAAATGGGCCGGCCCAATTAATTCGCGCCCAGAAAACGTTTCGTTCTTCTTTTTTTGTTTTCTTTTTCTTTTGTATTTTTTAAAATGAACTATTTTCAATTCTGTAACCATTTTCAAAATTTGGAACCATTTTAAAAAACGAACAAATTTCATTTTTTAATTCAGAACCATTTTAAATTTAGAACCATTTTTTAAAATGAACAATTTCAAATTTGGAACCATTTTTAAATTTGAAATAATTTTAAATTCGGAGCCATTTTTAAATTTGGAACCATTTTAAATTTGGAACTATTTTAAATTTGGAACCATTTTTAAATTCAGAACCATTTTCAAAATCGGAAGCATTTTCAAAATTGGAACCATTTTTAAATTCCGAACCATTTTCAATTTTGGAACCATTTTCAAAATTGGAACCATTAAGAACGAAAAATAATAAGAAAAAGAAAACGAAAATAAAACAGAAAGAAAAGAAAAGGGAAAAAGAAAAACGAAAAAAGAAACAGAAAAGAAAACAAAAAAAGAAACAGAAAAACAAAGACAAAAAAAGGAAAAAAGCCGCTAGACGGGCCGGCCCAGTAAAGCTTCGTGGACGAATTCCTTCAGGCGGCGCGAGCGATAAGCGACGCTAACGGGCGCCGCATAGGATTTGCCGAAAAGGAGAGAGAAGAAGGATAGCCAGAGAATTTGGCCCAAGAAGATAAGAAAAGAAAAAGGAAGAGATGGCGTTGAAGGACTGGGCCCATTTCAGCTAGGAAGAAAAGAAAAGGTTTTTTCTTTTACGAAAAGCTAAAATTGATATTTAAGATTTGATTATTCTTTATAACTTCACCCCTAACAGAACAATTAAATTAAATAAGAATTATAAAAAATATCATGTTAAGTTAATTTAATTCATGTAACAAAACAATTTTCTTTCTGAAGTTTTTATTTTATAAAAGTTTAAAAAGTCGATAAAACTTGGATGTTACCTACAACAAATGAAGATCATACCTAGGATTCTCAAACTGGAGGTCGAAACTGTGAAGATCAAACCTAGGACTTTCACCCCGGAGATCGAAACTCAGTACTTGAAAACTATCACCAAAACTTAACTCACATGTTTGTGCATCCACTTGCCAATAATATTACTGCAAAGCAATGATCACTGGCTCTCAGTCGCCTCATGCACGGTTTGGGCGTGAACATCACCATACAAATTAAACACCGTTGGCACAACACGCTTCGAAGCTTCCTCTTCTCCCCTTCCATTTTAAACACTCGAAGACAGCCACACATACATATGTTCGTAAACCATGGCCAAGCAAGGCGAGTTGTCGGCCATCGTAATTGCCCGCTTTCGTCAATGCTTATTGTCTCGAACTCGATATTAGCCATCGAGGTTGTGCTTTCACCTCCAGAGCCTTGTTGAGCCCTTCAAACACACCGGCTTCATATTCCTCACTCTCGCCAGCACCTTGGTAGTTTGATGTGCTTGTCGTGGCGACATGCCCGTAGGTTTTGAGCGTCATGTGTGTGGGGAGTTTGCCTTGGACCAAGCGTACAACCGCGCATCCATCATTATTGGCCGCAATATCACGCCAAGGCCACAATGGGTGAGGTCGGAGATCGGGTGCCCGGAGGGTCATGAATGCAAATAATCTGGGAAGCTACCCTGGAGCACCACGGTGGTAACCATCGGGCGGGCATGAAGACCCGTGCAGGGTAGTTCACCACGGTTTCGTGCCATCAAGAGGTGGGCGTTGCTTACAACTTGGAGTAGGCCGGCTAGCATATGGGTTTGAGGCGCGTGGATCGTCAATGGAAGCCAACGAGGTCAATAAGATTGTAGGAGTAGGAGGGCCACCTAGGGAACGATCCTCCAACCCTAGGTGGCCCTCCTACTCCTACAATCTTATTTACCTCGTTGGCTTCCATTGACGATCCACGCGCCTCAAACCCATATGCTAGCCGGCCTACTCCAAGTTGTAAGCAACGCCCACCTCTTGATGGCACGAAACCGTGGTGAACTACCCTGCACGGGTCTTCATGCCCGCCCGATGGTTACCACCGTGGTGCTCCAGGGTAGCTTCCCAGATTATTTGCATTCATGACCCTCCGGGCACCCGATCTCCGACCTCACCCATTGTGGCCTTGGCGTGATATTGCGGTCAATAATGATGGATGCGCGGTTGTACGCTTGGTCCAAGGCAAACTCCCCACACACATGACGCTCAAAACCTACGGGCATGTCGCCACGACAAGCACATCAAACTACCAAGGTGCTGGCGAGAGTGAGGAATATGAAGCCGGTGTGTTTGAAGGGCTCAACAAGGCTCTGGAGGTGAAAGCACAACCTCGATGGCTAATATCGAGTTCGAGGCAATAAGCATTGACGAAAGCGGGCAATTACGATGGCCGACAACTCGCCTTGCTTGGCCATGGTTTACGAACATATGTATGTGTGGCTGTCTTCGAGTGTTTAAAATGGAAGGGGAGAAGAGGAAGCTTCGAAGCGTGTTGTGCCAACGGTGTTTAATTTGTATGGTGATGTTCACGCCCAAACCGTGCATGAGGCGACTGAGAGCCAGTGATCATTGCTTTGCAGTAATATTATTGGCAAGTGGATGCACAAACATGTGAGTTAAGTTTTGGTGATAGTTTTCAAGTACTGAGTTTCGATCTCCGGGGTGAAAGTCCTAGGTTTGATCTTCACAGTTTCGACCTCCAGTTTGAGAATCCTAGGTATGATCTTCATTTGTTGTAGGTAACATCCAAGTTTTATCGACTTTTTAAACTTTTATAAAATAAAAACTTCAGAAAGAAAATTGTTTTGTTACATGAATTAAATTAACTTAACATGATATTTTTTATAATTCTTATTTAATTTAATTGTTCTGTTAGGGGTGAAGTTATGAAGAATAATCAAATCTTAAATATCAATTTTAGCTTTTCGTAAAAGAAAAAACCTTTTCTTTTCTTCCTAGCTGAAATGGGCCCAGTCCTTCAACGCCATCTCTTCCTTTTTCTTTTCTTATCTTCTTGGGCCAAATTCTCTGGCTATCCTTCTTCTCTCTCCTTTTCGGCAAATCCTATGCGGCGCCCGTTAGCGTCGCTTATCGCTCGCGCCGCCTGAAGGAATTCGTCCACGAAGCTTTACTGGGCCGGCCCGTCTAGCGGCTTTTTTCCTTTTTTTGTCTTTGTTTTTCTGTTTCTTTTTTTGTTTTCTTTTCTGTTTCTTTTTTCGTTTTTTCTTTTTTCTTTTTCCCTTTTCTTTTCTTTTCTTTTCTGTTTTATTTTCGTTTTCTTTTTCTTATTATTTTTCGTTCTTAATGGTTCCAATTTTGAAAATGGTTCCAAAATTGAAAATGGTTCGGAATTTAAAAATGGTTCCAATTTTGAAAATGCTTCCGATTTTGAAAATGGTTCTGAATTTAAAAATGGTTCCAAATTTAAAATAGTTCCAAATTTAAAATGGTTCCAAATTTAAAAATGGCTCCGAATTTAAAATTATTTCAAATTTAAAAATGGTTCCAAATTTGAAATTGTTCATTTTAAAAAATGGTTCTAAATTTAAAATGGTTCTGAATTAAAAAATGAAATTTGTTCGTTTTTTAAAATGGTTCCAAATTTTGAAAATGGTTACAGAATTGAAAATAGTTCATTTTAAAAAATACAAAAGAAAAAGAAAACAAAAAAAGAAGAACGAAACGTTTTCTGGGCGCGAATTAATTGGGCCGGCCCATTTAGGCGGCGCGGAGCGATCCATGCAGGCGGCGCGGGGCGAACCCGCCGCCTACGGGCGCCATATATCACCTCCCCTCCTATTCCCCCATGTCTCTCCTCCTCCACCCACTTGGGCCTTGGCCCACTAGGCCGGACAGCAGCGACCAACTAGGTTGGTCGATTGATCGATCGACAGGATCGTTCGGGTCGTTCCAAAATTTGCGCATATTTTCAGATATAGAAACCTTCCCCTGTTTAAACTCATGCATCTTTGAGTTAAGAGAGTCCTTTTTCTTTTTTTCTTTTCTGTTTTGTTTTCGTTTTCTTTTTCTTATTATTTTTCGTTCTTAATGGTTTCAATTTTGAAAATGGTTCCAAAATTGAAAATGGTTCGGAATTTGAAAATGTTCCAATTTTGAAAATAGTTCCGATTTTGAAAATGGTTCTGAATTTAAAAATGGTTCCAAATTTAAAATAGTTCCAAATTTAAAATGGTTCCAAATTTAAAAATGGTTCCGGATTTAAAATTATTCCAAATTTAAAAATGGTTCCAAATTTGAAATTGTTCATTTTTTAAAATGGTTCTAAATTTAAAATGGTTCTGAATTTAAAAATGAAATTTGTTCGTTTTTTAAAATGGTTCCAAAATTGGAAATGGTTCCAAATTTTGAAAATGGTTATAGAATTGAAAATAGTTCATTTTAAAAAATACAACAGAAAAGAAAACAAAAAAAGAAGAACGAAACGTTTTCTGGGCGTGAATTAATTGGGCCGGCCCATTTAGGCGGCGCGGAGCGATCCATGCAGGCGGCGCGGGGCGAACCCGCCACCTACGGGTGCCATATATCACCTCCCCTCCTTTTCCCCCATGGCTCTCCTCCTCCACCCACTTGGGCCTTGGCCCACTAGGCCGGACAGCAGCGACCAGCTAGGTTGGTCGATTGATTGATCGACAGGATCGTTCGGGTCGTTCCAAAATTCGCGCATGTTTTCAGATATAGAAACCTTCCCCTGTTTAAACTCATGCATCTTTGAGTTAAGAGAGTCCAAATCGATCTTGTTTCTACTTGTTACCGACTCCAACTAGATCATCTCCACCGATTTAAACCCCTATTAGAGCCACAACCCCGGACCCCAAGTTGTCACAGGAGTAGGAGCACAAGGACGATAGTGGGGGCGGTGATGGCCCACGCACAACCGGCAGAGACGACCCCACCTCCACATCGTGGCAGGTCATGCGCTTGCCGGGACAACCACAGGCGCGCATGGATCCACGCCCTATTTTGCGGCGAAGCGGATCGATAAATTGCTCGCCGGAGTTGGAAACTACGTGGCAAAGGCGATTTCACGGCGGAGGGATCAAGGGGGGGGGGGGGGAGGATGATGTAGGTTGGTCCCGATTTTCACGGATTTGTGCGGAGGGAACGATGAACACGATGAACAAGTGAAGAACACAGGAACACAAAGAGGGGAAAACTCGCAAATCAAAGATAACTAGCAAGTAGCAACTCAGCAAGATTCAATTGGTAACAAATCCCCTAGGGCAGCCCCCAATTCTCCTCTCCCAAGCACACCTTACTCTTAGGATTGTTTGTCCAATTGGTCAATCCAACCAATCCAATCTAGCCACTCTAAGAGGGAAGATTAGCAAGTAATCGCAACTAAAAGAGGAAACCTTGGTATCCACGAAGGGATCTTCTCCACAAGGGGAGGCCTTGGTTCATCTCCACAAGGGGAGGCCTTGATTCATCTCCATAGGAGGAAAGAGACACTTTGAGAAGAAGGGGTAAGGCTCTACTTTAGTTCCCAAATCATAGTCTAACCCTAGATCTGTAGGGGAAGGGGTCTATTTATAGTCTAAGTCACGACGTGGATGAAAAGGTGGGGTACAAGGCCATGCGGGCCCGTCAAATGCGCAGGCTGAACGACTCAGGGAAACCGGCCTTGGGGCCGGCCGAGGCTGGTGTGGAGGCCGGCCTGGGGGCCGGCTCGGGGGCCGGTTGGAGGACGGTCGCATCTGGTGGAGGCCCGGCCCTGAGGCCGGCCCAGGCCGGCTGGGAGGCCGGCTGCCTCGGGCGGGTGCCCGGCCCTGGGTCTGGCCCAGGCTGGCTGGAAGGCCGGTCGAGTCGGGAGGCGGGCCGGCCTGTGACCCGGCCTAGGCCGGCCTGGAGGCCGGCCGTATCTGGTGGCAGACCGGCCCTGGATTCGGCCAAGGCCGGCTGGGAGGCCGGCTCTCCAGTCTTCTCCGCTTCTTCTCCCTCGTCTTGCGTCATCTCTTGGCCATCTTCTTGGGTCTTCTCTTGGTCATCTTCTCCACTCCATTGTGGATCGTCATCAAGGTGGTTCCTGAGTATGCACAAAGTATCCGAATGAAGTAGCAACCCATTCAACGGAGTGTCGAGGTCACACATAGATAGGAGTGAATTCACCTTATCATGGAGAGCTTTGACTCTTGCCCTTGTCATTGGACCATTTGATGGTGTTGGTGTTGTGTGCCTAGGTTGCATGATACGTCTCAAACGTATCTATAATTTTTGATGTTCCATGCTGTTATTATATCAATTGCTACATGTTTTGGTTACACTTTATATCATTTTTATGCATTTTCTGGGACTAACCTATTAACAAGATGCCACAGTGCCAGTTCCCTGTTTTCTGCTGTTTTTGGTTTCAGAAAATCTATTAAGGAAATATTCTCGGAATTGGACGAAACAAAAGACATCGTCAATAATATCACGAGGAGATCACGGAGTCCAAAGGGGAGTCGGAGCAGACCCACCAGGGGGCCACGCCACACTAGGGCGCGGCCCAGGGTGGGCCCGCGCCCCCCTATGGCGTGGTGGCCCCCCTCGGCCACCGACGCCGCCTCTTCGCCTATATATTCTCCGCGACGCGAAAACCCTATTACGGTCGATCATATTCCACGAAAAGTTCCGTCGCGGCCGTCATCGTCAATCTCAGATCGGAGGAGTTCTGAAGCTCTTCCCGGCACCCTGCCGGAGGGGAGATCATCACCGGAGGGCTCTACATCACCATGCCTGCCTCCGGAGTGATGCGTGAGTAGTCCACCCCTGGACTACGGGTCCATAGCAGTAGCTAGATGGTTGTCTCTCTACTTGTGCCTCCATGTTTAGATCTTGTGAGCTGCCTAACATGATCAAGATCATCTTATTGTAATGCTAGATGTTGTGTTTGCTGGGATCCGATGAATATTGATACCATGTTTATTCAAGTTGTTTATCTATGTGCTCTTGATCTTGCATGCTCTCCGTTGCTAGTAGATGCTTTGGCCAAGTAGATGCTTGTGACTCCAAGAGGGGGTATTTATGCTCGATAGTGGGTTCAGTCTCTAGATATCTGGATCAGTGACAGAAAGGTCTAAGATGGTAGATGTGCTGTTGCTACTAGGGATAAAACATTGGTGCAGTGTCCAAGGGCACTTGTATTGATTACATTACACACTTTACTTCATGCAATAATCTGTTGTTAGCAACTTAATACTGAAAGGATGCGGATGCTGCCTTGAAGGTGGATTATTTAGGCATAGATGCGGTTGGAATAACGGTCTATGTACTTTGTTGTAATGCCCAACTAGATTTCATAGTAGACATCTTGGCATGTATTGCATTGTTATGCCCTCTCTATTTGTCAATTGCCCAGCTGTAATTTGTTTACCCAACATGCTAGTTATCTGTTCTGAGAGAGACACCACTAGTGAACTGTGGACCCTGGTCCAATTTCCTCATACTGTTTACACAACCTGCTGCAATCATCTGTTTCCTGTTACTTGCTGTTTTCCTGCTGTTTTCCACACCATACGTTTAACTCTTTGTTTCTGCAAGACCGGAGAGATTGACAACCTCTCTGTTTCGTGTTGGGCAAAGTTCTGGTTTGTGTCTGTGCAGATTCCACGTTGGTGCAAGCTCCCTAGCGCCAGGGGGAGTCAACATCAACAACCTTCCAATAGATCGTCAAGTCCTACTGGTCCGATTAAACCTTGGGTAGATTATTCAAGGGAAAACTTCTGCTGTCTACATCATAACCTTCCTCTTGGGGTTCACCAACACGTAGCCATCAAGCTGTTTTCTGGCGCCGTTGCCGGGAAGTACTCATCATCACCATCATCATCATCATCCTCAAATACTCTCCCGTCAACCAGGCACCAGCTGTTTTCTGGCGCCGTTGCCGGGGACTTGGAGGCTATTGGAAAGGGGAGTCTCTCAGTTCCAATCTCTTTACTTTGTTTTTGTCTTGTTTTAGTTTTGTTTTGCTTGCTGTTAAAAATCAAAAACCCAAAAAAATTAAATTCCTGCATCTAGTTTTTAATTTCGAGTTGCCCTGCTGCTAAAGTTGATAGTCTTGCTCATGATGTTGAAATGCTGAAAATAAAAGCTATTCCTAGTGATATTAGAGAGAGTAAAACACTCAATGCTATCCAAATTAAAATTGATAATAACATTAGGATGCTTGCTGAACTTCATGAAAGATGGGAGAGAGAAGAAAGAGAAGCTGAAATTGCTGAACAAAATAGTGTTGTTAGAGTTTGCACTATTTTTACTAATGAAACAAATGATGCCTCACATGCTAATGCGCCCCCTACTGTTAGTGAAAAGATAATAAGTGTTGGAAATGTCTCTACTACCTCTACAAAAAGTTTAAATTGCCTGATAGCACTACTTTTGTTCCTAGTAAAAGTGCTGAAATTTTTAGAGGTGTTGGTGATAATTGCTCCATTGTTTTTTATGACAACAACTTCAATTTCGAAAATTGTAACATAACTGAAGTCATCATGTTCTTGCAAAAGCTAGCTAAGAGTCCTAATGCTAGTAAAATAAATATGGCTTTTACTGAACATATTATCAAAGCTCTCATGCATGCTAGGGAAGAAAAATTAAAACTTGAAGCTTCTATCCCTAGGAAGTTAGATGATAATTGGGAACCTGTTATTAAAATGAAACTGAGTGAGTTTGAATGCAATGCTTTGTGTGACCTTGGTTCTTGTATTTCGGTTATGCCTAAAAATTTATATGATATTCTCAAGCTTGCACCTTTGGAAAAATGTCATTTGGATGTTCACTTTGCTGATTCTTCTATGAAGAAACCTTTAGGAAAAGTTGATGATGTTTTGATAATGGTTAATAACAATCTTGTCCCTGTTGATTTTGTGGTTTTGGATATTGAATGCAATCCTTCTTGTCCTATTGTTTTGGGAAGACCTTTTCTGAGAACTGTTGGTGCTGTTATTGATATGAGAGAGGGGAATATAAAATTTCAATTCCCACTCAAGAAAGGTATGGAACACTTCCCTAGGAAGAAGATGAAATACTCACATGATACTAGTGTCAAGACAAATTATGGTTTTGGATTTTCTGGTCTTGACAATACTTGATGCATCTCTTCATGCCTAGCTCAAAGGCATTAAAGAAAAGCACTTCTGGGAGATAACCCATGTTTTTATTTGCTGTTTTATTTTTGTTTTCTTGAGTCAAGGATGCTTGTTTACCTCTGTAGCAACTCCTTTGTATCTTTTATTTGCTGTTTTGTTGTGCCAAGGAGAGTTACTAATGCAAAGTTGGTTTTTATTTTCGGGACTGCATTGGGACAGATTGCTGTTCGTCACCGTTTAATTCAGTAGAAAATCAGAAAAAATCGAAAAATGCTGAAACTTTTTGTGCATGTTCCTGATGATGTTACGCAACTTTCATTATTTCAAAAGTTTTTCATCTGAGCATCGTAAGTGCCTCGAAAAAATTCGTCATTACAGACTGTTCTGGTTTGACAGATTCTGTCTTTTATTTTGCATTCTCTCTTTTACAAGTTTTTAAGTGGTTTCTTTTCGTGTAAAAGTGCCCACTTGAGCCTAGTAACAGTGGCTAATGTTTAAAATAGTTGGCTTGTGAGTTTTGTCTTTGCTAGAACTTTGAAGTATTATCTTTTAGTGCACTAACCTGCTAATGAGAAAAGCTGTTAAGTTTTGGTGTGAAGGAAGTTTTCAAGTGTTGATAGAGGAGAATGATATTACATGATCAAGAAGAGTGAAGAGCTTAAGCTTGGGGAGGCTTACCTCCCCAGCATATTTCAAGAAGACTCAAGCATCTAAGCTTGGGGATGCCCAAGGCATCCCCTTCTTCATCTACAAATTATCAGGTCATCTCTAATGGTGCTATATTTTTATTGCTTCATGCTAGTGTACTCTTCCTTGGAGCGTCAGTGTGTTTTTGTTTTCAGTTTGTTTTGTTTTGCTGTGCTATACTTGTTGGATCCTAGTATTCATGTTTGGGAGAGAGACACGCTCCACTTTTTCATTAGAATACTCTTGTGCTTCACTTATACTTGTTGAGTATTCCTGTCTAGTTGCTGTTATTGCTGTTAGCTCTCAGTTTTTCATGTATCTCTTGTTAGAGCTTTCAGTTTCTTTTGAAGAAAGTACTCTCTTGCTTCACTTATATCTGTTTGGAGAGTTGTCAAATAAGTTGATTGGTGTTTGGTTGGACCAGAAAAATGCTATGCATGTGGTAGTGGTATAAAATGCTTACATGAATCTTTTTAGATCGTTGTCTTGAGTAATTTGATGCTTGCCAATTGTTTTGAGCTGTCAAGTAATTAATGTTTAAGCTTGTGCATCATGTAAGTAATGGCTATTAATGAAGAACTACTATAAGGATTTTCTGCTATAATAATCTGTTGCATAATTGGAAGTCCATAGTAGTCTAGATAATTTTTGGATGAAGGCTATGTGTTAACAAGGAAGACAGTGGGAGTCTATGGTTCGTCAAACCTTGTGTTTTATGTACACTCTTGCTATTCCAGTTGATAATGATGTTTGCTTATAATAACCTTGCTAGCCTAAACTCTGTACTAAGAGGGAATGCTTCTTGTACATCCAAAACCTTGAGCCAAATCCATGCCACCTGTGTCCACCATACCTACCTATTATGTGGTGTTTTCACCATTCCAAGTAAATTTCTTCATGTGCTATCTACTAACTACTCAAAACTGTTACATTTCCTTTTTGTGTCACTACTTGAAAAGCTCATAAGGACGTAGTAGTGAGATTTGTCATCTTCCATGCTAATTAATTTACAAGGATTGGCAGCTTCATCTGCTTCTCCACCTTTTATTTTGCATTAAAGAGCTGGTTAGTCCACCCTATAAATAAATAAATAGACACTCCTCCATGGTGAATGTTGGTGGGCACCCGAGGATTCGGTTAGCCATGGTTTGTGGAAAGTAAATGGTTGGGAGGAGTGTCACCAATAAGTGCTTGTTACAAGTGCAGTCCTAAAAACTCTCGGAACCGCTCTAAAAGTTAGTTAGCCATGGAAGATGACAAGTACCTGCTATTTGATTTGTTGACACCTGTATACACCATTACCTTACAAAACAATATTTTATGCTCTCTATATGCCTTCGGGAACTACAGCTCTAGCACATGATGTTAATCCCTGCTTCCCTCTGCGAAGGGCCATTCTTTTACTTTTATGTTGAGTCAGTTTTCCCACTTCTTTCTGTCTACTTAAGCAAACATCATTGTCAACTCCAGTATAACAGTTTTTACATAACTTTGTGTTTGGTTGATCATATTCTTTGCATTGACATTATCTATATGATATACATGTTGAAAGTTGAAGCAAAAGCTGAAGCTATTATCTTCCTTTGTGTTGATACAAACACTTTCATGTTGAGAATTATTGCTGCTGTGAACTAACTATTATGTTAGACTATTATATCTCTAAATGTTTTATAGTATTATTCATGAAAGTTTGCACTTGTGTGATCACTTATGTTTACTCTTTATTTACTTGCTTGCAAACTATAGACCATTGGCTTGGATCACTTCATTCAGATCATGTGCATTACATTGTTATTTGATCAAAGATTGTGTTGGTAGCATGTCACTTCAAAAATTATCTGTTTTTATCGTTTACCTACTCGAGGACGAGCAGGAACTAAGCTTGGGGATGCTTGATACGTCTCAAACGTATCTATAATTTTTGATGTTCCATGCTGTTATTATATCAATTGCTACATGTTTTGGTTACACTTTATATCATTTTTATGCATTTTCTGGGACTAACCTATTAACAAGATGCCACAGTGCCAGTTCCCTGTTTTCTGCTGTTTTTGGTTTCAGAAAATCTATTAAGGAAATATTCTCGGAATTGGACGAAACAAAAGACATCGTCAATAATATCACGAGGAGATCACGGAGTCCAAAGGGGAGTCGGAGCAGACCCACCAGGGGGCCACGCCACACTAGGGCGCGGCCCAGGGTGGGCCCGCGCCCCCTATGGCGTGGTGGCCCCCCTCGGCCACCGACGCCGCCTCTTCGCCTATATATTCTCCGCGACGCGAAAACCCTATTACGGTCGATCATATTCCACGAAAAGTTCCGTCGCGGCCGTCATCGTCAATCTCAGATCGGAGGAGTTCTGAAGCTCTTCCCGGCACCCTGCCGGAGGGGAGATCATCACCGGAGGGCTCTACATCACCATGCCTGCCTCCGGAGTGATGCGTGAGTAGTCCACCCCTGGACTACGGGTCCATAGCAGTAGCTAGATGGTTGTCTCTCTACCTTGTGCCTCCATGTTTAGATCTTGTGAGCTGCCTAACATGATCAAGATCATCTTATTGTAATGCTAGATGTTGTGTTTGCTGGGATCCGATGAATATTGATACCATGTTTATTCAAGTTGTTTATCTATGTGCTCTTGATCTTGCATGCTCTCCGTTGCTAGTAGATGCTTTGGCCAAGTAGATGCTTGTGACTCCAAGAGGGGGTATTTATGCTCGATAGTGGGTTCAGTCTCTAGATATCTGGATCAGTGACAGAAAGGTCTAAGATGGTAGATGTGCTGTTGCTACTAGGGATAAAACATTGGTGCAGTGTCCAAGGGCACTTGTATTGATTACATTACACACTTTACTTCATGCAATAATCTGTTGTTAGCAACTTAATACTGAAAGGATGCGGATGCTGCCTTGAAGGTGGATTATTTAGGCATAGATGCGGTTGGAATAACGGTCTATGTACTTTGTTGTAATGCCCAACTAGATTTCATAGTAGACATCTTGGCATGTATTGCATTGTTATGCCCTCTCTATTTGTCAATTGCCCAGCTGTAATTTGTTTACCCAACATGCTAGTTATCTGTTCTGAGAGAGACACCACTAGTGAACTGTGGACCCTGGTCCAATTTCCTCATACTGTTTACACAACCTGCTGCAATCATCTGTTTCCTGTTACTTGCTGTTTTTCCTGCTGTTTTCCACACCATACGTTTAACTCTTTGTTTCTGCAAGACCGGAGAGATTGACAACCTCTCTGTTTCGTGTTGGGCAAAGTTCTGGTTTGTGTCTGTGCAGATTCCACGTTGGTGCAAGCTCCCTAGCGCCAGGGGGAGTCAACATCAACAACCTTCCGATAGATCGTCAAGTCCTACTGGATTGATAACCTTGGGTAGATTATTCAAGGGAAAACTTCTGCTGTCTACATCATAACCTTCCTCTTGGGGTTCACCAACACGTAGCCATCAAGCTGTTTTCTGGCGCCGTTGCCGGGGAAGTACTCATCATCACCATCATCATCATCCTCAAATACTCTCCCGTCAACCAGGCACCAGTCCCGGCGGCACTTCTTGAGGGAAAACATCTTTAAAGTCCTTCAAAAGAGACAACAAAGAAGGAGGAAGGTTTGTGAAAGTGTTAGTCATAGAAACTTAACCCTTGCATATGAGCACATAGTGGAGGGTGGATGGGTTCTCTCTCAACTCCCTCATCTCTCTCTTGGTGGCAAATAGTGTAAGTTTTGTAGGGGCTCTCTTTGAAGTGTCACACTCGTTTGGCTTGTGGATCTCACTCACTTTATGGTGGGTCTCTCGCTCACCACTCATCTCACTTGACGAACGATCTTGTTGTGCCCTTGCAATAGTCTTGGCATTGTCGGCGATGACTTGACTTGGTGTCATGGGACGGAGGACGAAGGTCTTGTCGTTGTTCTTGAAGCTATAGTAGTTTGTCCTTCCATCATGCATAGCACCCTTATCAAATTGCCAGGGACGTCCAAGAAGTAAGTGACAAACGGTCATAGGCACAACATCACAATCCACGGTATCTTCATAGGCTCCGATCTTGAAGGACACTTGCACCATGTGAATAATCTTGACGGCTCCGGTATCACTCAACCATTGCACATGGTAAGGATGTGGGTGCTTCTTGAACTTCAAGTTGAGCTTATCACAAAGTTCCTTGCTCGCTAAGTTGTGGCAACTTCCACCATCTATGATTACCTTGATGGATTTTCCATTGATTCCCGCTCTTGTTTGAAACAAGTTGCATCTTTGGTCTTCTTCCACTTGAACATTGGTAGTTAAAGCTCTTGCCACAACCAAGGAGGGATTGTTGTCGCCATCACAATATATCTCACTTTCTTCTTCTTGAGCACTTTGCATTGTGGCGACCTTGTTCAAAGCATTATACTCATCTTCACTCATAGATTCATACTCTCCCATGTCATTGATGATCATGACCTTCTTGTTGGTGCACTCAAAGGATTTGTGCCCTTGTCCTCCACTTGTAGCATTGCAAGAGTCTTGTGCCGGACGAAGATCCTTGAGGCGCCTTGGTAGCGGGAGGTACTTTCTTGAAAGGTTGAGGCGCTTGAGTTGTCGATGTATAGACTCTTGTAGGACCTCGTGTGTTTGTTTGAGGAGGAGTTTGTGAAGGTGTAGGAGTTGACGAAGAAGGCTTGTTGGCGAAGAATGCCTTTGTGTTGAGATATTTGAGCTCTTCAAGCACGTGACGCTCGGCCTTTGAAGCTTGATGTACTAGCTCAACCAAGTTGGCATATGGTTGGAACTCCACAATCTTCTTGATTGGATAGTTGAGGCCATTCATGAAGTGAGCCATGGATTTCTCTTCGTACTCGTTGACATTGGCTCTCATCATGGAGATTTCCATCTCTTTATAGTACTCATCAACCGACTTCAACCCTTGCTTCAACTCTTGCAACTTCTTGTATAAATCTCTAGTGTAATGGCTTGGCACAAAGCGCTTGTACATTGTTTCTTTCATTTCAACCCAAGTGTCGATTGGTTGTTAGTGGTTAGCGACGCGGGCATCTTGTAGTTGTTCCCACCACAAGAGGGCATACTCTTCAAACTCCATCAAGGCTAGGCAACCTTCTTGTTGTCGGAGAAGCGTTGCACGCGGAAGATCTTGTCAACCTTGAGTACCCATGAGAAGTAAGCTTCCGGATCACTTGTGCCGTATAACTTGGGTATGTCAAAGCGAACGTTGGTCAAGTCATCATAATGGTCACGGTGGCCACCACGTGGGAATGCACGTCCACAACTCCTTCGATTGAGTTCATCACCATTGTGTTGGCTTGACTCGTTATCACTTGACTCGGAACGATGGTGTTGTTGACGATCATGTGGAAGCTCTTGACGAGGACGAGGATCATGTTGAGGAGGTAGCTCTTGTTGATGAATAGGTTGTTCGTTATTATTCGCATTGTCGTGATTTTGATGACGTGGCCTTGGAGGATGACGGGGGTGACGTCCTTGTTCATCAAAGTCATTCGCACCCGGTACGCCATTGTCATTAGCCAATGGATCATGATGATCACGTTGTTGCGGTGGTGGTGATGGTATGCGTTCGTGACGTTCATCATTTTGGTGAGGTTGTTCTTGATGCGCATTGGCATTGTTCACGTGAAGATCATGTGGTTGTTCAACGTTAGGAGGAGGTCGTTCATGGACGTCGCGCCTTGGGTCATGTTGACGTTCTTGTCGAGGTTCATGACGTCCATGACGTGCTTGTGTCGACCTTGAGGTGCTTCTTGTACGACTTGAGCGTGAAGAAGCTCGTTGTCGCACAAGGTTGTTGAGAGCTTCGGTCACCCGCTCCATAGATGCTTCTTGCGCATGCATGCGTTCGTTGAAGTTGTTCTCTTGAGCTTGTAGACGGCGCTCGTAGCGTCCTAAGCCATCACGAAGAAGGTGTCGAAGACCAACAAACTCCGTTTGTGTGACATAGCCATGATCACCGCGAACTCCACCATGAATTTCATCGTCCGAGCTTGAGCTTCCGTTTGTACTTCCCCTAAACATTTTCTCAAGAACAAGTGAGATGTGTGGTAAGGAAAAACCAAGACAAACTATATCCCAAGTATAATGTAGCTTGAGAGGAGAGAATCCGGTTCTAACACCCAACACACACACTTATGAGGATAGGAAGGTATGAAGTGGCGACGGAAATCAAGCAAACTCGGCGAAAAGCATATCGTCAAAGGTAGAGAAAATCCACAATGATCAAATTACCAAAGAAACTCCAACCACAAATGATGAAGAAACACACACAAAATCGAATGATGGGGTTGGGCGACCAAAGGGCGAGCACTCGAAGATAGACAACCTAACGAAGACTACGTGCTCAAATGTCACCCAACACAAGAGGGACGCTAGCTCAATTGCCTTTTGATGGGCAACGGATTTGCACAAGTGTTACACACTCACACTCACTTTGGCGGTTTCAGCTTTGTCGCAACCTACAAGAGATGATACTTGGCACTACTCATGTTCTTTTCTTTTTTTTTTTTGATTTTTGCTTTTTGATGATGATTCCTTCCACTTTTGCTAGTACCAAGATCTCTAACGATACTCACTCGCCAATACTTTAAGACAATCACTCGACAAGTGTAATGCCCCGCAATATCAAAGAGCTAGTCCGATAGGTCAAGGTGCGCGAAAGGAAGAAGGGTTCACAACGGATTACGATGCCGGAAAATGTCGAGTCCTTGGTGCCGTCTTTGCTTAGCGTTGATGACGCGATGCTGCGGAAGCTTGTCGATGTTGTAGACGTTGCACACACCGGAAAAGGACTCAAACAACAAAGGAGAATTGCCAAAACGAACCGAGGAAAAAGGAGGAAAAACAAATTTTCTAGGAAAACCGGCCTGGGGGCCGGCCTGGGCCGGCTGGGGGGCCGGTCGTGTCGGGTTGGGGTCCGGCCTCCGGCCCGGCCTGGGCCGGCTGTGGGGCCGGTTGAGCCTGGAGCTCGAAATCCGCGAATTTGGGCGGAAAGACGACGCGAAAAACCTCGATTTCGTGGGAAATTAGCAAAATTAAGGCTAGGAACGCAAACAAGGGTGGAGGGGGTCCTAAAGCAATAGATCCATGGATCAAAACTACAAAAAACTCATCAACTTGACCAAATCGCTCGAATCCCAAAATGGCTATTTTTGGTGGAAATTTTCGAATTTCTCAAAAACGAAGAAAAATTTGGTGGATTTTGGTGGAAACACAAATCAAATCCGTGTCAACCTAGAGCTCTGATACCATATGATGTAGGTTGGTCCCGATTTTCACGGATTTGTGCGGAGGGAACGATGAACACGATGAACAAGTGAAGAACACAGGAACACAAAGAGGGGAAAACTTGCAAATCAAAGATAACTAGCAAGTAGCAACTCAGCAAGATTCAATTGGTAACAAATCCCCTAGGGCAGCCCCCAATTCTCCTCTCCCAAGCACACCTTACTCTTAGGATTGTTTGTCCAATTGGTCAATCCAACCAATCCAATCTAGCCACTCTAAGAAGGAAGATTAGCAAGTAATCGCAACTACAAGAGGAAGCCTTGGTATCCACGAAGGGATCTTCTCCACAAGGGGAGGCTTTGGTTCATCTCCACAAGGGGAGGCCTTGATTCATCTCCATAGGACGAAAGAGACACTTTGAGAAGAAGGAGCAATGCTCTATTTTAGTTCCCAAATCATAGTCTAACCCTATATCTGGAGGGGAAGGGTTCTATTTATAGTCTAAGTCACGAGGTGGGTGAAAAGGTGGGGTACAAGGCCACACGGGCCCGTCAAGCGCGCAGGCTGAACGACTCAGGGAAACCGGCCATGGGGCCGGCCGAGGCTAGTGTGGAGGCCGGCCTGGGGGCCGGCTCGGGGGCCGGTTGGAGGACGGTCGCGTCTGGTGGAGGCCCGGCCCTGAGGCCGGCCCAGGCCGGCTGGGAGGCCGGCTGCCTCGGGCGGGTGCCCGGCCCTGGGTCCGGCCCAGGCTGGCTGGAAGGCCGGTCGAGTCGGGAGGCGGGCCGGCCTGTGACCCGGCCTAGGCCGGCCTGGAGGCCGGCCGTATCTGGTGGCAGACCGGCCCTGGAGCCGGCCCAGGCTGGCTGGGAGGCCGGCTCTTCAGTCTTTTCCGCTTCTTCTCCCTCGTCTTGCGTCATCTCTTGTCCATCTTCTTGGGTCTTCTCTTGGTCATCTTCTCCACTCCATTGTGGATCGTCATCAAGGTGGTTCCTGAGTATGCACAAAGTATTCGAATGAAGTAGCAACCCATTCAACGGTGTGTCGAGGTCACACATAGATAGGAGTGAATTCACCTTATCATGGAGAGCTTTGACTCTTGCCCTTGTCATTGGACCATTTGATGGTGTTGGTGTTGTGTGCCTAGGTTGCACTACATCAGAGGAGCAGAGGCGGCGGCAGGTGTATGCACCTGTATGCCAATGCATACCCAAGATTTCAGCAAAAAAAATTAAGTATATTTTCAGCCCAGCCCACGAAGGAGGAAGCGCACATGCAGCCCAGCCTAGCACGCATGACTCGCCCCAGCCTCTAGGTTCGCTCGCCGCTCGGTCAGTCTCGCACGCACGCACGACACTCCTGCTTCCTCTGCTCCCTGTTCCAGACCTGCCCTGTTCGTCGAGACGCAGGACGCATCGCCGCCAGCGGCCAGCGAGCCGATGTCAACCGCCCCCCGCGCCGGCGACCCTGGCGGCGGCGCCCCGCCCCCCGCGCCGGCGGCTCCCGGCCCCCCGCCCCGACCGGCCGCCCTGCCTATTCGCCCCCGCTCAGCGGCACCGAAGCAAAAGGTATGGCCTTGCTCGCTCCCAATTTTGGAATTTCTTGATTTTGCTCTAAATTAACAGATGCAAGTAGCCAAGTAGTCGATCTAATTTCCAGATGCAAGTATTTAAATTTGTATTTCTCTTGTTTTCCCAACGTATTTACATTTAGAGCAAAAAAAAAATTTGGGGATGCATACCCAGCCTTTAGTTCCTGGCGCCGCCCCTGGGGAGGAGGGGAGGTGGATTGATATAGTGGCCGAAGGGATCGATATAGTGTGTCGTCTCTTATTTTTTTGAAGCGAGAGGCAAAAGCTTTGCCCCTTATATTAATTAAGCAGAAGGTGCCCGGTTTATTATGGAAGAAACCGGGCGAAAACCATACAACAACACGACACAACCCACGGGGCGAAGCCCCACAACCACGAGAACCCACGACGCCGCACGACGCGGCCACCCACAGCCCAAGCTGCACCAGGTAAGCCACTCGCAGACCACGACCGCCGAAACCAACATCCGGGGCCGCCGCCCCGGCCTAAAAGACAACCGCTGCTGCCGCTGCCCAAGCAGCCCCGACAGCCTCGCCGCCAGCACCCCCTCCCGGGACCGCCGTCCCGACATAGCACCGCTCGCAACCGAGCCACGACGCCGCACGAACCAGCCACCCGTAGCCCAAGCTGCCCAAGGAGAGCTGCTCGCAGACCACGGACGTCGCACCAACATCCGGGGCCGCCGCCCCGGCCTAAAAGACAGCCGCAGTTGCTGCCGCCACACCAGCCTCGACTCCCTTGCCGCCACCTCCCGCAACCACAAGTCCCCCAGCCGGTCACCACTCCAAGAGCGACGCCCCCAAGGGGGAGCATGACACAGAGCGCCATCATCGCCCGATCCCGGAAGATCTAGGGTTTCCCCCGGAGTGGTCCGGGTGAAAGGCGAGCACCACGTCTCGACGGCATCTTCAAGAAGAGAAATGGCGCCCGAAGGCGTCGTTGCCGCCTGCCCGACGACAGCCGGAGCAGAGCTTTCGCTCGACGTGCATGCACCCTCTCACCACGAGACCGACTAGCCCATCAGCATCCACACCCCTCCACCACGCTCCTCCGCTGCCGGGCCGCCGCCCCGGCAACCTCCCGCCCGGCTCCGCAGCAGCCGGACTTCCAGAGTTGGAGGCGAAGAACCCTCAATCTTGCAGCCCGAGCTCCGCACCACGCGGAGGCACCGAGAAGAAGATGGACGACACCTCCGAGCACCACGCCGGAAGGAGAACCGACGCCTCCAACTCCGACCGCCGCACCGCCCCATAGCAGCCGCGACGACCGCCGCACACCCGCAGCCCCGGGGCCGCCGCCCCGGCATCCTCCGCTCCGGCCACGCCCCCGCTGCCTCCTCCTCTTCTCCGCGTGTGGAACCCGTGGAGCACCAGTGCCCAGCACCTCACGCTGCACCACCCCACAGACAGCACCAACGCGGCGCCGCCGTGCCACCGTCCCCTGCCCCACAAAGCCCACCGACGGCCACCTTGCCCACCACCACGGCAGCAGCTAGACATCACCTCACGACGTCTAGCACTTCCGCAAGAAGCATTGACGGCGAACTGCGCCCGTCAGATGCGGATGCGGCGCCGCTGCGCCGCCGTCCTCTCCGTGGCCACCACCGCCGGCGCCAGCCACGACGCACCACGCCCACCTGCCGAGCCCCCCGCCTCCCAGGAGCTCAGCGCTCCCCGACGCCCAGCGCAGCGACGAGCACGAACTGTCCGCCGCCCGCCGGCCCCGCCAGGCCCAGATGGAGCCCGACGAGGCCCAGAACCTGGGCGCGACCGCACGGACGGCGCCCTCGGCCTCGATGGCGCCCACGCACCTCACCGCCGCCGGAAGGCACCGCCGGCCACCAACCTCGCCCGAGCCCGCCGGCTCGGCCTCCCCGCCCCGACCGCCGCCGCCCCCCCGGGCCGGCCCACCATCGCCACTCGAAGACCACCCCCGCCCACCAAATTTTTTGGCAGCGAGGAGCGCCGCCACCGCCGCGGACGGATCCGGCGACGGCAGCGGCGGGGGTGCGCAGGATGGGGGGGGGGGCTCCCGGAGCCGGGGCTATATGCAGTTTCCAGTGACGCCACCAAAATGGCGTAAAAACTGTATATCGGCCGAAATTGTTCTACTAGTAGATTTTCCGGGATCCCCTAGATGCTCTTAGTAAGCAAATATGACCGTGAATACTTTAAGCTAGGCATATCACTGGAACGGTTTGCCCTCTCCAACATTTGCCAACTAAAGCTTTCTGCCTTTCGGATGGGTCGATGCATATCTGATGGTACATAGACTTGCAGATTTTTGTGAAGTCATGGGGTGGAAGAAGAAGATTGATTCTGATTGATCAACGCAAAAGGGGTGAGGAGTATACACAAGTGCATGGCACCTCTCTTCTGCTATCTTTGGGAGACGCCAGCACCTTTGCAACCCTTCTTTTTTTGGCAGGATGCATGTGTTTGGTAGAGAACTCCACACACAGGGGTTCGGCCATGGCCAGGAAAGGAACAGCCCAGCTGATGGATCTTGGCTGCTGCACTTTGACCTTGCTGCCATGGCAGCCGGCTCCTCCCAGATCCTAAATCCCCTGCTCTGCTGCGAGAAGCCCCATGCCGATTATGGATGGCAATGGGTAGGGTATGGGGCGGGCAGAGCAATACCATACCCATATCCGTGTAGTCAATGGGTATAAAAGTCTATCCATACCGTATCCACGGGTATAAAACTTCACCCGTACCCATACCCGACGGGTATCCATACCCATTGGGTACCCAACGGGTAGATCAAAGAGTACACAAGTTATTTATAATTTTACATTCATCGATAATACATTTATAAAAGAAAAACATTTATCCCAACTCAATACCATATATTTGAATATGTGACAATTATTTCAAATCAAATTGACAATTGATGACAATTTTAACATGGATTAACATTCTCATGAGAATAAATATTGCACCTTCACGGTTAAGTTATATAAACGGGTAGGGTATGGGTATACCCATGGATACGAGGTTATACCCGTACCCTACCCACGACTTAACGGGTAGGGTACTACCCATGGGTATAAAATTTTGCCCATACCCTACCCGCCGCGGGTACCGGTACCCACGGATAAAATTGCCATCCCTAGCCATGGCTTCCCATGGAGCAGATAGATCGGTTGCTTTTTTTTTTTTTTTTTTTTTTGCATTTAGATAGATCGGTTGCTGCTGTATCCGAAACGAAGATCGATGAGATTGATATGTGCACCAGTCTAGTCACTTAAGTCACACAATACTGAACCACTACAGTAGTAACACACAGCCGCCCGCCTTGCATGTGTACTGCTAGCTACTCGATCGTAGCTATGAATATGATCATGCATGTACTGTATGTTTTAATATGTTATGCGAACAGATGGACCGATCAGCGTCACGTCTCTGAGCGATGGAGCATGAACACGCACAGGCACCCTATAGAATAGCTAGGTCTAGCTAGGGTGTAGGGCGGCTTTGCGTCCGTGGTTTGGTTGGAACAATTTCGCGTGTGTGATTGCGTGTCGCTTTTCCTCTTTCAGGGCCGGTGCAATCACCTTGCTGCAGCAGCTGTACTTGACTAGTTGTGGCTGTGGAGGAGGATCGATCGACGGAGCCATGGAGATGGAGGGGCCTCCCTTCCCATCCCATCCCATCGGATGCTTGGCTTTGGTGGGTGCATGGTCGTGCCTCCTGGGTAATAGGGTGGATCGGCCATTGTACTAACGTTTTCAAGTGTACATAAGTGGCTTTGCTTGCAGGTCTGTGTGAGCACGTACTCAGCTATGCCTATGCGGTCCCTCCGTTCCGTAATATAAGATGTTTAAGGTTTACACGTGTATGTCTAAATTTATACTAAAAATAATGTACACATACACTAAAAAATGTCTACATACATGTGCATTCATGTGAATGTGAAAAAAGGCTAAAACATCTTATATTGTGGAACGGAGGGAGTATATATCAATATATGGAGCTTGACTGCTCGCACAATCATCAGTGAGTACTAAAGCACAATCCCCTGGAAATAGTAATGCAAGAACTGGTGATAGATAGATTCATGGTAGCATGAGCTTGAGCGTGCTCCTCTTATGGAAACATTGGAACCATGTAGGGGGCTCTCTTTTGGCACAGTACCATCCATCCATCCATCCATCTCCCATGCACCACCTGCAACTGCAAGCCGCACGGGCACGCTCGTGTTGCCTTGCTCCCCCGCTTGGCCGCTAGCTACCGCGCGCCCCTTTGCAAGCCAGAGAGGCCGGTACCCGTCGGCCACTACCCCACGGCGCCCGTACGACGCTCTTCCGCGCACGAACGCGCCACTGTGGCAGAATCATCATCGCTCAGTGGGCAAAGATTTGATTCCGCTAGAGCTTGTAGCAATGGCGAATCGATCCAATCCAACGTTGTTGGTTTTGGTTTCCCGGACAGGCAGTAATATGTACTATATGTTGACTATAATATCACACGCTTGCATGCATGGTGTACGAACACAGGTGCATGCGCAAGGGACGTGGTACAACTGCTAAGACTGCATGCTGCTCCCTCCCTTGCGTACGTCCATGCGGCCGTGCAAATATCACCCCACTGGCCACTGGATGCTAAGATTGATTCAACGCCCATCTAATTCAGCATCACCACTGGTTTTATCTTCTATACTCAAAACCATGCGTTGAAGGCCAGGGGTGGGTTGAATTAATAATCGGCCCTGTTTGGTTTGGACAAGAGCATGCATGCGTGCGTGCGCGCAGGGTTCACAGGCCGGCCGGCTGGGGCAGGGGCACAGTTGAAAAGAAAGGTGCCTGTAGGCGTTGCAGGGCTCATTCAGACACACACAGCACCGCCTACACTAGGAGCTTGCATCGCATGCATGTTTTGTCAAGGGAGGAGAGGCAGCCAGTCAAGCAACCCTGCCGCCGCCCGGCCGGGGCCTGTTTGCGTTCGTGCCACGAACCAAAAAATAAATTTATTCAAACACTTCACAAGAAAATATTACTATTACTCCCTAACAGATACAATAAACAAAGAATATTGTATGACACAGGTACATACATGTACACTCGGACGAAAAAGAGAGAGAAAGGTAGCAGAGCATTGCCGGATGGATGGATGTGTGTCCTTGCAACCTGCCCACGCACACATGTAGTGACATGCCATCCACACGTGCGGTGGGGACTCTTGACGCTTTGTTGAAAGCCATGAGACCCATGGCAGGCCATAGTGGGCAGCTGGGACAGTGATAACCCTAGCCACCCTACTGCGGTAGTAAGATCTTCTGCATGCACCTCTACAGCTCTGCTTTTACCGCTACCACACATCGGTAATAATTAAACGATTCATTTTGTGGTTATAGCTAGGGTGGTTGTGAGCAAACTCAGCGGACACACTACTCCCTCCGTATCAAAATATAAGACTCTTTTCTGCATATATATATATATAGGGAGCACCATCATCCAACCGTTGGATACACCATATAGGAAGCACAAAATGGTTTTCAATGCAAACGGCAGATTGTGACGTCGTCACACCGAGAGCACGAAAATCGTATGGGGTAGCTCATTCTCTCTCCTATCCATCTCCTTTAGACAATTCCACATACCCATGGAGAGAATTGTTGCATGGTGTTAGGAGAGAATTGTTGCATGGGGTTGGATCACGGTCTTGAAGGATTTCAACCTAGGGGACAGCTTGCATTGTACACTTAGGGGACAACGATAAACATCCTTCATTTTCGTTTTCAAAACTTGACTAGGCCCTCCCAATTCCGAGGTAGCAAACCCACCGTTCATACAAATTTGGGTCTTGCATTTCGTCAGATGAGATTGCAGATCAGCATATGTATATCTCGAGAGATCTGTCTTAGAGCTGAGCACTAGGGTCGCAGCAACCACTTGTTCTATTTTCAGTTCATCGCAAGATCGTTGCGACGCACATTCTAGATAAGTTTACTACAAATTTTCTATTACACTTGAGACTCGTTTAAGCACACGTATACGTATAGGTTGTTTTTGGGAACCCAACTTGCTCAACATAAAATTTCCCGCGTTAGACTTTCCTTACTTTCCACCATATTGTTATTTGGCATGGAATTTTTGAGTGTCCATGGCATGAAATTGTTGAGTGGCCATGGTGCTTGGGGACCGCACCCATCCACCACCGTTATGAAATTCACCTTTGGAAATGTCTTCAGGACATGGCCGGCTAGCGCATGCAGAGAGATGAATAAAAAATGTCCACCTTTTGATTTCACCTATGGAAATGGAATTGTCTAATGGATGTGGACGGCAACACATGCAATCTAACAAAAAAAATAGATGAAGCCTGCCGCCGTTGCATGCACATACAGCTTTCTCTAACCATGGATTCATCAAGGGAGCACGTGATCGCTCTATCCAACGGTGGTCACCGCATGCACCACTACCTCCATGGCATCAAATCCGGGTCGATATATATATATATAATTTACCTATATATATATAGATAGATATGTTTTAGTGCAACGTTGAATGAACCTTACACTAAAACAAGTGTAGATACATGTATGCAGAAAAAGACTATAAAGTATTATATTTTAATACGGAGGGAGTAGATATCACGTTCTGTGTATACAACCAAAACAGGTTATTCATTCTTTTCAAGAAACACGCCATAGAAACTCGTATCATTTTCATAAACCTAAGAGCATCTCCACCTGTATCCTCCAAATGACCCTCCAAAGGCCGAATGAGGGTTCGGACGCAAAAATTCGCTCACAACGGCACCCCTCAAGTGCTCGGCCCAAGCCAATTCGTGTCCGGCAACACCGAAAGGGCTCCCAAGTTTGGAGGCCCTCTCGGGGTGCCGGACATGGGGCGGGCATGTCCTGCGACAGGTCTGGCCCACCCGTTATACACATAACGCCGACGTGACCTGATTCATTCGCTCCCCACCCCTCCTTTTTTTGCTCTCGCCGGCGATTCACCTCATCGCCGCCACTCTCGTCGTCGCCTTCTTGATTCCCACCTCGGGGGCCAAGCCCCAACGCTCATGCAGGCCTGCTTGCCGCCACTCCCCGCCGGTCTTCGACCTTGTCTTGCGCATGCGCAACTAATTCAGCCCGGTACGCCTCTTCCTCCTTTCCACCCCGCACGCAAGATGTTCGACCATTCGTTCATAGGCTCATTTCAATGATTGTTCATTTTGTGGCCTTGTTCCATTGCTTTATTTCGTCCAAAAGGTTATGGACACCGGTCATGAGTTCATACTTTTTCAAATGATGGGGGAGGATGCCGCCCTTGCACCCGACGACGACGAGAATGATATGGTCATGGCCGCTATTCTAGATTTGGCAGTGGAGGTAGAGGCCGTGCCGAAGCATGGAAGATCAGCGAAGGGGCGGATGGCCAACAAGAATCGTCACAGAGCAACTGGGCACATACTCTTGTACACCGAGTATTTTGCCGAGAATCCAGCGAACTTACCTCATGAATTTCGCCGACGCTTTTGGATGAGCAGGGACGTGTTCAGCAGTATTGTGCATGGCGTTCGGGAATATGCTGATTGCATCGGCCTCCTTGGGTTTTCATCTCTTCAGAAGTGCACGGCTCATACGGTGCCTTGCTTACGGAGTTCCCGCCGATTCATTGGATGACTATCTCCGTATGTCTGAGTCCACCGCCGTCAAAGCCACCTACAGGTTTTGCAGGGCAGTTCTGAAAGTGTTTGGAGTGAAATATCTGAGATCACCAAATGAGGCCGACACAGCTCGTCTCTTGGCACAAGGCCGAGTGATACGTCTCAAATGTATCTATAATTTCTGATGTTCCATGTTGATATTATACCAATTGTTACATGTTTTATATACACTTCATAGCATTTTTATGCATTTTCTGGGACTAACCTATTAACAAGATGCCACAGTGCCAGTTCCTGTTTTCTGCTGTTTTTGTATTCCAGAAAAGCTAGTTTGGAAATATTCTCGGAATTGGACGAAACTTGGACAGAACCTCCTATTTTTCCAACACGAAGACGGAGTCCAGAGGAGACACGGAGGGGAGCCACGTGGCGCCCACACCATGGGGCCGCGCGGGCCCCCCTGCCGCGCCGTGGGGTGGTGTGGGGCCCTCGTGGCTCCGCAGCCGCCGCCCTTTCGCCTATTTATTTCTCCCGACGCGAAAACCCTTGAGACCGGAGCCATTATCCATGAACAGTTTCAGAGACGCCGCCGCCGTCAACCCTAGCTCGGGAGGGTTCAGAAGCTCTTCCCAGCACCCTGCCGGAGAGGGGAATCATCACCGGAGGGCTCTACATCACCATGCCTACCTCCGGAGTGATGCGTGAGTAGTTCATCCTTGGACTACGGGTCCATGGCAGTAGCTAGATGGTTGTCTCTCCACTTTATGCTATCATGTTTAGATCTTGTGAGCTGCCTATCATGATCAAGATCATCTTATTGTAATGCTACATGTTGTGTTTGCTGGGATCCGATGAATATTGATTACTATGTCAAGTTGATTATCAATCTATCTTATATGTTATTTATGATCTTGCATGCTTTCCGTTACTAGTAGATGCTTTGGCCAAGTAGATGCTTGTAACTCCAAGAGTGAGTATTTATGCTAGATAGTGGGTTCATGCCTCCGGTAATCTGGGAGAGTGACAATAACTTCTAAGATTGTGGATGTGCTGTTGCCACTAGGGATAAAATAACCGATGCTTAGCTTAAGGGTACGCCGTTAGGTCTAATGCATTTGTTTACTTTACGCACATTACTTAATGCAATTATCCGTTGCTTGCAACTTAATACCAACGGGGAACTCGGTATGACAACCTGGTGGTGGATTATTGGTCATAGACTTTGTTGGATAACGGTCTATGTATTTTGTCGTAATGCCCACATGAATATCATAGTAATCATCATGTCATATATATGCATTGTTATGCGCTCAATATTTTGTCAATTGCCCAGCTGTAATTTGTTCACCCAGCATGTTAGTTATCTGTTATGTAGAGACACCACTAGTGAACTGTGGACCCCGGTCCATTCTTTTACACTGATAATACAACCAACTGCAAACACTGTTCCTTTTCATTCTCTGCAATTTACTACTATTTTCCACACCATACGTTTAATCCTTTGTTTTCAGCAAGCTGGTGAGATTGACAACCTCACTGTTTCGTTGGGGCAAAGTAGTTTGATTGTGTTGTGTGCAGGTTCCACGTTGGCGCCGGAATCCCTGGTATTGCGCCGTGCCATATTCCGCCACCAACAACCTTCAGAAGTGATTTCTTGCTCCTACTGGTTCGATTAAACCTTGGTTTCATACTGAGGGAAACTGCTGCTACACTACTTCATACCTTCCTCTTGGGGTCTCCCAGCGAACGTGTGATCCACGCAATCAAGCTCTTTTTCTGGCGCCGTTGCCGGGGAGAAGAAATATTTCTGAGAGCTCCTCTAACTCCCTGCAACAGCTCTTTTTCTGGCGCCGTTGCCGGGGAGTGGAAGCACTTCGGTTCAGAAATCTCCTTACTTCCCCTTCCACACGCCAGCTCTTTTTCTGGCGCCGTTGTCGGGGAGCAAGAGGATTTCTGCAAGGGGAGTTTCACGCTTCCAATCTCTTTACTTCGTTATTGTCTTGCTTAGTGAAAGTGCATGTGTTGCACCATGTGTGGTTTTGGTAATTAATGACAATCCTTATGGACTAATGTTTGCTTTGAGATATACTTGTAGATCTTGTCCATAGGAAAAGATTGGAGTTCATGTGTTGGACTCTAGAAGATTACATGATGACCAAGGGTTTATATGAAGAATGGTCATGAGAAGAGTTGAGCCTATTGCATGCATGGCTTGGAAAAGAAGATTGAGTGAAATTCATGTTTATCTCCAAGCCATCATCCATATCAAGAGAAGAATATGAAGCGCAAGTGGATACATGAAGACGGAGCTTAGCGAGGCTCTCCCATAATGGTGTATGGGGGAGCATTTGGAGATGTCTTCATCAAGCATGTGCTAGCCAGCGCATATCAAGAAAAGTGGTTCACTTGAAGAGATCAAGATCGTCATCATCTAGCTCAAGTGGAATGCGCAAGGCAAAGGTATGATCTTGATAGGGTTTCTATTTTACCGGTCTCATGGTGTTAGTGGGAGACCGGGTTATAGGATAGATGCCGTACTATCAAGAGGGCTCTCAAGTGAGTAACTTGATCGCATCTTTGTGGAGAGCTCAAACCTTTGCATACTTGGCATATCATTCTTTCTTGGTTCTTATTTGGCTTTTATCCATGTGAGAATTTAGAGCTTGTGTTCATCTCCATACCAAGCTCTAGTTCATCAAAAACGGATTTCATATGATCATCTTGTGATGTTTTTGATGTTGGAGGTTTTACCGGTTTCTATTTTGTAGAGAGGTCAAACTCTCCTCTTGTGTTCTCCTCCTCACATGATGGACTATGATGTTTCTCTACATAATCTTGAAGGGCTATTCGTTGCGATTCCAACGAGCCCAAGAACATTGAAAACGGAGTCCGGATGAAAACTTGTTGCATTCTGGCTTTGGAAATATTATCGGTCCACCTTCGAGATAAGGTCCACACCTCCCATGAGTGGTATCTCCTCTATATTTGTGACCCTTAATATTTCTCCTTGTCATTACCTTTCCAACGCAATTGGATTCACCTCATTTGGAGTTCGTATGAGAAAGTTCTTGCAGTTTTAGTTCTGATGTTTCACTGCTTTCTGGCCGGAGTATCCGGTCTTCTGGACCGGAGTCTCCGGTCCTTGGGGTTCCCTGTAGAAGTTTCTGGAGCTTTTCAGACCGGAGTTTCCGCACCGGCCGGAGTTTCCGGACCCGTGGTCCGGAGTCTCCGCCCCAGACAAGTTTTTTGAATCGAAGAACTTCCCACGACGGCGCGTGCGGTATTGGGTCCGGAGTTGCCCCGGAGTAGGTCCGGAGTTTCTGGCCCTACCGGAGTTTCCGTCCTCCAAGACCGGAGTTTCCGGCCTGCTGAGAAGATGAGCATCGCGGCGGCAGCCGCTGTTTCGAGACCGGAGTTACCCCGGAGTCAGTCCGGAGTTTCCGCCTAGTCCGGAGTTTCCGGCCTCCCCGACCGGAGTCTCCGGACTTAGTGGACAGAAAACGGCTAGTTTTTCTAGAGGGGTATAAATACCCCTCCACCTACCTCCAGCTCTTGAGCTCTGCCCAGCACGATTTACATTCTCTCTCCTCCATTGGTGCAAGCTCAAAACTACAAGATCTCCCAATCCCTCCACCCAAACTCGTTGATCTTTGGAGGATTGAAGGAGAAGACCTAGATCTACATTTCCACCGAGCCGTTTCTCCTCTAAGTGAGTGGAACCCTTTCGATCTAGTTCTTGAAGTTCCATTTGTTGTGTTCTTCTTTGTTCTTCCTCTCTTCTCCCCCCACAAGCATTTGTTGCTTTTGGTGGGATTTGGGAGTGAAGGACTTGAGCACTTCTTGTGTTCTTGCCTTTGCTTTTGTGCATAGGTTTGCCTTTGCTTTTGTGCATAGGTTTGCTCTCTCCACGAGGATTCGTGGAAGTGAAGATTGTGAGCTCGTTACTCTTGGGTCGTTGGACCCTAGACGGTGTTCTTGTGACCTTTTGTGGTCAAGGCCTTTTGTGGCTAGTTGGGACCTTTTGTGGTCCACTTGGGAGCTCCCAATCCTTTTGTGGGTTGTGGCTCAAGATTGTTGTAAGGGACTCGATTTCCGCCCAAAAGGAAATCAATAGTGGAAGGTGAACCGAGCTTTTGTGCGAGGTTCATCGGAGAATAGGGTGAGGCCTTTTGTGGCATCTTGAGTTTGATACTCACACCCCTCCAACGAGACGTACTCCCCTAAAAAAGGAGGAACTCGGGAATACATCGTCGTCTCCACGTGCCTCGGTTATTTCTATACCCGAGCTCTTTACTTATGCACTTTACATTGTGATAGCCTTCGAGCTTGAAGTATTATATCTTGCTATCACCTTGTTACTTGTCTTGCTTAGCATAAGTTGTTGGTGCACATAGGCGAACCTAGTTTATTTAGGTTGTTGGCTTGTTAATTAAACACCTAGTTTTATTCCGCAATTAGCAAGCCTAAACCGGAAAAGTTTTTAAACGCCTATTCACCCCCCCTCTAGGCGACATCCTTGTCCTTTCACTTAGTTTATTTCTATTTTGTCTGGATTGCTTTATTTATGAAAAACACAAAAAATTAGTTAATTTTATTTTCAAGTTGTTATCTTTCTGTTTTGTTTCAATTTTGCTAAAATGAGTACCCCTGAGAACACTAAGTTGTGTGATTTCACTAGCACGAACAACAATGATTTCATTAGTACACCTATTGCTCCACCTGCTTCTAACGCAGAATTCTATGAAATTAAACCTGCACTTTTAAATCTTGTTATGAAAGAGCAATTCTCTGGTGTTAGTACTGATGATGCTGCTGCTCACCTTAATAATTTTGTTGAACTTTGTGAGATGCAAAAGTATAAGGATGTAGATGGTGATATTATTAAACTGAAACTTTTTTCCTTTCTCTTTGAGAGGACGTGCTAAAGAATGGTTGCTATCTTTGACTAGAAATAGTATTGATTCATGAACTAAATGCAAAAATGCTTTCATAGGAAAATACTATCCTCCTGCTAAAATTATATCTTTGAGAAGTAGCATTATGAATTTCAAACAATTTGATAATGAGCATGTTGCTCAAGCTTGGGAGAGAATGAAATCATTGGTAAAGAATTGTCCCACCCATGGACTGACTGCTTGGATGATCATCCAAACCTTTTATGCAGGACTAAATTTTTCTTCAAGAAACCTATTGGATTCGGCCTCTGGAGGTTCCTTTATGTCCATCACTTTGGGTGCTGCAACAAAACTTCTTGATGATATGATGATAAACTATTCTGAATGGCACACCGAAAGAGCTCCACAAGGTAAGAAGGTAAATTCTGTTGAAGAAACCCTTCGTTGAGTGATAAGATTGATACTATTATGTCTATGCTTACAAATGGAAAGATGCATGTTGATCCAAATAATGTTCCTTTAGCTTCTTTGGTTGCTCAAGAAGAGCATGTTGATGTAAACTTCATTAAAAATAATAATTTCAACAACAATGCTTATAGGAATAATTTTGGTAATAACAATTATAAGCCCTATCCTTTTAATAGTGGCAATGGTTATGTTAATTCTTATGGTAATTCCTACAACAATAATAAGAGTGTACCCTCTGATCTTGAAGCCATGCTTAAGGATTTTATTAGTACACAAACTGCTTTCAATAAATCTGTTGAGGAAAAGTTTGGGAAAATCGATGTTCTTGCCTCTAAAGTTGATAGTCTTGCTCTTGATGTTGATTTGTTAAAAATTGAAACTATGCCTCATGATGTTAAAGAGAGCAAAACTCTCAATGCTATACAAGTTAAAATTTATAATAATGTGAGGATGTTAGCTGATTTACATGCTAGGTGGGCAAGAGAGGATGAAATTGCTAAAAAGAATAGTATTGCTAGAGTTTATACTATACTACTACTGAAAATGCTGTAAACTCAAGTGTTAACAAACCTCCTACTATCAATGGTAAAGTAATTGGTGTTGGCAATGTCTCTACTTCTGTTGCAAAACGTTTAAAATTGCCTAAAAACACTGAAACTGTTCCTGATAAAAGTGCTGAAATTTTTTCGAGATGTGGGAGACAATGGTCCTATTACTTTTGATAATAATGATTTTGATTTTGATGGTTGCAATATTTCTGAAGTAATTAAGTTGTTGCAAAAGCTAGCTAGAAGTCCTAATGCTAGTGCTATAAACATGACTTTTACTGAACATATTACTAATGCTCTCATGCAAGTTAGGGAAGAGAAATTAAAACATGAAGCTTCTATCCCTAGGAAGTTAGAAGATGGTTGGGAGACCATCATTAAAATGAAGTTGAATGATATTGAATGCAATGCTTCTTGTCCTATTGTTTTGGGAAGACCTTTTCTTAGAACTGTTGGTGCTATTATTGATATGAGAGAGGGAATATTAAATACCAATTCCCACTCAAGAAAGGTATGGAACACTTCCCTAGAAAGAAGATGAAGTTACCTTTTGATTCTATTGTTAGAGCAAATTATTCTGTTGATGCTTCATCGTTGGAAACACTTGATTCTTACTTTCTGCGCCTAGCTGAAAGGCGTTAAAGAAAAGCGCTTATGGGAGACAACCCATTATTTTATTTCTGCAATTTTTCTTTTTTTGAGTCAAGGAGTTGTTTACTTCTGTAACAATTCCTTTGTATCTTTATTTTATCGCATTGTTGTGCCAAGTATTGCCTCTAATAGGAAGATGATGCTAGATTTGGATTTCTGCGCAGGAACAGATTTCTGCTGTTCACCGTTTTAATTCTGTAAAATCACAGAAAAATTATTTAAATCTGAAATTTTTTGTGCGTGATCCTCAGATATGTACGCATCTTTCGTTAGTTTAAAGTTTTTCGATCTGAGCAACGTAAGTGCCTCGAAAAAATTCGTCTTTGCGGACTGTTCTGTTTAGACAGATTCTGTCTTTTATTTTTCGCATTCTCTCTTTTACTAGTGTTGAGTGGAATTCTTTTTTAGGGTGAAGAGCTTCACATAACATCAGTGGCAGTAGCTAATGTTAAAAGTAACGGTCATGTTTGTGTCCTTATAGAACATGTGAGTTTTTGATTGTGCACTAACCCTCTAATGAGAATTACTTTGAGTTTGGTGTGGCGGAAGTTTTCAAGGGTCAAGAGAGAAGGATGATATAATGTGATCAAGAAGAGTGAAGAGCTTAAGCTTGGGGATGCTCCCATGGATCACCCCAGCATATTTCAAGAAGACTCAAGCGTCTAAGCTTGGGGATGCCCAAGGCATCCCCTTCTTCATCAGCAACTTATCAGGTCATCTCTAGTGAAACTATATTTTAATTCTTTCACATCATATGTGCTTTACTTGGAGCGTCTGTGTGCTTTTATTTTCAGTATTTTATTTTTCTTATGGTCAACTTGATTGGACCCCAGCATTCTTGATTGGGAGAGAGACACGCTCCGCTTTTTCATATGAATACTCCTATTCTTCACTTATACTTGTTGAGTATTCTTATCTAGCTATTGCTATGCTTTTAGCTCCTGTTTTTCATGCATCTCTTATTCAGAGCTGTTAGTTCTTTTAAAGAAAGTACTCTCTTGCTTCACTTATAATTGTTTGGAGAGTTTATGTTGAAATAAATTGATTGGTGTTTGGTTGGAACAGAAAATGTTGCATGTGGTAGATGGTATAATGGAAAAAGCTTACATATTCTTGTAGATCATGTATTGGATAATTTGATACTTGTCAATTGTTTTGAGTTATCAAGTAGTTCATGTTTAAGCTTTTGTATCATGTAGTTAAAACCTATTAATGAAGAACTACCGTAAAGCTCGTTGAAATTTGGTTTGCATGATTGGTATCTCTAAGGTCTAGATATTTTCTAGTAAAAGGGTTTGGTTAACAAGGAAGACAGTGTAGAGTCTTATAATGCTTGCAATATGTTTTCATATAAGCCTTGCTGTGTCGGTTGATATCCTGTGTTTGCTTCAAATAACCTTGCTAGCCTAAACTCTGTACTGAGAGGGAATGCTTCTCGTGCATCCAAAACCTTGAGCCAAAATCCATGCCATCTGTGTCCACCATAACTACCTATATGTGGTATTTCTTGCCATTCCAAGTAAATTTTTCATGTGCTACCTTTAAACTATTCAAACTTTATTACTCCTATTTTGTGTCAATGTTTACCAAGCTCATGAGGACGGGGTGGATGTCTTTATGTCAACTGTCAAACAGACTTTACCACCGGACTAGCGGCATATACATCCGCTTATCCATTAATTTTGCAAAAAGAGCTGGCAAATGGGGTGCCCAGTCCCAATTAATTACAACTTTAACCGCTTAATTCTCTTCACATTTTTGCCCTGATTTATCAGTCAAGCAATGACAAACAGTGAAATATCTGCATGTGTAAACAAAAGAGAAAGAGGGATGATCTGCCTTGCTGGTAGAAATAACGTCCTTCATGGGAGCCGCTCTTAAAAGTCTGGTTGGCAGGGGTCATATTGTACTTTCCATTTTCTGATTCGTTGACAATTAACAAACACCTCTCAAAACTTATTTTTACTCTCTATATGATTTCAAAAACTTAAAAAGCTCTAGCACATGATTTAATCCCTGCTTCCCTCTGCGAAGGGCCTTTCTTTTACTTTTATGTTGAGTCAGTTTACCTACTTCTTTCTATCTTAGAAGCAAACACTAGTGTCAACTTTGGTGCAACAATTTTTATATGCTATATTGCACTTATTATATGCTTTGTGTTGACAAATATCCATGAGATATATATGTTGAAAGTTGAAAGCAATTGCTGAAACTTAAATCTTCCTTTGTGTTGGTTAAATACCTTTTACTTAGAATCTATTGCTTTATGAGTTAACTCTTATGCAAAACTCTTTGATGCTTGTCTCGAAAGTACTATTCATGAAAAGTTTTTGCTTATATGATTCAGTTGTTTGCTCATTATCTACTTGCTAGCAAACTATAGACCATTGACCTGGATCACTTCATTCATAACATGTGCTTTACATATTATTTGATCAAGATTATGATTGTAGCATGTCACCTCAGAAATTATTTTGTTTTTATCGTTTTACCTACTCGAGGACGAGTAGAACTAAGCTTGGGGATGCTTGATACGTCTCAAACGTATCTATAATTTCTGATGTTCCATGTTGATATTATACCAATTGTTACATGTTTTATATACACTTCATAGCATTTTTATGCATTTTCTGGGACTAACCTATTAACAAGATGCCACAGTGCCAGTTCCTGTTTTCTGCTGTTTTTGTATTCCAGAAAAGCTAGTCTGGAAATATTCTCGGAATTGGACGAAACTTGGACAGAACCTCCTATTTTTCCAACACGAAGACGGAGTCCAGAGGAGACACGGAGGGGAGCCACGTGGCGCCCACACCATGGGGCCGCGCGGCCCCCCTGCCGCGCCGTGGGGTGGTGTGGGGCCCTCGTGGCTCCGCAGCCGCCGCCCTTTCGCCTATTTATTCTCCCGACGCGAAAACCCTAAACCCGAGCCATTATCCACGAAAAGTTCCAGAGACGCCGCCGCCGTCAACCCTAGCTCGGGAGGGTTCAGAAGCTCTTCCCGGCACCCTGCCGGAGAGGGGAATCATCACCGGAGGGCTCTACATCACCATGCCTGCCTCCGGAGTGATGCGTGAGTAGTTCATCCTTGGACTACGGGTCCATGGCAGTAGCTAGATGGTTGTCTCTCCACTTTATGCTATCATGTTTAGATCTTGTGAGCTGCCTATCATGATCAAGATCATCTTATTGTAATGCTACATGTTGTGTTTGCTGGGATCCGATGAATATTGAATACTATGTCAAGTTGATTATCAATCTATCTTATATGTTATTTATGATCTTGCATGCTTTCCGTTACTAGTAGATGCTTTGGCCAAGTAGATGCTTGTAACTCCAAGAGTGAGTATTTATGCTAGATAGTGGGTTCATGCCTCCGGTAATCTGGGAGAGTGACAATAACTTCTAAGATTGTGGATGTGCTGTTGCCACTAGGGATAAAATAACCGATGCTTAGCTTAAGGGTACGCCGTTAGGTCTAATGCATTTGTTTACTTTACGCACATTACTTAATGCAATTATCCGTTGCTTGCAACTTAATACCAACGGGGAACTCGGTATGACAACCTGGCGGTGGATTATTAGTCATAGACTGTTGGATAACGGTCTATGTATTTTGTCGTAATGCCCACATGAATATCATAGTAATCATCATGTCATATATATGCATTGTCATGCGCTCAATATTTTGTCAATTGCCCAGCTGTAATTTGTTCACCCAGCATGTTAGTTATCTTTTATGGAGAGACACCACTAGTGAACTGTGGACCCCGGTCCATTCTTTTACACTGATAATACAACCAACTGCAAACACTGTTCCTTTTCATTCTCTGCAATTTACTACTGTTTTCCACACCATACGTTTAATCCTTTGTTTTCAGCAAGCCGGTGAGATTGACAACCTCACTGTTTCGTTGGGGCAAAGTAGTTTGATTGTGTTGTGTGCAGGTTCCACGTTGGCGCCGGATCCCTGGTATGCGCCGTGCCATATTCCGCCACCAACAACCTTCAGAAGTGATTTCTTGCTCCTACTGGTTCGATTAAACCTTGGTTTCATACTGAGGGAAACTGCTGCTACACTGCTTCATACCTTCCTCTTGGGGTCTCCCAGCGAACGTGTGATCCACGCAATCACCAAGCAAGGGGATTTCTGGGGATACTTAGAAGAAGCATCGATTGCATGCATTAGAATTGGAAGAACTGTACGATCTTTGGATTTGGGATGCATTTTTCGCCACGGCCGGTGCTCACAATGACATCAATGTGCTCCAATGCTCCCCGGTGTTTCTCAAACTTTGTCAAGGCCTAACTCCACCATGCAACTATGTGATCAATGGCCTTGAGTACGACATGGGATACTACCTTGCCGATGACATCTATCCTACTTAGTCAACATTTGTGAAGACAAACTGTAACCCTGTCGTCGAGGCAGATTGCCATTTTGCAAAGAGGCAAGAGGTTGTCTGCAAAGATGTGGAGCGGGCATTTGGTGTGCCCAGGCCAGGTTTGCCGTCATACGCTACCCTTGTCTTTCATGTTCACTAGATCAAATGTGTGAGATCATGAGTGCTTGTGTTATCATGCACAACATGATCATTAAGAGTGAGCATGATACGAGGAAGCCATTGATCAACGACGTGTTTGATTTCCAGGGGCCTATGTCCCATCCACAGCCAGGCGTGCTGACACAATGTTCAGAATTTGTTGTCATACATCAGGAAATTCATGATGGAACAAGGCACGCGCAGCTGCACAACGACCTCGTGACACACTTGTGGGCGATCAAAGCAACCAACGTCCCCAATCAGGCGACGCCAGTTTGATATTTCCATGTCATGTTTTAAACTTGAATTCGTGTTTGAACTTTGTGTTCGTATTTGAACTTAGCAAGAACCACTGCACTTGTGTTGTAATAATTTATAAATTTTCTATATTTGAATTCGTATTGAACTTTGCAAGAACCACCGCCGATGTGGTTTTACAAGTTATTTAGATGAAACTAAAAAAAGTTGGGGTGTTGGTTTGGGGGGCACTGCTGTGGGCTGCACCCTCCATCAGGCCGAATATGTGTCCGGCACCCCCCAATTGGGTCTCAATTGGAGGGGTGTCGGACACGAGTTTCGAAGGTGCCGGTGGAGATGCTCTTACTTTGGTTTGCTAACAAGTGGGCCCTGTCACAGCGAATCAAAGGCAGTATTGCCCACGTCAGGGTTGTCCGTCCAACACATGTAGTCTTACAACTCACTCATGGGTTACTTAGTGATCTCACAACACTAGGTAGAATACACCCTACTCGACTAAGGAAACTACTCGCCACCATCTACTATCTACGGTCTGCCAGCCCTCTCTCTAAAGCGTTTGTCTCAGATCAGTCGTACCCTTCGGCGAAGGCCAAAATCGGCTTTCAATTTCTCTTTGATTTTCACCGGTTTTAGCGAAGCACCGCCGATGAAGGGCACATTCTTTTTGGTTCCTCTTGATGCACCACAACATCAGGATCATCATTGTCTAGACGCCCCGATGGTCCCAACATCGCACGCTCCTGCTAGTTCACCATATTGTTAGGTCTATGTCGAAGTTCAACATCCACTCCATGAGATTCCAGTCCCGCAGGATAGCGAGACATGCCTCCCGAGCCATGAAACTATGAAGCCAGTGGTGTGCACAAGGACTATTGAGTGCACAAGGTATATTGAATTAATGCACTAGCCAATTATTTCAATAGTCCGAACTGATAGAAAGGGCTAGACTATATATTTCAACAAGGGGCATGCGTTCGGATGCGGTATACCACGACAGTTAAGTCTGTCAGTCGTCCAACACCTAACCTTGGCTACCAACCACACAAACAACTTACAAGGTGCGGAAAATGGTCGCGCTGGTGCTTGCCACCACACAAACGGCCAATCCAAAACAAGCAATATTGGTCATTTCATAGATTAGTGGAGGTAGCTGCCTCAAATATGGATGCAACGTCCCTTGGGACTTGAGTGTTGAACTTGGCCCACAACTTGCCATCGTTCGTTCGCCTTAACCGTAGCCATCTGGTTCGGAGAGTGGTGTTTAGGTATCTAAAGTTCAGAAAACAAGGGCACCCCTCCCCCCCCTCATAGAAGTTGGGGAACAAACCTTGTCCCACGCGCCACCCAGCAGGACCCGCCATTCGTATCCTTCCTTCCCGTACAAACGAAGCCATGGCACATACCTCGATCATCCTGGATAGATTTTTTTTCCAGGGGGTAATGAGACATCATTGCAAATAAAGAAATTGCCGCTAGGGTGGCCTTTACCAGAGCAAGCCACCCCCACGCCTGAGGAAGGACACCCTCCATGTGCTCATCTTTGATGACCCACAAGTGTAGAGGATCTATCGTAGTACTTTCGATAAATAAGAGTGTCGAACCCAACGAGGAGTAGAAGGTGCTGATAAGTAGTTTCGAGCAATACTGAAGTGCTAATATAGAGGCAGTAGGAGCTCTTTCCTACTGTCATAAACGTTAAAAAAAAAAGTAGTTTCGAGCAAGGTTTCACTGTAAATACTAGCAAACAGGTTTTTACGGGGTTTTGATATAACAGATAAATAAAGTGCGAGTAAATAAAATACAAGTAAATAAAAGAGAGCAATAATAATTGCAGCGAGTGGCCCAATCCTTTTTAGTACAAAGGACAAGCCGGTTGTTTTACTTATGATTACCAAACGTTCCTGAGGACACACGAGAGTATTGTCAAGTGCTTTCGCTTCATACCGCTTATTAATCTTCAATGTTTTGATAAGTATTGTGTGGGTGAACCTATGCTAGTGCACCGCCCTTACTTGAGCAAATACAAACTCGTGATTACACCCCTTGCAAGCTTCCGCGAATACAAGGAAGTAATTAAGATAAATCTAACCACAACTTTAAACTCTGAGATCCTACGCTCCCTCGTGCACTAGCTTATCAACGGGGGATTAGGTTTCTGTCACTCCGGCATCCCCACAATAAGCAAACTAAATACACCATGCATTCCCCTAGGCCCATAAAGGTGAAGTACCATGTAGTCGACGTTCACATGACACCACTAAAAGAATGACACCACAACTTAAATATCAAATCATTAAATATTACTCAACATAATTCCACTACTAGCGACAAGACTTCTCCCATGTCCTCAAGAACTAAACGAACTACTCACAAGACATCATATGGATCATGATCAGAGATGATATAATGAATGATAACAATATGAACATAAACTTAATTCATCGATAAAACTAAATAGCATCAACCACAAGTAGTAATCAACACCAGGAGAGTATCCCCAATGAACTAGACAAAGTACAGCCCTAGATGTTACAACGGAACGAAGTGTAGCGGTGGAGATGACGAAGATGATGATCCCGATGAAGACTGGAGCAATGGCGGTGATGATGGCGATGATTTCCCCCTCCCGGAGGGGAATTTCCCCGGTAGGTTTCTCCCAGCCGGAGAGCTTTTCTATCTCTGTGGTTTCCTCCTCATAGAGGCGGCGAAAAAATTATGCGAAGTCTGTCCTCGGGATTTTTAGGTCAAGACGGAGTTTTATGCCGAAGGGGGTCGCCAGACGTGGGCCAGTGGAGATGATGGTGATGGCGGTGGAGATGATGAAGATGATGATCCCGATGAAGCCTGGAGCGATGGCGGTGATGATGGCGATGATTTCACCCTCCCGGAGGGGAATTTCCCCGGCAGATTTCTCCCTGCCGGAGAGTTTTTCTCTCTCTGTGGTTTCCGCCCCGTAGAGGCGGCAGAAAAATTATGCGAAGTCCGTCCTCGGGATTTTTAGGTCAAGACTGAGTTTTATGCCGAAGGGGGTCGCCAGACATGGGCCAGGGGGGCAAGCGGGCCCGCGGTGCGGCTAAGGGGTGGGCCGCGCCGCCAGGTCGCCTGGTGCCCTCGTGGCACCCCTCTGGCTGCTCTTCTGGCCTCCTGCCTGATTTTCTGAGGAAATTAATCCTATAATATTTTGGCGATTTTGGGAGCTTCGGAAGTATGTCCTCCTGACGATGCCATTTTCAGCTGAATCCTAACTCCGACAGATAATTCCCGGGTAATTGTAAAACATGCAAAATAAGATAAAATAACATAAGTATTGTAATATAATATGAAATATATATGTGAATAAGAGTAAATTATGATATAAAATAGTGATGCAAAATGGACATATCAATCTTTTTTTTCCACGAAGTCTTACCCAGTTGCGCCGCTGTCATCCGTCTCGTGCTTAGGGGAATACCTAGTTAGGCGCATTGGAATGTCATGACCTAGCACTGGATTTCCCACTGAACATTTTCATCCTTCTACAAACTGCATCTAATCAGGTGCGCCAAACTTATAGAGAGATTTACTCGTAGACCAGCTTCTCCAAAGTTACCGTACCAAGGATCCCCGCACAAGTGTGCACATCCTACCAGGCGCGACAGATGAAAATCACCACGTTATATGCATACATGGACAGTCAGGTTTTGTCCGTAGGAAAAGCTTGAAGTTCATGTGTTGGATTCAAGAAGATTATATGATGATGAAGGTTCTATTCAAGGGTTTATATGAAGAATGGTCATGTATAGAGTTGATAGTATTGCAAGTATGTATTGAAGAATAGGATGGCGTGGATATTCATGTTTGCCTTGAAGACATCATCGTTATGAAGAAAGAAGAAATGATACAAGGTTGATCAAGGCTAAGTGCAAAGAGTAATTCAAGATTTCAAGTTGATCAACACCTAAAGATAAATGATGTACCATGTGGAATCATTTGATCCATTGGTATGGTAACCAATTTTGCATATAGCTTTGTTAACTAACAAATTGATATATGTGTGTGTGGAGTATCTATGTGCGATTAGATATCTTTCCATTGGGTTGCATCAAAAGAAAGATTCCATATAGCCCACGGAGGATGACAAGTGATGGTCGTCAACGAGATTATGGTCAAGTGAAGATGTGCCTAAAAGAGGCTCTTCCATATTGTGTATGGAGGAGCAATTTGTAAGTCCTCAGCAAGCGGAGTGCAATCAATAAAAGATGGCCCAACTTTAGAAGATCAAGATCGTCATCATCTAGATCAAGGGGATTGGGCAAGGAAATAGTAGGACCTTAATAGAGTTTATATTTTACCGGTATCATGGTGTTAGTGGGTGATCAGGTTATAGGATAGATATCGTACTATCAAGAGGGGCTCTCGAATGAGTAACTTGATCGTATTGTTCGTAGAGAACTCAAACCTTTCCATCATTGGCATAATCTTTCTTGGTTATTATTTGTCATAATCTATGAGGTTTTGGAGCTTGTCGTGATCTTCAAGACCAGCTCAAGTTCATCAAAAACAGATTTCATATGAAAAACTTGTTGCGTTTTTTATATTGGAAGTTTGTCAGTAATTTTTGTGTAGAGAGGTCTTACCTTTCTTCATTTGGTTTTATCCTCCCATGTTGTACTATGATGTTTCTCTGTATGATCTTGTAGAGCTCTTAGTTGTGATTCGAACGAGCCCAAAATCATAAAAAACGGAGTTCATATAGTCAAGTTACGCTTTTGTTTTGGTGTTTCTGCAGTTTTCAGAGAGGCGGAAGTTCAGGACCTTAGGCCGGAAATTCCGGCCCCCGGAAGTTTTCATTCAAAGTTCCAGCCCAAGATCAGGAGCACTTTCTCGGGGCTCCCAGGTCGCTTCGGGGGTCAAGAAGTTCCGGGGTAAGTGCCGGAACTTCCGGTCCGCGCAGGAAAACTGCCCCCGACAATTGGATTTGGTGTGTACCTATTTAAGGGGTCATCTTCCCCAATGGTTTCCAAGTTTTGGTGCTCTCTCCTCCTCCATTGTTGACCTCCAGAGTTTTGAGTTCTCTCAGTCCCTCCAATGATTCTTGTTCCTTTGTGAGGGAAAAGAGAGAGGAGACCCAGATCTATATTTCCACCAATCAATTTCTCCTCTAAGTGAGAGGAACATATTGGATATAGATGTTGGAATTCATTTTTTGATATCTTTTTCCCCCATCTCCCTCCATAGCATTAGTTACTTTGGTGGGATTTGAGAGTAAAAGACTTTGACCACTTTGTGTGTTCTTGTCATTGCATTAGGTGCATCGGTTTGAGTTCTCCACGGTGATACATGGATGTGAAGTTTGAGTAGCTTATTAATTTTGGGTGCATTGTGTGCTCGAGAGCTTTTTCCTCTTGGGTGCATTGTGTACCCTAAACGCTTGGTGGATTTCGGAGTTTGAGCTTCGGGACGTTGTTCAGATTCTCTAATACAATTGTGGAGAGTCTCAATCTTGTTGTAAAGGTTTGGTCAACGCCTCTAAGGTGACGTCACAGTGGAACGAGCCAATCCCTCATGGATGAAGCTCACGGAGAAATAGGGTGCCCACATCTGTGCTTTTGGAGTGCCTTGGTGGCTCCACACCCCTCCAAAGTAGACGTACTTCCCTTGGGAAGGAACTATGGAAAATATCTCCTCATGTCTACTTTGCGGTTACTTCTTACCTTTACTACTTGTATTCCGTTGCGTATAACTCTTGCTTGTATCACCTAGGTTGTATCCATCTAGTTGCACATCGAGTAACCCTTGTGATATCTTGTTAAGCCTTAATTAAAAATAAAAGGCTAAAATTGTTAGTCGCCTATTAACCCCTCATGTCGGCGGCATCCTTGATCTTTCAACCGGCTTGAGCATATAATGCAACACTTACATGATCAAGTCCGAGGACATTGGGGATGCCTCTGGCCGCGACGATGGCCAATGGGCAAACCAGCTGCGCCATTCAACATCACTCGGGTACTAGCCGTCGAAATTAGGGCACATACCCCACCAAGTCTAAGAGCTAATGCCTTAGCAAACAGCTTTGACAAGATGTATATGTGGGTCACGGGTCTAAAGTCCCGGATCTCAATCGCATCCACCTTTATTGACAATATAGTGAGATGAGAGCGTGATTGCTGGAACAAACCCCTTGAAGTCCATATTGAAGACTTCAACAAGATCCTTCTCTATTATCAGTCAACATGCCAAATAGAAACACGACATGAAACCATCTAGCCCCAGGGACAAGCTCCCGAGATAAAATCAGCTTCCACACTTGCATCCTCTATGAACTGCCTCGAGGTGATCGAGGTTGAAGGTAGGCATTTGGAGAAAGTCGAAATCAAAGGTGTGAAGCATCTCCGAAATATTCCACCTATGATTGCTTGCATGCATATGGAAATAGTGCGTGGAAGCCTCTCCCTCCTAGGGCAACGTGCCTCACAATCGTCCTTTTCAGCGATGCAAGGCCCATAAGCCCACGCTTCAGAAACTCATGTATCGCGCATTCTTCCGAGGATAGACACCACGTCTCCGTCGCCGCATCCAGCCTTAGTATGACCTTGTTAGCCACCAAGATTTGCAGCGTGCCGTTCCCAATGAACTTGTCACGCCACCATGCAATGCCTTTTCAGCTTGGCATGCAATTTTTGTTGAAACCATTGAGGGGATTGGTGTTCCATGACACCAAACTCCAAATTTGTTCAACCACCTCGATGAAGCCTTCCACCTTCGTCCAAAAGGTTTGGAAGTGAAATTGGTTCCTATGTGCATGTGAGCCATGAGGCTCGGGGCAGCGCGGAGCGATCCGAATTGGTGGTAGACATTGCTGAAAGGACAGAGTCTAGGTAGTTCACCTCCAGATCCATGGTCACAAAGGCCATTTCTACCATCTCCAATATCGGCGTCTCACGTTATATCAACCAAGTGAAGCATCTCCAATTGAGATACAACTCAGAAAATATGAGTGGGACCCTAAATTGCGCGTCATCAGAATGTGTCCTTGTCTGCTTTCCACGTTTTATCCTTTATCACGACATTTTTATTGTTTACCGTGTTTCATCAATCTTTAATCTCCTCTCTAGGGCGACTCGGGCGGTTCCTCAAACCCTAGCCGCCGTCTCCTCCCTCCCCCTCTCCCCTCCTCTCGCCACCACCTGAGACCGACGACGAGCAAGCGCATGAGGCCCTCGAGGACGGCGATGATGAGGCGACCTCCAGGTTCTCGTGTTTCGGTGGGACTGCGCCCGTCTCTGATGACCAAGCGGCGTGAGCGTGGCCGAGGTCACCGCATCGCCGTTCCATCGACCTCCGCGTCTTCCGAGTAGAGTCAGCGCCAAGTGCTTCATGGTGCGGGTCTGGCCATCGCGGATCTGGCTAGGGGACCATGGACGCAGCGGAGCTGGGCTGGGCATAGATGGAGGTTGGTTGAGGCTCTGGTGGGGCTTCCGATTCCTCTCCTCCCTTTCCTGTTGGATCCTTCGGTTCATATCCTGCAACTCCATAGGCTTGTGCACGCCAGATCTGGATTCTGGTGGACAAGTTGTGCCTTTTCTTCATGGTTTCGCGGCTGGTTTGTTGTGGTGTGGTAGGTGTTGTTTCTCGTGCTGGTGTTTGCTCGTGCCGTTTTGGTCGGTTGGCCTGAGGGAGTTTGGACGCCGGAGCGGCGGCTCTTGAGGGTGGATGCACAGCCGATTTTCCGGAGAGCCCAGTGTTGGTGGTGTTGGTCTTGTTCTTTGGCCCTGTGGGCGGCAAGGACGTCGACGTTTGGAGTCCATGGCAAGATTCGGCGTGGGTGCCGTTGCTCGCCCAGATTCAGACATGGAGGCTCTGTTATAGCCATGGTGTCCCCTTCCCTTCGCGGTGGGGATTGGAGATGGTGACGCGTGTCGATGGGTAGGTCGGGACCGGAACGAGCGAAAACTCATGGCGTCTTGACGCCGGTGTCAGTGACGCTGTGGGCGCCGCTTTCCCTTTTGGGGGCGACGCGGTGGTTCCACCCCACCTCCCTCGTGTATACTCCGGGTGAAAACCATGATCTGTTGACCCGATGGTAGCGATGCTTTTGCATCGTGACCTTCTTGTAGGCACCGTCTTGGAGTAGGATCTCGTTGCTTTGACATGTCTGTTTGAGTGTAAAGTTGGTGCCTTTTTGCAACCGGCGATCTGAAGTGATGTTGTCTTTTTCCCGTGCTTTGGTTGAGGCACAACCTGCGGTCACGGTGGTCCGACCCCGCCCCTCAGGTGGCTGGCCGATTTACGCAAGGGTTTGGTGCTCGCTGCTCGTGATGTTGTCTGATCCTCTCACTTGTGTGGCTGACCGTTTACGCAAGGGTTTGGTGCTCGCCGTTGTCGATGTTGCGGTCTCCGTTCGGTGTTGTGATGCTCGGCATCCTCTTCTTCGTGCTCGACGTCTGCTGGAGGCCTGGTCTTTCATCTCCTGCTTTCCTCTCCGATAGCAAGCTTTGTGCTAGTTGTGGGTAGTTTTTTCGCTGGTGCACTAGTAGGAAATAGTCTATAGATGGAACCACTTTCTGTGGCGCACCAATATTACCATGCGCCACAGAAAATATTCAGTGGCGCACCGGGGGTGGTGCGCCAAAGAATTCGGGCCCTTTCTATGGCGCATAACTTGCCCATGCGCCACTGAATACAGACTTTCTGTGGTGCATGCAAACCCATGCGCCACAGAAATATGGTGGGCCCCGCCACCAATGATTGGCTTGCATCCTACGGTGCCTTTTCTGTGGCGCATGTGGTCAGATGCGCCACAGAAATATGACATTTCTGTGGCGCATATGGCCACATGCGCCACAGAAAGCACCATTTCTGTGGCGCACCTAACCCCATGCGCCACAGGAATGTGATGATTCTGTGGCGCATGGGGTTAGGTGCGCCACAAAAATGTTTGAAATCAGATCCCACCCACCCCCCCGGTGGATCGCCTTTTTTATTTTTGTAAAAATAAAAGAAAATGATATAACCTTCAAAAATAAAATCCTTTGACATGTACTTAGGATATAGTGTCTAGTTGGTATAGAAATTTTCAAATATGAATTTTGACCTTTTTTTATAAAAAACAGATTTTTTTTTAAACGGCCATAACTTTTGCATACGACGTCGAAAAAATGCGTTTAATATATAAAAAAAACTAGAGAAAAACTGGAGCTCGATTTCACCTGGGTTTACCAGGTGATCCTAGAAATTCCAAAAGGAAAAAAAGTTATTTCAAAAATAAGATTTTTTTCTACAAAATAATTTTTTTTTCAAGAAAGACAATTCGGTGGCGCATTTCTGTTGGGCGGGATTCAAATTTGAATCCCGCCGGCGCCCCCTTCTCCCTCTCTTTTCTCCTTCTCTTCTCCACCACCTCTCCACTTCTCCTCCCTCCTCTCCTCCACACTTCTCTCCTCCACTTCTCCTCTCCACTTCTCTCCTCCACTTCTCCTCCCTCCTCCACCTCCACCTCCGGCGACTTCCTCCACCACCCCGGCGACTTCCTCCTCCTCCTTCACCACCTCCGGCGACATCCTCCTCCTCCTCCACCACCTCCGGCGACCTCCTCCTCCTCCACCACCTCCGTAGACATTCTCCTCCTCCTCCACCTCCGGCGACATCCTCCACCACCTCCGGTGACCCCTCCTCCACCACCTCCGGCGACAACCTCCTCCACCACCTCCGGCGACATCCTCCTCCTCCACCATCTCCGGAGACCCCCATCCTCCACCCACCCACCTCCGGCGACCCCCCTCCTCCACCCACCTCCGTCCAAGCCACCTACGGCCATGTCCACGGGCACCACGGCCTCCGACGAGCTCCGAAGAAATTCCGGCGAAATTCCGGCGACGCCAGATACAGATCTAGATCTGGCCGCCTTTAAAAAAAAATTCAAAATAACAATTCTGTGCCGCATGGTGGTGGGTGCGCCACAGAATTATTTCTGTGGCGCATGGTGGTGGGTGCGCCACAGAATCTTGGTTTTTCTGTGGCGCATCTGGGCCGTGCGTCACAGAATTAAAATTTAGTGGCGAGATATCTGTGGCGAACCCACCATGCGCCACAGAAAGCCAAAAGTGGTGCGCCACGGATAGGCTATTTACTAGTAGTGGTGGTCTGATCCAGCCGTTTTAGAGCATCTCCAGTCGGGGCGCCCAAACGGCCGCCCAAAGCCGTTTGGGGCGTGCCGGACACAAAATCGCGCCCACTCGCGGCGCCCAAACGCGAATTTGGTCCGGCGCGGCCCAGTTTTGTGTCCGGCACGCCCAGCCCACGCCCTCAACTTGGGGAGGCTTGGGGCGGCCCCGGACGGAAGGAAACGCACGCCTCCGACGCGCGGGCCACGCCTGGTAGTGACACGGTGATAACCCCCAAGAGCAGGGGATCACTGTAGCACCTCTCAATGTGGAAGTGAGGTATCGATCCGCAAGAGCAAGAAGGAAAATTTATCTATTCCCTACAACTAAAGTGTCACAAGTTTTAGTTGATTATGCACTAACCAAGTTTAAAGAACAAGGTGGTCAATTTAATTGATGGAAGTTTAATGTAACAAAACAAGAATGTAAAAGTGTCCCAATCCTCTTCAATGCAAGAGGACAAGGCAAAGGTTTTCTCTTATAGGAACAATGGACATGGGTTCATGGGTTCACTTAGTCCTCTCTCTCTCATCTACGGTGATTATCATGTTATAGATAAAGTACACACAATTGTCATGTTTTAATGGTAGCTTTTATGACGGCTATATGTCCTAAAACACATAGTTGAAAGAAATACTCATTTGTGTTGCTATGTCACCCTCGTAAGGCTAGCGTGCTTGATGTCACTCCCACATCATACTCTTCCTTTTTACCCCCAGATAAAGGATGTTGGGCTGTATTTCACATGTCACTCAATACATATGCCGTGTCACATCGGCCATCCCGTACCTACATAAATCATACTTCATAATGGACAATATTCTAAACACTAGTGCAATGATTCATAATTCGTGTGCATGACCACATCTCTCTCATCTATTCACACTTGGTGGTGTCAATCACCTCATGACAAGGATAAACAAGGCATTATGCATAAATCAAACCATCACATGCATCATAGAATATCTCCAAAGTATGACAAATCATAAAAGCTCCAACACAACGTAAATGCATAACAAATCATCTCATACCACAATATCCACCACAGGAATTACATAGATGACCGTAATCATGTTCAGCAGCTCATACGGTACTAATTAGTGAAGCTCAAAGAGAGGAGAGATACATAAGTTACCACCACAAACCCAAGTCCAGGGGGTGGACTACTCCCCCTTCATCATGGAGACGGTGGAGAAGTCGTTGGAGAAGATGGAGACCACCCCGGCAGTGCCTCGCCGGAGTTTTCCCCCTCCAATCTGCAGCTCCAGGTCTCTGTTTCATGGTTTCTGTGTTCGGCGGCGCTCCTTCCAGAGAACGTCGGGGGGCTATTTTTATAGGCGTTTTTAGGTCAAGACTATGTCGGTGGAGCAAAGATCGACGGCCACGGGGCTCCGAGGGGGAAAAGAGGTGGGCCCACGCGGCCAGGTACAGTAGGCCGCATGGGACCCTCTAATTTCCAGCCTGTTGGGCTTCTGGTCTTCAATTTAAGCCCATTGCGTTCGTCTCAAAAATTCTGAACCGTGCTCTTTGGCCTTGCCCTTTTTGGAGTCCCGAAGCTCCCGGAAAGTCTGAAACACTAAAAAAGACGTTTTCTGGAAAACAGGGTTAATTCCAAATAAATGGGAAAACTATGAAATATTCCCAAAATCTTTATAAAACATTGATATAACCCTTATATGATGCAAATATGATTGGAATATAAGTAAAATAATGCAAAGTTCATGTATGCATTTTACATGCATCAACATCCCCAAGCTTAACCCATGCTCGTCCCGAGTATGAAGGTGATAAAACTAACATGGACTTTGCATTTTAATACTATCAATGGATATCAAAGGTGATTACTATTGCTACATAGAGTCAAATGATTCATTCTTCAAAGGAATAACAATATGCAAGATAAATTATGAAGTGATATCAAATACTCAATGTAAAGATGTTCAATGATAAATTCACAAAGTGTAACATAGAAGAAAGTACTATGGACCAAATGTATGCATAATGAAAAGTAAAAACATCCTATGGTGGTCATAGAGTACTTCTTATGAAAACTGAATATAAAAGGTGGACACTTTGGATAGATAAATAAGTAGAGGTAAAGCATGAATAAGTTTCATCTAACTTCCAAACACTTCTACTTAAGTTAATGCTTGCAATGTGGTAGTCATTGGTGTGGAGCTCTCATTACCCCTATCATAGCATCTTGAATGATTAATGTTTAAAGTGAAAGCAAATATGAGTGGTGTGCTTGACAATGTATTGGTTGAATGTCTCATGTCCCTTGAATACAAGTACCTACACCATGTGTTACTCACTTTGGTCCACAAAGTAAATTCAAATAAAGGTCATTGCAAGTAATAATAGTATCATCAAGAACTGCACTGGGGTACCTCTTGCCCCTTGACATGAACAAGCCCATGTCAAAACAACAAGACAAACAGACAATGAACAATCTCAGCACTCTTTTATTTACTATGGGTATAGCTTTTTATTATGAGGTGCATCACTGAATGAACATTATGGTTATGCTGTAAATTTCCACCATGAATGATGCATGGCTTAGATTAGCGGCCCAGGCATTTCTCTAACCATTTATACAAACTCTTTGAACTTACTAAGTATCCACATTCATTTCACCCATGATAGGCATCCATAAACAAAAGTACATGACATCAACTAAATATAAATAAGTGCAATGTTGAAAGCTTGCCATGTGACAGCACATATGGGCTAACTCCCAACCAAAACTATTGTCAAGCCCACAACTTCATAATTTTAATCACAATGGTTCATGCTTATTAAATGCAATAAAAGTAAATTGTGCATCAAGTTCGTGAGAGCTTTTAACCAATTTTTCCCATGACAATCAATAACATAAGCATTTAAATTCAGAAATGTAGATAACACAATATAACATGATAAACATACTTGGAATAGCATAAAGCTAATAGGTAGATATGGTGGACTCACTGGAAAAACTTTGGTTGAAGGTGTTGGGAAACAAGCTTTTTACTTGTTGTAATTTTTGGGCTAGCAATAGGGAGAAAGTTGACCATCTAAATGCATGCATAAGTGTCCATAGAACTAATCAATCCATGTTAAACCAAGTAAAGTTAAAATTCAACATCTAAACATGGTAAAAGATAGCTCTTGACAACACACTTGCAAATTAACATTCATTCAAAGCACATGAATTATGCAACTATATGTATCTTTTAAAATCAACTCAAACATCCCTATCCCAATATATTTAATAGCATCCAACATAATTCAACCCAAACTTCCAGTAGCTCTCTCATATATAAATGATAGTGGTGGTCTCAAGAAATAAAAATCAAACCGAAATAACAAAAAGCAAATAAAAGACGCTCCAAGTTTATACGATAAAGTGCTTTGATCGAAAAACAGAAGTTAGACGTGTGCAAACCGAGAGTGTGTTGGTCTAGTGGGGTTGTCTTGACATCCCCAAGCTTATGGTCTTCACCATCCTTGGATAGCTCTTGGTGCAGCTCCTCTAATCCCTGTGAAAAAACTTCAAAACACCGTTTCTCCCATTTCTTTTCTGTGGGTGATATTAGTAGTGATAAACAAATAGGTTCCTTGCTGCATAAAATCCTTAGGCAAAAATTCATATGAATGTCCAGAGTATATAATGTTGTATGCCTACTCATAAACTCAATTGAATCAAAAAGATTCAAGCAAAAAGCTCAAAGAATGCATCAAACAATATCAAGACAGAATCTGTCCAGAAAAACAGCAGCAGCAAAACGCATTTTTCTACCCTACTTAAACTCGTCATAAAAATCTGCAAAAAATCACGTGTGTAGAGGATGAAAAGTTGAAGCTATTGTTCAAATTACAGCTCAATCGGAGTTACAGATAAAAATGAAAAATCAAACCGTGCACAGACTTCGTGCAGGCAGAAAACTCTCCGAAAATGAATAGCAACTTTTCAAACCCAAAATAGGTAAAACTTGGTTCTTTATTAAAAATCCCAGAAACAAAACTAACAAACTACTCTCTTGTTACAGCAAGAGGACACAAAGAAAATCACAAATAAAAACAACCGGGTTGCCTCCCGTAAAGCGCTTTCTTTATAGCCATATAGCTAGGCTTCTTACTTGATGTTATGTGGACGAAGCTCATGAGGGAGCTTGAGCTTTGGTGTGTCCCTCTTCCTTGGAAGTGTTCATGCATAATACCAGGATCCCATGGTGTTCTCAAACCAATCAAAATAATAGTCAAGTTGAACCCTGGTTGAGAGAAAAACAAAACACAAAAGTAATAACAACGAAGTCTAACTTTCTTTCTATGCATTGGCATTTTGTATATGAATGAATTACCATAAATAGAAGTTTCCCAATGCATATTAACAATATTTACTTGCAGCATATAATTATTAGTAACATAAAGAGGGCTCTTATCACCTCCTCTTTCATAATAGTTGCAAGTAGTAAAAGTAAATTCAACCATATAACCATTGGATCATCCAACTTAGATAATTTAGGTACATAAAGAGGATCATTAAATTTATTATGGAATTCATTAGCATGCTTCCCTCTTTCAAAATAGTTTTAAGATCAATATTAAGTTTAATATCATGGTTGCAACAAAGATTTGGAACTAAAGATAATTGCAAACCACATAAGTATTTCTCAACATAAGCAAATTTCTCCTCTATGGTGTAATTAGGAGAATTTAAGAACAAAGTAGGACTCTCATGAGTAAGAGTACCATCACAAACAGCAAGTATATCATTTTTATCCTCACATAATTTAGTAACAACTAAACATGGAGGTTTATCAATAAGCATAGGACCATCATCTAAAGCATTATCATATAGCATATCTAAACCATAATCCTCATCATTTTTAAAATTATTATCAATAATGTTCTCATTAGGCATAGGTTGATAGTCCTCCTCATCATCAGAATCATAAAAGCAAAGTTTATTATCAACAAAATCTTGAGTGTTACTATCATTTGTTGAAGGTGAAGGTGGAAGTTTCCTCTCTTCATTCTCTAGTTGTTCATCATTTTCATCATCTTCTTGGGGTTACACGGGCATCCCCAAGCTTAGGTTTTTATCCTCCTCTTCCTGCAAAATATTAGTACTTTCCGTGGCAGCAAGAATTCTTTCTTTAGGAGTAAAATATTTAAGAAAAACCTTCCTCAAACTACTCCATTCAATAGTAACTTCTTCATCCAAAGACTTGAACCAAATACGAGCATCACCAGATAAAGACAAATATAATAGCTTCCTTTTTACCTGATCATCAGAAATATCAGGAAGCCTAAATAAACCACATATCTCTTCAACTGTCTCCACGTGTTCACGTGCAGACTTAGTTCCATCCCCTGTAAATGGATTTTTCATAACTCTTTTAACATGACCAACGGGAATTTTATATCCCACTTTAGTTATCTCAGACACAGTAGTTTCAACCACTTTAGGAGCATTAGCATAAGCACTTTCATATAAAGCAAGATGCAGCGAAGCACGATTCATAAATGCCATAGTAATAGTACCAATAGTTTTTATGTATTTTATGTTTTTAATAAAAACTGAAAATAAAACTAAACTAAATGCAAAACTGAAAATAAATATCTAGTGCAAACAAGAATAAAAACTTTAGCGCTACGCTCCCCGGCAACGGCGCCAGAAAAGTACTTGATAACCTCCAAGAGCAGGGGATCACTGTAGCACCTCTCAATGTGGAAGTAAGGTATCGATCCGCAGGAGCAAGAAGGAAAAGTTATCTATTCCCTACAACTAAAGTGTCACAAGTTTTAGTTGATTATGCACTAAACAAGTTTAAAGAACAAGGTGGTTGATTTAATTGATGGAAGTTTAATGTAACAAAACAAGAATGTAAAAGTGTCCCAATCCTCTTCAATGCAAGAGGACAAGACAAAAGTTTTCTCTTATAGAAACAATGGACATGGGTTCATGGGTTCACTTAGTCCTCTCTCTCTCATCTACGGTGATTATCATGTTATAGATAAAGTACACACAATTGTCATGTTTTAATGGTAGATTTTATGACGGCTATATGTCCTAAAACACATAGTTGAAAGAAGTACTCATTTGTGTTGCTATGTCACCCTCGTAAGGCTAGCGTGGTTGCTGTCACTCCCACATCATACTCTTCCTTTTTACCCCCAGATAAAGGATGTTGGGCTGTATTTCACATGTCACTCAATACATATGCCGTGTCACATCGGCCATCCCGTACCTACATACATCATACTTCATAATGGACAATATTCTAAACACTAGTACAATGATTCATAATTCGTGTGCATGACCACATCTGTCTCATCTATCCACACTTGCTGGTGTCAATCACCTCATGACAAGGATAAACAAGGCATTATGCATAAATCAAACCATCACATGCATCATAGAATATCTCCAAAGTATGACAAATCATAAAAGCTCCAACACAACGGTAAATACATAACAAATCATCTCATACCACAATATACACCACAAAGGTATTACATAGATGACCGTAATCATGTTCAGCAGCTCATACGGTACTAATTAGTGAAGTTCAAAGAGAGGAGAGATACATAAGTTACCACCACAAACCCAAGTCCAGGGGGTGGACTACTCCCCCTTCATCATGGAGACGGTGGAGAAGTCGGTGGAGAAGATGGAGACCACCCCGGCAGCGCCTCGCCGGAGTTTTCCCCCTCCAATCTGCAGCTCCAGGTCTCTGTTTCGTGGTTTCTGTGTTTCGGCGGCGCTCCTTCCAGAGAACATCGGGGGGCTATTTTTATAGGCGTTTTTAGGTCAAGACTATGTCGGTGGAGCAAAGATCGACGGCCACGGAGCTCCGAGGGGGAAAAGAGGTGGGCCCACGCGGCCAGGTACAGTAGGCCGCGTGGGACCCTCTAATTTCCAGCCTGTTGGGCTTCTGGTTTTCAATTTAAGCCCATTGCGTTCGTCTCGAAAATTCTGAACCGTGCTCTTTGGGCTTGCCCTTTTTGGAGTCCCGAAGCTCCCGAAAAGTCTGAAACACTAAAAAATACGTTTTCTGGAAAACAGAGTTAATTCCAAATAAATGGGAAAATTATGAAATATTCCCAAAATCATTATAAAACATTGATATAACCCTTATATGATGCAAATATGATTGGAATATAAGTAAAATAATGCAAAGTTCATGTATGCATTTTACATGCATCACACGGCTACGCCCCGCCGTGGTCAAAGGCGTCGTCAAAGGCGAGGGCCGCGTGGCGACTCCTCGTTTTCACGGCCGGCGGGCGGCCAGTGAGCCGTCGCGTCCTCTGCTCGCCGGAGTGAATGCGGCGCGCCTTTTCGAGGCGAGCGGCGTTAATGCCACCGCTCTCCGGCCGCCATAAAATGCGCGCGCCGGCTATCCGGTGCCGCCAGATATGCGTGTTTGCCACGGGTTCGTCATCGGCGTCAACGGAGTGCCGGTGATGAAGCCCCTGACGCGGGCGAACCGCGGCTTCACCGCCGCGGTTAACACGCACTACTGGCGTGACCTGACGCCGGAGCAGCGTCAGGACCCGCGCTGGAATCCGCGGAACCCGGCCAACCATGGCCGGTACGAGGCGGCGTTCCAGCGCGCCTACGAGGAGGAATTTAACCGCTGGGACGGCCCCGGCCCGGCGCCGACGGACAAGCCCGGGCGCACGCTCAAGTTCATGATGGACCACATCGCGAACGGCGGCTCGCTCCTGACGGCGGCGCCCGCCCCTGCTCCGGCCGCGTGGGCACCACCGCCACCTCCGGCCAACCAGTGGGCGCCGCGCGCGACGCCGTCCTCGTCGCGCTCCACGGCGTCCTCGTCGCGGGCGTCGTCCTCGCGCTCGTCCTCATCTCGCTCCCGCGCCTCCTCTCTGCTAACGCCGAAGCCGGAGCAGATGAAGGTGAAGGCGGAGCCGGAGCTCTCGCCGTTCATGGCGGAGCTCATAGCGGCGCAGGCGGGGACGGACGACGACGCCATTGCGGCGGCCATCGAGGCCGCGTCGATGGACGACGTGCCGCCGCTCGACGGCCCCTCGGCCTGCGCCTGGTCGGCGCGCGACACCGCCAAGGAGAAGGGCGTGCCCTTCTTCGACCTCACCGTCGACGACGGCCCAGGACCGAGCCGCGTCAAGGAGGAGGACGACGGCGGCGCGTGGACCGGCGGCGCGTGAAGCAGCGGCGGCGCAGGGAGCAGCGGCGGCGTGAAGGAGGAGGTGAAGGAGGAGGAGGAGGACCCCTACTACGCCTTCAGGCGCCGCTACCGGGGCCAGTAGATTAGGTTTAGTTTTTTTTAAATTTCATTCGAATCTGTTAAATTTCCTAAAGTTTGAATGAAAATCGCCGAAATTTAAGTTTACAAAAAAATATTTGGGTGCCGCGAGTGAGGAGCGACGGCGCCCAAATGGGCAAGGTAGTCCGGACGGCGCCCAAAGGGCCTGTCCGGACGGCCTTTGGGCGCCTATTTGGGCGCCGCGAGTGGAGATGCTCTTATGCAGGCATTTGGTGCTCGGCATAGTGTAGTCCCTTTTCTTTTATCTTGTCCTTGTTCTGCTTTGTCAGAGGTTCTACTGTATCGTGTGGCCGACTGGCTTTATTAATTTAAAGCTGTGCTTTATAGCCCTTTTTTCTATAAAAAAAAACAACTTAAGTGTGTGTGGTGTGTACAAATTTACAGTGCGACGGGTGTTTGTATAAAATTTACTGGTGCTCCGACTCTTCAAACCACGCGTGACCTACCTTAGATCTTGTTTCTGTGTTTCTTGACGCACGGCGTATACACCACTGGTGGAGCTATATGGCAAGCTGTGGCTTATCCCACACCTAAATTCCTATTTTTTGCATAGTATGTATGTATAACTGTGTATAGATAAGTTTATTATGCGTAGGACCTGTTCATTCTGCTACACCTAAATTTAAAAGGCAAAACATGATTTCTCTGTACAGTACAGTTGATACGGCGACTCCTGAATTAAGCCATGCCAACGGTTTGCTCCGGCTAACCGGCTGTGGTCCCAACAGACGTCTTACTGATAAACCTCACTCTCGTGCATGGGGTTGTACGGTTGTACTACGAAGCCCATTACATCCGGCCGGCACAACACCATCACTGACTAATCGCATCTCAGTTAGCACTGACGATAGACGAAGAACTGAAGATTAAGCTGTATGTAAGTTACAGTGGCTACAGAAGAACATTGTGTAAAAAGTGAAGCAGAAGTTTACTCCCCCGTATCCACCGGCCGTCTCGTCCACGGGCAGGCGCCAAGACGCGCATAAATCCATGTCGGCGACCAGCGCGACACCACGCCGCGCGGGCGTAGACGATCCCCTCGTCTCGCTCACCATGTACCTCGCTATCCAACAGTAGAAAAGCAAAGCTCTCACTCCCGCATTTAGAGTGAGTGAGTGAAGGTGAAAACCTATAGCTCTAGGCCCGTGTGGGTTTCTCAAAAGCAATAGCAAAGCTGCTCCCTCGAGTCCTGCTGCCCCCTGCTTCTTCTCCTCCATCTCTTCCTCCTTCAAACTAATCAAGAGAGAGCAGCTTGTTTGCTTGGATCGAGTCTCGTAGCTAGGTAGGTAGATTAGGACTGGCGGTGGGATGCCTTGCTCATCGGCGGTTCCTCCGTGGCTGGTGCGCGTGGTGGGTGGTTCCAAGTCCAACGCCGACCAGGCGTCGTCATCGTCCTCGTCCAAGGGAGGCGCGCGCGTGCTCACGACCACCATGGACACGGGTGGGTACCACGGTGGTGGCTGGGCAGGGGGTAATGCTGCCGACCCTCAGGAGAGTAGCAGCAGCGGGCAGTCTAGGCTCGCGGCGCGCGGCCACTGGCGCCCCGCTGAGGACGCCAAACTCCGCGAGCTCGTTGGGCTCTACGGGCCACAAAACTGGAACCTTATCGCCGAGAAGCTCGACGGAAGATCTGGTATGTATGTAAGGCTATCTCTTTGACGTGCGTTTCGCGGTTACAGATCGTTGCCGTTCCCGTGCTCATCGGCTTGCTAATGGTGATGACACTGCATGTATACTTACGTTGAGATTCATTCTTTATGTGGTGAGATTCAGGGAAGAGCTGCCGGTTGCGGTGGTTCAACCAGCTGGACCGAGGATCAGCAAGCGTCCATTCAGCGACGAGGAGGAGGAGCGGCTGATGGCGGCGCACCGCTTCTATGGCAACAAGTGGGCCATGATCGCGCGGCTCTTCCCCGGCCGGACCGATAACGCCGTCAAGAACCACTGGCACGTCATCATGGCGCGCAAGTACCGCGAGCAGTCCACCGCGTACCGCCGCCGCAAGCTCAACCAGGCCGTCCAGCGCAAGCTGGACTCGTCCTCCCTGGTGGCCACCGGACACGTTGACGTCGTCGGCCACCACCACCCCCATGACTCTGCCGGCTGCTTCACGGACACCTACGGCTTCAGCTTCGGGCACTACTGCCTCCCTTTCCCCACCGGCGGCGTCGCTGCCTCAGTGGAGGAGCCTAGCTTCTGCTTGTTCCCTGGTGAGTAAACTGATCTACCAGACTATCACCGGCACCAGTCGAGGAGCCCATACACCATTGCTAGCAGCACTGCATTCCCAAATTGTTGACACTGACCGGTGGTCCCTCACACATTCCAAGCTGATTATTCTAGAGCTTCGTCACACCGGCCGGCTGGTGACAGGCATGCCTAGCGAGATAGGCCCTTGCCGACCCTCGGAACGTAAATATTCCGAACGGTGTTCAAACCACATTGTAGGTAGAGCCTGTTAAGCTAACCCTAGATTAGAGAATTATTACTGTGCCCTAGGCTGCAACCGTTCAATTCATTTTAGAGGAAGCACAGTACTAGTACTCCGCAGCCAGGTGCACGCACAGATTAATAAACACATGAATGAAGGGAACTGCTGTGTAGTACTCCGTACATGTTATTCCAGGGAAGAAGTGCACGCATAGACGACGATGGAGCTGGAGCCCGCCGGCAACCGAAATTAATGCCTTGCTCCAAAGAGGCAGCATGTGGGAGACGATAGATCGAAGACCAGGTACTGGCTGGGAAGACTTGGACTTTCGCCACACACAGTGACAAGCACAGTGATCTCGCACACGCACGCACGCACGCTCACCCCCACGAGCCGAGCAGTAAACTTTCACTCCTGACCAGTAGCAGCCAGCCACTGTGATGGACGGATCAATATGCCCGGCCATGCACAGGGACACAAGGGAACAGCGGTATGGGAGAGGTCTGCCACATCCCCATAAATGCTAGCTCCTCTCTCACCTCTAATTGCAACCCTTCTCCTGTTCATCAGCTCTTCCCTTTTCTTCGCCGGTTAGCATTGCCGAGTACTTTACCGTGTAAACTAACAGTTTGACTGCAGGACCCGGCGCGGCGCACGACAGGCGCCTCCAGTGGCCGGACGACATGGCCGTGCTAGGAGGAGGAGGAGCAGGCGGCGACCGGTATGGAGAACGGCCGTTCATACTGCCGGCACACGGCGGATGGATCGGCCGCGGCCTCCACGAGGTGCCACGGTTCATCTCTGACGAGGCAAATGGACCGTCGGCCGCCGCCGCGTTTGAGGCGGCAACGACGGCGAGGGATCAAGGCGCACGCTTCGACTCCGTGGTCACGTCGCCAACTTTCATAGATTTTCTTGGGGTCGGAGCGACATGATGGATCGACGGCCGGACGCGCGCATGCATGGATCGATGCAGATGCTCCGGCGGAGCATGCATGTGGCAGGTGGATCTAGGACTAGCTAGCTCTAGCCTCTCTATCGTTAGCTTGCTATAAAAGCCAGGCACGGCCGCAAGATTTGCTTCCAGTCTTGTAACTCGGAGTAGTTAATTATATAAGCTACATATTTGTGGAGTAAAAATGTACTTATCTTAGCTACTAGTAGGAATTAATCGAAGCTTGCAAGCTACTATTAGAAAATGGGGAGAGTGTGATTTGGAGCATTCTGGAGGAGGGAGGCATGAACTTTAGTTGTTAATTAGGGATAAGTGTGCTCAACTCAATGAGTAAGCTAGGGAATATCTTGCATGATGGAGACAAGCTTCGACCGCGTGAGCTTACTCTTCAGGAGTGAGATTCTTGGTCCTTGATTTGTCCGATTTACTTAACGAGAGTGCGGATAAGAAGAGACTAGGCCGGGGTTTCGCTGCCCTTTTCGAAAGAAAAAAAGATTAGAAGAGACTACCTGCCCAGATAGATGGACGGGCTAGTGTATTGTCGATTTCACTGCATCATACGTGCACTATATTTTTCGCTGAATTGCATTTTCATCATTACGCTCTCTTTTGAGATTTTATGATTGACGCTCTCCTTGACATTGTTTATCAGTGGCTTAGTGCTGAAATTAATGTTCCCTTAATTCGCAAAAAATAATATCAAATCCCCCTTCAGAGATAGAGAGGACATTGTCATGCATCTCTGCAGAACTTGATTTCATGAATTATTACTTGTATATGCATTTACAGGTTACTAAGAGGCTGTTTGGATTGTGGCCGGGAGTTACCATGCCAAAATTTTGGCGTTGACCCGTGGCCCAGCGTAGCGTTTGGATCAAAGCCCAACAATCAAAACCACGCCAAAATATTGGTCGCTATGTTCAATTCTGCGCCCACACGCTGGCGAAACTGAGGCGGGCTAATCCTGCGCCAAAATATTGGCACGCCCTCGATTTGGCGGGGCGCCCGTAGGCAGAAACCAAACAGCCCCTAAACTATAGTAAGACTCAGCTAGAGCCTAGCCAGAGGACGTACTGTACTTTTCTAATAGACATCTTTTTTTTTTGCCAGGTTATCCAATAGACATCACTGCTCATGAATGAGAAAATTGGGCCTGCTCTAGTCGTCTTGTAGGTTTTCATTGTTTTGAAGCTACTTATATGCTAGGCGTTCATAATTGAGGGATAGTTTGCGTGCATGATGGCTAGATTGTCACACAGTTTGCAGTTCGTAGGCAATGAATGAATGCAGCCATGCCCTCAACTGAGTAGAAAGTGACTGCTCGATTCAGTTGAGACGTCTCACAATCTCAGATACGTACGTGTTCCATGTGTCGGGAGTAACTACAACGTAGTCTTCGCCCTGGACAGGCCAACTGTTACGATAACCACTTCCGCTTTGGTCCTTGCCCCCTAGACACATCAAGGGAGCAGCACAGGGAGGAAAGCCACTAGGCTACGGCTGGGTTTGTGATAGGAATGGAATTATAGCGAATATAAAGTAATTAGGGGACGTTAACTGACGGAAAAGCATCTGAATTCAGATGGCACGTCCGTCCTGCGGTGTCCTAGCTAACTCCTAAGTCCTAACTACACAGAGAACAACCGTTTTTTGACTTTGCAATTGAGCACCAAATCACTTAAATTTGATTCTAAAAAATTAACAACATGAAATTAACATATAGATGAACCCATTTTTATAGAAAAAACTTGATAATTATAGCAAGTGATTTTTTCGACCTACTCAAAATAACTTATTATTTTTTCCTAATAGGATTACCAAATTAGGCATCGCTGACAAGTATTTTTTTTACAAGTCCAAGATATTACTAATATGCCGAAAAAAGGGTATTGTATGGCCTATCCTTACACTCTTACACACTCAATGAGCAAATTGAATTGGTATACCCCATTCGACGTCGGTCCAATGAGTAGATGACGCACACACGCCAGACAAACCATCAGGGTTCGTCAATAATCTGTGATAGTATGCACTGGGGCCACTCGAAAAAAGTTGGAGGTGATCATAATATTCCTAATTTGATCTAGCTAGCCCAGAGAAAAATTTGTTCATCTCACGAAATTCAAAAAAATCACCCGTTCAGAAATGAGTGCCAAACATAGCAAGAACGGATCCATTTGTAAGCAAGTGATTTTTTTTACCTGCTAGAAATGAATCATTATTTTTTCCCTAATATTGTATAACCACATTAGGCACATCCTTGACGAAGTTTTTTTTGACAAGTCCAATATATTATGTAGTTGTATATCTATCTCCTTTGGGATAAGTGGACCCCCACATGCAACAGCCGTAGCCGGAGCCATGTGGACCCACATGTAAAATTCATAACCATCTAATTGTATATCTACCATCTTTGGGACATGTCGAGCAGATGCAACTGTCCTAGCTATGTCCCATGTTGTTCGACCCACATGATAATTCTAGCATAAGCTGTCTAGGGCTGGTGCATGTGGGTCCAAATGTCTAGATGTCATATAGATATGTATCTATCACCTTTGGTACATGTGGACCCACATGGGAACATCCCTAGCCATCTTGACATAGCACATTTGGGACATGTGGGCTCATATGCAACACTCATAGCCATCCAGTCGTATATTTATCACCTTTCGGACATGTGGACCCACATGCAACACTTCTAACTATGTTTGCATCTTATGGGACCCACATGATACATTTAGATCCAACTGTCTAAGGCTGGTGCATGTGGTCGGGTGATAGATACATACCTATATGATCTACGAGACATGTGTACCTACAAGTATCATGTGAGTCCCACAACATACAACATAGATAGGAGTGTTGCATGTGGGTCCACATGTCCCAAAGCTGATAGATATACAACTGGATGGCTATGAGTGTTGCATGTGGGTCCATAGAACAAAGATTCGCTGCAGGTATAGGACATGTGGACCCACATTCAACTCCCCTAGCAATTTCGACCCCAACACATCTAGGACATGTGGACCCACATGTAACACCACTAGTACAGAACGACACATCCGATACCCCTCTATGGCAACGGCAGGAGTTAGGCGACGGAGAATCGCGACATCCCCCGCGTGCCCGCATTGGGCCGTAAAGCAGGCCCACAACAAAGTCAACGGGTGAATAGTGGAATATATGTTGGCAACGGAGGTTAGTTTACCTCCGTTACCGATGTGTGCTCATCGCACACGGACAATTTCGTAATCTCCGTTGCCATTAAAAGCAGCCCGACAGCCCGCGGCCTATAAGAACCTACTATGCCCTTCACTCTCACTCTCACTGTCTCACTTCCAACCCTAGCCGCCGCACAGTCTCCTCTCTCTCCACTCTCTCGGCGCTGGTAGATCCGGCCATCGCGGCCGCCCCACCCTCCGGGCCTTCAGGCAGCAGCAGCGTCAGCTGGTGTTGCGGGACGAGCTTGCGGAACAGGCCGCCGCCGCTCCTGCCCCCGCGGGCCGGTCCCGCACCCTTGGCGCTCGTCCGCAGGAAGAGCACGGCGAAGGCTCCGGCCGCACCCGCTCATTTGGCCGCCATTGCAGCTACCGTGAGATCTGCCAGGCAATGTACCCCGGCCACCGTCCTCGCTTTCTGAACCATCCGTCTTCCTCCTCCTCGTCCTCGTCCTCCGACGACAAGGAAGAGGAAGAGGAAGAGGAAGAGGAAGAGGAAGAGGAAGAGGAAGAGGAGGAGGATCGTGATCTGGAGATCGCTTGCCAACTCTCCCGCGCCGATTTCGAGCGCGATGACGCCAAGCGTCGTCAGGGCGAGGCCAATCTGGAGGCGGCGGTCCTCCTCTCCGAGGCCTCGACCCAGGTCGAACGCGCCGAGGAGGCGGTCTACCAGTCTGACCTCCGGGCCGCCATAGCCCTCTCTTTGGTCCACGGCGAGGGCAAGGCGCCGCCAGGGGGCCGGCGCTAGCTCCGACGCCGGCGGCGACGCTAAGCGAGCCCGCCTCGCCTAATGTAAGACCCTAGTTCAGTATGATAGTTTTTTTTTGCACTTCTTTTTACTCATTTCAGATGATTAGCTCTGTTCTTATTAGGCATTGTGGTAAGTAGCTAATTGTTTAGCCATAGATTTGCTCTGTTTTTAGTAGGCATTGTTTACACATAGATATTTAGCTGTTTTCTAGTTGTAAGTGGCCAATTGTTTATCCATAGATTTGCTCTGTTTATAGTAGGCATTATTTACACATAGATTTTAGCTGTTTTCTAGTTGTAAGTAGCTAATTGTTTATCTATAGATTTGCTCTGTTTATAGTAGGCTTTGTTTACACAGAGATTTTAGCTGTTTTCTAGTTGTAAGTAGCTAATTGTTTATCCATATATTTGCTCTGTTTATAGTAGGCATTGTTTACACATAGATTTTAGCTGTTTTCTAGTTGTAAGTAGTTAATTGTTTATCCATAGATTTGCTCTGTTTTTAGTAGGCATTGTTTACACATAGATTTTAGCTTTGTTTCTGTTATGCCGATGATTAAAATTAGGTGACACCGTGTGATCCGGGGGTGTCGCTAGCTAGTGATCCTTGTGATATGCACAAATACACATCGATCTTGTGCATCCTACTTGGCTCGCTTGCTCATCCCTGAAATTTGTGTGTCCAATCTAGCTATATATGAGGCATTGTTTAGGCTATGTTCTAGTTGTAATTAGTTCTATATTTTCTGTAATGCCGATGATTAAAATAAGGTGACACGGTGTGATTCGAGGGTGGCGCTAGTGATCCTTGTGGTATGCACAAATACCGATCTTGTGCATCCTACTTGGCTCACTAGCTCCATCCTGGAATTTGTGTGTCCAATCTACCTATATATGAGGCATTGTTTAGGCTATGTTCTAGTTATAATTAGTTCTATATTTTCTGTAATGCCGATGAAGAAGCATCTGTCTTGTGTATAGAGATGAATGAGCTTACATTTTGATTTTTTTCATCTCCTTTAGGGCGAGGAGGAAACCTGGAGATTATGCGGCGGCCGTGAAAACGTAGGAGCGGTGCTCCGTCCACACGGTCCACTGAAGCCGGCGCCTCCAGGAGCAAGACTTTTGTGCAGTACTAAATAGGTAGAAGAAGACCACACAATGAAGCTGGGCGAAGAGGAAGGTGAAGAACCGGCGGCCGTCAAGCAGGAACCACAGGGCTCCGTCGACGGCGCAGCAGGCGTCACCGTCTTTTTTGTTGTTTCCTTTAGCCCTCATTACAAACGGTCAAAAAATAATCTCCGTATCTGATGTAAAGACTAAAGGCAATGATTATATATTATGCCCGTTGCTAAACTTATTGCAAACGATCAAAATCTCCGTTGCCATTGTGAGGCTTCACATCAGTGACAAAGGCGGGGACACAGACCCTTTCTCCGTTGCCGATGGGCTTTTTGGCCCGTTTCCGATGTGTCGTTCTGTACTAGTGCACTCTCATAGCCATATCTTATCACGCCTTTGGGACACATGCAACTCCCCTAATCATTTCGACCCCAATATATCTAGGACATGTGGACCCACATGAAACACTCTCATAGCGATATCTTACCACCTTTGGGACATGTGGACCCACATGCAACACTCATAGCCATATCTAACCACCTTTGGGACATGTGGACCCACATGCCACACTCCTAACCATGTTCTATGTTGTAGGACTCATATGATAGTTCTAGGTTAAGTTGTCTAGTGTCGGTGCATGTAGTTCCAAATGTCTAGTAGGTCATATAGGCATGTATCTACCACTTTTGGGACATTTGGACCCACATGTAACACCCTAGTCATCTTGACCCCATCACATGTAGGACATGTGGACCCATATGAAACACTCGCGTAGCCATATCTTACCACCTTTGGGACATGTGGACCCACATGCAACACTCCTAACCATGTTGTATGTTGTAGGACCCTCATGATATTTATAGGTCAAGCTGTCTAGTGCCGGTGCATGTGATTCAAAATGTCTTGTAGGTCATATTGGTATGTATCTACCTCCTTTGGTACATAACACTCTCATAGCCATATCTTACCACCTTTGGGACATGTGGACCCACATGCAAAACTCATATCCATATCTAACTACTACCTTTGGAACATGTGGACCCACATGCAACACTCCTAACTATGGTGTATGTTGTAGGACCCACATGATAGTTCAAGGTCAAGTTGTCTAGTGTCGGTGCATGTGGTTCCAAATATCTACTAGGTCATATAGGTATGTATCTACCACCTTGGGGCATTTGGACCCACATGCAACCCCTAGCCATCTTAACCCCATCACATTTAGAACATGTGGGCCCATATGAAACACTCTTATAACCATATCTTACCACCTTTGGGACATGTGGACCCACATGAAACACTCCTAACTATGTTGTATGTTGTAGGACCCACATGATAGTTCTAGGTCAAACTGTCTACTGTCGGTGCATGTGATTCCAAATGTCTTGTAGGTCATATAGGTATGTATCTAACTCCTTTAGAACATGTGGACCCACATGCAACACCACTAGCCATCTTGACCCCAACACATCTAGAACATGTGGGTCCACATGCAACACTCTCATAGACATATCTTACAACCATTGGGATATGTGTATCCACATGCAACACTCCTAGCTATGTTGTATGTAGTAGGACCCACATGATAGTTCTAGGTCAAGCTGTCTAGTGTCGGTTCATGTGGTTACAAATGTTTAGTAGGTCATATGTATGTACAACCACATGTGGACCCACATGCAACACCTCTAGCCATCTTGACCCCAACACACATATAGGACATGTGTACCCATATGCAACACTCATAGCCATATTTCACCACCTTTGAGACATGTGGACCCACATGAAACACTCCTATATATGTAGTATGTTGTAGGACCCACATAATAGTTCTAGGTCAAGTTTCTAGTGCCAGTGCATTTGGTTCCAATTGTATGGTAGGTTATATTGATATGTATCTACCACCTTTGAAACATGTGGACCCACATGCAAGACCCTAGCCATCTTGGCACCAACACATGTAGGATATTTGGATCCATATGCAACACTCATAGCCATATCTTACCACCTTTGGGACATGTGGACCCACATGCAACACTCTTATCTATGTTGTATGTTGTATGCCTACATGATAGTTCTAGGTCAAGTTGTCTAGCCGCCGGCCACGCCTTGCCCCATGCCGATGGGACCCTATTCCATCTACCATCAAACATCACCTTCGGCAGCCATTCTCGCTGACAGATCCTGATACGTCTCAAACGTATCTATAATTTCTGATGTTCCCAGTTGTTACATATTTTACATACAGTTCATAGCATTTTTATGCATTTTCAGGACTAACCTATTAACAAGATGCCACAGTGCCAGTTTCTGTTTATTATGTCTGTGCATTGCAGAAAAGGTCCAAAATTGAAAGTGCTCACAAAAATCTGAAAAAATTACAGAAATTCTAAAACGCCAGAAGACTCTGGGAGCCAGAAGGACAAGTCTGGGGGAGGCCCACAGCCTCCACACCATGCCCCCGCGTGGTTTGGGCTAGGCCGCGCCGTGGGGTGGTGTGGCCACCTCGTGCACCGCCTCGCGACGCCCTTTTGACTATATATTGCCTCCGCGGTGAAAACCCTAAAAGAATCGATAATTTCTCCAGAAGAGTTCCGTAGCTCCGCCGCCACCAAAACCCTAATTCAGGGGACAGAAGTCTCTGTTTCGGCACCTTGCCGGGACGGGGAATTGCCCCCGGAGCCATCTCCATCGACGCCACCGCCATCTTCATCGCCGTTGCTGCCTCCCATGATGAGGAGGGAGTAGTTCTTCATCGGGGCTGAGGGCTCTACCGGTAGCTATGTGGTTTATCTCTCTCTCCCGTGGTGTGATCTTTATGTGATCATGAGCTTTGTAATCTAATTGAATCCATAGATGTTACTCTTCATTATCTTATATGCTACTTGAGTGGTTTTATTAATGTAAACTCCGGAGTCACCTTTGTCCCATGGTGCGAAGTTGACAGTGTGCGCACCGTGTGTGGCTCTTAGGCTAAAGATTACAGGAATACTTATCATGAGTCATTATTTGTGTTGGATGTCTCTATGAAATTGTGGTGTTTGTCTAGTACTATTTAGGGCGCTCAAGTTGACAGTGTGGGGTTCCCTTGATGTGGAATGCGACTTTAAGGTGTGCTTTTATAGCCCTACACAGTGAATTGGTGTTCGTTATCCAACAGGAGAATAATTCAGAGTAGCATAGTGAAGAGAAAATATCTATGTATTCAATTATATTATTATTGTTGAGAGTGTCCACTAGTGAAAGTATGATCCCTAGGCCTTGTTTCTAAGCATCGAAACACCGTTTACAACCAGTTCTGCTACATGTTTGCTTGCTGCCATTTTTATTTCAGATTGCAATTACCACTTATAATCATCCATATTACTTGTATTTCACTATTTCTTCGCCGAACTAGTGCACCTATACACCTGACAAGTGTATTGGGTGTGTTGGGGACACAAGAGACTTCTTGTAGCTTAATTGCAGGGTTGCTTGAGAGGGATATCTTTGACCTCTACCTCCCTGAGTTCGATAAACCTTGGGTGATTCACTTAAGGGAAACTTGCTGCTGTTCTACCAACCTCTGCACTTGGAGGCCCAACACTGTCTACAAGAATAGAAGCGTGCGTAGACATCAAGCTATTTTTTGGCACTGTTGCCGGGGAGGTAAGGTAAACGGTACTCACATCCTCCGTCTACCAAGCTATTTTGTAGCACTGTTGCTGGCGTGTGAGTGCTCGAAGCTATCTCCTTTAGATTCTGCAATTATATCTTTTGTTTCTTGTTTTTATTTCAATAGTTAGGATTAATGGAAAACAACAACAAAATTAAAGATATTTATGAACTTTATATTGAATTAGGACATGATGCTTTTGAAGAGAAAATTAAAAAACCTATGGAAGTTTGTTTGCATAATAGTGATAGCAATGTTATTAGCATGAATTTTTTGAACACCATTATTGCTAATGCTATGGAAAAGTCTAAGCTTGGGGAAGCTAGTTTTGATGAAAATGATCTTTTTAGTTCCCCAGCTTTGGAGGAGAAAATTTGCCTTGATAATACCTTGTCTCCCATATGTGATAATTCTAATGATGCTTGTGATATTCTAAATCCACCTACTGAAAGTATTCCTTTTGAAATACCTATGGAAATTGTTGAAAAGGTTATGGATGAACGTTATGCAGGGGATGAAACAGTCCATCCACGTGATCACTTGTGGAAACTTACAGAACTTTGTGAGTTGTTTAAGGTTGCAGGTTTATCAAGAGAAAATGCCATGAAGAAATTATTTCCATTGTCACTTAAGGACAAAGCAAGGGAGTGGTATGAGCTACTGGATGATCCTCATCATTCGGAGTGGAAGGAGCTTGAATCTCTCTTTTACTCTAAATTTTATTCTCCTTATGAAATGCATTTAGATAGGAATTACATTTATAATTTTTGTCCTCGTGATGGAGAAAGCATTTCTCAAGCTTGGGGGAGACTAAAAAACTAATACTCAAATGTCCTAACCATGAGCTTCCTGAGGAAATAATTGTTACTAATTTTTATGCAAGGCTTTCAGGTCATTGTAAGGATTATCTAGATGCATGTTCAGAGGGTTCTTTCACAAGTAAGAAGGTTGAAGCTAAATGGGATCTTCTTGAAACAATTCAAAGCAATACTGAAGATTGGGATAACGACAAAGGTAAAGAATCAGGTATAAACTATGAGTATGATTGCATTAAGTCTTTCGCTGAAACTGCTAATTTCAAGAGCTTAGTGCTAAATATGGTCTTGATCCTCAAATTAGTGTTGATTATTATAGAGCCTTTGCTTCTCATATTAATGTTCCTAAAGAAAATTGGGACATGTATCATGAACCTTTTAAAGACACTTGCATGAAAAAATGAAATTATTATTAATGATTGTAATAAACATGCTCAAACTTCTGAAAATACTATTTCTTATAAGCATGTTAATTTTTGTGGAGCACTTAGACCTTGTGAAAAGAATCAAATCGAAGAAGAATATTGTATCCATCATACGAATGAAAAAACTAGAACGTGGCACAGGGCTCTAAATGATCTTGGTGAAAAAGTTTGTGCCCTCTATCCTTTTATTTGTGACTTTGCTATAAAGTGGGTCATTTCAATTTTCAATGCTCAGGCTATGATAATAGTATTTCGAATCCAATGTGTACTGCGAGTTTGTATTGTGATGACATGATCACTCCTAATCAGCATGATGAACTTACATTATTTTTGGGGTGTGAAGAGTTATCAAGAAAAACTTCTTGGTAGATATGAGTGCTTTTGATATGAATAGCGTCCTGTATGGATGTCGTCCTTATTGTGTTGATAATTGCCACGCAAATACTTGCATACAAAATATTATAAAAGATGGGACTTTACCAAAATATGACATGACTAATATGTGTTTGTTCTTATTAATGAAAGAGAGGAATCCTCCCAAGTTTCTTCTATTGTTTCTAACAATAAACCAGGGTATGTGGAGAAGCCTCCTTTCAAGCCTCTCCCTCCTAAAGAGGGAAAGAAGAAGAAGAAGAGGAGGAGTAAAAGGAGAGAGGAAACGGTATCTTCCCCTAAGCATGTTGCTCCTATTATAGTTGTTGCTGATGAGCCTGAACTTGTTGATGATCCTATGCCTGTTACTTATAGTAGTGATCATGATTGGGAAAAGCACATTACTTTTGATATTGAAAATCTCTTGGGTACCAATTCTGAAAATGATGATGTTAATAATTGCTATACTATTAGTACTATCCATGTTCCTTTCGATGATGATATGGAAAGCTCTAAGCTTGGGGATGAGGTGTTTGAAAATCCTTTTGCTAGTAATAATTGTATATTTGAAACCTCTCCTCCTAGTGATGTTTTTGAAAATCCTTTTGCTACTGATGATTATATATTTGAGACCTCTCCTTCTAGTAAAAATGATGATGATATGTTTACAAATGAACACACTTGGGAAGATAACTATTCTATTGCTTATGATGATACTATGCCTCCAGTATTTGATAATTATCATAAGGATAACTATGTCATAGGTTATAATTACAATCATCCTCGTGAAACCTGTCATAATTATGGAGGGATTACCCAAAACCATCCCTCTAATATACAACATGTCTATCATGTTCGAGTTCTTTATGATAATCCTACTCCCATTGTTATTAACTAGCAAAAGTGCCCGTGCGTTGCACGGGAGAAACTAAAACTCAAATGCTCTGATGAATCACGTGATTACACTTCTCCTCTGACGATGATTAACAAAGACGGTGCATCGGGATTTTTAATAAAACAATGAACCGTGGATAATTTCATTACTCGAAATAAGTTTTTGTTGACCGTATGAAGCGTCTTTCTTATTTAAATTCACCTCACATTTTGCCCGAATCCCTGAAATATCACGGAGCACCATGGTGAGAACGCTTGACAACGTGAATGCATATGCAACACACTCTAAATTTCTATGATCTGTGACCCCCGCAAAAAAAAAAGAAAAAAATTTCTATGATCTGTGAGTGGTTATATTTTGTCAATATTAAATAAACCAAGAGGCTTGTGAACGTGTGCCACTTCTTTTTTCCAATAAAAATCATTTCATCGAGTCGGCCACGCTTTTTTCCTTGCACGACCAGTGGTGGTTTGATAGATCCGGGCACATTTCTTTTCCTCTTCCAAATCCCTTCTTTTTTTCTAAATCGTTTCTGAAAATTAAAATAAAAAAAGAAAAGGCAAAAGGAAATTCCCACTTGACGGAACCGGCCGGGCCCAGAACGGTCCAGCTAGGCCGCACGACGCCCTATCCCCTGTCCACGAGAACCTCTCCCCAGCGAACCCACACCATGCTGTTCCTCCTTCTTGAGCGGTGGTCAACCATGGAGGCAGGGGCGCGATTCCGGGTCAGAGCCGGGCGGGCGACCATCCATGGAGGCGAGTGATTCAGGCATCATGACCGCCTGGGGTTCGGATTGAGCATCCCCCTGCAAGGTCGTCTCCTGTAGTCTGTGTCCGCCGCCGCGGCTCCTGCTGTTGGAGAGAGACTTCCCTCCTCGCCGGCGGTACATATCTAAGGATTAGGAAAGAGTCTCGATTCGTAACCATCACGTCTTGCCATCCAGCTCGTATACGGGATGGTTTGTGGAACGAAGGACGTGGGATCCGGTTGGGATGTAAAATACGTGAACGGACGAAAGCGTATTTAGACGGACGAAGAGAGAAACCTTATTGCCTTTATTATTAGGTATAGACAAGGACTTTGCTTATGTGGAAAATATTGATACTTTTATGCATATGGATCATGGTAAGAATGTTTCATGTGATGGTTATATTGTGGATTTTATCAATGATGCTACTGAAAGTTATTACGAGAGAGGGAGACACAATTTCATATATCTCAATAATATTAAGTCTCCTCTCTTTATGTTGAAAGTTTTGAAGTTACACCTGTTTTACCTTCCTATGCTAATCATTTTGTGCTTCATTGACTTGTTTTCTTACAAAGCTCCTATGCATAGGAAGAGTGTTAGATTTAAACATGTTTTATATATGCTCCTTGATGCTCTCTTTTATATTTCAACTCTTATCCTTGTGTGAGCATCATTAAAATATTCTAACCTAGCTGAAAGGCGTTAAAGAAAAGCGCTTATGGGAGACAACCCATTGTTTTATTTCTGCAATTTTTCTTTCTTTTTGAGTCAAGGAGTTGTTTACTTCTGTAACAATTCCTTTGTATCATTATTTTATTGCATTGTTGTGCCAAGTATTGTCTCTAATAGGAAGATGATGCTAGATTTAGATTTCTGCGCAGGAACAGATTTCTGCTGTTCACCGTTTTACTTCTGTAACATCACAGAAAAATTATTTAAATCTGCAAATTTTTGTGCGTGATCCTCAGATATGTACGCATCTTTCGTTAGTTCAAAGTTTTTCGATCTGAACAACGTAAGTGTCTCGAAAAAATTCGTCTTTACAGACTGTTCTGTTTAGACAGATTCTGTCTTTTATTTTTCGCATTCTCTCTTTTACTAGTGTTGAGTGGAATTCTTTTTTAGGGTGAAGAGTTTCACATAACATCAGTGGCAGTAGTTAATGTTAAAAGTAACGGTCATATTTATGTCCTTATAGAACATGTGAGTTTTTGATTGGGCACTAACCCTCTAATGAGAATTACTCTGAGTTTGGTGTGGCGGAAGTTTTCAAGGGTCAAGAGAGAATGATGATATAATGTGATTAAGAAGAGTGAAGAGCTTAAGCTTGGGGATGCTCCCATGGATCACCCCAGCATATTTCAAGAAGACTCAAGCGTCTAAGCTTGGGGATGCCCAAGGCATCCCCTTCTTCATCAGCAACTTATCAGGTCATCTCTAGTGAAACTATATTATAATTCTTTCACATCATATGTGCTTTACTTGGAGCGTCTGTGTGCTTTTATTTTCAGTATTTTATTTTTCTTTTGGTCAACTTGATTGGACCCCAGCATTCTTGATTGGGAGAGAGACACGCTCCGCTTTTTCATATGAATACTCCTATTCTTCACTTATACTTGTTGAGTATTCTTATCTAGCTATTGCTATGCTTTTGGCTCATGTTTTGCATGCATCTCTTATTCAGAGCTGTTAGTTCTTTTAAAGAAAGTACTCTCTTGCCTCACTTATAATTGTCTGGAGAGTTTGTGTTGAAATAAATTGAATGGTGTTTGGTTGGAACAGAAAATGTTGCATGTGGTAGATGGTATAATGGAAAAGCTTACATATTCTTGTAGATCACTGTATTGGATAATTTGATACTTGTCAATTTTTTTGAGTTATCAAGTAGTTCATGTTTAAGCTTTTGTATCATGTAGTTAAAACCTATTAATGAAGAACTACCGTAAAGCTCGTTGAAATTTGGTTTGCATGATTGTTATCTCTAAGGTCTAGATATTTTCTAGTAAAAAGGTTTGGTTAACAAGAAAGACAGTGTAGAGTCTTATAATGCTTGCAATATGTTTTCATATAAGTCTTGCTGTGTCGGTTGATATCCTGTGTTTGCTTCAAATAACCTTGCTAGCCTAAACTCTGTACTGAGAGGGAATACTTCTCGTGCATCCAAAGCTTGAGCCAAAATCCATGCCATCTATGTCCACCATAACTAACTATATGTGGTATTTCCTTGCCATTCCAAGTAAATTTTTCATGTGCTACCTTTAAACTATTCAAACTTTATTACTCCTATTTTCTGTCAATGTTTACCAAGCTCATGAGGACGGGGTGGATGTCTTTATGTCAACTGTCAAACAGACTTTACCACCGGACTAGCGGCATATACATCCGCTTATCTATTAATTTTGCAAAAAGAGCTGGCAAATGGGGTGCCCAGTCCCAATTAATTACAACTTTAACCGTTTAATTCTCTTCATATTTTTGCCCTGATTTATCAGTCAAGCAATGACAAACAGTGAAATATCTGCATGTGTAAACAAAAGAGAAAGAGGGATGATCTGCCTTGCTGGTAGAAATAACGTCCTTCATGGGAGCCGCTCTTAAAAGTCTGGTTGGCAGGGGTCATATTGTACTTTCCATTTTCTGATTCGTCGACAATTAACAAACACCTCTCAAAACTTATATTTTTACTCTCTATATGATTTCAAAAACTTAAAAAGCTCTAGCACATGATTTAATCCCTGCTTCCTCTGCGAAGGACCTTTCTTTTACTTTTATGTTGAGTCTGTTTTCCTACTTCTTTCTATCTTAGAAGCAAACACTAGTGTCAACTTTGGTGCAACAATTTTTATATGCTTGTATATTGCACTTATTATATTGCTTTGTGTTGACAGATATCCATGAGATATATATATGTTGAAAGTTGAAAGCAATTGCTGAAGCTTAAATCTTCCTTTGTGTTGGTTAAATACCTTTTACTTAGAACCTATTGCTTTATGAGTTAACTCTTAAGAAAAACTCTTTGATGCTTGTCTCGAAAGTACGATTCATGAAAAGTTTTTGCTTATATGATTCAGTTGTTTGCTCATTATCTACTTGCTAGCAAACTATAGACCATTGACCTGGATCACTTCATTCATAACATGTGCTTTACAATACTATTTGATCAAGATTATGATGGTAGCATGTCACCTCAGAAATTATTTTGTTTTTATCGTTTTACCTACTCGAGGACGAGTAGAACTAAGCTTGGGGATGATTGATACGTCTCAAACGTATCTATAATTTCTGATGTTCCATGTTGATATTATACCAGTTGTTACATGTTTTACATACAGTTCATAGCATTTTTATGCATTTTCTGGACTAACCTATTAACAAGATACCACAGTGCCAGTTTCTGTTTATTATGTCTGTGCATTGCAGAAAAGGTCCAAAATTGAAAGTGCTCAGAAAAATCTGAAAAAATTACAGAAATTCTAAAACACCAGAAGACTCCGGGAGCTAGAAGGACAAGTCTGGGGGAGGCCCACAGCCTCCACACCATGCCACCGCGCGGTTTGGGCTAGGCCGCGCCGTGGGGTGGTGTGGCCACCTCGTGCACCGCCTCGCGACGCCCTTTGGACTATATATTGCCTCCGCGGTGAAAACCCTAAAAGAATCGACGATTTCTCCAGAAGAGTTCCGTAGCTCCGCCGCCACCAAAAAACCCTAATTCCGGGGACAGAAGTCTCTGTTTCGGCACCTGACATGGGTATGCCTATCGGGTACCCTACCATGAGGGTACCTGGTGCACGTATCGACTAGGCCCAACTATCAGAGCCTACATGAAGCCCATGAAGGGAGGCCCACGAAGATGGAGTATCCTCCAAGTTTGGCGAAACAATAGTCGGTTTAGAGTTTCCTTACTTGTAAATCGAGTCGGTTACGAACACCCGAGACCCAGCCTATTATTTAAGGACTGGGAGGGCCATCGAACCAGACCACGTACTTTCAGAGCCACCAAAACCCTAGCGAGATCGACATCTCGCCGGGACCCTTGTAACCATCATATTCACAAAGCAATAACAGACAGGCAGGACGTAGGGGTGTTACCTCCACACGAGGGCCCTGAACCTGGGTAAAATCTTTGCCCTGCTTGTCAGCCGACGATACTTCCAGCTCTACCACGTTCTCTCCCCCATATTCATAACCTAGGGACCTTAACCATGGGTCTTGATGAGTCTACCCCTCGTCAAGTGGCGCCGTCTGTGGGAAAGAATAGCGCTGGACTCGAAGTTTCGCCGGTCCCAACAGCAAACGGCAAATCGCCGATCACACCAGCAAACGGCAACTCGCCGATCTCATCTGCAAACGGCAACTCGCCGGCCATGTCAGCAAACAGCAACTCGCCGATCCAGGCGACACACGGCGACTCGCCGATCCACTCGAAAAGCGGCAGCCTGCCCGCTTCACCTGCAAAAAGCGCATCTGCTCTTCCAATGAATTTCAATCCGCACTCGCCGGAGCTTCAGGAGGCGTTTTCCGGCCTTGAATCAGGTTTGAGTTTAACTGTTGGAGCATTCAATTTTTTCGTAAACAATCTTGGCACGCAGGACTCGACAGATCCGCAACAACTGGCGCTGGGCGCACTCGAGGCTCCGTCGACTGCGCTCGCCCCGTCGTCGATTCCTGAAGCCTGCTCGCCCGCAACAACCATGTCGACCGGCGAGATCGACAGGTTCATGATGACGGAACTCCAAGGCGAGGAGGCAGAATCAGCATACCGCACAAGCAACGTCGACTTCAACCTACCACTCGACGAGAGTTTCGACTGCGGGATCTCCCTCGATGACTTCTACGAGCCCGCGATTCATAACGACAGCAACGTCGACTCGGAGATCTTCACCAACACCAACCTCGACTCAGAAATCCATAATGGTTTCGCCAACACCGAGATGAGCATAGGCGATGAGCACATCGACAACGAGATTCGCCTCGAAGATCTACTCGATGAACATACTGGCTCTGACATGAGCCTCGACGGCGACGTCGAGTCCATGACTGGAATCGACAGCACATACACCTGTCCACGGGTCACGCCCCATCAGGTCTACGTGGCCTTCTCCGCAGAATCATCCGCAGACGCAGCCGCTCGCAGGCCTGCACAATTCCCATGCACGGTAACCATGCCGGATGGGGTCACAACCTTGACAATCACGGAGGAGATGGCAGCAAAAGCAGATAAAGTCATAAAGGAGTGCACAATGATGCCACCAAATTCCACCCCAGAGGAGATGTTGACCTTCCAGTACTTCAACTGGCAGGAGTCAATTCGACTGCAAAACTACCGAGCGACGCTCGAAGAGCGCAAAAGGCAAGCCAGCCTCTCGAGTGCCCGAAGAAGGGAGCAATCCCTCGGGTCCACAATGCAACCAACCCCACGACCTAGGTCGCGGTTGGCAAGCCTTCCAGAACATGAAAGGGTAGCAATCACCCGTAACCTGTCGTTCATGACAGAGGACGCTAACGGAATCCCAGTGCCCAAAACTGCTGCGGGTGCATTATTCTCCGTAGGTGCTTACCTCAAGGCAATGCAACCTCCGGCGAATGACCCTAACGCAGCCCTGCATCGCCAACAACTCAAATCGCTAGCTCTAGCGGCACAGGCTATACAGCCAGAAGACAAAACTCCAGCAAGGAATCGCGATCGCGACATAGTCGACTCACGACACGCAGCACATCATCGCAGTGGTCGCAGCCACCACTCGGATGAAGGAAGGAGAAGCACGCGCCGGCACAGGTCCAGCAGAAGCAGATCTCGAAGATCCTATAGCAGCGATTCATACTCTGATCGAACCAGAGCCATGCGGAGCATTGTGCTTCACTCGACGCATCCGTGAGACGCGGATGCCCAAAGGTTCAAGTTGACAGGCGAACAACCCAAGTACAACGGTCGCCAAGAACCTTCCGGGTGGCTAGAAGATTACAGACTCGCCGTGGCATGCCAGCGTGGCACGAACACCACGGCGATGCAGTACATACGACTCATGCTCGAAGGAACTGCCCGCGACTGGCTCAAGGCGCTCCCTCCATCATCATACGACTCGTGGGACGATTTCCGCAGAGACTTCATCAAAAACTTCGAGCCTCTATGTGAGCGCCCGAAGACATTCGAGAATTAAGGCATGCACTCAACGATCAGACGAGTCGTTGAGATCATACATACGGCGGTGGACCGAAATACGCAATTCGGTTGGCAAAGTGTCAGAAGACAGGGCCATGGATGCCTTCATACAAGGTCTCGCCAGGAAGGACTTCAAAGAGGCACTGGTCGTGAAAAGCCAACCTCCCTGGCTGACCTCATCAAAGTTGCGACTGAGTGGGCAGATGGAGAGGATTCTGTACGCAGATCCCGTGCTTCCCCACCACGCGACAACTACGAAAGCGGCAGTCGAGGCCGCAGAGATTCATACAGAGAAGATCGCAGGCGCAAACGTTCCAAACGTCCTTACGACGATAACAGACCCGAGTTCATGGCGGCTGGATACACACAACCCGGGAGACCAAGATAGAAGCAATCGACGCTCGGATGATCGACGGGACAGTCGAGATCGCGAGCAGCGGAGCGACAGCTACAAAAGGCAAGAATGGCGCAAACGCAGCGACGCAAAACCCGAGCGGTCATTCGAGGAAAAGATGGACGACTGGTGCAGATTCCACCTCTTCAAGGGGGACGACGGAAAACTACGCTCCAATCACACCCTAAGGAACTGCAGGGAATTCGACCAAATGGCGACTGACTACATGATACGACTCAAAAGGTACGGCCCAGCACCTGCTCAGCCCACGCCTGCACCCGCACCACAGCCGAACGCTGTGCCCGCTCTCATGGCGCCACAGCCGCCACCGCAACCACCACCACAGCCTGCTCCAGGCGCAAACCTCGCAGGTGCCATACAACCCGTACTACGGGCGGAAGATGATCAATATCCACAGCCCCACGGGCAGATGTACATGATACAAAAGGGTCGCCCCTCCAACAGGCAGCAAAAGCTAATCACTCGACAGTGAACATGGCTGTCATGGCACCTCCTGCCGTGCCGAATTTCTGAAGGGATCGGAAACCATCATAAGCTTCAGTCGAGAGGATCATCCCCCAGCTGTAGTTCGACCAGGGCACGCGGCTCTGGTACTCGACGCGCAAATAGGAGGCTACGCCATGACCAAGGTCTTCATGGATGGAGGCAGCGGCATAAACATCATCTTCGCGGACACGCTCCGCAAAATGAACAGGTCAGTCGAAAACCTCCCAAAATCTTCAAATACCTTCCACGGTATGTTCCTGGCAAAGCAATTAGCCCAGAAGGCACCATACAACTCGACGTTACGTTCGGGGACAAAAGCCACTTCAGGACAGAGTCGATTGAGTTCGAGGTCGTCGACTGGAAATCACAATACCATGCTATTCTTGGTCGCCCGACGTTTGCTCGATTCATGGCGGTGCCACACTACGCGTACCTCACGCTGAAGATGCCAGGACCAAAGGGAGTCATACTGTCCGTGGAAACTTTCAAAGGTCCGATGCTTGCGACCGCGAGTTCAGCAAAATCTCCGAGATGTTCGGGGTGGAAGAATCACTCGCCGACTGGCGATTTCCAACGACCGCACACTCCTTCCGGAGCATAAGAAGTTGGCAGTCGACAGATCCTTCAATGCTACAAATGACACAAGGTCGCATCAGGTGCACCCGACCGATCCGTCCAAGACAGTCAACATATCTTCGAGCCTGCCTATCGCATAGGAAGGCGCGCTCGTCGAATTCCTCCGTGAGAACTGGGAAATATTTGCGTGGTGTCCAGCCGACATGCCAGGTATTCCCAGGGAATTCGCCGAGCACTCTCTCCAATTGTTTCCAGATGCAAAGCCAGTCAAGCAAACGATGCGTCGAATCTCCGGCCCAAAGCGAACCGCAGTCGAATCTGAAGTCGACCGGTTACTCGCAGCAGGATTCATTAGGGAAATCAAGAAATCACAATGGGTGGCCAACCCCGTACTCGTAGAGAAGAAGCATACAGACATCCTTCGGATGTGCGTGGACTTCACAGCGCTGAACAAGTGCTGTCCAAAGGATCACTTCCCGCTACCCCGAATCGACCAGATCGTCGACTCCACCGCCGGATGCGCACGACTCTCCTTTCTGGATGCTTACTCAGGTTATCACCAGATAAGGATGAAGCAAGAAGACGAAGAAAAAACGGCGTTCATAACCCCACTCGGGGTCTACTGCTACACAACTATGCCCTTTGGGCTCAAAAACGCGGGTGCAACATACCAGCGCATGATGCAGGACTGCCTCAAAAAGCAAATCGGACGCAACGTCCAGGTCTACGTGGATGACATTGTCATTACCACAAGGGAAGAACACACACTACTCGACGATTTGAGGGAGACGTTCGCAAACCTCAAACGCTTCCATATCAAGCTCAATCCTAAGAAGTGCACGTTCGGCGTTCCAGCCGGGCAGCTCCTAGGGTACCTAGTCTCTGCCCGTGGAATCGAAGCAGACCCGGAGAAAATACAGGCCATCCTCACAATGCAAAGGCCTTCAAAGCTTCACGATGTGCAGAAACTAGCAGGACGAGTAGCAGCGCTCAGTCGATTCATCAGCAAACTGGGTGAAAAGGCTCTACCATTCTATCGACTGATGAAGAAGGCGGACAAGTTCGAGTGGACGCCAGAAGCTGAAGCAGCCTTCACAGATCTCAAGCGGATCCTCACAAGCCCTCCGATCCTCGTCGCACCTAAGGAACGGGAACCACTCTACCTGTATGTCTCGGCTACAAACAGGGTGGTGAGCACCGTACTGGTAGTCGAACGCATGGAGGAGGGGCACATCCAAAGCATACAACGTCCAGTCTACTACCTGAGCGAGGTTCTCTCCATATCAAAACAGCGGTACCCGCACTATCAAAAGCTGGCATACGCTGTATTCATGTCCTCAAGGAAGTTGACACACTACTTCACCGAGCACCCGATCACCGTGGTAAGTAACTCAGCAATCGGTGATATCCTCACAAACCCCAATGCAACGGGTCGAGTCGCAAAATGGCTCATCGAGCTGGCTCCAAGAGACATCAAGTACGAGCACCCGAAGGCTATCAAAGCACAAGTCCTACCCGACTTCACAACCGAGTGGATAGAGGCCCAATTACCTGGAGCACCAGACGTGTCCAATTCCTGGACCATGTACTTCGATGGGTCCAAGAAACACGAAGGCGCAGGCGCAGGCGTCATCCTCATATCACCAAAAGGGGACAAGCTACGTTATGTTTTGCAGATGGGATTCAAACTACCCTCCAATAACGAGGCTGAATACGAGGCTCTGATCCATGGCATGCGGATGGCAAAAGCACTTGGGTGCACTCGATTGATGATCTACGGCGACTCCAATCTCGTGGTGCAGCAAACAATGAAGGCCTGCGACGCAATCGCGGACAACATGATCGCTTATCGCGACCTGTACAACACACTGGAGGGCAGCTTCGAGGGCTGTGAGTTGAGGCACATAGGAAGGGAAAGTAACGAAGAAGCAGACATGCTAGCCAATCTTGGCTCAACTGGCGCACAAATTCCACCTGGTGTCTTCCTCGAGCGCATCGAACACAGATCTATCAAGGAGAAACGAGAGCCTCCTCCGTCGACTACGCCAGCCAAAAGCAAAGCGCCAGCACAGAGGACCCCCCAGTCGAGGTACTCCTCATTGAGCCAACTTGGACTCAACCTTTTCTGGCTTACATACTCCGCGGCGAGCTACCAGATGACATAACCGAGTCCCGACGCGTGACTCGAAGATCAAAAGCATACACCGTTATCAACGGCGAGTTATACAAGCGCAGCATATCAGGTATGTTCCAAAGATGCATCGCATTCGAAGATGGCCAAGCCATACTTCGAGATATTCATGCAGGTACCTGTGGGCATCACGCCAGCAGTCGATCACTCGTAGCCAAAGCCTTTCGCGCAGGGTTTTACTGGCCTACAGCACTCAAAGACGCGGAGGACATAGTCAAAAGGTGCGTCGGCTGCCAGAAATTCGCAACAAGGCCGCACGCACCCGCATCGGCGTTGAAGACTATACCGCTGGCCTGGCCTTTCGCCCAATGGGGGCTCGATATGGTTGGGCCACTCAAAAAATCATCGCATGGCGGGCATACTCACCTACTGGTGGCAGTCGACAAGTTCACAAAGTGGATCGAGGCGGTCCCCATCACAAATTCGACTGCTACTACGGCAGTCAACTTCATAAAGAGCATCATCTACCGCTTCGGTGTCCCAAACAGTATCATCACTGATAACGGCACAAACTTCACGGCTGAGGAGTTCAAAACCTTCTGCAAAGAGCAGGACATTACGCTCAACTACGCATCCGTGGCACATCCACAATCCAATGGCCAAGTCGAAAAGGCCAATGGACTTGTGACGAGTGGGATCAAGAAGCGCCTCCTGGTGCCACTCAAAAGAGCTGCGGGTGCTTGGGTCGAAGAACTACCATCTGTGCTATGGAGCCTACGCACAACTCCCAACACTTCTACGCAGTTCACCCCATTCTTCATGGTCTATGGTGCAGAGGCAATTCTGCCATCAGATGTAAGGTTCAATGCGCCACGAGTTGAAGCATACAATGAAGAAGACGCGGAAGAAGCACTCGAAGACGCAGTCGACTTGCTCGATGAGCGCGAGACACGGCCTTGGCCCGCACAGCTGTTTACCAGCAGGATCTCGCAACTACCATAGCCGTCGACTGCGAACCAGGTCCTTCGTCGTTGGCGACCTGGTTCTTCGACTGAAGCAAAAGAAGGTGCACAAGCTCGCTTCCCCATGGGAAGGTCCCTTCATCATCACGGAGGTCCTTGGTGGAGGCGCATATCGACTGAAGCACGCGAAGACAGGCGAACTCTCTCATAATCCTTGGAACGTTGCGCATCTGCGCCGTTTCTACGCATAAAGTGCTCACAGTCATACAATGTAATAGGCTATATGTCGGATGGCTGCAGGTTTCAGACGCGCTCTTTTCCTTACCAGGGTACCTAAGGGGACTGGAAGGTTTTTAATGAGGCGGCCTGCAGCCTAACATTCAAAAGAGGAATAAAATCAATGTTCCTTCGACTTCTTTGTGGTTACTACCCGCATAATTCATACCTTAACCGCACCCGAAACCCTCGGGGGCTGTGTTATCGATCAAATGAGCTCTCGCTCTTGCAGAAACACAATGCCTTAGCCGCACCCGAATGCTCGGGGGCTGCGTAACAAGGATCCAAACAAAGAACACAAAAACTCTGCAGCCGCACTCGAATACTCGGGGGCTGCACAGTCATTGGTTCACAACCAACACATATTTCACAAACCCCGCTCGACTGACTCGGGGGCTCGACAAAAAATCAAAGTATACAAACTATACAATATACAAAGAGTCAAAAATTACACTCGGGGGCTGCCCCCTATACAAAAATTGCACTCGCAAACTATTCTAATCCTCAGGCTCGTCCTTTACGGGCAGCTCGGGACCGCAAAGCTGTTCGCGAGTGCACTCGATTAGTGTCTCCGCAGCTGGATCGTGTCATCCAGGTCTTTTGTTCGAGAACCTCTCCGGCTGCAGGTGTCCGCAACACCAACCTTGGTTTTCGACTACGCATATACGCCATTGCAGCGTTGGCTCCAATCACAAGTCTCTGAGACAGCAACTCTCGAATGGGATTTGTTTGACGGAAGATGTTCAACAAAGCACGAATCCCTTGTGGTTGTGGCCCCGCAGGAAAAAGAGTCTCGTTCAGGCGAATAAACGCTGCCCGGCATAACTCCAGCAGTTCAGCACTTCGCCAGACGCGATCCTTCAGGGTGGCGAGTATGCGGGCATGGTACCTATCAAGCCAAAAGTGTTGACGCCCAGTCGTAGGGTCGTCAACCACGCTATCCAGACGCCCTTCCACGCGAATCTTTTCAGCCTGGAAGTTGTCGACAAAGCCTACAAACACGGGCGCACCAGTCAGATCAAAAGGACAATAGCTACGCAAAAAGCTTGTAAACAGAGCAAGACTCGAACTTACACTCGAGTTGCCTGTTCACAAGATCCATCTCCCCGAGCACATATTCCTCGCGTTGGGTGGCCAACGCGGGTCTCGCCCTCAATCGATTCAGCTCAGCCTGGGCGTCCTTCAGATCTTGCTCCATTCTCACAAATTTGGCCTTCATAACTCCATCACCTTGGCATCATTTACCACCTGACCCTGGGATCGGGTGGTGATTGGAGCCTGCGAGGAACTAGTCGCAGTAGCAGGTTCTCGTGACTGTTCAAAGAGCATAATCACAAACACAAAGTTTGTGTCAGAAGCTAAAACTCATGTCATAAGCATACAACTCTTCGAGTGAAAGACATTAGCAAAAGACTATTTGCATAAACAAGGTAGCACAAACAAAGCGCAGACTCGCGCAGTTCAGAAGGTATCATTACAAGGCATAAAAAACAAAAGGGTACAGCTACCCTAAACCTAAGATTCGATTTCCTAAGCAGACGATTGGCAGTCTCGAGTGCCCGGCGCTCCATGGTGGTCATAAAAACCTCGGCCAGTCGCGCGGCGGCTCCGCTCACCCCCTTCAGAGAAATGGGCTTCCCATCTGGCTTCCGAGGGAACGCAGACAGTGCTGCCTCGTAGTCGCAATCTATCCCATGTCCCATAAGAAGCTTGATGGTGGACTCGGATCCGCGTACCGTGTTGGCGCGAGCGAAACCCGCCATGGTGGACGTCCCGGGGCCAAACACGTCGGCGAAGTCGTCCGCCGTCGACGGCACTACGCCAGTCGGGAACACCACCTTGTATACAGCGCCAAGTGTGCTCGTCGATTTGGCGAGTGCCTTTCGCCTGGTTGCATAGGCGCCTAAGCCGCCCACAGCCTGTTCCAGCGAAAGATCGTCACTCGCCACGTCCGCAGAGGCCGGTGCGCCAACAGCTTCTGCACAATTCAAAAAGGCAAAAGTCATTTCATGACACTCGACAGTTATATCGTCATATCAAAAGGAGAAAAGATTACTCACCTCCCATGGCCTGCGCGAGTGCCGCGAGCTGGTCAGCATATCCTCGCTCGCGTGCAGCGGCTGAGTTGGTGGCGGCAGCCAGCTCTTTCTTCGACTCTTCGCGCTGCGCGGCGAGTGCATCTTCCAGCTCCTTCTTCTCGCCTGGCCCAGCAAAATCACGTGCATTCAATACTCGACAAAATCAAGCATTGCAAAAAGAAATTCAGCAAAACAAAAGCAAAAGGAGAACTCACGACTGAGCCGCTCTAGCTCGGCGCGCATGGTATCCCTCTCCTGCTCCACCTGGACATAAGCCTTGGCGGAATCTGCCAAGGTATGGTAGAAGGGCTGCAAGCACACGAATTCAGCAAAAATTCTAACTCTCACAGTCCCAACTAAACGGGTCAGGCAAAAAGTACTTACGTGGTTCATCCACGGTTCAGAGTCGCGACTGATGTCCCGACTCTGGGGCTGCCCTTGGCCGTTTCAGTGACAGCATCAGTGGCCATTGGCTGGACAGCTCGTTTCCAGTCGGTGCAGAATTCGAGTGCTCCAGGGTTGGAACATTCTCGACTGGAGGAGTCCCAGGCTGATTGTTTTCAGCGCTGTGAGCAACACAACAAAGCAAAAAGACGGTCAGCACAAATATGTGACAGCACAAAATTCTCATATCATACTCAAAAAACACATACCTGTGCTCCTCATCTTCGGAGTCGCCAAAAATTGGTCCCCCAAAGGCTGGGGTACCACTCGACTGAAGAGGAAGAGTTGAGCTTGTTGAGCACGCACGCAAAGGAGCGGCTTGGAAAACAGGTGGTGAGCCTGATTCCTCGTCATCCTCCAAGCCCTGCCCCTCGCGGGTGAACTCACAGCAGAAGGCGCCTTCTTGGCCAGTCGACGCCGCTTCGGTGGCGCGGTGTCGACTTCTTGGTCAGCGGTGGCCTTTTCTTCAGATTGGACCTCTTCCGCTGCGTCCTCCTCGACCTCCTCCGCATGCGAAGTGGTGGCAGAAGGGATGGGCGACTGATCCCTTTTCGGGTCCACCACCTGCACCTGAGTTTCTTCAGTCTCACCATTTTCTGGCAGAGGGGAGAGAGGTGGCAGTCGAGTGGTCCTGCATCGCATACATCGCAAATTGCAAAGTCAGAAGCAAAATCGAACAAACACATAGCATACGAGTGGCAAACTCTTAAAATGCAGACATACCTCAGGCAAAGGGTTTTCCGCCCCATACGGCTCAATGGGACAGTCGACGTCGCATTTGTCGCCTGTCGTCAAGTTGGTGATGTGCCGCACGTGATTCACAAGCTCGTTCCTTGACAGCTCCTCTGGGCTCATCCGAGTGGAGTCACCCGCGCCCTCATACTCCCACATGGGGTGCGCTCGGGCACGGAGTGGCCACACCCGCCTCTTCACAAAGGTGGCGATCAAATGGATGCCTGTGACCTTGTCCAGCATGCCTCCGATCCGAGCCAGCAAAGGGCTTGCCTCCTCCATTTCTTCGGCTGAGAGTTGGTGATCCCACGCCTTGGTCCTGGTAAAGCAGCAGTCGAGAAAGGGGCGGCTGCATCCTGCTCGACAGTCGCATAAAACCACCCCTTCCTCCAGCCTTGGGCGGAGTCGACGGTCTTCAGGCGGAAGTAGCGGGTGTCGCTGCGCACCTGGATTCCACAGCCGCCAACGGGGTAGGTGCGACCACCTCCTCTGTTCGGCCGTACCATGAAGATGGCTTTCCACAGCGCCCAGCTGGGTGCGACGCCGAGGAAGCACTCGCACAGCGTGATGAAACACGCGATATGCATAATGCCATTTGGGGTGAGATCATGGATCTGCACCCCGTAGGCAAAAAGAAGACCACGAACGAAGTCGTGGAGGGGAAGCGAAAAGCCCCTAGGCAAAAACTCCGCAAAACAAACACGCTCGTTGGCGCGTGGTTCGGGGAGTACCTCCTTGGGCGACGGCGCGCGGACGGCGAGCTGCTCCGCGGGTGGCAGATACCCCTGCTCGCGGAACTTGACCAAATGGGCGTCCTTGATGGTGGACTTCGCCCAGTCCCCGCTGCCCTTCTTCAGCGCGGCGGACGCAGATGTACCCGCCACGGTCTTCTTGCCCTTGGCCGCATCGGTCGCGGCGGCGGCAGCACCACGCTTCGACCTCCACCTTTCGCCATTGCACAGTGGAGGGTGTGTGGGGCAAAGAACTTGGGCGCAGAGCAATGGAGGGGCAGCGCGAGGAAGGAGACGAGGGGCGGCGCAGGGAGCAAATGGCAAGTAAAAAACTCTGCCAGCGCCGTCCCCTATTTACCACAGATCGCAAAACGATCGCAACCGTCAAAACAAATGCATACGCTCCGCGCGAAATCTGGCCATACACGTGGCAGCCACGGAGAGCAACCGTCGCCGGCCACTCCGCCCACTACGCACGAGAATCCAGGAAACCATCATCACGCCCCGTGAAAATCGCGCCAGAACGGTCAAATCAAGTCCACGCGGCGTCATCCCTGGTCAGCTCTGCAGAAACGGGCCCAAAAACAGGGTCACGTCTTATCAAAGTCTCCAAGCACGCCACCGCTTGTCAGAGATGGCAGTCGCAAAATGCGTCATTGCTGACGTTATTCATCTCACAACTGGCATAAAGTCACTCGATGATATCTTCGGGTGGTCTCACAAATTTCGATTGGTTCTCAGCAAAGGTCATAATGCCAGTCGAAGAATTTCGACTGCAACATCATACTCCCATCGGGAGCATATCAAAAAATTTCTTTGACTAAATGTGCAGGGTAAAAGATTTTGAGATTATCCTCCATTGCAAGCAATAAAGCACAATCTCGGGGGCTACTCCCATCGGGAGCGCTGTCGCGCACCCGATAGAATAATGGCAAAGTATCAGTCGACAAACATTCGACTCAGTTCATAAGCAAAATCATACTCGAAATATTCCCGAGTTGATCCGACGATCCTTGGATGCTGCATGCATAGTGCAAAGGTAAGACCCGCCGATCAGTCGAGCTGGGCTAAGGACCGCTCCAGCAGCGTTATCCTTAAATGTTCCGTGTCAGCAGACATGATGAATAATCCCCGACGGACGCGTTGGGTAGATTCAAAATTATGCTGCAGTTCGATTCGTAAGACCTCAACGGCCGTTTCGAGTCTGTCCAGTTTGTTCCAGATTCGAGTCCGGGGACTCGAGTTTGATTGAAAGCTAGTATGGTTTTGCCACAAATGGTAGTTAACTGGCCCCGATCCGTCGTGTGTGCCGGGCCTGCTAAGCTAATATCCCTTGACTATCATAAGCAAAAACTCATAGTCGATGAAACACTCGACATAGCCAACATGTGCTATTTCATAAGAATTCTAAATACAGATGCAAAAAATGTAACGTGCATGATGTATGAGTCCATGCCCGACTCTTCGAATCAGACAAGTACTCGGGGGCTACTGACATGGGTATGCCTATCGGGTACCCTACCATGAGGGTACCTGGTGCACGTATCGACTAGGCCCAACTATCAGAGCCTACATGAAGCCCATGAAGGGAGGCCCACGAAGATGGAGTATCCTCCAAGTTTGGCGAAACAATAGTCGGTTTAGAGTTTCCTTACTTGTAAATCGAGTCGGTTACGAACACCCGAGACCCAGCCTATTATTTAAGGACTGGGAGGGCCATCGAACCAGACCACGTACTTTCAGAGCCACCAAAACCCTAGCGAGATCGACATCTCGCCGGGACCCTTGTAACCATCATATTCACAAAGCAATAACAGACAGGCAGGACGTAGGGGTGTTACCTCCACACGAGGGCCCTGAACCTGGGTAAAATCTTTGCCCTGCTTGTCAGCCGACGATACTTCCAGCTCTACCACGTTCTCTCCCCCATATTCATAACCTAGGGACCTTAACCATGGGTCTTGATGAGTCTACCCCTCGTCAGCACCTTGCCGGGACGGGGAATTGCCCCCGGAGCCATCTCCATCGACGCCACCGCCATCTTCATCGCCGTTGCTGCCTCCCATGATGAGGAGGGAGTAGTTCTTCATCGGGGCTGAGGGCTCTACGGTAGCTGTGTGGTTTATCTCTCTCTCGTGGTGTGATCTTATGTGATCATGAGCTATGTAATCTAGTTGAATCCATAGATGTTACTCTTCATTATCTTATATGCTACTTGAGTGGTTTTATTAATGTAAACTCCGAAGTCACCTTTGTCCCATGGTGCGAAGCTGATAGTGTGCGCACCGTGTGTGGCTCTTAGGCTAAAGATTACAGGAATAATTATCATGAGTTATTATTTGTGTTGGATGTCTTTATGAAATTGTGGTGTTTGTCTAGTACTATTTAGGGCGCTCAAGTTGACAGTGTGAGGTTCCCTAGAAGTGGAATGCGACTTTAAGGTGTGCTTTTATAGCCCTACACAGTGAATTGGTGTTCGTTATCCAACAGGAGAATAATTCAGAGTAGCATAGTGAAGAAGAAATATCTATGTATTCAATTATATTATTATTGTTGAGAGTGTCCACTAGTAAAAGTATGATCCCTAGGCCTTGTTTCTAAGCATCGAAACACCGTTTACAACCAGTTCTGCTACATGTTTGCTGGCTGCCATTTTTATTTCAGATTGCAATTACCACTTATAATCATCCATATTACTTGTATTTCACTATGTCTTCGCCGAACTAGTGCACCTATACACCTGACAAGTGTATTGGGTGTGTTGGGGACACAAGAGACTTCTTGTATCTTAATTGCAGGTTTGCTTGAGAGGGATATCTTTGACCTCTACCTCCCTGAGTTCGATAAAACTTGGGTGATTCACTTAAGGGAAACTTGCTGCTGTTCTACCAACCTCTGCACTTGGAGGCCCAACACTGTCTACAAGAATAGAAGCGTGCGTAGACATCAGATCCCTACAAACTTCGCTGTCGGCAAAGAACGCCAATGAAACGTGCCGGCCTCCACCGCTTAGGGTACCCTATGCTCGCCGCCGACGGGAAACATGAACTATGTGGTCTACTTGAACGGGCAACCGCGACCGTACGGAGATCTTATCGATATTGGAAATAAATGAGATCTACAGGAACATGCCACCGCGATCGTCCGTAACGATCGAAGTAGGAACCGAGATTTTCAGCTCGCTCTGAGCTTGTCTCATGCCGCTACAACGATGGACCGAGCCGAGCTGCCTTTACTGGACCGAAACGACCTCAGGCCGAGCGTAGCTCGACTCGGTCTGGCCCGAGAAGCTCTTTTTTCTTTTTGCAAATAATTTTTTCCCATCCCAACAGGAGCAGGAGCGGACCATTTGGTTACATTCCATACGAGCGAAGCGAGACTATATGTTCTTTTTGATACCCTTCACAAAACAGCTAGAGAGTCAGCGAGCATAGCAAGGAAAAAGCTGACACCGCGATTCTCTCGCCGCCGGCCACGCGTCGCCCCATACCCCACGAGGAGAGCTTACAAGATGCACATAATGTCTTGTATTTTTTATGTTTATTAATGTGCTATAATCATCAAGTTTTTCATGAAATGGTTTTATCAATATTTTAATTTCATGTTGTTAATTTCTAGGAATTTATTTTGAATGATTTGGTACCCAATTTCTATGATTAATGAGTCAAAAAACGATGCAAAATCTTCCCATATATCTAGGACATGTGTTGCGTGTGTTATATTGTGTGGTCCATCCATCGAGAGGGGATTTGGTGCACATGGGCAGGTTTTGATTTTTTAAATGGTACTTTTGAGTTAAAAAATTCTAATTTTTTGAACACGAATACATAATAAGGTATATGTATTTGTGCAAAGTTTCGGTTGAAAAGACTTTTTATTTCAGGCTACAGAAAAATAAAAAATTGATGTATATGTAAAATGGTAAAAACAGCCCCTATTCTGTCACGAATATGTCTTTTTTTGTGTAGCCTTAAATAAACGTATTTCAGAACGAAATTTGTTGCGTATATAGATAATATGTATATTCACCCATATACTTTTGTCCAGATTTTTTTGAAACATACAAATGCGATTTTGAATTTTGTTTAAAACGGATCATCGCTGCCCATGTGCAAAAACAACTTTCCGCCATCCCTTTCCTTAACTATGAAGGACACGAAATTCTAATAGTATTTAACAAGATCGTTACTACATCACCCAGACATTGTTAGTACAGCGGCTTTGTTCCTTGTGTTGCCTTTGGGAGACCTGGGTTCAATCCTAGCAGCGCCAATTTTACTGCCTTTTTCCTTTTCCGCGAGTCCAGGTCGGCTCGGCTGCAGCAAGCGAGCTTGCGTCTGGCTCCGGGAATCTCCAAGTTGGCTCGGCTCCAGCCAAATAGAGGGATTTGTATGGTTCATTATACGTTTAGGTCGGGGGGGGGGGGGGGGGGGGGGGGGGGGGGGGGGGGGGAGCAGGTCAGTACGATAACAATGTTGGATTAAGTTTGTATATAATGGAAAATTGTAAAGAGCGAACGACAAGACTTCAGATCATGGAGCGAACAATAAATAACCTCAGGATTAAGGTAATTATCTCAGATGGTAAACTCCATTTTATACCTTTTGGACGTGTACCCACGAAAACTTGTTACCTTTATAAATTTATAAATTGATGCCAAGAAGATCAAATACTCAGCTAACATTTGCACTGTCATTAGGCAAGAAAGAAGGCATTCCACTTAAAGGGACATTTAAAATAATACACATTAGCAATATATAGATCTAATGAATCAGTCATTATATTTGTAGTCCATTGTGCCTCTTATACAAAGCACACACCACATTATTATGTTGTTCCCAGTGATATTCAAATGGATAAACATGACGTGTACATAGTTCGTTGGGCCTCTTGAACAACATACCACTATAATGATCGGCCATGAAGCACATGAAAAACTACCACATAAAAGTTTGGTGACCATGTTGCATTGTTAAACTTAAATTGACAAGATCATATATATGAATGTAACATATCAAAATGCGAACGCTACTGTTTTTGGCTGTTTTCTAATTATCGGCCAAGTATTGGTGCTTTATAAGACTCATGGACCAAACAAATATCAGTGAGTCATACTAGTAATGTTTCATCGGCATTAGCAATGTAATAATTATGGGGACATAACTCTACCTAGTTAGAATGAGCGCCATATTGCTGCCAAAAAGTTTAGAATCACACATTAATTATAGGCCTGTACAGATCGATCAAGCAAACAACAAAAATTGTCTGATCAGTATAGTCTGCCACGGATGGGGACTAAATTGGTTTTCACACCAAATGTAGAATCATTATAACGAAATAATTTCTACAGATGTAAAGCATTAATTCTTAAAAAAACTACCATGGATAAGTTCTAAACAGTGGCATGATAATAAAAACCCAACTCTCATTAACTACGTCCACGAGCATCCTAATGAGTTTAGAACAACTTACAACCATTTTTCATGGTGTCACCGCCGGAGAAGACGATGGCATGGGAGATGCTGACAGGACCATCGCAGAAGATGATGCCACCGAAGGGTAAGAGACGGATGTAAACCGTATAGCCACCGAGATCTCCATAGCAGCTGACGCCTGTCAAGCTGCTGCAGCGGGAGGTTGACACAATTAGGTACTCCCTCTGTTTTTGAATACAAGGCCACTATCAATAATACAATTCATATCTATACAAGGCCACTATCTCTTCCCAAAAGGAATTGATTACTCTCTCTGTCCTAGTTTGTAGGGCACAATCTCAAAACCAATTTGTCCCAAAATTTCCCACCTCCTATGCACAATTTCATTTAATTCTCTCCCATTATTGGTTGGTGCCTCTCCCCATCAATGCATGCAAGATTTAAGCTCCAACCAACTATCATCCTGGGCCAAGAGATTTGCAAATTGAGCCTACAAATTAGGACGGAGGAAGTAGAATTTTACCTCGTAACATGGTGCTCATTAATGTGAAGGTTGGATGTAACCATAGAGAACAAGGCACCACATACAACATGTTTAATTACCACGGAAAACAAGAGGTTTTCTACATAATTAATCGTGTTATTTAATAGTTGGCTTTGTTTCCTCGGTATCAACTGAGATAGTGGCCTTGTATACAGAACCGGAGGAAGTATCAGGAGTCATAAATCATTTTTAAGCACACCAATATAAGAACACATTGTTCATACAGTGAAGCGTATCCAATAATTAAATTATATTGCAAGAACAAACAAAAGAAATTATTTAACTCTATGATCTTTGTTTTTCAGACCCACAAGGCTACAAATCAATAGATCTACTATTTAAGAATTATCCTCTAATCTCAGTTGGAGAAAATCAAGGAGACAAGGATGTAAAAGCGGGTTTAGTGAGATAAGTGGGATACTAGAAATTAGATGGCCTCCATCTAATGTTTATTAGCCCAGTTATCTCACTTACCAACTTTGCACATCCAAAAATAGAAGGTTAGATAAGATTGAAGCAGTCCGAAAGCACTTGTGGGCTAGAACTCTGAAATTCGAATTATGAAAAAACCAATGATGTGGCATGTAGCCGTCAGGCTGTGGGAGTTGGTGTGTAGAGAGTCCGCTGCACTGCTGCTGTTGCTACGGTGCCGCAGCGCCGGCGTTCTTGCCGGGATAAGGATGCACAAATGGCCGACGCGAGCCCGCGATCGGGGAGCATTTTGCAGCTCGGCCGTGCGGGAGGATCAGGGCAGGGGAGCCAGGGACGGGGAAAGGGGCTAGACCGGGAGGTGGCGGTCATGGAGCGGCGGAGGTGCTTGCGATCGGCCGTTCGGTGGAGGCGCGCGTCGACCCGGAGGAGAAGCCAATACGTTAGGCGTGGTCGCTGGTCGCGTATGGCGGCACGAGGACGTGCGGTGGAAGCCTTGCCCATCCTATGGCCCGAATGAAAGATGGCTCGGTTGAAGCCCAAAGTCGTTTCTAGGCCCAGATTTAGAAGGCTGAACGCAGGGAGGCTCTGCCGGGCGTAATTTTTCGAATTTTTTGGAGTTTAACACATGGATAAGAACACTTTCATACATACATGTATGTACGATCACATATACTGAATTTTTTGGCAAACAATATTGGCCGCATAACCATGAATAAGCCTAGCTCCGCTCCGGTGGCTTGGTCTATGAATCCATCAACATGCTGATATTTATATATTCCTTTCGTACAAAAATAAGTGTCTCAAGTTTGACCAAAAGTGGATGTATCTATACATGAAACATGTCTAGATAAATCCATTTTTGGGCAAACTTGAGACACTTATTTTGGTACGGAGGGGAGATTAAACCACATCGAGGCCTGTCGAGTATTATTGAAGGAAGTTGACTCTAAACAAACCAAAATAATAATTCAACCGGTGTATCCTATTGCATCTATAAGTATATACACCAACTACATCCTTTTTTTAAAATTAAACCGTCACGCCTGTTCCAATTAAGAGCGTTAGCAAAGATTTGAATATCTCAAAAAAAAAAAACAAAGATTAGAATGAAACAAATCGGAGTAATCACCTGTCTTGCACGGATAGTATATTTAATTATTTCTTCACTCGTTGTAGTTGGGGAGGATGTTAAACTATATGCATGAGTTGTATATAGCCCCACTCTCACCCCACTCTCACCTCACTCTCACGTCAGCTTTTACCCCCACTCTCACCCCACTCTCACCTCACTCTCACCTCACGGTGCCAGTGCACGGGCTGTAGTGGCAGGCTGTAGCAACGTCAGCTTCTCTCTCCTCCACGTCAGCATTTTCTTTTCACATTTAGTTATTTCACTCGCTTTTGTTTAGACATTCAAAATAATGCAATAGAATTATTTTATTCAACTAAAAATATTACATATAAATAAAAAAATACATATAAATAAAAAAATAAATAATACATAAAAAATGTAAAACCTATACCACTGGACAGATCCTTCCAAGATAGGAATTTACAAATTTGATTCACTCGAATCGGAGCTGTGGTTTGAGAGAAAATGGCGAGCGAAAAATAACTATCCGCCGCTCACCTTTAAAGCTAGCATGTTTGAACGATCAGAACACTGCAGCGTGTTCTTCTTCTTCCTGCACGTACGCGAGCACGCACGGGACGCGGCCCTCTCGCCGCGCTCTCGCCGCCAGTGCGGGCGACAGCGGGGCGGTAGCGGGCGCTACCGCCGGGCGATGGATGCATCGCCCGCCGCTGCCGTCCCGCCTCGCTCTCGCCTCGCTACCGCCCCGGCCTGGGCGATATCGCCGCCACTAACGCCCCCACTGGCACCAGCCTTTATGACACTTCGCTACAGCCGGCGCAGCGCTTTGACTAACACGGAACGTGGCACGAGACAAGGTGCGGGCTTAACCCATCGATCCAGTCTCACAAATTTGATAAGGATGCGTACAAATTTATTCGTCCGAGATTCTGTACTGAAACCATGAACTAGTGAGCACTTACTTGATAACGAATTTATTCCTCTGAGATCTGTAATGAAACCCCTGAAGCATGAACTAGTGAGCAATTACTTGATAACAATACGGACACGTGAGGAAGCAACAGCGCTGTTAGTAAGCTAGGCGACTCATCCCGTGCCATGCATGTACCCTCTTACATAACTTAATAAAAGTTATGAAAAAACTATTAGTATTTTGACATAATAACTGTTAGTAAGTTTTGAATAAAGAGTTGAAATCTTGTAGAGTGCAGCATACAAGTTATTTATACATTCTGATATTTTTTTTGCCATGGGTTCCACTACGCTCTCAGTTCACCAAATCAATGTGAAGCTAAGCTAGCCACATTATCTACCTTTTCGTACAATTTGTATTAAATGGCCCTTTAGAAAACTTTTAGCCGTTAATGGTCACTGAGAAAATTTAAACCAACTATGGCCCCTCCTAAAAACGGCATTCACAATTGCTTATATGCATGGCTAGACACGCCATTCACGTTGGTTTATTTGAGACTGCTATGTGCAAAAACGACTAAATCATTTGAAATATGTAATCATCAATGGCATATATATATTTCCTTACTACCGAGAATCTCAGAGGGTCCGAATAGAATCCCAGAGGACAAACAGTTAAATCTTGAGATATGTATTGCAAATGGCTTATTTCAAACGACTTAGCCATTTTACATCTCGCGTCTAAAGAGGCCAACACGAACTGCGTGTCTACTATTCAAATAGGTCATTATAAATGGCGTTTTTGGGAGGGGTCCGATCTTGTTGAACTTTGTTTGAGGGGCTATTAATGGATAAAAGTTTTGAAAAGGTCTTTTCGGACAAATTGTACTACTTTTTGACAATATAAATTCCCTACCTACCACTTTGTCCACCAACATGGCCGTGATTGGGTGCGTGGGCCAATATTTGCACTCCCTGCCACTAGGCTCTCAGGAGCATGACCCAGGAGAAACGTCATGTGGGTCATGTTGTACACTTCGTTTGGTTCCATGCATTTCATTTTCTTGCGCAAGGACAGAAACAGGAGCCCGGTGTTTGATTGCATGCATGAGTTTCAGTGATGTAATATTTATGTTTGATTGTTTGTATGTTAACGATATTGGTCACACCTCTTCTCAACATGGAAAAGTTGCCACCTACACTACCACACTTGCAGATAATATAGATTAAGAACTCAGACCTATTTGTTTACAAGCGTCAAAACAGAAAGCTTATAACACTGGAGTTGTGACGCGATGAAACTAATCCTGAAACGATGTTTGAAACGATTGACCATGTGCAATCAATTTGACAATTATCTAAAAAAGCTCGAGCATGAACATGAAATTGAAAAGATACGACTAAAAAATCAGAATTGATTGTTGCAATGAAATCACATCGATGCACATGTTTTTCATGTTGAGCTCATCATGAATCAAAAAATGGCTGTGTAGATCAGAAAGTGCGGTGAAGGAGGAGAGTAGAACTGATGTGGTGCACGTACAGACCTTCATAACATTTGAAGATTACTCAAAACTATTCATTTATGAGCATCAAAATAGAAAACTTACAACGCGAGAGTTGTGTAGAACGGCGAGATTATGCTAATCCTAGAAGAAAAATTTCAAACGGTCGACCATATGTGATCAATTCAATAAAATTCATTTAAAAAAGCTCTGAACATGAGCAACAAATTGAAGATTTTCATATAACGAAACACGGAACCGATTGTCAATATTGAATCACATCGTCGCCTTGTATTTTTTTTCATGTAGTGCTTGTTTTGAATCGAAATCTCGTGTATCCTCACATATATGAGTGCATCGCTGGATACACCCACGTGCGCACTTAGCACGCTCCAGAGCCTGACTCCACGAAAACTACCGATTTGGCTGTTTCCAGGACGTGGTTGGAAAGTGCTTTTGCCTGCGTGCTGACCCAACAGACTGTGCAGGCATACAATCATCGGGATTTTATCCTGTGGGCTTGATATGGCCTCATGCAATTAAAATAGACGATTGGCAATAACAACGAAGAAGAACGAAATCAACGTAGGGGACACAAGATTTTAACGTGGAAAAACCCTTAAGTAGAAGGGAAGAAACACGGGCACTAGGCACCGAAAATTCACTATATCGGGACAGGTAAAAAATGCTGGGAAATTACACAATGATATCCCGTGCGGCGATTTACAAGTATATAAAGAGGTGATGATCTAGATCGATACTGACCCTTAGGTTCAGCCGGTGAGATGGGTTACATGTTGTATAAAAAGAGGGGACGGTTGTACGCTTCGCTTTGGCCCAATTCTTCCGGCAACAGGTCTTGCTCCGTTTCTGAGAATTAGCCTCTATCCTACCAATCGCCCTACATGTACGCACCTGCACTTGCATGCAGTTTAGACATAGTTAGCTCATCGAGAGGTCAAGGAATCGATCAGCAGGAGATCGATCACACTTATTTGGTTTCGTAGTATTACCATGAACGTTTCTCTTTTGTCAATAATTACCAAGGTCGATTCTCGCACTTACGATCAGTAGATTCAGTATCAGCGAGACAGCTACGCTAATCAGAAGCAGCAGAGGGTGGCACCTACAGATATGACTGCCGCACAATGCGAGCACCAGGTAAGGCCACGGCCACTCTAACTGCAACTTCTGGTAGTAGTTGGTCACCTGCTTGATACTACAATCATGCCTGCGTCTGCTTGGCAGGCAAAATTCTCCTCGGCCCATTCAGTGTCAGAGCCAGAGCGGCAATTGAAGCGGTAACCGTCAAACTCTATAAATGAGCTAACGCTCGCTAACGGCTAAGATCTGAACCCTCAACATGCGGTCATGGCGCCGGCAGCACTCGCGCATCCATGCCTTGCGTGCAGCACTAGCGCTGCCATTCCTGCGAGACAATCAGCTGCAGGATCTCGCGGGCGTCATGCAGCATATACCCGGCGAAATTTTCTCCCACACCGACGCCGCATGCATGCACTGAATAAATTGACTATCCTGTGTGCGCTCTCCATGGATCGACGAAAGACAAGGTCATGCTACGATCCAGGAACGGCGCACGCAGGTTATACGCAGTCACTTGAATGTGCGCAACAACTAACTCCGCGATGAAAATGGAGAGATTAATTTCGAAAGGTTGGTGCTTCATTCAAGACAGAGCTACAAAGCTAGGGACAGCATGAACTCTAGGCAGGGGTGCAACACAATGGCATGGATCTGCATGCGGTGTACATATATAGCATGCAGTACCGGAGCAATACTTAGTCTGGTCCTGCCTGCTTAGATACACAAGCTGTTCGATCGGCTAACGTATGTCCTGGCTGGCCCTTATGCTAGTAGCTAGCTGATAGATTGCTCCTGCACCAACATGTGTTTCATATGATAATGCAGCTTAGCTATGAGCTTCGGTGTTAGTTTGTTCGACGCACATGGCTACTGCAGGTCAGTACGTTGCGTAGTAGGGGGACAAATAGGACGGACGCATTCTGTAGTACCATACCGTGCATGTATGCGATGACCTATGGTTATCATGGTAGCCTGTCACACATTTGTTCTCTACTGTTGGACGTTTGTGGTGTCTGCTTGCGTTCTTGACAATAAGCAAAAAATGGCTAAATATAGAGTCATACAAAAGGAAAAATATATAGATTAACAAAGTGGAACATTGTTTGCCGCCCCAAAGATCACGGGGGACTAGGAATTGAGGTTTTGGATATAAAGAAATACTTTGTAAATGGATTTTTAAATTGCTCAACGAAGAAAGAGTGCGGCAGGAACTTTTGAGCAATAAGTATCTTAACGGAAAAACGTTATGTCAAGTGGAAGCCCAGCCTACCGACTCTCCCTTTTGGAAGGGGCTCGTGAGGGTAACACACGAATTTTTCCAATGTGGGGTTTTTTTCATTGTTGGGAATGGTCTCCAAGTTCGGTTTTGGGAGGATGTTTGGTTAAGCCATAATTCGTTAGCGAACGAATATCCTCTCTTTATAATATAGTACGGCGTAAAAATGTTCGGGTAGAGGATATCATGACGGTGATACCATTATCGGAATCAATTCAGTTTAGGCGAGCACCTATTGGTGAAAAATGGGATGCGTGGCTGCAAGTACAGAGAGTAATGCGAGATACTGCAACAGACACGCAGGATGTTTTCAAATGGAGCTTAAGTCCCACCGGTTTATATACAGTATAATCTTTGTATGCTGATTTGCTGAATGGACACACAAAGTATCTTAGTAAGTATTTGTGAAAATTAAAAGTACCACTAACGATTTTTTTTTTTGTTGTTCCTTCACCGGAAGGTTCTACTCACTAAAGACAACCTGGCTAAAAGACGTTGGTCGAGGTGTAAAAAGTGTGTGTTCTGTAATGAGAAAGAATATGTTGAACATTTATTCATCTCTTGTTCCTTTGCTCGCAATATATGGAGACTAATTCATTTTACTTTCAATATCTCGCTGCCTACCAGCACATGAAGATGTTTGGTACTTGGCTTAATGGAATTGACAAAAAAAACAAAAGTACGGATACGTGTAGGCGTATCAGCTTTGCTTTGGACAATATGGAATTGCAGGAATGACGTTGTATTTGACAAAACTTCTATTGTTCATTATTTGTAGGTTATCAATAAACCAATCTACTGGATACACACGTGGTTCTTAGTCCTACCCACAGATGAGACGGCGATTATGGATACCGGATATACCCGCATGCTGGCGGTCGTGTGTTCTATCTTATGCCCGGGAGGATGGTTAAATCCTAGGAGACTAAATCCTTAGACTTTCAATCTTCATTTGGTTGATCTTTTTCTCCACTTTGTGTGAGGCATGATATCGGCTGTGTGAGGTTGATATCAACTTCTGGAGCTTATTTGCCGATTGTAATAAGCTGGATGGATACTTTGAAAGATTTTTTTAAATATAAATAAGGCTGTGTGCATCATTTTGATGCAGAGGCAGGAAATATCCCCATTTTGAAAAAAAGAAATATAGAGTCATACAAGCATATTCCATACTGATGCAAATTGGGATTGAGGAGCTCGTAATGCAAGCATTCTTGATTGAAACCTAGCTACACTGGCCACTGAAATGTTCATTTGACAAGATTTTAATTGAGCTCACGTTCTATTTAGTTTGTCGGCATGGGTGGCCGGCCATCAGGGCCGGTCCTGAGATTTTGGGGGCCCGGGGCGAAACTAAAACTTGTGGCCCCAAATATAGGCATAATAATAATAATAATAATAACAACAACAACAATAATAATAATAATGGATATACGTGTAAAAATATGTTGTCAATATCTTCTAAATGCATCTATAAGCAGTACGCGTATCAAATAATTTATACATATTACCTTTTCTTCTAACATTTCTCGATGCAAAGTCACTTATAATAGGGTCGTTGATGTCAATGTCGTCCAATAATTTGCTTCTCGATGCATAATGTCGCCAAACTATTTAACCTCTCTTGAAACATGGCAACGTATAATGCTGAAAAAAAATCATCAAATGTTGAAAATAAACTCGGGAGAGTGTATTGAACTATTGATTAGGATTTAGAAAATCGGATAAATGCGCGTAAGTGAAGACGGAAAAGAAAAATCCCAAATATATGTGGCGTGTTCTCACGATCGGGAGCTCCAGAAGTTGAAATCGGCAAGGTGACTAACTGACTTACTTCCTGCGAAATCAGAGATGGAAAATATATAATTACTTGATGCAGAGAAAGATGAACAGAGCGCACTTCGCGTAGTACAACTCTGGATCATGGATCAGTAATTCAGTACCCCACGAGTCACGGCATCGAGGGAGAGCGCTGAGGCAGATTGGATGGCGGCGGGGCGGCCTAGGAATTGGCGATCACGACTGAACCTTCTCGCGATGGAACAGAAAGACTGGAGGCGATTGGATACTTGGATGGATTGATCGGAAGCAGCCGGCGATCGCTAATTCCTTGTGCGTGCGTGTGACCCTTGCCTCCATGGCCACGGGCAGGCCATTAGCTTTATTAGTACTCCGTATTTTTTTTCTGCTGGGCTGCAATACATAGGCATAGCATAGCCGGGTGGGGGCCCCTAGATTTTGGGGGCCCGGGGCGGCCGCACACCCTGACCACCCCCAGGGCCGGCCCTGCCGGCCATCATGACTACTGGTACATTCTGGCAGCAAGCCAGCAAGTGAGTTAAGGCAGCGCGCTGCACTGCAACAAACCGCAGTACCGTGGTGCCGGGATCCATGGTGTACTCAGGGGCGGAGCTGCTTGAGCCTACCCTGATGCACATGCATCAGGGTGCAAGAATTTTTTAGCCTTACTTTATTCTAAATATGCCATTTTGCATCAGGTTAGCCAACCACATGTGCATCAAGCCGTGTAAGAGGGCATCAGGGATACTGTGATTCCAGCTCCGCCCCTGGGTGTACTGTTCCATGATTAGCATTTCGCAGAATTGCAGGTGGCTTAGGTCGTCGTCGTTGCCCCCACACCTCGGATTCAGAGCTGTCTCCCTGGGATAGGAATATCTGCTGGAATGAATTTAATCCTCTAGGCCTGAGGACAAGGATCATGGGATTCATGGCAGATCTACCCAGGTAGGCTGCGCACCTGCGGTTGCGGACGGAGGCAAATTGGCAGGAGCTAGGTGGAAGGCAGACGATAATGCATCTCTGTCTTTGTTTGGGGTTCAGGCTCTGATTCAATTGACATGTGATTGGGGAATCTGTGCCACAAGTTTGCAATTACGAAGTACTGCTCTCTGCCTGATCCGGTGGCTTGATGGTTCATTGGCCGGCGAGAATGTTTTACATTCTTTATGAAGGGTGATTGCAGGTGAATTCTCTGACCTGGCAGAGTAGGATTCATTGGCCCTGCGGTTGCAAATGTTTTTGACCGGAAACACTGGACCTCATTACTGAATCATAATAGGTACATTTACAAAGTCCGGTGGGTGGACAAGCCACAGGTAGCAATGTACCCCGATTCGACTCCCTCATCTCATGCTTGAACTCAAAAAGCTCCAAGGACCTTCATCTTCTACTGATTTCAGTGATCACAGTACCATACCCCTCTACTGCTCACTAAAATATCTTGCACAACACCGCGCAGTCCGAAGCAATGCAAGCTCGAGTAATGGCGATGTCATGTCGCTTCTCCAGAGGTATTTGGTGCGACACTGCTACATGGCTTCACTGCCCTGCCCTTGTGCATGACTTGGGCACGGCTAGGGCAACCGTGTATGACTATTGGAAGGCCGTTTCCGATACGTCATCGGTTTCCCGCAAAGGGCTCAAGACGGCAATCATCCTAATCACTTGGGAGATTTGGAAGGAACGGAATGCTAGGATCTTCACCAACAATTTCACTATGCCGTCTGTGCTTTTCCGGCGCATCAAAGACGAAGGCAAGAAGTTCGCCGAGGTGACCGCTTTTTGATGTGATGACGATTTATCTTTCCGAGAGAGTAGACGGAGTGGGTTGATCTTGTTTCTTACCGGGGTGGCTTCGCTTTTTAGCGCCCCTTTTGTGTTGCGTTTTTATTTGGCCTAGGCCGTGTCATGTTTGTTCCTTCTATCGTTTCAAAATAATGGCGATGTCCTGCGCTAATGTTAAAGCTTCTCTACATGCAAGTACTTCCATTGTACCTGGATGTGAAAGTCCGGTGATGACACGCCCCCATGAAGTGACCTTCCGCATCTCTGAATATAACAGGTGCTGCACCACGGGTACCATCACTGTTAAGTGCCCCTTCAGTATTACCCTTTGCCATACCACCAGGAGGTGCGATCCAAGTTTTACTCCTTCTAATTCCCGGTGAACTTCCAGTGTTTTCTTTTTCGTTTTAATGAGGCCAAGAAAGTCGATCGTTTCAGGTGGGGTCTTTGACCCCCCGGTGACCATCAAAAAATATAAGCCGAGCCGGGCAAAGTGTATGTAACGGTTGCGATCCAGTTAAGAAAACTATCCATTTAAATATAAAAAGTGTATTACTTGTAACTCAAGTAGGTTAGTTAGTATTGTAAACCAATCTCCTCTGGAAGGCGTAAACCAATCCATACACCCTAAAATGCATATTATATACACCCAAAATATCCACCTAAAACACAAGGAAAAACAATGTTATGAACCTGTGATGCTTCGATCCTCACATATCAGGCTATCACCTATGTACAGACACAAACTGATCAAACAGAAAAAACATAGAGACAACAACCAACGTAACAAGGCTTACACATATATAGCCTGGCCCAATACTTAAGAAAGGAAAGGGAGACACAAAAAACAATAAGGCCCAAGAGGCAGAGGAAGAAGCCCAGCCAGCTGACTCCCGTTCCGCACAATACTGCAACTAACTTATTTTGGTTTGCTAAAAAAAAGAACCTTTTTGCGGGTTATACTGCAACTAACTTTTCACACTAGGGCGACTGAGATTGGTCGACTGAGAATTAGCAAGTCTCATTTCTCCTGGTAATGCAATTAACCATCTAAGTACATCAGGCCTGAACAAACGCCCCACAGAAAATTTTGCACTAGCTCGTGCTGCTGCTGGGCGGCGGCGTCACTGGGCCCTACAACGGCGGCTCTGCTGGAGCATGGTTGTTGGGAATGTGCTTCTCGGGCTCGTGGCCATGGTTGGGGCCATGTGCTTGCTCGAGATGGCCGAGGCAGTGGCCTCTCCTTCCGCAAGATCTTGATCTGGACTGCTCTCCATGGATGTTGGCCGCCAGATCCGTCGACGCTGTTTGGCTCACGCACGCGCGGTGGCCGTTGCCATCTCTCGTGGCTGTGATGATCGTCGCCCCTGTATCTTCTAGAATGTGCGTGAAGGTTGGAAGTCGGGGCGGCGGCCCCGGGTGGTGGAAGTCGCGCAGGCAGGGGTCGCGACTCAAGTGTTGTCCGATGTTCATGGCCGTGAGGGCGGCGTGATATCTGGCGGGTGGTGAATGGTAGATGTGATCTGGTAGCTATCTCAACAGCTGACCACACTGCGTCTCGGGAGGCGAGGTTCTATCGGGGTGAAACCTGCTGGGCGTTGCCTTGGCCGATGGCGGCGACATCTGTGGGCGTCGTTACCTTCTTGAATGCGTCTTCGCAATGCTTCCCCACTTCCTTCCTGATGCTCTGAGTGAGAACACTAGATCCATTTGGATCGGGCGGCGGCAGATTTTTTGTGCCGCTTCCTTCCTGAAGGCGCCGCCTTGGAGTCCATGGTTTGTCTCTCTCCTGGTCGTTGCGTGGTGGCAATGACAGTGGTGTTTGACAAAGGCGGAGTTTCCTGTTTGGTTTGCCCATCACAACAGGATGTGGCGTTCGTTGGTGCGTCGACCTGAGTTCTAGGGTGACCTCTAGCCCACCGACGCTGGTGTTTCTTGTCGTACAGGGATAGGGGTCCCTTTTGAGACAGAGATTGCACCGGGCGGCGCCACCCTGCTGGTCTATATGCAGTCAACCTCGTCGACGATGTCTTCGGCTCCTCAAGTGTTGTTTGTCTCTGCCTAGTGTTGTCATTGACCCAGCCTGCTTGTAGCTCTTCTTTCATTGGTTTCTTTTTTACAAGCCATGGCTTGATCTTTTGTTGTGTGAGTGGAGGTGTTTGAAGCTGGTTCAACACTTTGTATCTTCCGCCAATAACGTCATTAATTTAGCGACGGTTTAGGCCTTCGGTCTAAAAAATCTACCCCGAACTTTGTGCATAGTAATATATGCCTATCTTGATTAACACATGAATTTCCTTTATCTACCCGGTTAATGGTCTATATGCAGTCAACCTCGTCGACGATGTCTTCGGCTCCTCAAGTGTTGTTTGTCTCTGCCTAGTGTTGTCATTGACCCAGCCTGCTTGTAGCTCTTCTTTCATTGGTTTCTTTTTTACAAGCCCATGGCTTGATCTTTTGTTGTGTGAGTGGAGGTGTTTGAAGCTGGTTCAACACTTTGTATCTTCCGCCAATAACGTCATTAATTTAGCGACGGTTTAGGCCTTCGGTCTAAAAAATCTACCCCGAACTTTGTGCATAGTAATATATGCCTATCTTGATTAACACATGAATTTCCTTTATCTACCCGGTTAATTCACAAACAAGATAGTGACTTACTTCTAAAAGAAGAAGTAGTGAGCCGCAGTGATCACACACGACCCTTTTTCTGGAACCCTCTCCCGTGCTACAGTTCCCAGAGGCGATCGAGGAGGCGACTCGGCGATCCCCAGCGGCCGCCGGCGTATCCGGGGATTTCTCACCCTCCGCCGGCCGCTCCGGCGGCGGGAGGGTGGGAAATCCCCGGATCTGCGTTCCGGCGAGGTAGGAAGGGAGTCTTGGGGCGGCGCTGGCGTGGGGGGGTCGCCGGCGTCGTCTTTTTGGTGCTCTGCGGCTCCCCGTTCCGGCGTCGTCTCTGGCGGCGCGGCCGAGCTGCGGGTGAGTCACCTTCCCTCCGTCGTTTTCTCTGGCGGCGGCGGCGGGATTGTGGCGTGTGTATAGCTGGTTGGTGGAGGAGGTTCAAGGCGGTGGAGGTGCGGGTCTGCGGCGCGATGGTGGAGGATCTAAGGCGCAGGTCTCAGATCCGGGACGGATCTTGCTTGGGGAGGATGATCCCCGGCCGATGCTGCTTCGCCGTCTTCAAATCCAGCTCCACGGAGCTGGTGGCTACTGCGGCTCGTCGACGCCCTCGGGCTAGGAGCTCGTCTGCTCCCGCGGCGGGTGGTCCTGGAGGCTGGCTTCTTCGTCGTCCTCGACGGTGGAGGGACGGCTTGCCGGGCACCCTGGAGGTTGAAGATGGAGAGCGCCGCCGCTGTTCTTCGTTTCTTCTCCTTTTCTTTGCTTGTATTCCGATATGTAAGGCTCCCTTTCCAGTATGAATATAAGTATGAAAAAGTCAAAAAAAAAAAAAAAAAAAGAAGAAGTAGTGACCTACTTTGAGTGGATTTTTTTTTCGAAAAGGGAATGAGACCTCGGCCTCCGCATCAATCTGTTATAAATGACAAGGCAATAAATGATGAACAAAAGAAAGATTAACACAAGGGGACATGAGATTTTGGCGTGAAAAATCCTTCCAAGCAGGAAGAGAAAAACCACTGACGCTAGTGAGAAAATCTTCACTATAATCGGGAGAGGTTACAAACGCCGGGCTTTACAACGTGCGACTTATCCCAAACCAACGACTTACAAGAGGTATATATATATATAGTGGCGGAATCCTAAGTCAGCAACTATTCGACTCGTCAACGATCCGTACCGTCAGTGGCTTCCCTCCCAAGCCTCCCGGCGACAGGCCTCAATTCGCTAAGCCAGAAGTTAGTCTTTATCTTCATATGAATTTGGATCCCAATAAAACAACACAACCGATGCACATCCATTTTATTGCAAAATTTAGAAGTATCAAAGTTTATAAATTATGCGTCACTCGAGATGGCCATAAAAATGAGCCAACGAAAGATAAGCAACACGTGAAACATTGAAGTGCCGCCAACCAGTGTGGTTTAAGATAACCCGTGCACATATTCTGACGGGTGCATTCAGTATTCGTAGTCTCCCGCTGCTCCTCTAGGAGGAGAAAGGATAACATATGGATCCAATAAAAAACCCTGTGGATAACCTGTAAATAAGTTGCATTTCCATTCCGGTTAAAAATCCGATATTTCGGGCAATTCCAGGCGGAACCTAACAATGCCCAAACCCTACAGGTATCGATACTATGTTTTTTTATCAATTTCCTTCAACCAACTTCCGAACAAATTCGTGATGTTGGTCGGAATGAACAACAGAGTGGGACGAACACAAAGAAATCAACAAGAATGTCCGTAGAAAATTTGGGAAAGTTGAGTGAGTGAAGTGAAGACGGCACCAGAATCATACCTGCTTATCACCTCATGCGGTGTTCTATCTCCTCATAATTGTCTATAATAACATCACCTGCGCGAACAAATTTTCAGATCTTTCAGAAAAGCAGATTGCTTTGCCTTCTTTACTTTCGACGTAATCAATCTGATTGTTCTCGGTTATCGTTTAGCCATGTACATGACACATTGAAGTCGGACTCCAAATCTGCTTTTGCAAGATCATAGCTAAAGGCAGTGATCCAAATTAAAAGTCACAAACAAAGCCTTAGCATTGAAGCAAAGACCGTGTGCTATCACGCAGTCCCTGTGAACGATTTATCGATTTCTGTGACTGCATGCGCTCGCGCATGGTGGTCGCTGTTCAGAGTTGAAAGGAAGCTGCATGATGTATCTTCTCTTTCTATCTCAAGAACTCACTTTGATGTGCTCAAGCAGACGGCAGAAGAACCAGAATATTTAACGGCTCCAAAATATGAAGGTGCCCAACACTGATTGGAGCCACTGGGGTCAAGCTGGAGCAGTTCTCAGTGATGCATACATGTACGCATTGTGTTGAAATGCTCCAAAATATTTAACGGCTGCAGTTTCATATAGCACAATATCCTGCATACGCTGGATAGGGAACAGTTGGTTCAGCTACTGATTCAGTCATACGCAAATCCTAAGTTGAGAACAAAACATAACACATAACACTTTCTTAGGTACATATTTCCAGTTCTGAAAAAATCCATGCCAAGGATATTTCTTTCTGAAAACAAACAATAGTGCACTTGAGCGGTGTTGAATATCATGTACGTATAATACACGGTATGGTGTAGTACACCAACCGGTATTATACCCCTATGTATACGCCACGGTAGAGGCTCTTTCTACCCATATATAACACGCAACCTAGCTGTTGCTCCAGAAAAACCGCTGTTCTCAGCCGCCGCCGCCACGATCAAGCCCTGCCGCCGCCGCAGTCATCCCTGCTGCCGCCGCTTCTCAAAACCAAAACCACAAACAAAAACCTCACCGCTGCCGCCGCCTTTAGCCGCCGTAGCCGCCACAACTAAAGATCCAAAAACCTAAAACCTTGCCGCTGCCCACCAGCCGCCGTAGCCGCCACAAACAAACAAAAACATCAAACCCTAGACACCCCCGCCGCCGCCATGAGCTCTACGTCATCAAGCTCCTCGCTGGCCGCCGCCCTGGGAATGCCACCGTCCCAACACCTCACCCGAGCAAATTTTCTGCTCTGGAAAGCCCTTGTGCTCCCCGCCTTTCGTGGAGCGAATGTCATGGGGTTGCTTGATGGCCCCGATCAGGCACCCGCCAAGACCATTGAAGTTGAAGACAGCGAGAAGAAGAAGATCACTATGGAGAATCCCGCATACTTGGATCGGCCGAGATCAGCAGGTGCTGCGTTTTCTCTTGAATTCGCTCTCCCCGGACATCCTCTCTCACGCCCTTGGGATGGAATCCACCGCTGCAGTCTGGGCCGCCATCAACAACATGTTTGCCTCGGCCTCTCGCTCGAAGGTCCAGCACCTTCGGTCGGCACTCAATGATGCCAAGAAGCTGAACCTCACCGCTGATCAGTACTTCACCAAGATGAAGGCCCTTGCCTCCGAGCTTGCCGCTGCTGGGAAGCCGCTTGAAGATGATGAACTCATAGGATACATCCTCCATGGTCTCGATGGCTCCTACAATTCTCTTGTAGCGGCTGTCAACGGCAACCCCGGTACAACCCTCGATGATCTCTTTGGTCAGCTCTCTTCATATGATATGCGCAATGCTATGCTAGGTGACACCCCCGACGACTCGTTAACGTCCTCGGCAAACGCTGTTCAACGGGGGCGTGACCCTCCTCGCCATGATGACCGTGGCCGTTCCTCCAGCCGTGGTGACCGTGGTGACTATGGTGATCGCCGCGGTGACTACGGTGATCGCCGTGGTCGTGGTGACTCCCGTGGCGACCGGGGTCGCCGTGATGTCCGAGATGGACAAGACCGTCGCCGTGATCGTGACCATTACCGCCGCCGTGATGACAGGCGCGGCAATGATGATAGGCGCCGAGATGGAGATCGGCAAGGACGTGATCGCCGTGGTCAGCGTGATCGTGCTCCAACGCCGTATGTCAATGTAACATGTCAAATTTGCAAGATTCATGGCCACCCTGCTGCTGATTGCTGGTGGCGCTATAAGGATGATGGCTCGGACAGTGATGGTGATCAAGATAACAAGGCGGCGCACATGGCTTCGTATGGTGTGGATACCAACTGGTACTCCAACACATGGGCCACTGATCACATCACCGGTGCACTAAACAAGCTCTCCACCCATGAGAAGTACAATGGATGCGAATGTGTCCACACTGCCGATGGAAAAGGTATGGCTATAAGTCATGTTGGTGATTCAATTTTGCACACCCCATATACATCCTTGCATCTTAAAAATGTTCTTCATGTTCCAACCGCATCTACAAACTTGTTGTCTATCCACAAACTCACACCTGATAATGATGTTTATGTCGAGTTTCACCCTTTCTTCTTTTTGATCAAGGATCAGGAAACAAGGAGGGTTTTGTTTAAGGGTCCCTGTCATGGCGGACTCTATCCCCTAGTGCCAGTCTCCAAGGGGTGGTCTTCCAAGCATGCTTTCATCACAATAAAGCCTTCATCATCCACGTGGCATTGCCGTTTAGGTCATCCCTCTTCGTTTGTGGTTCAACAAGTCCTTAGGAAAAATGAGTTATCATATTCTCCAAAAATAAACCCTTATGTTTGTGATTCTTGTCAACTAGCAAAGAGTCATCAATTGCCATATCCTGTCTCTACTAGTGTCTCCACTGTTCCTTTGGAACAAGTGTTTTCTGATGTATGGGGTCCTGCCCCTGCTTCTGTTGGCAAGCACACTTATCATGTAAGCTTTATTGATGATTATAGTAAGTTCACGTGGATCTATTTGCTCAAGAAACGTTCTGATGTTTATCAAGTTTTCCTCAATTTCCAACAACTTGTTGAACGCAAGTTCGATCGTAAAATTATAACTATGCAAACTGATTGGGGTGGTGAGTATGAAACACTAAACAGTTTCTTCCAAAAAATTGGTATTACTCATCATGTCTCTTGTCCACATGCTCACCAACAAAATGGTTCAGCTGAAAGAAAACATCATCACATTGTTGAGGTTGGTCTAGCCTTACTTGCCAACACATCCATGCCACTCAAATTCTGGGATGAGGCTTTCCTCACCGCCATGTTTCTCATCAACTTGCTCCCTAGCAAAGTTCTCAAGTTCGAAACTCCTGTAGAGCGTCTCCTTCATACTAAGCCGAATTATGCCTCTCTTCGTGTCTTTGGTAGTGCTTGTTGGCCCAACCTTCGGCCCTACAATAAACGGAAATTGGCTTTTCGCTCTACACGGTGTGTGTTTCTTGGTTACAGCCCACGCCACAAAGGTGTTAAATGCCTAGACACTAATACATGACGAGTCTATGTTTCTAGAGATGTTGTGTTTGATGAACAAGTTTTTCCTTTTGCCTCTTTGCATCCAAATGCGGGAAAACGTCTTAAACAAGACATTTTACTTCTTTCTACATCATACACACATGGGGTTGCGCAAGTTGATGATCACATGCCTTTGCCATATGTACCTGTTACTAATCATACACAGGATGTTGAAGAACCAACAGCTGGAAATTTGGCTCAAAATGATGAAGAAATGAGAGAAAACGGTGCACAAAATGATGATCACATGCATGCAGAAAACGACGAAACCAGCACGGAATCTGAAGATGATCATGCCTCAGATCATGCAGGCGCTGATCCCGAGACAGATTATGTCTCCTCTGTCTCCGCCGCGGATTCGCTGGGCACTGAGCCCCACGCGGACGCGCACACGCGCCTGACGCCTGACGCCAGCGCCTCCGACAGCGACAGCCGCCAGCTGTCGCCTCCTAGTTCGCCGCTGCACGCGGACGCGATGCATGGCGACAACGACGACAGCGACAGCTCCGAGCTGTCGCCCCTGATTCCCCTCTGCAGCTGCCGGATCTTCTGCGCCAGGCCCGGATGCGTTCCCGTCTGCGTCAGCATCTCCTGGCTCTGGATCGTCTGCACCGACAACTCATGTGGTTCCAGCTGCGCCTGAGCCACGTACACGACTACAAAAGTATCAAACAACCTAAAGCATACAAAGATGGTACTATTACGTACGGTAGACAACCTAAAATCTACAAGGAGGCAAATTCTGTTCGATATGGTATGCTAACATCTACAGGAGAGGCTTCTTCTCTTTCCGAGGCACTAGATCGTCCAGAGTGGAAGAAAGCAATGGAGGAAGAATATGATGCTTTACTCAAGAACAACAGTTGGCACCTTGTTCCACCAAGTTCCAACAAAAATATAATTGATTGCAAATGGGTTTATCGTATCAAGAGTCATGCAGATGACACCATTGACAGGTATAAAGCTCGCTTAGTTGCCAAAGGTTTTAAGCAAAGGTATGGCATAGATTATGAGGATACTTTTAGCCCTGTTGTTAAGGCTGCAACTATGAGGATTGTTCTAGCAATTGTAGTTTCTCGAGGATGGAGCCTATGACAGCTAGATGTCAAGAACACGTTTTTATATGGTGTTTTGGAAGAAGAGGTTTACATGAAACAACCCCTGGGTTTTCAAGATCCTAATGCTCCACATTATATCTGTAGGCTTGACAAAGCCCTTTATGGACTCAAGCAAGCACCACGGGCTTGGTACTCTCGGCTTAGTTCCAAGCTTCATGACTTTGGGTTCACACCTTCCAAGCCTGATACTTCTCTATTCCTCTATCACAAGTTAGGTATCACAATGTTTGTCTTAATTTATGTTGATGACATTATTGTGGCAAGCTCTTCAAGTGAAGTTGTTCCTGCGCTGCTCAAGGATCTTAATAAACACTTTGCCATTAAAGATCTTGGTGATTTATATTTCTTTTTTGGAATGGAGGTAAAGAAAGTACAAAATTGGTTAATATTGACACAAGAGAAATATGCTATGGATCTACTGTGTCGAGTAGGGATGAAAAATTGCAAGCCAGCCCCCACGCCATTGTCCTCCACCGAGCCATTCTCTCTTCATGAGGGCACTCCACTTGGTCCTGAAGACAGTTCTCAATATAGAAGTATCGTTGGTGCTCTTCAATACTTAACTCTTACACGTCCTGATATATCTTTTTCAGTGAACAAAGTTTATCAGTATCTTCATGCACCAACAACAACTCATTGGACAGCTGCAAAAGAATATTGAGATATGTTCAGAGTACGTTGTCTCTCGGTCTCACATTTACATATTCCTCTTATACACGGTTGAGTCTTTTTCAGATGCTGATTGGGCTGGATGTCTTGATGATCGTCGGTCTACAGGAGGTTTTGCTATCTTCCTTGGACCAAATCTCGTTTCATGGAGCTCACGCAAACATTCCACTGTTTCTCGTTCAAGCACTGAAGCTGAATATAAGGCTGTAGCTAATGCTACTGCTGAATTGATATGGGTCGAAGCACTCCTTCATGAGCTTGGTGTTCAGTTAAGAGAAAAGCCGTGTTTATGGTGTGATAATTTAGGTGCTACCTATTTGTCTGCAAATCCTGTTTTTCATGCCAGAACGAAGCATATCGAGATAGATTACCACTTTGTTCGAGAACGAGTGGCAAGCAAAAATTTGGAGATCAAGTTTATTTCCAGCAAGGATCAAGTGGCAGATGGTTTTACTAAAGTTCTTCCTGTTAGAGAGTTAAATAAGTTTAAGTGTAATCTAAACCTTTGTAAACGTTTAGATTAAGGGGGGCTGTGGAATATCATGTATGCATAATACACGGTATGGTGTAGTACACCAACCGGTATTATACCCCTATGTATACGCCACGGTAGAGGCTCTTTCTACCCATATATAACACGCAACCGATGCTCTCAGGCATCGTTCACCCAAAACCCTAATAAGCGGAAGTACCTCTCTTCTGTGATAGGAAGTCAAATAAGATCGGACACTGATTCTGTAGAATCCATTTGTGATCCGCCTGGCAACATAGAAATTGGGGAATACGAATATTGGACCAGGGGTTGGAGCATCGGCCAGCAAACAGTACCTAAATTGTCTTGGCCGGGGTTGAATATGTGTCTGAAACATAGCTGGTTCTGTTTCATGCATCTTAAGTTCATTATTGGCACTTTCAAAACTCGATGCATCATTGAGTGAAACAGTCATCTCATGGCACAAAAGCATCCTAGAAGGTGTGAATTATTCACAGCATACAATGCATTGCATGTTGATATGCCGGTCGGTCACCAGTTCTCCGCACACTGCAAGTTGTGTGTGTCAGACAGATATACAGAGAAGAAGCACCACAGGAAACGCACCGACAGAATGCTAACGTAAATTGTTCTTTCATTTGGCCCCGGGAGCAGCTTTTGAATGACACCTCGTGGGCAAAAAAATTCAGCGAGGTTTGATCAAGATAAGTTTCATTTAGCTGCTGCTTGGCACTAAAATGTGCTGATTAATTGCTTTCTCATGTCATCTCCTCCTTTTAGCCCCGATCCTTTCTTTCGATGCTTTGGAGTTTGTCATCTCTATCTAATATTCGGTTAATTGCCTTTCTTTAGTGGATCACTGGAATCCTGCCCACCTTATCGCAAGAGGTGGGAAGAGATATGTGCCAAAAGCAAAGTGCAGTATATTCAGAACCTACCCAATAGCTTTGCTTATTGTACAAGTTGCAACAGATAGCAAATTCAACTTATAAATATTCTAGGGATAGGAATGAAAACAGCTTTTTTCCTGGTCATTTTGTCAGAAAATATATTCCTTGGCAATCTCTCTGACCCTTTCCTTCGAAGGGAAGAATTCTTCTCTAAGACTAATGCTGCAAGATTACCCAGCGGTAAATTCTAAGGCTACCACAGCTTTGTAGCCAAAGGTCTCCACAAAGCAAGATTCCAGTCGATAGCTCATGGACAGGTCGTGGTAAAACCATCAAGGATGAACAGTTGCAGCACAGAGAAGTCGGTTTCCTTACTAATCATTATCTCTATTCTTTTTACTTCTACATAAAACACGACTACAATGTTCGCCAGTTCACTGATTGAACTCGGTATGGTATCGGGATCGTATGGTAAATACCAAGGAAAAACTGGCTGTAAAATAACAGTACCAATAAATAAGATTCGGAAGCCAACCAGGTAATTATGCTGCAATTATGCACTTGCCCGGCTGAGTCATGTTACCTGACTGACAGGTGCATGGGAATTCTTCCTGTAGGCATCTTGCCGGAGTACTTTTTCCGATTCCCTCGGGCCCACCCACACTCACACTCAATGTGCTTTTTTTCTCCCGATGCCTTTAAAAATCTGATGATATATGGACTTTGATGAGGTCTTTAGAAAGAATTATTGTTGATGCTCCCACCTTTGCCAAATTCCCCTGTGACTTGTTGTGGCAGCCAGTACTTGCTTGCTTCTTCCCTCGCTCACCTAGCCCCAGCATCTTTCAGGAATCTGCTTTACTCTCTCGCCCTGGAATATTGTTAAAGCAGGAAGAAAACACGCGAAAAAGAGGCCATTTTCTTATATGGAAAAGTTTCAACTTTTAACAGGTAGTACTGCATCAGATTGCTTAAATTAAAGCCCTTTGTAGATTTTCCAAAACGCTGTCTAGGCTTTAGGCAAAGCGCCCTTAATTTGTTTCATGCTAAATTGGAGGCAGCACCAGCAAAGGCAGGTCAAATATATGAACAGGACGAGAGAGAGAAAATTCCGCGTATCTCAAATCGGATTCTTCCGCTCACGCTTTAACCCGAATACGAATACGAATATGAATATTCTGTTCTTAAATTCAGACAAGCAGAAGCATGTCACATAAGATGCCAATATCAGTGTCAGTATGCCCATCGTCCCATGCAAGCCACTGCTCATGCAAAGATGCAATCATGAGATGATTGAGCAAGGGGAGGGTTTTGAGAGAGCTTATTACTAGCAAACAAGCCAAGGTTTACAAGACAATGCAGGCCAAAGCATCTCATCAGTTGGACAGATGATGCTTGTCTAGAAGCTAAGAGGCGATCGGTAGAGCTTGACAGCATCTTGCAAGGCCGGCCAGCGACGGAGGGGCCTCCAAGTGTGGAACCGTGAAAAGGACCGGCGCTTCCAGTTCCAGGCCGAAACGTGCCTTGTTCTTTCCTTGTCACCTTGCAATCCTTGCACCGTCCGTTCAGATCTGCTAGACTGAAGAAAAACATCGTCAGTTTGTCACTAACATGTTCTTGGTCAGGTGAACAGCCTGCAAGACTGAATTTCTTTTAAATCCAGATAATGATTAGTAAGGATTGTAAGGTAGTGGTAAAACCATCAAGGATGAACAGTCTGCAAGACTGAATTTCTTTTAAATTCCTACAAAATTCATATCATCAGTTACTTGAACCCATGTTACCAAGTACCACTAGTACTGATCGGGCAATTTAAAACCCCGCGATCGCAGACGGGAGCAGGTGCCCGTGTGCGTTATCCCCTATCGCTTATCCTTAGAGAATAAAAAGGACCGTAGAGCCTTCGATGTCCATATATTCGCATACCCTTTTGTGTTTTTAACCGTGTGCTGCATATCGCATACGGTCGGCTCATTTTGAACGTGTGCATAGTGCTAACCATCGCACACCATTTATTTCCAAAAGTCGTGTGAAATAGAACCGTATGTCTATACAAAGTTATCTCTATATATATTCTGTGAAGTGTAATTTCAAGCGACAAGTGCTTCAATTCGATCGTAAATGCAATTACGGACCAGTTAATATTGGCGTTTCTTTCTTTCCCGCTTCCTTTTCCTGCCGTTTCGCCGCATTCTCGCCTCCTCGCCGCCCCCACGCTCGTGTATAAATCTTGCTAGCTAATAGAAGTGCCGCCGGCAGTGGCAATGGCTCGCTACAAGTCCAAAGTCCCCGACGAGATGCGATACTCCATTAGAGCAAGGAAGCAGCGCTTTCGCGCGCGTCGTGCCTCCACCTCTGCTGCCCTTCCCTCCTCCTCTTCCTCCTCGTCCGGCGTTCCCTCCTCGTCCGGCTCGTCATCGTCCATCCCTCGCGCGGAGACGCCGGTCGACGACGAAAGTGGTTCGGGGTCGTCGTCATCGGTTGAGCTGGATTGGATGCAGGAGCACATTTTGGTGCAGGAGTCCATCGCGTCGTGGCGCGCAGAAGAATACACGACGCATCGCGTGGTGGAGGCCTCGTTCGAGATTCTGCGCCAAGATCGTCTGCGCAGGTGGCGGCGCCTCAAGGTGGAGCTCAATATTTGTGGTGCTCCACTACCGAAGCGGCAGAAGGCCGACCTTGCCGAGGCCTCTGGGTCTTGCAAGCCACCTTTCAACGATGGTGACGACTGACGACGATGAAGTGGATTATTTCGCCGACGACGAAAACACTGACGAGGAAATCTCTAGTGTATTTAGTTGGAGTATTAGATACATTTTGTGTACGTATGTAAGGGCTGTAATATTTTAATGGAGCCCTCGAAATATTTATGGAATCTCTAGTAGTATCACCTGAAAACTGAATGAATTGTGTTGTTAGTATCGCCCACGGGTGCAGTTCCAACAATCGTGTGCAATTGCGTGGTATCACACACGGTTTTCTCTTGCGTAAGCGTGTGCGATGTATGGCTAACTTCGCATACGGTTACTTAAAGTAGACTGTGTGCGATATGTGCCGTTTACATTTAAATACGGATTTCTAGCCGTTGCTGGCCAGCTACCCAGTTCTACCCGTTGCCGCCCTCCATCCCTCCGTTGTCCGTCCCACCCCTCTCGCAGCGCACAGAAACTGCCGTCGCCATGGTCTACAAGATCGAGGAGATCACCAGCGACACGGACTCGGCGAGGTACATTTGGGCGTAGCTTCTAGCTTGCTATTTGCTTCATGCTCGGGGTAATTTATATTTCCTTCCAATTCGTTCTATTTGAAGGTTCCCAGATGCTGCGACTGCAAAATGCATGTCGACTTTAAACTGTCTGTGGAAGGCAAAATGAGCGCACTGTTACAGGATCTGCATGCAGCTGTCGAGGAGAAGAAAAAAGCAGAAGAAAAAGCGAATAGGCTCGAAGACGAGAAGATAGAGATGGAGCTGCAACTTGCAGATCTTGTCCACGATAACAAGAGAAAACCTGAGGAGGCCAAGTTGAAGTTGAAGAAAATAAGAAAATATGTTCGTGACAAGGAAAATCATGTCCTTTATGCTTTAGCTGCTTTAGTTATCCTAGTATCTATTGTAATTGCACTTTCAGGTTTATCGAGACGCAGGAAGTAGAGATATAAGTAGCATTCTCTGAATATGTACGCAACGATTGGAATAATAAAACCGTAAGCGAATGAGGGACAATGCACACGTTTTGTGGCCCGTAAAGCGTGTGTGAATACTGGGCCCATTTTGGGCCCATGTATTCTGAACCCTATTTTGTCTCTTGTATAAATTGGGACCAGCAGCACCGTCCGGTCTCACTTCACTCGACAGCCGCCACTCCATTTTTGAACTCGCCTGCTCACTTGGTCGAGTGTAGAAATCTAGATCTCTGCCGCATTTATGTAGATTATGTCTTTCTCACGTGCAGAGACATGGACGGAGGTGCCTTGGATACCTCCGGCGAGCCGAGCTCGGCCTCACCCTCCCCCGTGGCGACGTCGTCGTTGTACTTTGGGTCGAAGGCCGCACGTGCTGTGCATCGGCTCGCCCTCGACCTCATCCTCGTCCCTTTACGAAAGGTATCCTCTCACACACACATGCTACTGGTTTTTATATGACTGATCTAGTTTCATTAGCACAGTTAGCAAGTTTTATATGACCTCATCCTCCGGATCTACTTACCTTTTCTGTTCGGTTTTAATATTCATGTTCTAGCCTAGTTTAACATGTGTACTTTTTAGCTTCATTAGTTTAACAAATTAGAACGGATCCATATGTTTAGATCTGTTTAGTTCCAGCTTATTTCGTTGTGTTGCACCGGAGGATGTGTTGGACTGGATGCATGTGTACTTTTTAGCTTCATTAGTTTAACAAATTAGAACAGATCCATATGTTTAGATCTGTTTAGTTCTGGCTTATTTCGTTGTGTTGCACTGGAGGATGTGTTGGACTGGATGCATGTGTACTGTTGCCATGTAGTTAATTTTTTGTCGGACAAGATGCATGTTCTTGTGTTGGGCTGGATGCATGTTAAAGTTCTTCCATATTTAACAGTAGCTAAACTCTTATAATAGGGATCTTATTTTTAGAAACAAAGACTTAACCAAGAGGATCCCAAGAGGGATGGTGCGCAGGGATGTGCATGGCCGAATATGGCCAAATCGCTCTGCCCCTGTCCCTCTTGAGTGCGGCTAAGGATTGCTCTTGAGGGTGAGTCCACTTATTTAGTCATTTTTGTCTTTATGTTCTCAAATTTTCTATGATCATATTCTAACACTGGGCATTCAACAACAACTCATTTATCTACCTCCATTTCGGTGGAGTTTATCGTTCAGCTCAAGGCTTTCCGCGCTTCCGCCCAGTGGCGAAGGAGTTTGTGCTGAAACGAGAGTATCAAGGCGTCTCTCTTTCACATGAACTTTGTGTGACTGGAAATTCATCAAACATGCGGTGTCATGAAGTGGCATCTCTTCTCTAAATAGCAAGGCATTCACAGAGGGGCTTAAGTGCTTCTCTCTCATGCATGGCCCTTTTGTGCTTTCAAAAGAGTTAGTATATATAAATCCATCATTATTTTTATGACTTATTTATCTAACAATAGAACTGAGTCGTTTCTTTATACTTGAACACAGGAGTCACAATGACACAATGCAGTCCACAAGCTGGCCTCACAAAGTTTCCTCCTCCAAACCGTCGCACCTGTGATGTTTTGGTCTACTGCATAAGACACTTTTTTAGTTAAGAGTGTCTTGTACAGTGCGGCCAAAATATCACGCTGGTGACGCAAAGAGTATGCTGATGGCTCTAAACAAATTTAAAGACTACAAGTGCCAATGTCAGGGTCTTGGGAAGACAGTGGCCATCACAGAGACAAAGACGTAACCAAGAGTATTCTGTTTGTTGATCATTCTCACTTGTATAACCTACAGTCCCAAATGAATGGACATGCTGTTTGTTTACCAAAATATTTGTCGAAATTAAAAATACCGCTAAAGATTAAGATATTCATGTGGTTCCCTAACAAAAAAAAGAGTCTTGCTTACTAAGGATAACCTTGCTAAAGAAGTTGATAGGGATGTACGAAATGTTCTTTTTTGTGGCTCCGAAGAGACGATAGAACATTCATTCATTTCCTGTCCGTTTGCCCAGCTCGTCTGGCGAGTTTTTCATAGCTCTTATAATATACCACCTCCAACTAATATCACAACTATGTTTGGGAATTGGTTGAATGGTATAGATAAAAGACCAAGGCTAGAATTCGTATTGGCGTATCAGCAATTTGTTGGTCTATCTGGAATTGTCAAAATAATCTTGTTTTTAATAGAACAACAAACTTTCATGTTATGCAGGTTATCGATATGGCGGTTCACTAGATTCAGCTTTGGCCATTCCTCCTGCCTTTGGACCAGAGAGAACTTATGGCTACTGGATGTACCCGGCTCCTAACGGTCGCACAGGATATCTTCTCCCGGGCTTCTTGGCAGCATACTAGACGATTTCGTGATGTGTAGTTGTCCTATGATGTCCTTTTTTCGTTGGTTGATTCATGTTCAACCTTATGTAACCCATGATTTGTAAAACCTTGAACTACTCTTGAACTATGCAATAAACGGCTGTGTGCATCAATCGATGCAGAGTCTGGAGATTCACCCCATTTTGAAGAAAAAGTGCTTAGCCATGGTTGAGATGAAATCTGAAATATGTGTCATGCAATATGTGTAGCTTTTGGTGGGGACTGGCAAGATGGATGTGAGGGTAGCTACCCCCTTGGAGGCATAATCTTTGTGCTCCTCTTCCCGGTTTTGTGCAGCTGGTACACCCAATCTCCAAATCACATGCTACCAGTTCATAAATAATTTAAAACCAATTATGTGCATAGAGATGGTACATATGTAACACATCCCAAAATTTTAATTGAAAGTTTGATGGATAAAAATAAATAGTTGCGGAAGTATTAGAGGGCTCAATTCATATCCCACTTCAGATTAACTACTATTCACAACATAGTTTGTCTTTTTTTATTTCTCGAGCTCTAACTTGAACATGTGACAAAAAATTGTGATATGTTAGATGTAGGTTGTGTGAATGCATACAAGAACTTTTAGCTTTTTTGAAAAAATAAATCATAGATTTTTAGCTTCTGGTACATGGCTGCACAAAAACCTCGATGTATCATCTCATTGAGCAGTCAGTTTTTGCCTACTAATATTTCTCTAGTTATTAACGATTTTTTCTCCGGCTTACCTTTTTTTCAAAGGAGAACAATATGGAGGCTAGTGGGTTGGCAAGATGCTCTCATATGGAGATCATCTCGTACCTATTAATTCGGTTCTCACTAGCTAGCCTACCGATGGTTATGCTTTTTTTTTTGAACTGCCCAAAGGGTACACAAAAGACTTAAATTTTATAGATATCAATTTTTTTTGTTAAGTGATGGTCATAAAAAATATTCACCTAACTAAGCCAGAACATCATATTTTGGCCACAGAATAAGGGTAGATTGGGGGTCGGGTTTTGGACTTAAAAAGGAAATGTTTACTTGCAAATGGCTTTTAAAACTTTTAAAGGAGGGTCAAAGATCTAATAAATACCTCCATTCGAAAATCCTATCCGAGGTTGCAGCGGGACCTACTGACTCTCCCTTTTGGAAAGGTTTGATGATTATTTCACTAGAGGTTTCTTCCAAGTTGGGGATGGTATGAGTACTTGTTTTGGGAAGATACTTGGCACGGCGACGAAATGTTATCTAGTCAATATCCATCTTTGTACAACATTGTTCAACGAAAACCAGTTTTCGTGAAATTTTATGGCGGAAAGGCCACTAAGGATTTTTTTTAGACGAGCCATAACCGATAACAAATGGACATTGTGGGAACATTTATTTCAACAGTTGATGGATACTGCATTGCCAAATCAGTCTGATGTTTCTATCTGGAAATTATCTACTTCGGGTTTGTTCTCGATCAAGCATATGTATTTGGATTACATGAATGATCACACGCGATTTTTACGTAAATATATTTGGAAATAAAGGTACCATTAAAGATTAATAATTTTATGTGGTTCTTATATCGAAAAGTATTGTTAACAAGAAATAATTTGGGAAAAAGAAATTAAACGTGGTGTAAAAAGTGTTGTTTCTCCAACGAGGATTAATCAATCCAACATATTTTTTTTCACTTCTCTGTTTGCAAAGATCATTTGCCGCATAGTACATATGACTTTCAATTGATCACATCCAACTAATATAACGAATTTGTTTTGCAATTGGTTTAATGGAATTTAGAAGAATTATAAATATCATATCCGTGACGGAGTTTGCGCTTTATTATGAACTATCTGGTGTGTCCGTAATGCTTTAATGTCTAGCAAACAGAAACACTCCTTCTTTTTATGGAGGTTATACCGTTGGCTACCCATTGGATTATTTCGTGGTCACTTCTTCAACCCGTGGACAAGGCTGTAATTGGTGGCATGAGATTTATTCAGCAATGCCGCTGCATTGTTTGCGAGTAGAATCACTTGTTAATGTATATTCTTGATGATGTGGATCTTTAGATGGCTGATTCATATTTTAACCCTACGTATCTGAATTCTTTGCAATAATAAAATAAAAACAGGTTATATGAATCGTTTTGATGTAAAGGTCGGGACTCCCCTTTTCATAAAGAAACTATCTCTTGTCTGTGTCACTGCACACTGCACATACAAGCACGCGCTGCGCTCATAGATACGTATGCACAGCTACACATACGTTTTCGTATGTACCTGTTTTTTGAACTAGAGAAGCTTCCTTTTGATCCATCCCGATAGCTAAGTGTCGATTACTTCCGTGTTCTTGAGATCTGGATTAGATTCCTTGATTCCCCTATCATCAGAAAAGCCAAAGGCAGTTTGCCAATTGTGCATAAGAGTACTATTTGGGTAGTGCGCCCGGCCTCGGAAAACAAAGGCAAAAGGTTTATTCCTCCCCTTGGCTTTACACATTTCTACCCTACGGCCGGTGTGCTTCTACGTACACTTACCTCTCTCTCCTGAACTCTTAAGTTCTTTACATTTCACTGATTTCACAGCACGCACGCATGCAGTGAGATCAGTGAGAGATCACTACTTTCCTGGCAGCAATTTTGGTGCCTGGGGAAAGTAGCTAGCTTGCATCGCCCCGTTGTTCAAGGTGGTGAGGGGGTGGTGCCGTGGTGGTGGGGCAACGGGAATCCAACAAAGAGGAGACGGTGAACAAGTGTGAGAAAACAGCAAGAGAACAATGCACAAACACCAGCCTCTATTTCCCTTCATCTAATTTCTCTCTCTTTCCTTTTGATAAGAGGGAGAGAAGAGAACCTTGCAGCTGAACTGTTTTGCTTTTCCCCTGCCTACCGCGCAAAGATTCCCTCCCTTTCAGGTCAAAGGAGATGGCTGGACCCAGCTACCTCATGCGTTATATTCCCTTGCACACTCGCCTTGATCAGCTGCCTGTACACACGCATATCACACGATCGATCGACGACAGGAAGGAAGAGGAATCAGAGAATATATCTGAGTAGTGAAGTCCAAGGAAAGGAACCAACTCAGGATTAGGAGCTCACTCACTCTATAAGAGGCAGCTAGCGTCGCTCGCTCGACTGCAAGTGTGTGCATGCGCATTCCGTCGTAGTGGCCTGCCTGCCTCTCTGCAACTTCTGTTCGCCACCACCAAGAGATAGAGATCGCTTGTATCTCCGGTCGCTCGCCGGCTCGCCGCGGCTTCTCATATATGCTGGACGCGCCGCTGATCCTGCAGCAGTACCGGGCGCCGTGGTGGAAATGTCATCCTCCGATCACCACCATGGCACCGGCGAGGCCTCCTCCGCCGCCAGGACACGGCTAAGGTGGACGCGCCAGCTGCACCAGCAGTTCGTCGGTGCCGTCTCCCAGCTCGGCGGCGCAGACAGTAAGTCATCGATCGTCGTCTCGGCACTCCCCGAGCATGCATGCTCAATTGCAACGATGTCGGTCTTCCGTTTTTGATCGTTTGCTTGGCATTTCAGAAGCGACGCCCAAGTCCGTGCTGAGGGCCATGGGCGTGCAGGGGCTCACCCTGTACCATCTCAAGAGCCACCTCCAGGTGCGTGCGTCCACACTAACAAAGTTCGAGTAGCTAAACCTGAATTCTCACCATCGATTATGTCTGTCTCGTGCACCGTATGAAGTTGACCTCTAATAAATAATCCTGCAGAAGTATCGGCTGGCGGTGAGCCGCAGCCTCGGAGACAACGGTGGAGGCCTGAATGAGCGATCATCCTCGTCGGAGAGCCAACCCAATCAGTACCATGACGATAACACCACCGCGTTGTATACATTTGCTTCCGCCGATGAAGATGACAACGACGACGATGATGGTAAAGATGAAGCCCTATGTGGTTCTTCCGTGCAGATGCAGAGAGAGGTGCAGAGGAACCTGTACGAGCAGCTCGAGGTAAGAAATTAAACCCCAAAAGAAAGAATACCGAGTGTTCGTTCAGACTAGCGGTTCCTGGTTGCTGAGCTGATCAGGCCTTGGTTTGTGCAATCCATGGCAGGTCCAGAGGCACCTGCAGCTCAGGATGGAGGCGCAGGGGAGGTACCTACAGTCCGTGCTGCGAAGGGCACAGCAGGTCCTTGCCGACAACTGCCCTGTTAGCTCGCTCGAGACCGCCAGGGCAGAGTTCCGGAGCTCGTCTCCGCGACGGACAAAGAGTGTATGTCCTCCTCGTCCCTGCAGCGGCGACGCCGCTCCGCCGACAGTAGCTGCCTGACATCGTCATCGTCGTCGGACACCGAGAGCAAGGCCGCCGGGTCAAAGAGGCTCTATGCCAGCATTAACTACCACCGTCGCCGCGACTGCACCGTCGAGCAGCCGATCCAGGGCAAGAGAACGTTCCCCATCCTGCAGCGCATGCAGGCAGAGCAAGAGGCAGAAGCAGCAGCAGAACCAGAAGAAGCAGATGATGGCAGCTCTTCGGAGATTGATCTGAACATGTAGGGAAGAAAAATGGAAGGGAGGGAGGAAGCATCTGTGCAGTGCAGAGTATTGCGACCTTGTGCGATTGGTGGGATCAGGGTGGCCTTCAAGATTGGGACTTGGGACCAGGCTTTTCTGGGCAATGCCTGTCTTCTGCTGCAACAGCTAGCTACTGCTCTTGATTCTATGATGATATATATTTTATATCTAGTATTTTATATATATGTGCCTGCATCTGGTTCGTGTGTTTCAAGTGCCCTGTAAAGAAGGAGTCTGTAATTGGAATTGGAGGCAAGGCAAGCCCAGCTGCAGGTGCAGGCATTAGGCATGCTTGAGTGTAAAACTGTTGTATGGTCATGTATGCAATCAGTAAGAATGTGCCTTAGGAGGTATTCTAGAAAAACAACTTGCATTAGGAGGCGTGGGGGTAACTATGAAGATGAGAATGGTTTATGATGCAAATTCTGTTCATATTTTCACACCTGAACAACCAAGTTTAGTTACAGTTGTTAGATACCAAACTTAGCTCTCACAGCATAACAAGTACACAATAAGTAAATCGATTTCCTACTGGAGAAGCAGGCTACAGGTAGTCATAGTTTTGCCTAAGCAGAATAGAACGAAATCATAAATAAACTAAGCATTGCACTGAAAAATTGGCCTTCGGCGACAGAATGACACCTGACATATTTACTTTTTTTTTCTTGATTGACTACAGGTGCATGGCAACTGTCCAGACCTGATTCCATGACTCCTGTGCTGCAACGCTGAACTTATGTTTCTTAAAACATTTCTGATCTCGTGGTCATACAGATACTATTGTTGCTCCTTCACGAACTTCTGACTTGAGAAGTAAGAACCAGTAGCCCCGCTACAACACTCCTAACAAGTTACTCCCTCCGATCGGTAAAGGTTGGCGTGACCAGTGAAGAAATTTGTACTAACTAAGTTGTGTTCCCACGCCAACCTTTCCAACCGGAGGTAGTAGGACTTATTGTACACCTTTACTGTTTGCATGCCAACCATGGCAAAAAGGAATTAATAATATGATAAAATGAAATTATCCTGGAGAATCATATTGACTTATGAGAGTAAAACCCTATACTGGATTCCAATGGCAACCTGATAGGGATGATTGTTCCTATCTAAGAAAAACCCATCACCAAGAATGCGATGGAATGAGAAAGATGTAAAATAAGCCAATAATTTTAGCTCGCACAAAGGGGCTGTTTGGACTATGCCTCAACTTGCCAAACTAAACTCCGGTAAAAGCCCTCATAATTTGGATTGCATTTAGATTCATAAATACTCCCTCCGTTCCTAAATATAAGATGTTTTAGATTTTGTCCACATTCATATGTATCTAGATGGATTTGGACATATTTTAATATGTATGTACACTCATTTGGGTTTGCACCTAGCCAACATGTGAGCTAGCTAGAACATCTTATATTGTGGAACGGAGGGAGTATGAGTTCCAAACCATATAGGACCCATAGCAAGAATATAATACAACAGGGATAGAAAAGCCTATCGTACTGTGTTTGAATCACGACATTAAAATTCCTCAACAACTATCTTATAGCATCTTAAGACTTTTGCCTTCAGGTATCTTCAGATGACTGTGCATACACTCACTCTCTTGCTCCATGCAACATATTTTGATTAACACCCCATCAGCATAAATGTTGGTTCAGTGACAAGATTTACAGGTTGATAAATGTACCATGAGTTCTCTTTCACATATTCCCTGTTGGTTTTGTTCCATGTGCAGAGTGGTCGGCAATTTGTTTTCCATATACCTCTATGTATTTTTCAGGGATGAGGATACATCAGGCATCAGTATTCTTCCTTGAAGGGGATTCGAATACGAGATGCTTCCATAATGTTGCCAATGGCAGACATAGAAAGAAATGTATTCATTCTCTTCGCCAGGATGAGGGCCTGATCGAAGGACACGATCAGCTCAAGGAATAGATTACAAATTACTATAAAGGTCTGTTCGGCGCTCCGGAGGAAGGAAACTTTTCTCTCGATGAGTCCCGAACAGATGATATACCTCAAGTATCCACTGAGGAAAACAAATTTCTTATTGCTCCCTTCTCACAAGAGGAGATAAGAAAGGCGGTTTTTCTAATGGAACACAATAAGGCGCTAGGACCGGATGGTTTACCTGCTGAGTTCTATCAGCATTTCTGGGTAACCATCAAGTCTGACCTTCTAGAGTTATTCAGGTGCTTGCTTGCCGGTAACATAGAATTGTTTCGCCTTAACTTTGCTTAAAGTGGGGGGGGGGGGGGGGGGGGGGTGTGCTGTCCCTATTGGGCTGGGCCCTTCCCCATAAGGCCCCACCGTCGGGGCATAAGCGCCCTCTTGCTACCCATATGCAAGTTTAAATCATTTTGTTACCTAAAATTCAGGAGGCTGAGAGGATACAACGGTATCGGCCAATATGTCTCATAGATTTTTTTTTGGGATTTATGGTTAAAGAAGCAACAGGGGTAAGGATTGGCTCCGATCAGGCAGGAAGCAGACAGTAAGCTAAGAATACTGGAAGAAGGTGGTCGCTCATCCAAAGCCCTAGTTCAACCAGAACAGTAGGGAAAGCGGTACAGGCCGCTCCGTAGCTTTGGTCGTCGCACTCTAATCCGCTTTAGAAGAAGCATCTATTCTATTGGACTGCTTGGCTATAAAGCCTATAAGTAAGAACTCTGCAGATGAAGCAGAAGCAGGCAAAAGGCAAGCGCACAGCGAGGAATTTTCCATACTAGATCGACTCAACATTACCGAATCTACTCTGAGACTCTCTTCTCTTCATGGTTGGCTGTAAAAAAAGAGTCTCTTTAGTCCCCAACTCTATGGATTTGACTTTTTGGCTCAACACCCTGCTCTCGACGTTTGCTCGGGACAGGAGGCTATGAAATAGTTGAAAGCAGATGCAACATTAAAGAAAGTCAATCCAGTAGCCTTAAGTCGTACCGAACACTATGTCCTAATAGGAAGGGATTTCTTTCAACCCGGTGGTAAGCCTATTTGGTCAAATACCTAACGAAAAATTACGATTTTCCTTTCATTAAGGTACGAGGGTGGCATACTTGCCTGCTCAAGTCCATCTACTATGGATGTGGTCTTGGACCAAGCCATAAAGTGTGGAGGAGAAGCAGCCGAGCTCATTCCCTTCGCTTCCTAGGCCCAAAGCAGTGCTTTGTTTCCTGGCGAACATATTACAAGGTGAAAAAATAGTGATTTCATCAATTCCGAAGAAAAGGCTGGATCAAGAAAAGGGTTGAAGAAAGCTTGACCATTTTTCACTGAACTACTCGAACTTTGTGTTACCAACCTGATACAACGCAAGTCACACGCTTGACACAGCGAGAATGGCTGCAGGCGGGCGGCGTGCTTATCTTGTGTGACAACACTACAGAGCGAGTAGCTCTTCTAGTCGGGAAGCTGTGTGACAACACTCCTGAGAAAGCGGCGCTTTTGTGTAACATCCTCGCTAAGTGCCCTTGATGATAAGGGGTACAAGTATTCAGGTGGAGGTGGAGCCTGAAGGCCGAAATTTGAGCGGGATATTCATCACACACCCCAACCAACACGCCAGATCATGAATTAGTAACTGCATCCAATCTCCGGTTGTTTAATTTCACTTGTCTTGTCTGTCCCTTCGATTCGAAACCAGTTCCTTTCAAAACCGTTGTGGTAAAGGTCGTAATTCCAGAGGAATCATTACCGCAAGGCATAGAGGGGGCTATGCCAGCAAGCAAGGCTGTGAAGAGGAGGGAATAGAAACTGTCGGCACTTGAAGTCTGCTTCGGATTTAGAGAAAATAAGGACGCAAACTATTCTTGTTTTCCGTAACTTTCCAATTATGAGAACGAGAACTGAAAGACATGAAAATTCTCAATTCTCTACGGCGTCTGGGAGATAGATAGAATATTTTCAAGAACAAGAAAGAGACACGGCCCAGACTCCTACGGGAGGCAGGCAAGTATGTCCATTGAAAGGAAAGAGTCCCATGAATGTTAGTTTCAAAATCTTTAAAAAAGTGGCAACCATTAGATTAAATTTGGTGGCTGGCCATGTGGTTAAACCTACCCAAAGTGCATTTATGCAAGGTAGGAATATACTTGACGGGGTCGTAATCCTGCACGAAACCGTACATGAGATGCATACTAAGAAACTTAATGGAGTCTTATTCAAAATCGACTTTGAAAAAGCTTGTGATAAGGTTAAGTGGTCGTTCCTCCAACAGACTTCGAGAATGAAAGATTTTCTCGGATGAGTGGTGTGCTTTGATTCACAACTAGCTGGGTGGCCCGCGCAATTGCGCGGCTAGATGAAACACTTTTCTATGTTCAGCCTTGAATTGAAATATCTATTGTGCTGGAGACCACTCGACAGTTCAATTTATATTTATTTCCTCGAACTGCAGTAATTGCTTGTGACTCACCGTTGTTGATTTTTTCCATCAGTAGTAACATAATCAAAGATGAATGATGTACTGGATATAATAGCGACATCCACAACCTATGCCTTGATCAATCATGCGAATATATTAACAAACTGCTCTACAGTTTTAGATGTCCCGAGGATGTAAGATTTATTTGTCATTTCGAGCATAGATAGCAAGTAGATATAGCAATAATTATATGTCATCCTGCCATAAACATTTGTAGTCGTTGCCATTCAGCCATTGGCAAGTTAGGGATTTTTCTTCGAAGCATATCTCAAAAAAAAATTAGGAAATTTAGTGGCGTCCTTAGTTGAGTGATTATCAAATAACAGTAATATATACACTAAGAACTGCTAAATTTACATGAGTTATGAAAGTTTTACACCCAGGGAAACAACAATATAGAAACCGATACAGATAAATAAAAATATTTTCCGCTGTCTATAAATACGGTTCCGATGAACTGGGGACCATAGCATATATTATTTTCAACTTTTTTGAAAAGAGAAACAATATATAAATATTTTTTCCAATTCCTCTCATGAACTTGGGACCACAATATGACAGTTTATTTGTGCATCTATTTTGCATTGAAACTGGTAGATTGTGCCACTTACACCGGAGTGCAAAAGGTACGTTAAAAACCAAATGTTTTACAGACCATATGTAATCATTCCGATTCACCTACACTTCACTCTGCCATCTCGTCCAAGACGTCACCTTCAACTATCAGATTGTTTCACCTACAGAAAGAGTGCACCTAGTGATTGCAATTATTACAGTAACATCTTCGACAGTGCATGTTGCCGGACTAACCATGATACCTTTGAGTAAGAAAATTCCTTTTCCAAGATACAATAAATAGTTAAGACAAAGTAATTAAAAAATCACTTGCTTGTTCGCCCTTCATGTTCAGAGTTCTTCGGGTGCGACCATGCAGCAATATGGATCAACAATAACAATGGTTGTGTCACCTGCATGAGAGGGCTGTACGCTGCTTTAGCAAGCAGTGAAATTGTTTTCTTGAGGCACACATTAACTTGTATATGAGGGCTGAATGGAGCAGCACATATACTATTGGTCAAAGCATAGCGTTAAGGGGAGTAAGGTCTAAAAGAAGCAGAAAGACTGGCCATGCAATCACATAAAAACATGATCTGCGTAAGAGCACGATTGATCTAAAATTCATCACACCATAAGGCAGCCCGATCTTTTTGTTGGGATGATTTGTATTAAAGTTCAATCTGCTTTTACAAAAATTGAGCTTCGCCAGAACAAGAATTGAATAAGATTTGTAGGAAATCAAAGCCAAAGATAAATTTTGGTGGCACTTGTAAGTGTGTATATTATGCGCCATCGCGTATAATCTATGGAAAGAAAGAAAACATAGACAAAATTTTCCAAACTAAACAATTCTAACATACACACTGACCTCATTAGTGAGAGCGCCACACCAATTTCCATATGAAGATGCGATCAGGTTTATGTGTTGGCATACCTCGCTCCGGTGCCAGGAAAAAGAGTAGGGAGATATATGCATGTCTTGATTCCTGGACAATACATTTAGCAAGTAAGCAAGTGCAGGTATGCGTAATATAGAATATGTACTACTGTCGGTGATAAAGGTACGTAGTTGAATCTTGCGGTTAATTAGTGTGCCAGCCCAAATAAACATCTTATGCGTTGTTGGCCATCTCCAGCTATGAACAGCCTACAAATACCGAAACACGAATATCAGGCTGTCCTATATTGATTAAGAAAACATAAATTGGCCATCGTTTGATGTACCTGAAATTTATCTTTCAAACTGAGGGTTCAGTAAACTTGGCCCCCGATGGATTTCTCCATGGGACGGCCTCTACGACAGCCTTGCGTTCTCGGCCCAAATATTTCAGTTCATATCCGTACACACATACCTCAACATCAATGAACCTATATATATCCCTTATTTCCTGGCAAGCTGAGTTGGACTGAGACAGATCGTGCCTCGCCTATGTCACGGCGTGGCATGAGGAACTAAACCTCCGGCAGCGACATCGAGTAGCTCCCTGCCAGTGAACGCGTGCCATGGTTCGGCGGACTTCAGTTCATATGCATAGACATACTACTCTGGCTACTTTAATCTTAGACGATCAAAACAGCGGACTTCAGTTCATATGCGTAAACATACTACTCTGGCTACTTTAATCTTAGACGATCAAAACAGCAGACTTCAGTTCCTATGCATAAACATACTACTCTGGCTACTTTCATCTTATACAATCAAAACGGCGAAATCAGTTCATATGCATATATATACTACTCTAGCTGCTTTAATCTAACACGATCAATATTTGTATGTACGTTACAAATACAGAAACAGTAAATATATAGCATGAGATGATTACATATATACCTCAACATCGTCAATGGACTCATATCATGATTTCAAGGGCAGTTGAAGTGTACTGAGGCAGGTCGTGCCCTCGTTGACCTTGCTGCACGGCATGCATGAGGAACTACACATACGGCAAGGCGACATCGAGCAGGTCCCTGGATCTATTCCGCCTCCGCCTCTAGTATGATGTATGATGTATCTACTATTTTGAGTAAACAGAAATAAAGCTACTTGGCATCCAGTCAAATTACCAAAATTATATTGCCATGTGTTACACGACCATCATTTAAAAGGATCCATCGGCTGTCAAAATGAAGAACAAATGACATATATAAAGGAAAAGCTACATGACCTGAGAAAGGTAAGCTCTAGTTGTTGTTTCGAGCATAGATAGCAAGTAGAAGATATTTTCTGTTCTGCTAGGAAGAAGATTGGTAGTAGTTGTCATTTGTCCACCAGGAAGGATTTTCTGTGAAGCAAATCAAGAAAAATATTATTGTTAGGAAAATTTATGGCGCCATTAGTGGAGTGATACTGAAATAACAGAACATGTAATATGTACGACAATTTTACACCCAGGAAAACAACAATGCAAAAAACCCATACAGATAATAAGTATTTGTCACAATTTTACACCCAGGAAAACAACAATGCAGAAAACCCTATAATAAGTATTTGTCTCTATTTACAAAATGCGGTTGATAAGGAGATAAGTATTCATCCCCTCAAAAAATTACAGCAAAACAATACACATTGTTTCAATTCTTTTGACAAATAGGGCGACCATATATGATAGTTTATTGTGCACCAATTTTGCATTGTACCTGGTAGATTTACGATTTACATGAGAGATCAAAACCTGCATATACATCACCCATACAGATAATAAGTATTTGTCTCTATTTAGAAAATGCGGTTGATAAGGAGATAAGTATTTATCCCCGCAAAAAATTACAGGAAAAACAATACACATTGTTTCAATTCTTTTGACAAATAGGGCGACCATATATGACAGTTTACTGCGCACTAATTTTGCATTGTACCTGGTAGATTTACGATTTACATGAGAGATCAAAACCTGCATATACATCCATGTTTTAGAGACCAATTAATCCACCATCTCGTCCAAGACTCCTCCACCTACAGAGAGATTCAATTTAATTGTTTAAAATATTATTGAGTACTGATTAATAGATGCGGACCTATAAGTTGCTGAAGCTGACAAAATTCTTAGACTGTATGTTGTATTTAAAAAAAATATGGAACTGATGATAAAGATAATCATGGGCTATTACCTGGCTCAAGGGCTCTACGGATGTGTGCATGAGGCAAATTCTCCAATCTATTGATCCATCCTTTCACGCTTGCATGGCATATATATGAGCAAGTCCTAGATCGTTGATCGATCTATCTTTTGCACAGCCACATGCGACATGCATTGCTAGGTCCATCCATCCATCTTTTCCGGCTACAGTGTACGTATGTCGAACCTGGGAGAGTACGGCACCAGCATACATGAGGATGTGCATGGGGATCGAAATATTTATGTCGACGTGTGATCTGAAAATAGAATAATGAAATTGCATGCAGAAAGCAGCTTTACCAAAACGTGGGGAACTGGGTAACGTCATGTCCAACATAGATCGCCGGCGGCGCTGCATGCCTGGGAGCAAGGACGCGGGCTCGGACCTTTGGGCAGTATCTTTTTCCGTTGATTCCCTTGATTGGTGCAAGGCCATGGTGTCGGCTGCAGTGCGCGTGAGATTGGAATACGATGTACAAATTATCTGTTGCACGTAGAGATTGTTGTCTTTCGGTCGCCGTTTGGTGAAATCTGCAGCCGGCGGCGGCAACAAATACGGACGCGTTAGGGCTTCTGACGATATGGAATCGTTCTAAAGCAAGGCGAGGCAAGGAGAGGTGGATGACGCGGTGAATCTAGCGTGCCTTCGGATGAGGGTAAATCTAAGCCATTGAGATAGCTTAACTTTACAGCGTTAAATCTTCACCGTTAATTGTTTGTTGTTTTAATTATATAATAGATATATTTTGTTTCTGGAGGTAGTGTGGCTGTTAAAGTCAATGATGACGTCGGCCGCTACTTCCAGAAAAAAAGGATTAAGGCAAGGTGATCCCCTATCGGCTATATTATTTAATATAGTGGCTGGTGTCGGGGGGCTACCCCGGGTAGGGTCAAGGCTTGGTATAAAGATGAGTTTAAAGACATGCCGAGGTACGGAAAGGGTCGACCTGCTTGGGCCTGAGAGAATCCGAGGTTCACCTTGACCTGGAGAGTTCAAAGGCCGACCTATCTTTTCCAAGAAGGGTCCGAGGTATCCCGTTGGCCTGGGCCGAGGTTCACTGTCCGAGCTATGTTCAGCCGACCTATTACCTCGGTGCAATGGTTTATATGGTGAGTGCAGGAGATGCTGTTTGAAGGAAGTAATATCCGAGGTGATTGGACCTTGAGTACAAGACCCGAGGTAAGGAGCGGGAGCAAGACCCGGGCTAACCAAGGCAGGAGGCCGTAGGTCGGGCAGAAGTCAATGCTCCTGTCACTTCCAGCCTGGTACAAGAGCGCCTGACGCGGGAGCGTCTGTCATGGAGCCTGGCAGAGGCGTGCCCCGGGTTCGGCGGGGCTGCACGTCTCTGACCGCTGACCACGCGAGATCCGGGGAAAAGGCTACGAGGTAGCTCTGCCAGGCCACGTCCTGTCTCTGTCAGAGGAGACATGCTAGTTCTGCCGTTAGGCAACAGGAGATGGGCAGGCCACGTCTTGTCCCTGACAGAAGTACGGTGGTGACCGTGCAGAGGCATGGCAACAGTGTTCGGCGAGGGGCATAGCGGTAACTCGGCTGGCCTATATAGTGGGCTTCACCCCCCCCCCCCCCCCCGACGGACAGATCAATCGACAGAAAAAGAAAGAGAGGAAGGAACCTCGGAACACCCCGGAAACACCTCGGATCTAGCTCGGAGTGTCTTCTTCCTCCCGTGTAGCGCCATCTTTTACTTCAAGTTCTCACCATTGTATCATCATACAGCTCGAGGAGCAGCTTGTACTTGTCACTTTGAGCTATACACTGAGTAGGATAGTGCTGCAGTAGGGGTGTTACCTCCACAAGAGGGCCCGAAGCAGGGTACATCGTGGTGTGCTTTGTGTTCTTGGTGTCTTGGTTCTTCGTTCGTGTTCTTGCGTGTTCTTGCGTGTGCACTTCTTGAGTGCATAAACCCTCCCCGGATTCCCCCAACGACCATTCGGCCCCATCTTAGCCATACCTATGGCATCTGCCGTGATCCCACCACGACAGTTGGCGCCCACCGTGGGGCAGATTGAGGCGTTGGAGGGAGTTTACATCCGGACGGGCTCAGGCGAGCGTTTCTTTCCGGGCTTATCGCCAAGATCGGTGAGTTCACCTTCATCAGCGACAATGCGGGGTGTTTCGCCGGCAAGCCCTTCCCGAGCATGGCTTCACCATGATGCTCGGCAGCTTCGTCACCTACGTTGCTGTCGAGGTTGTTCGCGAGTACCCGGAGCAGGTGCTCGTGGACGACGAAACTCCTCTCCTCGCGGCTTTAGGTCAGCGTATCACTCGCCCCGAGAGCTGCGTGGAGGTGATGATGACTGGTCCGGTTGATGCCGCTGGCAAGTAGATGCCAGCAAATCCAAACCGGCCGAGGTGCTAAGGTGAGATCTGCAAAGCCCAGGCTAGAGAAAGAGTTGCCTGGCACCCCAGAGCTGCAGGGCCGAGGTGCGACCCTGGTAGAGATAGTGGAGACACTGGCAGACCCAGTAAATCCAGGAGTGGATGTGGTGGTAACTGTGGCCGACCTAGAGGCAAAGCGTGTCCTGCTGCAAAAGGAGGCCGTAGCAATGATGACAGCTAGAGATGAGTTCAATAGAGATCTGCGTGAGTACAATGCGGCGAATGGCTTCACCCCGGTAGCAGTGGATAAACATAGAGGAGCCGAGGTGCGGCAGAGAGGCAAGGGGCTCAATGATGAGATGGACAGGGAGGCTCGACCTACAACCTCGGTTAGGAGTGAGAGTCGCGTGTCGACTGGAAGGCCGGTGTATAGTTCCCCTGCTAAGAACCTCCGAGCTGCCGAGGCAGGCAGGGCCGAGCTATCCGGGTTGACCGGAGATGCATGGCGTGCGCAGCAGAGCGAGTCAATGAATTAGTGTATGTAGCTAACCAGCAGAATGAGGCTCTCCGCAGAGCATATGCCGGGGCTGGAGATTCGGAGATGGTTTATTCAGCTAGGCCAGTTAGTCAGGTGTCCAAGGGGCAAGCCTCGTCTCCACTCATCGGAGGAGCCGATCGAGCCCGGAGTGTCACCTCGGGTCAGAACAAGCAGCTGCAGACGTATGATCCAGGATCAGAGGTCAGGCGACCATGGAATATAGCTCTACTCCGACCTTTCTACTCATGAAGGGCGCAATGTATGTGCCTCGGTTAATCCTTAATGAAATGTCGGCACTCCGAGGTTGAAGCTCGGGGACTGCCTCGCTCTTGTGCTTGTGTTTTATTTCTGTTTGTCAATTTCGTTCATATGCCGAACTATTTTGAACCTCGTCTCAAACTTCAAGTAATGTATGCTGTGTAACTAATCTTGTGACTCGACTGACGAACGCCGAAATGGTAGTCAAGAGCAAAGATGAAAAAACGTGGGAAACATGAAAATGGACTCGGGGACTCGGTCCAAAAATATAGTTCGGCATGTGTCGTTTACTAACCCCTGTCTTTACCTTTCGTTTATGTCGGATGATTTTGAAACACACCTCGACATTTGCTAAGTACTGTATGCTATAAACAACAATCTTGTGACTCGACTGTCGAACGCCAAAATGGTAGACAAGAGCAAAGAATGCCAAGTATAGTAAACACGAAAGTGAACTCGGGGACTCGTTCCAAAAGGGTTCGGCATAAATTCTTAGAAAAGCATGGTTCGGATAGCAAGATAATAGTACTGGTAGCAAGGCAAACTACTTAAGGTCTGTTACATCTGCACCCGGCATACCGGGGATTTAATGTTTTGTTGAGACAAGTTCAGGCCTCGGAAGAAGGAGCCTCGGAAGGGAGCCTCGGGCGCAGGAGCCTCGGGCGCAGGAACCTCGGGCGCAGGAACAACCTCGGTCGCGGAAGCAACCTCGGTTGTTGGAGTGGATGCCGGGGTGTCCGTCACGTCGGGGGAGATCACCTCGGTGGCTACGGCTTTGCCGGACTTGCCCTTGGAGTTCGGAGGTTCGTCGAAGCTGAAGTCATCATCAGAGCCTTCAGCCACCTCGGTTGTTTTGCCGGCCTTGCCCTTGGAGCTCTCAGGCTCGTCAAAGTCAATTTCCTCGCCGTCAGAACCTTCTTCACCGGACTCTGCTTCCTCGTCCGAGCTCTCTTCATCCTCAGAATAGAGGCGCCCGTCATCAAAGGTCCGGGTGTTTGCATAACTAGCAAAGCGGTCGGCTGCTGCTTGGCGTTTCGCAATGCCATCAGGGGTGGAGTTCCAAGGAGAGCCCCTGCGCAGGGAGGTAACCGTGTGGATCTCAACATCTTCATACCAGACAGCACGAACACCAGGGCCTTGTCCGCTCCAGCCCGAGCTGATGAGCATCTCCACTCCCGAAGTCTAGCCTCGGCTCCTTTCAGCTTCGTGGCGAGCTCGTCGATGCAAGTGGGAGTCTTGACCTTGGGCCAGAGGGCACGGTGGACCTCGATGGCAGCATCAACCAGCTTGGTTCCAATGGCCTGAGCGGCCTGATCCGAGCATTAAGGGCAACAAGGTGGTCCTGGATATCCCAGCTTTCGCTGAGGGTTTCTGTCTCAGCCCTCTTTGCCCGAGCTGCTTGAACTTCGCGGATAGCCTTGTCCTTGGAGTGCTCGAAGTTCTCTGAAGAAGACAAAAAGGCTGTCGCTGAAATAAGGCATACGGTGGCACGGGGTGTAGGTCGGCAGAAAATAAGGAAAAGGGGAAAGAAACTTACTGTCCATTTGGTGATTAATCCGAGCGAGCTCGGACAACCAGCTTTTCGAGATAGCTCGGAGGGCGATAAGTTCGGCTTCGGCCGAGGTGGCGCGGCTCTCCAGGGTCTTGGCAAGCTCTTGCTGCTGTTCGGCGGCCTGGTCTTTGCCTTCATAGCGTCCTCCACAGCAGTTTTGGCTTCATTAGCCCGGTTCAGCTCTTGTTGCAGCCGAGCTATTTCATCTTCGGCTGTCTTCAACTTGGAGGCGTAATCTTTGTCGCTCTGCTCCTTGCGGATAGAAGAGTCCGGTGAGACTTCTTCATCTGTTGTGATCCAGCAGGAGGTTCTTGAAGATCTTGTCCGAGCATTGTTGCACTCCTGAAAAAATAGAGAGATCAGTTCGAGAAATCCGAGGTATTTTAGCACCCGAGGCCCAATTGAGTCCCGGGGACTTGGCATTGGCCTCGGGGACTCAGCATGGGAGAAATGACAAGTTTTTGAGATTCAAGCCGAGCAATTTTAACTCGGTGGAGTGTCAATTGCTCAACCCGAATCTCGGGGACTGGGAATAGTGTATGTTTGTCATTTGGTTTCAAAGGAAGAAAGAGAGTTGCGTAAAGAAACTTACCGAGGCCTTCTTGCTGCAGTCAAGGACCGCAGTCTGCATGTTGTAGATAGATTGGAGCACGGCGCTAGGTCCAACTGGATGCTCAGAGCTCGGGTTGGAGGAGACCTCGGCAGTGTCAGCCGAGTTCCAGTCCATATCGTAGTGCTTCTCCGAGCCTAAGCTGTTCCCGCTCTTGGTCCGGAGTTGCCCGACCTCCCAGCTGCTGATGTTCGGCTGGATGGTAGCAGCAAAAAGAGCTCGGGAGGTGGCGACCTGAGAGCTCGAGGGCGCGGTCTTGATCAAGGTGGACCTCGGCGCAGAAGCGGGAACATGCGGCACCAGTTGGGTGCTCGCAGCCTTGGGGCCCGGTGGCGGTGGCGGCATTGGTTTGTTTGCTGTGGCTGTTTGGGGGGCTCAACAACTGGAGCTGAATCTTTCTTCTGCTTCTTCTGCTTCTTCTGCTGCTGTTGCTGCTGGTTGCGCGCAGCTTGAGACTTGGGGGAGAGCCGAGGCTCCTGCACGGTCTTAGCCGGAGTCTTGGCGCGATCTGTCTCCGCATCCTTCTGAGGAGGCGGAGGAGTCTGATCTCGGCGGGGAGCAGAGTGCCCCAGGCCGGAGTCAGAGCTCGGCGGTGGAAGTTCGGCGGAGGAGACGCGCACCGGGGAGGAGATGGTCTTCTCCGGGCTGCTGAGGTCAATGGACCGTTCTGGAGGAGAGGCTCTGGCGGGGCTGCCGAGGTTAACCTCGACCTCGGTGTCTGAGCTTCAACCACTGGAGGCAGTGGTGATGTATCGAGCTGTGGCTCTGCTTGATCTGCCGAGCCGGGCTAGACGAAAAAGAAAAGATTAAGTTAGAGTATAAAAAACTTAACCTCGGAACAGCGTGAAAGGTAAAAAGGAGCAAGGTGACTTACGCATCTTCCTCCACGGGGCCTCGCTTCTTGTGCCTCGCCGAGGTCTTCTTGGCACGCTTGGCTTTGGGCGCCGCAGTCTCCGAGGTCTTGGAAGCCTCGGCATCCGAGGTACCAGGTCCTGAGCGCTTCCGGGAAGCTGCAGACGCTGGATGAAAGTTCTTATATGTTGGAGGAGCATATGAAATGGGAATAACGTTGACAGGTTCCAGAATTTGGCAATCATCATCGTCATCATCGGGCCAATCCTGGATAGGCGATCGAACTGGTGGGCGGTGCGAGGTGAAACCACGAGTCTTACCCGAGGTGGCCTTGGGAATGGGGAGGTGATCCTCATTGTCCGGATCTTCAACCTCGGCGGCGGCCGGGACAGGCAGGTCGGGAGTCCACTCCTTAGAAGAAAGGGGGCCATCCTCGATTTCCTGTCGAGTGAACTTCTGCAGAGGTGGCAAGGTAAAACCGAGTTAGCACAAGAATCAATACAAGGCCGGGGTGAAAATGAAACCGAGGAATATTTTACGTCGGGTAAAGTACACTTACTTGAGCTGGAAGGTGATCTCGGTCATAGGGCTTGACACCCCATTTCCACTTGTCGGGCATGGTGGTCTTGGCGATGGCCGGATGCGCCTCTTCACCTCGGAGTCATCAAGTTCAAAGGTGCTGTGCGAGTGGGGTCGTAGCGGCCACTCATATGGCAGATCTTATGGGCCCGCTCTTGTAAAGGGCTAACTCGGCGGGTGATCATGGTGCGCAAGATGTCATCTGCCCCCAGCTTTTCTCCTGGAGGGACATCATAGTCTGGTGGATCAGAAGAACCTCGGGAGCGTCGGGTGCAGGCTCATAATCCCAGTTGAGTTGGGCAGCGGGGTTCCAATGGTGAACTCCGGCAAATTGATGAGGTCTTCGGCGCCCGGGTTCTTCACATAGAAGAAGGAGCGTTGCCATTTGCGGCAGGAGTCCAGGCCCTGGATCCGAGGAAACTCAGAAAGGCGCCGAGGTGAAATCGAGGCCGCCCCGCAAGCAGTCATCTCCTTGTCCACGACCTTCTTGTTCGGGACACTTTGCTTCTTCAGCTGGAAGTACTTGGCCCAGGACTCGATGCTTGGCCATAATCCGAGGTAACCCTCGGAAAAGGTCGCGTAGGCCGAAAGTTGGAGGATGGCGTTGGCGGGCAGGTGGTGTGGCTGTAGCCCAAACTTGTTCAAGAAATCCCGGAAGAATTTCCCGGCCGGGAGCCCGAAGCCACGTTCAAAGTGATCCAGGAAGACGACCCGCTCCCCGGATTCCACCTCGGGTTCGATGTCTCCTTTCTTCGGAATCCGGCAGATGAGTTTAGCCGGGATCCGCCGTGAATCTCGGAGCCATTTGATGTCGACCTCCGTGACATCGGATCCCTCCCAGCTACCTCGTTCTGCAGATGCTCCTTCCTCGGCGGGATCCGAGGCAGAAGACATGTTGACGCTTTCCTGCAGAAGAGGGAGGTTCAACCGGGGTAAGTACCTCGGACAGTTCAGGATAGCCGGGGTAAAATACCTCGGATCAGTCAAAACAGCCGAGCTAAAGGATTTAGGCGGGAAACATGTTTCTACCGTGGCGAGATACTAGCAAAGATCTACCGATGAGCTAAAAAGGGAAATAAATTCAAGTTCATCCAGGGCAAACCTAAAAGGACAGTGCTACGGATGCGTCTGATGCAAATCTAAGCGAGATCTAAAATGTGCTAAAAGGGCTCGAGGGGATCATCTAGTTCATCAAATCTTAGGGTTCATCAGGATCCTCGAGTTCATCGAGGATGAACTCATCCACGGCAATGGAGGGGAAGCAAGGAACTCACCGTGGAGGAACGCGAGGGATCGGCGGCGAGTCGATGGCGCCAGGCGCAGCGCGCGTACTCCGGTGCGGCGAGGCGCTTGACGGCGGTGCGGAACGGTGTTGCAGAACGGCGGCGCGTACTCCGGTGCGGCGAGGCGCTCGACGGCGGCGCTGGAGGCAGAGGGCACGAAGCGGTGAAGTGGGGAAGAAGAAGACGAAGTCCTGCCCTGGGCCCCTATTTATAAGCGGCGTGCAGTAACGGCGTGCGGTAACTGCGCACTACCGCGCGGTTACCGCGGAGGCGTGGGATCGTGTGTGAGCGGAGGAGCGGTTGCGCGGTTGGTGGCCGCACGATCGGCCACATCGTGGGCCGCAGAGTGGCAACCGCCAGCCTCGGATTTCCTGTGCGGTCAGCGCAGAATCGAGGAGTCGCGGGCGGTCAATTGGTCTCGCACTTGAGTGCGCAGGTGCGCTGTTTGGTGGGTCCGGCTGACGAGGGCGGCGTGTGGTCAGGACCTGTCTTTCAGAGGTCCGGGTTTCGAGGTCCGGGCAGAGATTCTTCGCCACGTACCTCGGAAAATCTTGAGGCAAGATTGTGCTGAGTCACAGCTCGGAAAGTTCAGATTGCAGATCAACCTCGGTGAGATTAAGGTCTGTGGGAAGTACCTCGGCGGAGCTATGTTGGAGGTCGGTTTTAGAGGTGGTGCCTTGTTATTTTGAACCTGCTACGGCCCTCCATCCGAGGTCGTAGGACCGCACCAGCTTCGGGGACTAATGTCGGGGGGCTACCCCCGGGTAGGGTCAAGGCTTGGTATAAAGATGAGTTTAAAGACATGCCGAGGTACGGAAAGGGCCGACCTGCTTGGGCCTGGGAGAATCCGAGCTTCACCTTGACCTGGAGAGTTCAAAGGCCGACCTATCTTGGCCCAGAGGGTCCGAGGTATCCCGTTGGCCTGGGCCGAGGTTCACTGTCCGAGCTATGTTCAGCCGACCTATACCTCGGTGCTATGGTTTATATGGTGAGTGCAGGAGAAGCTGTTTGAAGGAAGTAATATCCGAGGTGATTGGACCTTGAGTACAAGACCCGAGGTAAGGAGCGGGAGCAAGACCCGAGCTAACCAAGGCAGGAGGCCGTAGGTCGGGCAGGAGTCAATGCTCCTGTCACTTCCAGCCTGGTACAAGAGCGCCTGACGCGGGAGCGTCTGTCAGGAGCCTGGCAGAGGCGTGCCCCGGGTTCGGCGGGGCTGCACGTCTCTGACCGCTGACCACGCGAGATCCGGGAAAAGGCTACGAGGTAGCTCTGCCAGGCCACGTCCTGTCTCTGTCAGAGGAGACATGCTAGTTCTGCCGTTAGGCAACAGGAGATGGGCAGGCCACGTCTTGTCCCTGACAGAGGTACGGTGGTGACCGGTGCAGAGGCATGGCAACAGTGTTCAGCGAGGGGCACAGCGGTAACTCGGCTGGCCTATATAGTGGGCTTCACCCCCCCCCCCCCCCGACGGACAGATCAATCGACAGAAAAAGAAAGAGAGAAAGGAACCTCGGAACACCCCGGAAACACCTCGGATCTAGCTCGGAGTGTCTTCTTCCTCCCGTGTAGCGCCATCTTTTACCTCAAGTTCTCACCATTGTATCATCATACAGCTCGAGGAGCAGCTTGTACTTGTCACTTTGAGCTATACACTGAGTAGGATAGTGCTGCAGTAGGGGTGTTACCTCCACAAGAGGGCCCCGAAGCAGGGTACATCGTGGTGTGCTTTGTGTTCTTGGTTTCTTGGTTCTTCGTTCGTGTTCTTGCGTGTTCTTGCGTGTGCACTTCTTGAGTGCATAAACCCTCCCCGGATTCCCCCAACGACCATTCGGCCCCATCTTAGCCATACCTATGGCATCTGCCGTGATCCCACCACGACGGCTGGTATGTTGGCGATCATGATTGAACGAGCAAAGGAAGATGGCCAAATTGAAGAGGGTAGTCCCACATCTTGTCGATGGGGGATTATCTATTCTTCAATACGCGAACGACACAATTCTCTTTATGGAACATGACCTGGATAAAGCGGTGAATCTGAAATTAATTTTATCAGCATTTGAGCAGTTATCGGGGTTGAAAATCAAGTTCCACAAGAGTGAATTGTTTTGGTTCAGCGAAGCCCAGGATGCAGCTACTCAATATGCCGAAATATTTTTGTTGAGCAAGGTCAATCTCCTATTAAGTATTTGGGTATACCAATACATTATAGGAGATCGATTAATGCGTAGTGGAAGCACGTCGAGGAACGTCTCCAAGCAAGGTTATCTTCTTGGAAAGGAAAGTTACTATCTCTTGGCGAGAGGTTGGTTCTCATTAATTCGGTACTATCGAATATGATGTTGTATATGATATCCTTCTTCCACCTACCCAAAGGAGTCTTACAAAGATTGGATTACTTCCGATCGAGATTCTTTTCGCAAGGAGATAGTGAGAAAAAGAAATATCGATTGGCTAAATGGAATGTCGTTTGCCGACCAAAAGATCGGGGAGGACTGGGTCTCCATGACCTACAGGTCAAGAATTCAGCCCTCCTCGGAAAGTGGCTTTTTAAGTTACTTACTGAAGATGGTGTTTGGCAAACGCTCCTTAAACGTAAATACATAGGCACGACGGCGTTGTCACAGGTATATTGGAAACCTGGCGATTCTCACTTTTGGGCCGGCCTAATGGCGGCAAACAAACATTTTTCCGCTTTTGTGTATTTAAAATGAAGGACGGATCAGAGATAAGATTATGGGAGGACAAGTAGTTAGGTAATACCACCCTCCGAGAACAGTATCCATCTCTATACAATATTGTTCATCATAAAGGGGATACCATAGCCACGGTTATGCAGTCTTCACCACATAATGTGGCGTTCAGGCGAGACTTAATTGGGCCTAGACTCACGTCTTGGAATGCCTTGTTGGCAAGTTTGACTTCGGTTCAACTATCACAAGGTCCCGATGAGTTTCGCTGGAATTTATATGGGAACGGTAAATTCTCGGTAGATTCCATGTATAGAGCGTTGGTCCATTCCGATGTTCCAGTAGATAATAATAAAAAATATGGTAAATGAAGATCCCGCTTAAACTGAAAGTGTTTACCTGGAATCTTCGTAAGGGTGTCATTTTAACAAAAGATAACCTTGTTAAGCGGAACAGGCATGGAACTACGGAGTGTGTTTTTTGTCCTCAGCAGGAGACAATAAAGCATTTATTCTTCGAGTGTAGTTTCGCATGTTCTATTTGGTTGGCTATCGAGATGGTTTCTAACTTGTATCCACCACTACCAGGAAGCAGCTAATCAGAAAGCTTATAATGTCTTGATTGGAACTCAACAAGTTTCCCCGATATGGAAGAGCTCCTGTCAAGCAAAGCATAAAATCTTCTTCTGGTTGCTGTTGCATGGCAGACTGAATACTAGAAATTTGCTGTTCCGGAAGAATTTTCATCTGGATTCATATGACTGTGCTACTTTACAATGTCCCCAAGAAGAAACTCTAGTTCATCTGTTTTGGACTTGTCCGATGGCCATAAAGTGCTGGGACTACATATGTCCACAGCGAAACCGTAACCTTTCTCTTCACGAGGCTTTCAGTGACATGAAAACTAAGTTGAATCTGCCTTTTTTCATGGACATTCTGATTCTTGCGAGTTGCGGCATCTGGATGATCAGAAACAACAGGATATTCAGAAATGAGAGGCCAACCTTTGAGAGGTGGAAGGCCATCTATTTGTCAGAACTGAATTGGCTAAAATACAGAATCAAGGCCAAGCATTCTGACCAGTTTAATAGTTGGAGAGAATCACAAATTTAGAATCTTTTTTTTCCTTTTCAATTTTTGACGGATGCAACAAACTTGTACAAGTCTCCTTGTACTTTCGTTGTAAATATTCATAATATATAAAAGTTGCAGTGGGATTTTTTCCCACTGTTTTGCCCGTAAAAAAAAACCGGCATGGCGTTTTTGGCATCACCGGCGAGACATGGTCACGCCGGTAACCTCATGCCAGTGCTATTTGGGATCACCGGCGAGTGTGAGTCCACGCCGGTGATTCTATCGGATCACCGTCGTGTGCGAGTCCAGGCCGGTGATTCTATCGGATCACCGTCGTGTGCGACTCCACACCGGTGATTCCTGGGATAACCGGCGAGGGCAGCCATGCTGGTCATCCGTTTGCAAACCCGGTGTCCGGTATTTGGTATTGGTGGATTACCGGCATGGTGTGGTATGGCTCGCCAGTAATTGTTTTCTATTATTTAAATTTATTATTAATTTACGCAATTGTTATATATTCAAGATTTCGTATTAAAGACCATATTCGAGAATTCGTTCGCAGAGACTATATTCGAGAATATACACACGGAAACATGAATACATATTTAACTCAATAGTTCATAGCTGATTACTAGATATTGTCCACGGAAGCTAGCTATTGCAACGATAAGTCTTGAATATGTTTTTACAGACCCAAAATAACATACTTCTTCCAAGGAATGTAAAGTTCACGGAAGGTACATAAAAGATAAGCCGCTATTACAACGACAAGTTTTGGAACTCTCTACTGGCTGATGGTGTTGAAGTCGCGAAGGCCATCAATTGTGAATATCCCCGTGCCACCCTGTGCCTGAATGCGTTTGATGGTGTCGTCTTTGTCTAGTGGTAGGCAACAGAACCGAGCGTTCATGGCGTTGACATCTTTGTTGAGGACTAGTGCAAGCTCGTTCTGAATACGCGCCCAGCTAAGCCCGGCAGTTTGACCCATGGGTACGTCCGCCCATGGGCACCCGACCCTAATGGGCAGGGTATGGGTCGCTGTTTTCTCCCATGGGTCATGCCCATGGGCGACCCGATTAGTCGTGGGCAGGGTATGGGCACAGATGTTTACCCGTGGGTAACCTGGTGGGTTGCCCGATTAGATATAATTGTCATTTTTATATAATATAGTATAGTCTAGCTGCCTTTATTTATCTAACTAATATCAAAATATCGTGGCACCATCCGTTGCTTCCTAGCTTTACAATTCCTACCACGCGCAGCATACATACTTGTGGCCATGACAGCCCACTGAAGCTACTTAGCTGTACCGTAAATGATCAGATCAATGTGAAAGCCCATGAGCAAATATGCTGTAGCCCATGCGAGGCAGCCCATGTTCATTATCTGCGCCTGCAGCCGCGGCATGCAGACGTCTACTAGCTAGTTTTAGTACCACCTCGCTTCCTCAAGGAGACTCACGGTGAAGCACTGCCTATATAAAGAGGCTTGGGAAAGTTAAGTGTTTTGTGCTGTTCTCTTCTCGCCCTTGCACTAGAGACCCGATGGGTGCCCGATAGGGTAGGGTATCTGGGGCATGGGTCTGATTCATTACCCATGGGCAGGGTCGTGCGCAAAAGGCTGACCCGATAAGTGTTCCGGGCATGGGCCAAACCCGACCTGATTGCCAGCCATACGCCCAGCTATCTCTCCATCCTTGACATCATGGTCTTGTCTCCACCAATCATCTGCTTCGCACGTACGAACGACCACATTTGATGGAATACGAAGTAGCCCCCATGTTGCTATATTCTGCTTCCTGCGCGCACTTGAAATTGTTGTTGTGTCTAAAGCAAACCATTCCATATTTGTCTTTCTTCAACATGGTTCGATGACGCCTTGGATGATGTACTCAAAGAGAGCCTGATCCAGAGTGGTCTTGATATTATCGTAATTTATTTTCCCGTGGAAGGCCGAATACAAAAAAAGAGAAGTACAATGCTTTGGATCGAGAACGATGAGGACCATGTGATCGCTGCGCAAAACATGTCAACAAATATCAATCATATTTAGTTTGATTGGAAATGGAAATCTAAAAAACAAAGCACACTACTAGGCAAGTGACTTACTACGGATAGTAAGGCACGAGAAGGCTTGTCTTGTCCTGATTCTGCAGCATGAACGTTGTCAGATATTTCTTCATTCTCTTACAACCGGCACTGGTCTTGAAGGTGTTCTAGTGTAGTATTTCGGGGTCCGCAATCGCGACGTCCTGGATATTGTCGACTAAGATAGCAGAGGTTAGGTGGAGCGCCCATAGGCGGAGCAAGGATAAAGACAGCTGGCGCAGGTGGAGCATGTTGAAGACTTGTTCGAAGGTAACATAGAACACTTCCGAGGGGAATTCATGGCCCGAGTCCACATATTCGTCAAGGCACCCTCACCGCAACGACCGGAAACGCAGTTTTCTCCTTTAAGGAAAGAAGTCGTTTCTCCTGTTTGAGGATTTCTTGGTGCAGAAACTTGATTTCGTGGGGCGCGACCGCGAGCTGATCCTTCTGTAGAATAGGCTCACCCATGTGATATAACCTCAACGGTTCCGTTGTTCCACCAGATCTCAGGGTAGTATTAACAGGGGCCGGTTGTGTATCCGCCTGATATTGCTTTCTCAAAGGGTGATTTTGCTTTTTCTTTTTTGCTGGGGCTGGCTTGCTAGGTGGTATAGGTTTACTAGATCCAAAGCCTGCCTTGATTGCCTTTCGCACTGTGGTTGGACTAAAGACTGTCCCTTTTGTGTGTCATGTTGGGTCTCCTCGACGTCTGGTGGCGTGTCGAAAAAAAGACTCTTATTGGCACGAGAGTGATCCAGTTGAGGGCTAAGGAGTCCCATCATGTCATTATCATGCTGCATTTCCGTGTCATCGATGTGCTTTTGCGACATCTTGTCACCATCGCCACGAGCATTCAGAAACTGATTGCACGGGTCGTACTCCTTCTCCTGCAATAATTTTTTGCTAGTCTGAACGTTATTGTTAGTACCCAAAGGAGATGGACCTGATGTGCTGCCCGTTGCAGGTATTGGACCCAAACGAGATGGACCTGTTGTGCTGCACATTCCTTGTTTCACCGTCGGCGGCGAGGGTGTTTCTTGTTCTTCACCAATTTCCACCCAAAGTTGTGCCTTCGGCCACTCTAAAATCCAATTTGTGCAATCTCCCAGTTTCATAGCCCCGTCCCTGTCAACTGGTTGAAAGGGAGGATCTACATGCTCAAAATCCGCCTCGATAAACATGATTTCCACAATAGCATTGTTAGGGTCCAACGGCCTATTGTGTAGCACTGTGGCTTGCGGATTAATGATGGAACCATATGCAACGGTTTTGATTTCACCGTCAACTGAGGCAAGGAGACTACATTGACTGTTTACCTGCAAACCATGTTTGGCGTCACCAACTGGTTAGGTAGAGATCCACGCTTGGAACAGGAATTAATTTGTTGAGTGTCGGACGCTTACCGTGAGGGCATCGATATGAGCCCTTGGTGACGCGTTGCCACTGAAAGCGACAGAGGACGGGCTACTATTATGTGTGCTAGGTGCGGCGGGTGCCTTCATCAAATTGACGAATTGCACATAGCTAAATTCTTCCTTTTGGCCACTAGACATCGAAGACTTCATTGCCTCGAACAAGACTTTGTTTTGGGCTTCGCATCACGCTTCGGCTGCTTTTTCAGCTACAATTCTGGCATTTTCTTAAAAGACCACGAGATCGGCTTGTGTGATGTAGCTCTCACTCTTGGCTCTCCTCTTTCCCTTTCTTGCCTCTTTGTCGGCAGGAAAGTGGGCATCCAATCTACCAAGACCAGCACCGTAAACACGGCCACCTGTCGGCGGTTTATGTGCAGGCTCACCCTTGGCCTTGTTAATCGACCGGTTAAGCTTCGTGTCCCACCTAGCCGTGGACCCCTGTGAGATTTGATCAGGGTTATAATACTCTTCAATCTGAAAGAAGGACGTGAAGCATTAATAACGATAAGTCGCGGAAACACGGCAAACAATTGATGAAGGAATTAATTGCCAAGTAGCGTTCGACTTCCTTCGTTTTGTCATCAGTGACATAGACACCCTTCTCTTTATTGTATTTGAACCTGGCCCATAGGAAGTTATGTTCTTTCTCATCTTCGAACGTCTTCCAGTTGTTATGCACATTGTTCTTCTCCATCAACGCGTCCTCATTTCTCCACTTTTGCTTCTTCGCCTCCCTGTAACCACGGGTTCCGAGGGCATGCTGACCAATGCATTTAGTACTCTGCTCCTTCCCCCATTTAGACAATGCCTTGCTTTTTGGGTTCTTGATATTCTCTTTGAAAATTTCCCAGTCCTCTTTACTAACCGAAGGCCATGTTGCAAATACATCCTCAAATCCTTTTCCTTTGTCAAGGAAGTCAGTTCTCGCCATATACTTCCAAGAACTCAAGGCCTTCAAAAACTTGCATAGCGCGTGTTCGTTTACCAGATTCTTTTTCTGGTTAGTGTTGTTGTAGGGATGGGGGAAGGCAAATCTTTGGTGAAGCCTTTTGAGGAGGTGGTCGCGCACCGCCTTGTTATCCTTTCTCCTAATGGTTGGATCTTATAGGTTGCAGACTTCTCGGACGATGCATCCAACGGTGTTGCCGTATTCAGAGTGGGCGCTGAGAGGACTTAAAGGCTCACCCGAGGAGTCCAGTCGCGTGACCTTTATGGTTCCGACCTTGATCGAGTTTCTGCTCCTACCCTTCCTCGTCGCTGAACTTTGGGAGTCGGTGGAGACGGGCTCATCTTCATCCTCCGCCACGTCATCGTGACGTGCATCTTCAGGATGCACGTCTTCGTGACCACTCGTCTCGGAGTCGGACCCGTGCTCATCTTCCGTGTGGGGCTCATTTTCATGCGACACAAAGTCGGGGTTTATAAAATCCGGGAGCATGCGGATATTTCCCGACGGAGTGAAACCGTCAATGTTATCGGACATCTACAATTGTTAGAGAAATTGGATGATATATCTCTATTGTACATAAATCTCTAAAATTGTTTGTTCATGCCAAAAAATTCGGCATGACCTTTGCTAAAATGGACATATTGAGTGCCAGAAATTCGACGAAACAGACGTGAGTCAACTTTTCATCAAAACATTGGCACTAATATACCTGCATAAGAAACAATAATAGGCGCGAAAATGTTCGCAAACAACACATTTCATATACCTCAAACACATATTCATCTCAAAATGAGAACACAATTCTAGTTCATCTCCATATATACCCAAATTCATCTCCCCAACCTGCGGTAACCACATATATCTCCAAATAAAATCCTAATTCATGCTCCATAACATGTAAAATTGGTCTCGGCATTTCAACAAACACATCCTGAGCGCCACCGGGGTGGAGGGGAAAGGGGTGTCATACCTCGCGCCGACGGCGGCGGCACCGACGTCTAGCGTTGGTGTTGAGGCGTGGTGCGTAGACGAGGCCGGGGACAGCTTGTGCCGACGACGGCGGCTTCGGTGGTGCTTGGGGGGTGAGGCGTGGTCGAGGGAGAGGGTGGACGATGGTTGCGCGCCGTCGGGCGGAGGCGCGGCCGGTGTCGAGCGGAGGCGCGGCCGGCGTCGAGCGCGTGTTCAGGGGGAAGAGGCGTTCCGGCGGCGACGTCGAATGGCGGCGCGGGCGCCAAACAGAGGAGAGAGACGTGTACAACCCTCTCGAATGGAATCACCGGCGTGTACTGGTCGCCCATGCCGGTGATTAGATTTTTTTTACATATATCCTCATACTTTATAATTTCATCTATTTTTTCAGTTACGCCCCTAAATTTTTATAGACACATAGTTTTTCTTCGATCTCAGAAATAAATCTCAAAGTCACATATCACTTCTTGTAGCCTTTTTGGGACGCTAATTTACTGATGAAATTGTCGGTGTTGCGGTCCCCGGGGTACCACGGAGCACCGGCGCGTGGCGCACGTAGCAGCACCACAGAGAAGGAGAGGCTCGAACCGCGCGCCGGCCTAAGAAGGAGACCAGGGGCAGCCCACCCCTTCAAGGGGTGAAAGGACGGCGAGCATCAGGATAAGAGGAAAAGGAGGCCAACCGGCCTCTCCACTACAAGGAAGGAAGAGAAACTAGAGAGGGCAGGCTTAAGGGCGACAAGACCCGTGTTGGGGATATACCAACTGGGGGTATCTCTAACATGGATCAATCCGGCTAATCCAGGGTGGTCCAAGCTGGACGGTCCACAGTTAACTCAAGTACAAGTCGGAGGCGTGTCGGCTAAAGGAAGGTCCAAGACGGAGGCCCAGCGATCAGCCGACTTGGAGCACAAGGAGGAGCCAGAAGTCGTATTAGTCTAGGACTCTATTTCTGTCGTGGTGGGATCACGCAGATGCCTAGGGGTAGACTTAGTCTGGGGCCGAACGTACGCTTGAGGATTCGGGGAGGGATTGCGCGATGGAGTCGCACACGAAGAACACTGCAAACACAAAGATCTACCCTGCTTCGGGGCCCTCGTGAGGAGGTAAAACCCCTACTGCAGCATCTATCCTACTTTGGTGTATTTCTCCTCTGTATACGGTGTGTACAAATGCTCCTCGAGCTGTATGTCTAAATATGCCTCGTGTGCTAAGCAGCACAGAACCAGCAGAGAGAGAGAGCAGGGAGGAAAATGAGCTCCCGGGGGGAATGAGCCCAAGGGGCTCCCGTGCGCGGCTGCCTTCATCTCCTCCCCCTGGTGCTCTTTATATAGAGAGAGCCCAGGGGACATGCAGGGGACAAGGGGACAAACATCACTGTACACTGTTCACTGTAGCTGACTTGACCAATGGGGTCTTGTCACACTGTAGCAGCGTCACTGTAGTTGTACTGTTGTCACATCCTGAGCACTGTAGCCATGCTGCCTGTGTCATCGTTTTGTCCACTTGTGCTTGTCTCCTGGAGATGGCAGAGGAATCTGTACGTGACGAGGAAGGCATTTGTGATGACGATACCCTGGTGGAAATATACTGGTCGATGGAGTTGGAGCAGCCTCGGTCCAGCCGAGCCTGGTGGAGTAGCGCAGTGACGTCGAGGGTGGAGTGAAACTCAGCCTTGGAGACAGCACCGGCCAGACCGGGGTAACCATGCCGGCCCGACCTGGACACAGCGAGGCGAGGTCGATCCGGGACTGGAAGCGAGGCAGCGTGGTGGCAGCGATGGTCCAATCCGAGGTTGCAGCATCCATCAATGGAGAGGAGAATTCGGCCTGCCCCGGATGGAGACCTCGGCCTGCTGCTCCTGGATGCTGGTCCGCCCCGAGGCTGGGAGCTGCCTCGGATCGATCCGGAGCGGCGCAGTGAAGCCAGCCGCCCGAGGCGCTGCGATGCTGGTTCGCGCGGGGCTGGCTGGTGCCTCCCGGCCCAGCGAGGCCCACCGAGGCTGGCGGTCTAGCTCGGCCCGCCCTGGCGCTGGAGAGCTGGCCGAGGCCAGCAAAGCCCACCGAGGCGCTGTTGCTTCGGTCCAAACGCGACGAGGCCATCCTGGCTCGCCCGAGGCAACCACACGCCGGCCTGCTGAGGGGATCTCGGTCTGCTGGAGGATCTGGGTCCAACCCGAGGTAAGTGGGCTCCGGCCTGGGGAGATGTTGGCAGAGGCATCTCAGCCCAGTCCGAGGCTGCGGAGGCTGCGGCCCATCCGAGGTGCAAATCTCGGCCTGCTACCGAGGCTGGGAGCTTCGGCCTGCTCCGGGATTGCACAGCTCGGCCTGCTACCGAGGCTGCAGTGTCTACCAGCCGAGGTAAGGGAATCCCGGTCCAAACCTGGGCATGTCGGACTAGGCAGAGATAGCGATCCAGAGCGCTCCTTTCTGTCTTCTCTCTATCTTCTAATTATTTATTTCCTGTTCATCTCTTTTACTAATTCAACCACCACAGTTAACCCAACCACTTTGGGGTACCGGGGATTACATCCCCGACAATTTCCTTGCCGGTTAAGTCTTTCCTTGTAAGCCCTAGGTCTGGCCGCCTTTATAAGCCAGCCTAGGGAAGCCTTTAGTGCAACACATACACCTCAATATGTTCATTGTAACCTAACCAAGAATATTGCCATTATAGTGAGTTATAGCAGCATGTAGGATCTCGTCTCCGACGTGAGATCCGAAACTGGGTAAATTGCCTTGTTTAATCCCGACCTCGACGACGCTCCCTTCAACCCCTTGGTTCTACCATCGGCTAGAGGACCCCGTCTCCTATCTCCAATGCCGATACGACGACAGTTGGTGCCCACCGTGGAGCAAAAAGCTTACGGCGTCATGTTCCGGGCGGGATCACTTCCGGCTGTCCGCCGCCGGCAATTTCATTCATCTTCACCAGCGACCAGATCGCGTCTAGGCGGATCGTCATCTTCGGTGCAAGAGCTTGCCCTAAGCGACCAGATCGCATCTTGCCTGGTCATCTACTTCGGCGCGGGGACTCGCGTCCAGCACTGCCCTTGCGCACGATGGATCGATTCAAGATTAAAGGTGTTCGCTCGCTGCCACCGTCTCTATCTGTTTGGGCAATTCCGATGGGCGACAGCCTGGTGTTTTCATCGACAATCAACATCGCCTTGGCGTAATCGCCGCCTCTCGCGTTCCCAGGAGCCACGTCCATCCCGAGTTGCGAACGAAGAAAATCTCTTGGCGTTCCTGTACTCCACCAATCGACTGTAGTGCTGATCTGTTTAATTTTCCAAATCGGCAGCAGCCCGTCGCCAAGAAGCAATCGGCCCACTCAGTTTCCAAGAGGGCAAAGTCAAGTCGAGATATTGTTTCTTGCGCAAACTTCAGATGGCAAGTCCAGGAGTAAACTACTACACCCACGAAGATCAAGGGAGACTAGTAAACTTTACGTTGCCTCTTTTGTGATACGTGCGTACGAGCCTTAATCAACCATGAAGAACAACACATGCATGGATTTTCCGGCGAGATTACTAATCTACATGTACGACCGGCGAGCATCGCCCCACGCGATCCAGCTACGCCGCGTCACGTGCATGGCCGGCTATTCAACTCGCCTAACTCTGGCTGTGATTAGCGATGCAAGGCGGGACGCCGCCATCATCGCATCAGGCTTAGATGAATTCATCGTCGACTAATGCCACGTTTCGGCTCAATTCCGACGTCTGGTTTAGGCATATTCGCCACCATCGTCGCGTTCCGTCTTAATTGCTAACGTAGACGACGCCTTTCAACGTAATTATCGTCGTGTTTCCGGCTTGATTGTTAAACGCGGCACAGCGCCGTACAGGCATACTTGTTGGTTGATCGTCCAAACCTGACCAGTTTAGGAAGACATCGATCGATGCAAAACAACAACCTATGTACGCAAGAAACAATGCACATGCATGGATTTCTCGTTCAAGCGCTAATCGCATGCATGTTAATTTAAGTGGGAATCAGCATCTTATAGCCAGAATTCATGTAAGAAATTCGGCTTATCGTCGCGTTCCGGCTTACGCAGCACGACGTCTTTCCGGCAAGCTCATCGTCACGTTCCGGCTTAATCGCTAACGCGATAGGGTCAGCGCGCCTTTTTAGCATACTCACCATCGTCGCCGCGTCCCGGCTTAATTGCCGTCGCGGCCTACTCGTCATCGCCTATTCGTCAAGCACGGCGCGACCGAAAAGTTATACCATGCAGCATAAGAGGAGGACTCGGAAGCCGCCGCCTTGCTGGAGTCAGCTTCAGGATCCTGGGGGTTGCCGCCTACATCCTGCGGGCTGTCTTTTTCAGTCTGGGGCTGCCGTCTTCCACCTCGCCCTCCTCCTCGACATCGACGTCAGCAAACATCAGAAAGCTAAGTTCTTTACAACATTTAATTAATCATATGGTCATGAAATAAAAGTCTATGGTTTGCTCATTATGCTCTGAGATCATGCCGTCTTTTGTCTTTTTATATGATCATATACTCTTAGTATCGAATTTACCCAAAATCCGCTCTGTGCTAAGTGGTTCAAACTTTTCGATACTTGCCGCCTCCGGGCCAAATTAAGCAAACATTTTGCACTGCCTAATATCATTATCCGACTGCCTATATGTGGGTCGCCTAGTAGTATGTCGTTGGCACCAACATGCCGTGTTTGGTCTCTGAGTCTAAACTATCTGGTATCGCACTTGGTTGGTGATACGTCTCCAACGTATCTATAATTTCTGATGTTCCATGCTTATATTATACCATTTGCTACATGTTTTATATACACTTCATATCACTTTTATGCATTTTCTGGGACTAACCTATTAACAAGATGGCATAGTGCCAGTTCCCTGTTTTCTGCTGTTTTTGGTTTCAGAAAGTTACTTCTGGAAATATTCTCGGAATTGCACGAAACAAAAGGCCAAGTCCCTATTTTTCCAGCACCGTCACGGAGTCCGAAGGAGAGACGAAGGAGGGCGCCGAGGTGGCCAAACCACACCCCGGCGCGGGTGGGCCCCCTGCCGCGCCACCAGGTGGTGTGGGCCCCTCGAGCCTCCACCGACGTTGCCCCTTCGCCTATATATTGCCTCAGACGCGAAAACCCTAAAAGACCAAGCCAATTTCCACGAAGAATTCCGCAGCGCCGCCGCCATCGACGACAAGTTTCGGGGGAGAGAAGTCTCTGTTCCGGCACGCTGCCGGGACGGGGAATTGCCCCCGGAGTCATCTCCATCGACACCACCGCCATCTTCATCGCCGCTGCTGACTCCCATGATGAGGAGGGAGTAGTTCTCCCCCGAGACTGAGGGCTCTACCGGTAGCTATGTGGTTCATCTCTCTCTCATGGTGTGATCTTTATGTAATCATGTGTATTGCTAGTATCGCTGAATACATTAATAATGTTTATGCTACTCAAGTGATTTTGTCTAGTTTCTGGAGTCATTGTGACAACACGGTATCAAGGTGACAGTGTGGGTACTTGTGTGACTCTATGAATAATTTAGATATCTATCATGGCTTGTTCTTGGGAACTGTGGTGTTTGTTTACTCAGACTTTGAGGTGTGCTCTTGCAGCCCTACGCATAGTACTCTTGCTTCATCAAGAAGGAGAATAATGCCGAGTAGTATTTACTTGTATTCAGTTGTGCTAATCTAGTTGAATATGTAGATGGTACTCTTTATCTATTATGCACTCTAGAGGTTACTTTAATATGAACTCCGGTACTCTCCACGGTGTGATGGTGACAGTGTGCGCATCGTGTGTGACTCCTTTATGACGTTGTGGAGCTTGTTTACTCCGGCTTGAGGTGTGCTTTTGTAGCCCTACACAATGAATGGTGTTTGTTATCCAACAAGAGAGTGTTTAAGAGTAGCTTTTACTTATTCAGTTATGAGATCATTGTTGAGAGTGTCCACTAGTGAAAGTATGATCCCTAGGCCTTGTTTCTAAGCATTGAAACACCGTTTACAACAAGTTCTGCTACATGTTTGCTTGCTGCCATCTTTATTTCAGATTGCAGTTACTACTTATAATCATCCCTATCACTTGTATTTCACTATCTCTTCGCCGAACTAGTGCACCTATACATCTGACAAGTGTATTGGGTGTGTTGGGGACACAAGACACTTCTTGTATCTTAATTGCAGGGTTGCTTGAGAGGGATATATTTGACCTCTACCTCCCTGAGTTCGATAAACCTTGGGTGATTCACTTAAGAGAAACTTGCTGCTGTTCTACAAACGTCTGCTCTTGGAGGCCCAACACTGTCTACAAGGAATCGTGCGTAGACATCAGTTGGCTCAGCTAAAGTAACTGTGCTGCGGTACCGCCAACATACAAAAAGTCAAGCATAAAGGCGAGAGAAATATTAAGGCGGGCCACATAAAATTCACAACCCATAAGTTTTATTCAAAAAACTACCGGCTCCGGCCTTACAATTGTTCAGCTTACATTAAAAGTACATCTTAATGCAGCTATGTTTGCTATGCAGGACACTTGACACCTGGGGGCTGCGATCGCAGCATTTTTCATCAAGTATGGAGCCGCCTTTTTGTCAAGTCGGCCTAAACCTCGGCAGCTGCAGCCATTCAATGTACAACGCCACAAGTTCTTCTGAGCGTCGAGCCGACTTTCGAGTACGTCGACTCAACGCTCGGGGGCTACAGAGAAGCGGATCAAGAAAAACTCCGGCTAACGAAACCCGGGGGTTCGACATCGACATTTCCTCTCGCCAAGAAACTCGGGGGCTCGACGTCCACACCGCCCTCGACCGATACTTGGGGGCTGCATGACATGCAGCTTCATCATCAGCGACACGGCGACTTACGTGGATCAACCGCCTTGTCGTCAACGACATGACCGACTACATGGCATGGCTGCCTTCGTGGCACGGCTTGATTTCAGCAATCGTCCCCGCGCATGCTTGTTTTCCGTGTCACAATCACATTGTCAGACGAGGCACATGGCAAGACCGTCATATTGAAGCAAATCGGCGGCGGCGTTCTGATCCATACCGACACTAGTAAAGCAACAATTGTCCTAGCTAAAAATCCGGCAAGTTCGACGCAGGCTTGGATTCCGATCTAAGCCGTCGACTCACCACGGAAAACTGGTTCGCACTGCCAGGCACTGGGCCGATGCATCAGCGTGCCACTCAACATGCAAAAACCCAATTTGCATCAGCAAGCTACGCAAGCAGCGAAGCAAAAGCAAACCACGATCCTTCGTGAAACATGTTTGGATTTAGTGCATGCAGCACGGCTCCCAAAATCTTGCTAATTTCCACTTCATAGGAAAAATAGCTCGATGCAGCGGGATAAGCTATTTCAAATATTGCTGACTATTTAAGTCGTATATTTTCGCCGTGACCGCGATGGCAGACGGGACGCCGCCATGCATCATCGTGTCCGGCTTAGGCGAATTCATCGCCAGGCGAATCTATCATCACCCACGCCACGGCTGCCTTGTCGTCAGCGACACGGCCGCCATCACCGCCTCCGTGGCACGGTCTCCTTGTCGTCATCGACACGGCCGCCATCACCGCCTCCGTGGCACGGCCGCCTTGTCGTTAGCGGTACGGCCGCCATCACCGCCTCCGTGGCACGGCAGAAATGCCATAATGACGTCGCTCCGTCTCTCCTCGAGTTCAAACTATCGTGAACCCAGGATGACATGGACGCGTCAACTATTGACTTAACCAGTCAACATGACAAAACACTACGCTGAAGATTCCTCTGACAGGAGGTCAGGCGCCTTTCCCATGTTCTGGTCAAAGACGACGCCGGTCCGGCTCCCAATTACCCAAACCGCCATCCACCTTTGTTCGGAATGCTTCAAGCTCTTCAGCCGCCTAAATTTAAGAAACAAGACGGACATCCTTCAAGACAAAGATGGCAACTAGAGAACTTAAACCTTTCCGGAGGCTAATGTTGGAGATATACCAAGTGGGGGTATCTCTAACATGGATCAATCTGGCTAATCCAGGGTGGTCCAAGCTGGACGGCCCATAGTTAACTGAAGTACAAGTCGGAGGCGTGCTGGCTAAAGGAAGGTCCAAGACGGAGGCCCAGCGATCAGCCGACTTGGAGCACAAGGAGGAGCCAGAAGCCGTATTAGTCTAGGACTCTATTTCCTTGCCGGTTAAATCTTTCCTTGTAAGCCCTAGGCCTGGCCGCCTTTATAAGCCAGCCTAGGGAAGCCTTTAGGGCAACACATACACCTCAATACGCTCATTGTAACCTGACCAAGGCTATTGCCATTATAGTGAGTTATAGCAGCACGTAGGATCTCACCTCCGACGTGAGATCCGAAGCTGGGTAAACTGCCTTGTTCAATCCCGACTTCGATGACGCTCCCTTCAACCCCTCGGTTCTACCATCGGCTAGAGGACCCCCGTCTCCTATCTCCAATGCCGATACGACGACAACCCGGGAGCCCCCTTGGGCGGAGCTTCTTGAAGATGTCGTTGGATGGAGGCCTCTGGCATCTTTAAGGAGCTCGCCTCAGGGAAGTATCCCGGACGATGGACAAGGAAAGCTCGAGAGCCAGGAGACACCGGGAGCAGAGAAAACTCAGGGAGGATCTCCCCGAGGGCCGTCGGCAACCAACAACCAGGCTACGGAGGAGTGACACCGACAAAAGGCCCCCGGGAAGTAGGCCGCGGGAATGCATTGGATCCCTTACCGCGGGGCCCGCCACCGGCACCCCGGCGAGGGCGCGGCACCCCGGGGAAAGCGGGGACCAGCAACGTGGCGGGCGCACCCTGCGCCTCAGCTCGGCAGAGGTTGCTTCGCAAGAAAGGCAAGCCCGGCTGGCGTCACAGACAAGACCACACGCGCCGTCTGCCGGGCGCAGGCGAGACATCGACAGGACTTCACGCGCCGTCCACCCGGCGGCCGGCGCAGGCGGGGAGCTCGGCGCGATGCCTGGACCTTTTGACAAGACAAGACTCGCCGTCTCCTCCGTTCCGGCGGGGTGGACGACATGGAGGGCAGCGCGGCGCGACGCTGCCACGGAAGCAGCCGACGAGCGCCACCTTGACTTGGGCACGACGCGTGCCACGCCTCGGTGGTGCGCATGCAGCTTGACCACCTGTGGTAACCCCTTGATCTATAAAAGGAGGTCCTTGGTCATGTAGGGGGGACATCGGAGAAGAAGGCAAAAAACCCTAGCTCGCTCTCATCGTTGGCATTCCACCGAGACTCGGGGGCTGGAAGAACGAACCCCCGGGAACCCCCTGGGCTTGTTCTTCCTCCGCTCACGAGAGTAGTGCAGGCCTTCAAGACTCCACCTTGTAATCCACCACCACCACCACAATACATCCAGACAAGCAGGACGTAGGGTGTTACACGGCAACGCGGCCTGAACCTGGGTAAATCTTTGTGTGTTTGTGCTTGCGCTCCGGGGCCGACTTCGGAGCACCTCGTGCCCTTCTACCGAACAAATAGGGGGTGCCCAGCATCCCCGGTATCCGCGTTCCGACAAGCGACATCTAGCGCTAGGTAGGGAGCGCCCGTGCTTTGCTCTCGGCCCTTGGAGGCTCTGCCGCCTAGCTCAGTTATGGCGCAAAGGAGGGGGGCGCCCGGGCAGGAGGCCCCACCGTCGCCGACACTCTTGCGTCGCGAACTCGCTCACATGGGCCGGCACCGCCCGTCGACCCAACAGCTGACCCCCGCGGGCGCCGCGGTCCCGCTGTTTCGGAGCCGGCCCCCCGAGGAGGAGGAATAGACCAACTCGACCCCTTCGGCCCGGCCGGCGAAGGGGAAGCCCTGGGGGAGGACAACGGAGCCGAAGGAGAAGAGGAGCCCGAGGACATCCTCGGAGGAGAGGCCAACGATCTGCCCAACGAGGGAGCGCCGCCACCACCCACGCGGAGTACGGCGTCTCGAACCCCCTCGGCGGTACCACCTCAGCCCTCAGCCGGGGCGGGCGTATGCCGAAGCTCGGGAGATCAACTCCGGGCACCCACTCCATCGGGGGTCTGAAGCTATGGGGAGGCGCTCACCATGGCTAATGCCATGGCGTAATATCCTCCCAAGCCTGACTCACCTCACTACGAACAATGGCAGGCCCAACTGGCGGCCCTATTGGCGTACGCTCGTCAAAGGGCCGAGGCCGCTCGTTCCCGATTGCTTCTCCAGGGGGTCACCGGACATCCCGCAGAAGGTCGGCCTCAGCCCCACGCCCTGCAACTCACGCGGATGAGGGGGTCCCGGAGCACGTCTCGGTGGGATCTTCAACGACCCGCCCCCCGAGAGGCCCCCGGGAAGTCACCAGTGGGCCAGCAGGCGAGGACGCCAGGGCTCACATCGAACGAAGGAGGGGGCGCCGCCCGGAGGCTGGAGCCTGTTCCCACGGAACCGAGCTTGCGGCCTTCGATTATGGAGGAGGTTGCCTGGCTTACACCAGGGCACTCAGACAAGTGGCATGGCCTGCCAACTTCAGGCCTAGTACGGCGCTGAAATATGATGGAACCACTAATCCAAAGGAGTTCCTACATATTTACTCCAAGGCAATGATGGCAGCAGGGGCGAACTCGAAAGTGATGGCAAATTGGTTCCCACTCGCGCTAGTGCCCCCAGCCTGGACCTGGCTGATGCACTTGCCGGAGGGAACGATAGGGTCGTGGCGGGAACTATGCGAATAGTTCGTGAGTGCGTTTCAGGGAGGCTACAAGCACCCGAGAACCATGAATGACCTCCACACCATAGTTCAGAGGCAGGGTGAAATGCTCCGGCACTACATCCAACGCTTCTGTCACGCATCACACAACATCCCGGACGCCGCGGATGCCGCCATCATCCAAGCCTTCTGCCAAAATGTGCGGGATGTACGGATGATGGAGGAGCTCAGCTGCCGGACCATACATACAACCAGTGAGCTATACGCCCTCGCCGACAGATGTGCCAAGATGGAGGGAGGGTGCCTGGCGCCCGAGCTGGCTGCCAAGGCGGCGGCGGAACCTGAGGCCGAAGTCAGGAAGAAGGCGGCAAGGAAAAGAGACTCCCGACAGGTGCTGGCTGCCGAGGCAGCTGCCCCCATGGCCTCCAAGAAGGCTAACCCAGCGGCTAAGGTGGCGGCCATCAAGTCGACGCCCGGAACATGGTGTCCCATTCACGAGGTCGACTCTCATGACGCCAAGGATTGTCGTGTGGTGCGCGGCATTGTCGAGATTCGAAGGAAGAGGTAAGCGTAACAAGAAGCCAATGGCAACGTCGGGAACTGCTTCATCTGCGACGAGCCGGGGCACCACGCCCAGGATTGCCCTCTCGGTAGGGCAACGGAGGGCGAGGAGGAGTAGCCAAGGGGGCCGAGTGCGGGGCCCAGGAGGGGCCGTCCCATCAGCTCGGAAACCCAACGGCACCAGAGACGATGATCTCGCGGACAACTCTGCAGATGGGGAAGGCGAATATCTGGATGCTCGGGACATGGCATGCCTGCATGGTGGGGCTTTCTCCCTCACCTCACATGGTGAGGTGAAACGTTTCACCCGATATGTGTGCGCCGTGATCCCCGGGTACGAGGCACAAAGCAAGCTGAAGTGGGCACACGTGCCCATCACCTTCGACCAAGATGACCACCCGCCCAACTGCGCGGGGTCGGGGGCCCTACCGATGGTGGTATCCCCCATCATCAACAACATCACCGTCTCCCGGAAGCTGGTAGACGGGGGGTCGAGCATCAACCTCATCTCTGCTGCATTAATGGAGAAGCTGCAGATCTCGGAGACTCAGTTGCGCCCAACTGCCCCGTTCCAAGGAGTAAGCTTGGGGGCTGTACAACCCTTGGGCAAATTGATGATGCCAGTCACCTTCGGACCTAAAGAGAAGTACCGCACTGAGAACGTAATGTTTGACGTGGTGGACATCTCACTTCCTTACAACGGCCTCCTTGGCCGACCGGCGTTTGCCAAGTTCATGGCCGTCACGCATCACGCCTACAACGCCCTCAAGATACCCACCAGTTGGGGGTGTTGATGGTGAGAGCAGACACGAAGGACGCAGTGGCTTGCGTCAAGCAGACCTTCCAAGCATTGGCAGTGGCGACTCCAGGAGGGAGCGACATGGAAGAAGCCAGGGAACCGAACTCGGCCCCGCCTGCTGTGGGACGCGGATCCCCGAGAAGGGGGCCGGCCTGAACCCGGCCACAAGGAAGCGAACGCCTAAAGAGAGCCCGGAGCGCCCCACACGAGCCGGGCGCCCCGGGAACTCCTCAGCGGGTGAACGAGACGGGGGAAACGGGGCGCTCGGACCATGTGATCTCGCGCGCTCCACACAATTCCACCTCCCATTAGCCCTATCAGGGATAGGGCAAGATTGCCGTCAAGACCAAGGACGTCGTGCCATTCTGGTGAAGGGGCTAGGAACCGTCCCCTGCGACAAGCGTTATCGTGACGGGCCCGGTTATAATCCGCTAGATAAGTGGACTATATGAGTTGCCATGACCCTCGTGCAGCCCCGGGCCTCTTGATTCGCCTCGGTGAGGTCTCGAGAGGGGCAAAAAGCACGGCATCAGTGGGCGGTTCCGGGGGAGCGCGACGCCCCAGACGCGTCACGTCCCCCGGGGAGGTTACTACACCAATAACCTCCCACCGAGAAGAAGAGGGCTAGGACGAACTCATCCAAAACCCAACTCGAAGAAGATCTTGAAGGCCACATCCGGGGAACCCTCCCTTGAGAAAGGAGGGTCTCCAGTAGGGCAACATTGACGGATTGGAGTCGGCACAACTTCGGCGTCTTCCCCGGGAAGCGCCCAAGGGTCGCAAGACAACAAAACAATGGGCGCCCCCGTGCGACGCACAGCGCGGACAGCAAACCCATAGAAGCGGAGGCCCAAAATGCACGAAGGGCAGACTTTGGAACGGAACATACAGGAGAGCCCCACGCGCTTAAAAGAGGACGCTCCCAAGCGACTCCCAGCCCTGTCGCAGAGGAGCGCCCGGGGGCTACTGTCGGTGTTGCGGTCCCCGGGGTACCACGGAGCACCGACGCGTGGGGCACGTAGCAGGGCCACAGAGGAGGAGAGTCATGAACCGCGCGCCGGCCTAAGAAGGAGACCAGGGGCAGCCCACCCCTTCAAGGGGTGAAAGGACGGCGACAATCAGGATAAGAGGAAAAGGAGGCCAACCGGCCTCTCCGCTACAAGGAAGAAAGAGAAACTAGAGAGGGCCGGCTTGAGGACGACAAGACCCGGGAGCCCCCCTCTGGCGGAGCTTCTCGAAGATATCGTAGGATGGAGGCCTCCGACATCTTCGAGGAGCTCGCCTCAGGGAAGGATCCCGGACGATGGACAAGGAAAGATCGAGAGCCAGGAGACACCGGGAGCAGTGAAACCTCAGGGAGGATCTCCCTGAGGGCCGCCGGGAACCAACAACCAGGCTACGGAGAAGCGACGACGACAGAAGGCCCCCGGAGAGTAGGCCGCGGGAATGCATTGGATCCCTTACCACGGGGCCCGCCACCGGCACCCCGGTGAGGGCGCGGTCACCCCGGGGAAGGCGGGGACCAGCAACATTGCGGGCGCACCCTGCGCCTCAGCTCGGCAGAGGTTGCTTCGCAGGAAAGACAAGCCCGGCTGGCGTCACAGACAATACCGCACACGCCGTCTGCCGGCGCAGGCGAGACATCGACAGGACTTCACGCGCCGTCCAACTGGTGGCCGGCGCAGGCGGGGAGCTCGGCGCGATGCCCGGACCTTTTGACAAGACAAGACTCGCCGTCTCCTCCGTTCCGGCGGGGTGGACGACATGGAGGGCAGCGTGGCGCGACGCTGCCACAGAAGCAGCCGACGAGCGCCACCTCGACTTGGGCACGACGCGTGCCATGCCTCGGTGGCACGCATGCAGCTTGACCACCTGTGGTAACCCCTTGATCTATAAAAGAGGTCCTTGGTCATGTAGGGGGATACCGGAGAAGTTGGCAAAAAACCCTAGCTCGCTTTCATCGTTGGCTTTTCACCTAGACTCGGGGGCTGGAAGAACGAACCCCCGGGAGCCCCCTGGGCTTGTTCTTCCTCCGCTCACGAGAGTAGTGCAGGCCTTCAAGACTCCACCTTGTAATCCACCACCACCACAATACATCCAGACAAGCAGGACGTAGGGTGTTACGCGGCAACGCGGCCTGAACCTGGGTAAATCTTTGTGTGCTTGTGCTTGCGCTCGGGGACCGACTTCGGAGCACCTCGCGCCCTTCTACCGAACAAATGGGGGTGCCCAGCATCCCTGGTGTCCGCGTTCTGACACGCGACAGAAATTTAAATAGAAATACAATACCTCCAAGTATTGAGATTTCTTGTTTTAAAGTAATTACTGCCGTGGGAGACTAGTACAGGCCGGTAACATTAAAGTAATTACCGGCGTGGGAAGATATCACACGCCAGTTATTCTATCGGGGCCGCCATGTGGATTCAGGACAAAGTAGTCACCGGCGTGTCCGATGGAACCCACGCCAGTAATTACCGTGGAGATTACTGGCGTGGATTTGTAGTCCCACACCGGTATTCTTTTCCTCCATGGTTGGGTTTTTGGGCCCACATATCACCGGTGTGTCGCTATGTGGTACACGCCAGTGACTCCAACGTAGCACTAGCGTGGGTATTTTCCCACGCCGGTGATGAGCCGCGGAATTTGGTTCCAGCAGATCACCGGCGCGGGTTTAGAGTGGCCCGCCGGTGATTACAAGCCGGTTATTAGTTGTTTCCTTGTAGTGCACCCAAGTCCGTTGGTAATGTATTTGGCAATTGGTTACATGGGATAGATAACAAGTTTAGAACTGTTATTAGGGTAGGAGCGATTGCCGTTATATGGTCGCTCTGTCTGTATAGAAATGATAAAGTTTTCAATGATAAAAATTTCTCTCATTTGTAGGTACTCTACCAGTGCACAGGTATTCTCCGTTCGTGGTCCATCTTACAACGGCCGGGGTTTCGAGTCTCTTTATGGAGGCTTGTGCACGACTAGAAGAAGTGGCGATGGATATTTTATCCACATGGATGGTCGCTTGATCGTCGGATTGGTCCTCCGTAGGCTATGATATTTTACCTCTCTACATGATTGTAATCCGTCAGCTGCTGCTTTTTTCCTTTTCGAACTTTCGGATTGCGGCTGTGTGCATACTTGTTATGCAGAGGCTGAGTGTAATGTTTATCTTATAAGTAATAAAGCCCTTCATACGAAAAACCAGTAATATGACCGGCTGAATAGCTAGGAATAGTTTTCCTTTTTCTTGTCTTGTCTTTTGTTTTTCTTTATTTTGGTTGTTTGGTTCCTGCCATTTTGACAATCTTCTTAAATAAATAATGTGCGTTTTGATGTGTGCTCGAGGAAATAAACAAGTCATCATTATTAAATCATTCATTGTCGGCAAGTCTATGTGTCAGACTGCCACTAATGGTCACTATAATTTTTTTTTTTTTTGAAATAAAACAAGCGGCTGATTTTATCGATATATACTCCCTCGGTTCCACATTGTAAGACTTTAGCAGGGAGTAAGAGAGAAGGTTTTGTTAGGAGCTTGGCTTACTAACCAAAGAACATAATAAGTAAAATAAAGAAAAGAAAATGAAAGGTGGGTGTCTTAGGCGATTTTCCCATCTTGTTGTGTGATCCATCGCTGGGATGCAGGGACAACACCAACTGATCTTTAAGATTGCTCTTCGTTAACTATTCTGCTAAGAATTTGAGGGATGGAGATCGTGCGACCACGGAACACCCGGTCATTTCTTTTTTTCCATAGCTGCCACTGAACAAGAATCTCTACCGAAGCCCAGGTCTTCTTATCGTCCTTCATCAAGCTGCCAGCTTGCTGTTCCGAGCTTCCCGGCGAGTTTGCAAAGAAGAACCAGGGTCGAACTGCAAGTTCCCTAATTGTATTTGACAGTTTTGGTGTTTTTTAGGCGTGGGTGTGTGTGCTCAGGATGAGCCCTGTTGAAACTGAGTCTGTCTGATTTTCCTTGTTCTTGCTCTTTACTCCTCTCTAATACGGAGTATATTTCACATGCAGTTCTCCTGCATGGTTCGAAAAGAAAAGAAAAAAAAGTCTAAAACGGATTTTCTACAACCTATATGGCGCACAACCCGTATCTGAACCGTCCGTTCACACGATTGAACGGCCGAGATTTGGCGTTGAATGCGTTGAATGTTCAACAATTGAACGTCAAATCTCAGTCGTTCAATCGCGGAAACGGACGGTCAAAGATAGGAGTTGTGCACCATATAAGTTGTAGAAGCTCCTTTCCCACACATTGTCTGTCTGCAAGCCGGTGGAGTGCGGTCTACGGCACATAGTCGCATAGCTTACATAGCGGTTCTTGGGGTATATTGCGTCTGGCAAGAGCATCAACAGTTAAGGATTTCCCGCGGATGGCAAGCCATGCGAAAAAACTTCGACTTTGGCGTTCTTGAGCTTTCCAGATTAGCCTGCAGGCAGAGGTCGAGATCTGACCGGCAAATTGGATGTTGTACGCAGACTTTGCCGTGTAGACACCGTCCTCTATCCATTTCTAGCAAAGGGAATCCCCCACTCCATCATTCAGCTCCACTTGCTGGACGGTATGAAACAACTCACAGTAATCTTGCAGCACTGCTTGCGATGGGTTGTTGGCCTTAATGTAGCGGATTCAGACACAATCAATTATCTACGTGCAGACAGAAGAGGCCCGAACTGGGCCGGCCCGTATGCCTAGGGTGATGCGCGGAGCGGTAACGCTACGCGGCAAACAGGCATTTCCCACTTCAAGATCTTTAAGGCCTTCACCCTTCAGTTTCGGGCGAAATGTAAAAATTCCGAGACATTTATTATTTTCTGAAGAGAAATAGAATGATTTCCCTCAAAAAAAGAGAAATAGAATTAGCCGCTCCTTCAAAATGGAAAATAAAGAGAACCAAATTTCGAACATCTATTTGATCACTTTGTGTTTGCCTAAATTAACTCATGGATAATGGATTCATGATGCCAAGAAAATTTTATGTTGGACAAATTTGTATTGCCACTGCCAATTCTCAACTGACACGTATGGCTGACCCAAGCATGAATGGACACAAGTCATGAAAAGGTTAGTATCATTTCACACAATTAGTAGAAATGCGAAGCCCAAGTTTTTCTTTCCGGGCAGAGCTTTATGCTATATTCTGCATTCAAATATCTGTCTGAACTTTACAGAATCATTGGTGTTCAGCAACAATGTACATTAACAAGTTTTGTCCTACTACATAGGATTAGAATCGAGCTGCTGATGATCCTGTATTACATGTCTTAACAAGCTACAACAGTACATTGGCATATAAGGGTAGGCCAAAATTGGAGAATCTACAGTAATTAGCAAAACATGTTATTTCATTTACAGCTGCTGTTATTTTTCCAAGGTTGAATGTATCTCTAGAGGATATCAATGGAATGTTTTTGCATCAATCTTTACTTCATGATGCTTGAATAGATACTGTTATTTTCAAACGAATGGTGATGCTATTTGAGTAGCCTTCTTGGCAGTAAGGAATGGCTGAATCAAATCTGGACAGGACCGAGGAAGAGTTCTCCATGTATATCATTGTATAATCTGAGGTTGATATGTGCAGGAGAGGGGCTTTACTTGCACGCAGTTTATCATAACCATGCATATCAGCTCCATGAATGGTAGCTTATTCAGCGCTAGGAGTGCGTGTGCCGATATACTCAAAACCAACGACGAGGAATGCTAGGCCTTGAATGAAGAGGTAGATGTAGTATCCCTTATTCGCATAAAGCACATCGTAGCAACCACATATGATTATGAAGGTTCCAACAAAAATTTCTGAGCAGTTGTACCTGATAAAAAGAACTTATAAATCAGCATTTGAAATTTTTGGAAAGTTATACTTTCTTTCCAGTATCTACATCACCATAAATCGGTAGCTGTATGTAGTACTTCAAAGGCATAAATTATATTAGCTATAGAAATTCTAGACAATTTTTTTCTAGACAATAGAATTTGCTTACTTGTCCCATAATTTGTTCGCCTCTTCTTGAGCTTAGGTACTAGGGGCGTTGTTAGGTCGACATCTATCACTTTGACGACATCTAATCCATCGGTGGCTGACTTTGTCTTATTGGTGTCTCCCAATTTCTCGGTGACAACCCACTCATTGACTCGTCCAGCATCTAGAAGACCAGTTACTGCTGCTTTTATCCGGTGCAATGACATTACATTCTCAAAGAGGACCCAGAGGATCACTAGATGAAATGAACTGAAAGAGGGACTTTCTGGTGTTAACTGAATATAATTGTACTACTGTCATTCTGATACTTCAACCTTTAAATGCTTGTTACCTTGGTGATCCAAGAGCCTTGCAGAGTGTGATCACAGTTGGAACATAGACCATGCCCCAGAGAGGTATATGAATCTCAGGGAAGAAAACAGACACCGGGATCGCAAAGCAATAGTAGATGAAAGTCACTGTATGAGCAGCAATCTTCCCGACAAAGAAGAAATCATACAGCAGGTGGATTTTGCTCCAAAATGACACTTTCTACACACACACAGAATAACCATGTCAGTCAATAAGCGATTCCATGCATTTGTTTAAAAAATCCTTAGCAAAACACAAACCTTGTTCTCCAATATCTCTACAATCATTTTCTTGAACAGGTTAGCCGGTCCACAGGACCATCTGTGCTGCTGAAATCGGTATGCCTTGAATGTGCTTGGTAGCTCACTCCTGACCTAACCACACACAAGCCCAGTGTAACGAGGATCTTTATATTTGTTCCATTACGAGTTCGAGTATTTTCTAGTAGCATGCAAGTAAAGAAGCCTTTTCTTACTTTTACATCGCCGACATACACGAATTTCCAGCCCTGCAGTGTAGTACGAACAGCCAGGTCCATGTGCTCCACGGTGGTCCGGTCCTTCCATCCCCCAGCATCGTCGATTGCTGAAATCCTCCAGACACCGGCGGTCCCTGGAAGATGGAAAATCGTCAAGAAATCACTTAGTATGCTGATTTGGTTGCTCCAGCTATATATGATGAAACAGACTTTACCATTGAAGCCGAAAAATGAGTATATTACAGACCCAGCCTCTTGCTCAAACTTGAAATGGTAGTCCAGTGACATCTCTTGGAATCTTGTCAGTAAACACTCGTCAGAATTAACTGCATAAACAGTACAAAGATACTTAGATACAATTAAGTCAGAACAGTGTCTGTTTGTAAATACGAGTTAGGACAATATTTAGGCTGACAACAACAGGGCACATAAGTACTGACCAAATTTCCAGCGGGTCTGAACCAGGGCGATGTCCGGGTTGTGCACGAGGAACGGGACGGTCCTCGAGAGAAAGTCAGACTCTGGTTGGAAATCGGCGTCGAACATGGCAATGTACTCGCATTGCCGCACGTAGTCGTGCTTCAATCCTTCCTTGAGCGCACCGGCTTTATACCCCTTCCGGTTCTGTCTAACCTCGTACTTGATGTTCACACCTTTGCCCTTCCATCTCTGGCACTCTATCTCCACCAAGTCCTTTAAACGAAACAAAAATCAAAGTCAAATGAAAGTTCAGTTAAAGGGCTTAAATTATCGGTTTAGTTCCCATTATATGCAGTTGGGTACTCTGCTGTTCAAATCTCAACTTGCATGTACAACAATATGCCTAATTTTAACATCGGCGGAAATAAAAGAGCCTCATTAAGAAAAACGAGCTTAAGAGAACTAAGGTCAACTATTTCTCCAAACTGATCACATTTCACTTATACAAATAAAATTGCAAATTACAAGCCCAAATGGGAAATTAAAGGTCCCACAAAGATTAAATTTCCTTATGGTATCTTTGACGGGGGCATCCTTAACAATAGACAATATCGCACAACTGGTATGGGATACATTTTGTTTTTGTTTTTTTCATCATGATAAAACAATTAAGCTCCTCTCTTTTTAAGACAATTTTGCTCACTCAACTTGGTCAATTATTCAAGTAGCATCGATTTTATATCAACTCTGGAGTTTTCCAAATATGTTTGGTAACTGGCTATATATGTGTCATGCCCTTTAAATATGAATCCAATAACTTCAATGAAGCGGTAACCGTGTGTTGAGGAACTTTGAAGGAATGGTGTGGTGTTTGATTAAAAAAAATCTTCTTCAGTGCAAGGCTATTTGTCGTGTACGCATTTACCTCTATATGTGGTTTCTTCTTCAGAGTTCCTTTATTTTACACGGCCTTTAATGCATGTTTTATGCCACTAATATATATCAAATAATATGGATTGAGAATGTATAAACGGTATCGTTATTCTTACACAATTGTTTTATTTTATATATATACTAATTTTTTGAATATATTATAAGTACACATCATAGTCAAAATTATACCTTATTGATCATCAAAAATCAGTGTCGCCTTAAATTTTGGGATGGGAAGGTGATTTAACTAGTCTCCGAGGGATGACACCGACAAATGTCGAATGGAATTCCACGACGGCACCATGTCTCGAGCCCTGGTAGGGGTAGGGTTAGACGTGTGGCGCCATAGTTATCGGGATTTAAGAGGATTTGGTGAAACGAACGATTTCACCGAATTCCTTCCCAATCTCAGTGGGATGAAACTGCACCATTAATAAACAAGGGCTTAAGAAGCAGGGTCCAAAAACTTTATGTCGATGAAGATCGGTAACATTGAGGTATCTCCGGGGCAGCAGCACGTGCTTGCTACCACATAGCAGTCGCAACTTGCAAGTGCTCGTGTCGCTGGGGCTAGCATGGCAATGGCACATCAATTAACCATCGGGATTCAGGAAGAAAGAATACTACGGAGTACTACTACTCAACACGGATGCCTTGCTCGACCTCTCCTAGATGCCGTAGACCTGTAGCAAGAGGCCGGCGGCCGCGAATTCGGGGCACGGCACGAGCAAGCGGCTGTGCTTGCCGGATCTCATGGGGAAGCTCGGGTGATTGTTTTTATTTCCGACATTTTTTTCATCGCGGCTGGGTGCTGTGTATGTTACACGATCGAGGAAATAAATTTAGAAAACGACAGCTTGAAGCTAGCATGCCAAACACAAAAAAGAACAAGTGGTGGATCGAGAACAAAAAAAAAATAACCGGAGGTCGTCACTGTACCCTGAAAGCTTCGAGGCTCCCCACTCACCAGGCTTGGATTATCTAGCACACTGAAAGCTACAAATAGCGAACCGTTTGTTCTGCTGGTTAACCCCCCGTACCGCTCGTGTGGAATTGCGCACATATATGTGACCCGCTGCGAGGGTGAATTAATCGGCGACCGTTCTGGGCAAGGAGCCATTCAGATACGTTCATGATACATGCGAGTAACAATGTCAAATTCAGTGGGGGTTCAAACAGGACATTCAGAGAAGTAGGGAATCTGAAGAGAAGTGAAATCCTCGAGAAAATAACATGTAGTCCCTCAGCCAACTAACACACTCTCACGCTTCTAGCCATTTTCATCTCTGATATAGAAATAATAATTGGCAACAAGCCTAGCATGACCCGTAAGTCCCATGGTGGAGAGACAACAAGCATTATTGAGTGTAGTGCTAGGAATTAGAGGACGAAATTGCGAAGTCGACTCTACTCATGCGCCAGACTTTAATCCCCTAGTCCTGCCGCGATCAGCTGGATGGGTCGCGGCGCACCCCAATAAATATTGGTTCTGCGGATTCACTTCAGCGGGCGGCTGCCGCCACGGGAATTAGTCCGCAACCGGCAACACTAACCCGCAGAGGTTCGCCCATGTCATGCATGGCCATATTGGCGATGCCAACCATGAAACGACGCAGAGGGATCGACGACCAAATAGGAAATTATTTATGCATGCACGATGGAAGAAACGAACGCCTGTGCCCGCCTCAATGATTAATTTCAGTATGTAAAAGCTGGACGTACGAGAACATGCAACGGAATGCGCTCACTATTACCTTTACAACGGGGTCAGTGGAGTCGTCCAGCACCTGTATCACCAAGCGGTCCGACGGCCACTCCAGAGCACATGCCGCCCCGATCGACAGCTTGTACACCTTCATTGTTCATCGAAACAATCAGTACGACTTCCGGTAAACAAATCCCACCACCAGAGCGGAAGCACACGCAGCGAGGTCAAATCGATCGATCTTTTTAACTAAACACGATACGCGTTACTGATTACTCACCTCCCGCTCGTTGTACATGGGGATCTGTGTCAGGAACCTATCTCTGAAGAACACATTCAGTAACTGTCCAAGTTCAGAAAACGAAGCCAACGGCCCAGATGCACTGACGACGTCTCGCTCCGCTCGACGGCTAAGATCAGTAGTAGTTCAAATTACTATTTAATGCACTATGCTATGAACTGTAGCTCTGTTCCGTACAGGGCATCTTTGTAACTTTGCTTGGCTTGCTCTTCGATATAAAGAGCAAGAGTGGGAGGTTGGGAGGACCAAGCATCAATAAACCCCAATTTAGTTATGTTATTCTTCCTGTTATTTACTTTCCGTAGTTAGATCTGAGCTTCGGCTCCACCTTCCTCAATCCCCTTCTTCGGAGCCGATCGTCTCGACCAACGGGTCGTGACATCGTGGTATCAGAGCACCCGATCGCTCTTCTTTCTTCCCCAGAAATTTTTCTGCAAGAACACACCGAGTGTTCCTGGTCTTCTATCCCAAAAAACCACTCCTTTCTTCATCACCTATCACCGAGGTTACCGGATCGAGCTGATTCGGCCGTAAAATCCCTTGGGTATGGCTGGCAGTCGCCGTTCGCGATCGCTTTCCAGGGACAAGGCGGCAGCAGCCGAGAACATGGTGCAGGGCGCGGACATGGACCCGGAGCGCGCCGGCTCGGTCGCAGCGTCCGATCTCGACGGCCGATCGGAATCACACTCGCAGGTGCGGATTCCTCAAGAAGTCTTCTCCATCGGCCGCCGTTTGGATCAGCACCAAACTGACTCGACAGCAGCGATGTCGGAACTCCGAGGTGAGATCTCAAAGCTTACGGCCATGGTTTCATCTCTGAGTGTCAATTTCAGTCAGCAGAACGGCAAGGAAACAGAGGAGCGTGCCGCTGCCGCACACCATGGCCACAGCAGTCACAATATCACGCCACCACCTCACCAAAGCCACCACCTTTCGCCAATTCCTGAAGCTCCAACTCCACCCAGCATATACACTCAGTATACTCCACCACCCTTCCCTCCTCAGCTCGGAAAATTAACACCCGACCAATTACCCCTATCTCCATCCCAACCCACCCACAACATGTTCGACACAACTCCCAGCCCACCTACAACACCTCACAAGCTCCTACCACCGCTGCCACTTCAACATCTCCACATCAAACCTTCCAGTACACCAATCCTACAACTCAACCTCAGTACTATGCACCATTTCCCACCCAAAACTCCAATTACAATCCCTATCAGCCACCACAAAACCCTTATTACCCAACCCACCCAGCTTACCCTCCATACCCATACCAGCAACCATTTCCACAACCACCATACCCATACCAGCAACAACCGTACCCTTACCCAAACCCCCAACTTCAGCTGGAACACCAGCCACCACAGAGGTTTGAGCAACAGCCTCCTGAACAACAAGTGCAGAGGCAGCCACGCAATCAGGAAGCTCCAAGGCAGAATGCTCACTACAATCAAGAACCTCAGATGCGAACACCGCATGTCGAATTGCCTCTGTTCAGTGGTAATGCTCCTCGCTCATGGATTCTTGAGTGTGAAGACATATTTCGCCTTGTTGCAATCAATGCAGAACAGAGAACCAATTGGGGACTAGCTCATATCCGTGGTCAGGCAAAAATTTGGTTAAACAGCTCTGGACTGAACCTGTCAACACTCTCATGGGCTGAATTATGCAGAGTTTTGATTGAAAGATTTCCTGATGCTCAAGCAATGGATCCAATGGACCAGTTACAGCATCTGAAACAAATCAACACTGTTGACAATTACATCAATGCTTATGAGGATTGGATGCAACTCATGAAGCGTGAGAGATCTTATCTGACAGCTGAATTCTTTGTGGACCGATTTGTCAGCGGACTCAAAGATAACATCAAATACACAATTCAGTGTCAGAAACCTGCTACCTTACTATCAGCATATTGGTTTGCAAGGCAATATGAGAAGTCTTACCTCTCAAACAATCGCAGAGCTCCAACAGCACAAGTTGGGAATCCAGTTCAGGCCAGAAACATTCCAGTACGTGATGTGAGACCTCGAGCTAACCCTGAGAGAAACAGAGAACCGCGCAAATGTGGTACTGCCCCGAAATATGGTCACTGGGACATAAGTGTCAGTCCATGCAGAGACAACTGAATGCAATATACATGCAGGGTCATTCAGATGAAGAGCTATGTGAAGACATGCCAGCTCAAGCTGAGAACAATACTGACCAAGTACCAGCAGCACACATAGAGGATCAAGAACAGCAGCTAAGAGCCAATTCCATGCATATATCTGCAGCTGCTTATACAGGAGCTCCTAGTGACTCCACCATTTCTCTGAAGTTATCTTTTAAAGGAAAAACAGCAGTGGCCTTAGCTGACACTGGTAGCACAAGTACCTTTATGGATCATGATTTTGCAGTCAAACATAACATTGTAATGACTAAAGCTCCAGTTCGTACTGTGACAGTAGCTGGCGGTGGTGAATTGACCTCTGAAGCAATTGCACTCAAGTGCCCATTCTCTATCCAAGGACAGACCTTTTCTGCTGATTTCAGAATTATTAATCTGCCTGGATCTGAAGTAATTCTTGGGGTAAATTGGTTCAAGCAATATAACCCCATCACCTTTGACTTCATAGGCCGAACTCTGACAATGGTTGTTGATGGCAAGGATCTCACATTCCAGGATCATTTGCTACCACGTGACAATTTCCTTATCACTGCTGAAGAGTGTGCGCAGTTATTGGACCAAGGTGCCACGGGTTATATTTTGCATTCAGAAGATGACAAGTCTGACAGCGCAGAGAAGACAGCAGAACTTCCAGTCCATGAAATCTTGACTGAATTACTGCATGAATTCCAAGACTTGTTTCAGGAACCTACTGGCCTCCCTCCACACAGAACAGCTGATCATCGCATTCCTCTTATACCTGGTGCCAGACCACCAAACATCCGACCCTATCGTATGTCACCCAAACAGAAGGACACGGTAGAAAGCTTAATTAAGCAGATGTTAAAGAACAATGAAATCAGAGAAAGCTCAAGTCCCTTCTCTTCTCCGGCCATATTAGTGAAGAAAAAGGATCAGTCTTGGCGACTGTGTGTGGATTACAGAAGCCTCAATGACTTAACGATCAAGAATCGATTTCCTATTCCTGTCATTGAGGACTTACTTGATGAATTGCATGGGGCACATGTGTTTTCCAAATTGGACCTTAGGTCAGGGTATCATCAGATTCGAATGCTACCTGCTGATGTCCACAAAACAGCATTTTCAACTCATCTTGGCCACTATGAATTCTTGGTAATGCCCTTCGGCCTAAGTAATGCACCAGCAACCTTTCAAGAACTCATGAACTCTCTGTTCTCAAAGTTTATACGTCACTTTGTACTGGTGTTTTTCGATGATATACTGGTATATAGCAAGAATATGGATGAACATGCAGTCCATTTGCAGTTAGTGCTGTCAACACTCAGAGAACACAATTTAAAGGCCAAGCTTTCCAAGTGCACTTTTGGTCAGCAGCATGTTGAGTATCTTGGTCATATCATATCAGGTCAGGGTGTGGCTACTGATCCAAAAAAGATACAAGCCATGACTATGTGGCCTGTTCCAACCTCAGTAACACAACTTAGGAGAATATTGGGCATGTCAGGTTATTATAGAAGGTTCATTCAGAACTATGCACTCATATGTCAGCCTTTGTATTTGGCACTCAAAAAGGATAACTTTCAGTGGGGAGAAGCACAACAAAAAGCCTTTGAGCAGCTGAAAACAATCATGTCTACCCCTCCAATGCTAGCATTACCAGATTTCACATCATCTTTCATCCTGGAAACGGATGCATGTCAAAATGGACTGGGCGCTGTATTAATGCAACAACACAGACCACTTGCCTTCCTCAGCAAATGCTTGGGTCCGAGAGCTCAGCTACTCTCTATATACGAGAAGGAAGGTATGGCAATATTATTGGCACTGAAGCAATGGAGGCATTATTTCTTGGGTAACCATGTGATAATCAAGACTGACCAACAAGCTCTGAAGTACTTGGGTAGTCAGAGACTTTTGGAGGGCATTCAACACAAGCTAATGCTAAAATTGCTGGAATTTGATTACACCATAGAATATAAGAAGGGCAAAGAAAATGTAGCCGCAGATGCACTTTCCCGACAGTTCTCTGAAACTGATAACTGCTCAGCTATATCAAGGGTGGTGCCAGAATGGATGATCGAAGTAACTGCTTCTTATCAGCATGATGCTCAATGCACAAAACTTCTGCAAGAACTTGCACTAGACAAAAACAGCCATCCAAACTTCACTTTACAATCTGGCATTCTCAGATTCAAAGGCAGAATTTACATTGGTGAAACTACTGACCTGCGTACCAAATTGTTTCACAGTTTCCATTCTTCTGCAATGGGTGGACACTCAGGCAACAGAGTAACTCTCCACAAGATGCAAGGGTTATTCTACTGGCCGAAATTCAAAGCTTTCATAGCTGAAATGATAGCCCAGTGCCCCATATGTCAGATCAGCAAGACTGAACGAGTGAAATATCCTGGATTGCTCAGCCCACTCCCAGTTCCAGAACAGAAATGGAAAGATATCAGTTTGGACTTTGTGGAGGGCCTGCCCAAGTCGAAAGGAAAGGATGTTATCCTTGTTGTAGTGGATAGGCTCACTAAATATGCACACTTCATTGCATTAGCCATCCATATACAGTTCAAACAATTGCAAACCTGCTCTGGGACAATATAATCAAGTTGCATGGACCTCCAACAAATATTGTCAGTGATAGAGATGCTATCTTCACAAGCTCTCTATGGAAAGAAATCTTTGCTGCAATGCATACCACTCTGAACTACAGTTCTGCACATCACCCTGAGTCAGATGGACAGACAGAACGTGTTAATCAATGCCTTGAACAGTATCTTCGATGCATGACATTTCAAGAACCAAAGAAATGGGCAGAATGGCTCCCAGCTGCAGAGCTCTGGTATAACACATCATTCCATACTGCCATCAAAATGTCCCCATTCGAGGCTCTTTATGAATACCCTCCACCACTCATAACCCAAATGTCAGTTCCCTGCAATGTTTCACCTGAAGCTCAGATTACACTGGCAGTCCGCGACCATATGCTGAAGATACTGCAGCAAAATCTCTTGCAAGCTCAAAACAGGATGAAGAAGTATGCTGACATGAACAGATCTGAACGCACATTTGTTGTGGGCGACATGGTCTACTTAAAAATGCAACCATATCGTGAGACAGCTCTTGGTCTCCGCAAGTCACTAAAGCTAGCATCAAAGTGGTATGGCCCATTCAGAGTTCTCAAACGCATCGGAAAAGTGGCATATGAACTTCAGCTTCCTCAAGGTACACAGATTCATAATGTGTTTCATGTTAATCAACTGAAGAAGCACTTGGGACCCAAGGCAGTACCCAATGCAAGTCTACCACTGCTTACACCTGATGGCAAGGTGAAAGTTGCACCAATGGCCATCATCCAGCGCAGACAGGTTCCAAGAAATGCAGGAGGTTATGATGTTGCTGTTCCACAGTGGCTAATCCACTGGGAGAATATGTCACCTGATGATGCAACCTGGGAAGACGCGGCGTTCATCCAAGCAACATTTCCAGAATTCCAAGCCTGAGGCTTTGGACTCAACGGGGGGGACCTGTCAGGAACCTATCTCTGAAGAACACATTCAGTAACTGTTCAAGTTCAGAAAACGAAGCCAACGGCCCAGATGCACTGACGACGTCTCGCTCCGCTCGACGGCTAAGATCAGTAGTAGTTCAAATTACTATTTAATGCACTATGCTATGAACTGTAGCTCTGTTCCGTACAGGGCATCTTTGTAACTTTGCTTGGCTTGCTCTTCGATATAAAGAGCAAGAGTGGGAGGTTGGGAGGACCAAGCATCAATAAACCCCAATTTAGTTATGTTATTCTTCCTGTTATTTACTTTCCGTAGTTAGATCTGAGCTTCGGCTCCACCTTCCTCAATCCCCTTCTTCGGAGCCGATCGTCTCGACCAACGGGTCGTGACAATCTGCACCAGCACCACGGGGAACCCCACGCTGCCGCCGCCGGCCTCCGCCTCCTCGTCGCCTGTGCCTGCGGCGGCGGTGATCGGCCGCCACCGGTACCGGCGCTCGGGCTTCATGTTCAAGGCCTTCACCGTGAAGTACACGGCGGCGACGAACAGCTTCTCGAGCAGGATCATCACCGTCATGGCCAGCGACAGGAACACCAGCAGCCTTATCGCCGGCACCACCACGAACGCCCTCGCCCGCGCCCACGCGTACGCGCATTGCGCCGCCACGGACGCCCAGTCCACCCGCACCGGCAGGTCGTCCCACACCCTCGCGGCCATCTCCTCGCCGGCGCCGGTGCCATTGCGGCCGTGGGCGATGGCGTCCATCCCCTGGCCAGTCGTGCAACGACGACGTACGGGACGGGTGACTGGATCTAGGACTGGGTGCAAATGCTGATGGGACTAGCTATCTAGGTAGATTACAATGGTTAGTGCAGGCTTATATATCGTGGATAGAGGAGGCGCATGACAGCTTATCAGGGTACTCCATATGGCTGCACATGTGCTTACTGGTTAGATGTTCTTGTCCTGGTTAAGAGGTTTCCTTCTCCTCCCGAGCCATTCTCTACAATTGGATCTAGATGCACACGGCGAGCTGGTTTTAACCATATGTGCGTGATGATTCTTGGTTATCTGGTGGTTGGTGAGATGCATGGGTATGTGAATTATGGCCATCAGGCTGAGCTGTGTGACTTGTGAGGAAGGCAGTAGTACACAAGTAGTGGTGAGATTTTTGGGAGCCACTTGGTGGCAAATTATTGGTATAAATCGATAAAGTAAAAGTTATGGGAGGAGGACAAGAGGTGCAAGAAGAACGATGAGAGTTGTGACATGGCAATGGGTTTGTATGATTCAGCAACCCCAAGCCTTGCCTGTAACCAGCAGTCATGTCGTCGGATCTCTGTTTGTTCACAGGCATATATATGTCTTCACACGCTGCCAGGGGCGGTTGAAGGGGGCCAAACATGGCAAATTTCTGAAGAGAGGCAGGGTGCTGTCGACCCAGAAAGTGCTGCACATTTCATACGGGGGAAACGAAAATTAGTTCAAAATATAGTTTAACAGTAACTCAGGCTTCCGCTGTCTCCCAGCTACAACTCTGTTTCTCCACCTTATTTAGGCCATTTGCATTTTTTTCTCACCTCTTGTTCCTTTGTTGTCTTGCCTATATCCAAACTGATAAACATCATTTCTATAGCCTTTTTACCTGTCTTCTCACCATCGTTTGCCTCGGTTTATGGTCTTTTAGGAGTAAAGTAAGGGCATTATGGATATATTGGACATCTTTACTGGTTTATTGGCATTTCCTGCAGATATGGGCGAAAAGGCCCCCAAACCTTCCATTATTACACAAATACACAACAAGGGGCGGATAGGAAAGAAGAAGCAAAGGAAGAGGGACCAGCTTGTGAAGAAAGAAGAGAAGAGGAGGGATGAAAGTGCAAAATGACCAGCACAGCTCGGGCATCAAATCCCTAGCTGCTGCCCAAATCGAATTAGGCCTGGCACTTCTATCCCTAATCCCCTACCTTCTTCTCCACCACCGGCCGCCGCCGCGGCCAGGCCAGGCGTGGCGGCACGCCTCCACTCCTCCAGCGCATCAACCTGAAGCCACCACTACGAGCTGCTGCATCCCCTGCCCTGCGAGCTGCTTCCCTTCACCGGCGATTCAGCATCGACGACGACGACCTCTCCGACGCCTGCTGCTGCTCTTCCTCAGCCCCCAACTGCTGCTGCTCTTCTTCCTCAGCCCCCAACTGCTGCTGTCGATCTTCCCCAAGTCAAGGACGACCTGAAGCTGCTCTCTATCCAGCATCCCTTCCTGCTGCTCCTCATCACCAACTCCAGGACGACCATCAGGTGTTTGTTGTAATGCTCAAATGATTTGGTGACGAATTTCACTCTATCTTTGTCTTCTTCTCTGCTGATCTTGTCTCATCACTTGAGCCGTGTCGAATTGTGTTGAGCTATTGCAGCATCACGTGTACTAGTTCATACTTGTGTTGCCCATGTTTCTGTTCAAGTACTTGTGGTAATAATGTTTGTAAACGTGCATATAGTTATGGAGTGTGTCAATTTCTTGTGCAATATATATTACCATGTGATGTTCCTCTGTCCCTTGTCTCCAAACTTTGCTTCTGCCCGGTCTTGATTGGTTGCTAGTGGATGTTACTTATGCGTGTGTAGTGAGAACTCTGCCCCTTTCTCATAACTTTGCTGCTGTCCTTACCTTGTATGCATGCGTGTGCTTGACATTGTGCTGGTCATTTAAGCGAAAATCACAAAAAGATTCATTTGGTTCCAGTGTGTAAAATTCTATCCCTTTCTTGATTGTTTGCTTGTTCGTCATTTTCGCCTTCGCCGAATCTGCTAGTTTAGATTTAAATACTTGCTATTTCAACCATATCGTGTGACTTAGCTTTAGCCGAAACACATTTGTCGTTGCCTAGTCCCTGTGGAAAGAACGACATCCGCTGTTTTGTGGACGATATAATTACGCTATATTTACAGTTGATCACAAACTAATAGTATATATTTCATCTCGCCTCGGCTTCGGCCGGCATGCTTGCCAGTACTTATTTTATGTTAGTCTTGGCCTCTTCTGCGTCTATTTCTGCAACTTGGGTCCACCCAGCAAGTGCAGATTAATTGCCGGTATTGAAGCTAACTATTCGGGCCGAATATTGATGTGGAAATTTTCCGCGTTGTTAAACATGAGGCAAACACTGCTGCACATTTGTTAGCTACCATTTGGTAGATACAATAGTGCAGACTTATATAGCGTGGATGCGACGAAATGGAGTACCTATTGAATTGTTTTTGAAAAGGGAGTATCTATTGAATTGTTTCTGAACCTGTTGGCATCTCGGAAATGAGCTTCTCCAACTCATATGGCGCACAACTCATATCTCGGCCGTCCGTTTCAAACGATTGAGCGGCCGAGATTTGTTGTTGAAAGCGTTGAACGTTCAACTTTTTCAACGTTAAATCTCGACCATTCGATCACGGAAACGGACGGCCCAAGATACGAGTTGCGCGCCATATGAGTTGTACAACAAAATCCATTTTCTTGGCATCTAGCCATTCTAGCTTGTCTAAGTCCACTGTCATTGAATCCATGTACACGTTTTTGTGAAGCGGTGGTGAGAGAGAGCACCAAATGGAGCAGACACAACTCGGTTCATTGCACACGGGGTGAAGGGAGATTGCTTCCTAAAATTATTGGGAGTATCGACTGCACGCATTAGAGATGAGAAAATTGTCCATTACTTTGGCAAGGGATTTATAAAGGAGGACATGTTGAAACATGAGGTGTCTTACGTGAACCTATGGAGATTATTTTTGGCCCTCTTTCATCATGGTCGGGTCTCACACAAGAATATCAACATGCTGCAATGCTCTTCGGTTTATGCGAAACTTGTTGAAGGACAAACTCCTGAGTGCAACTATGAAATCAATTGCCACCAAGACAATAAAGGGTACTACCTAGCAGACGAAATCTATCCTCGTCAGTCGACAATTGTGAAGACAATCTGCAACTCTGTTGGTCTGAAAAAATCTCACTTTGCTTCGAGACAAGAGAGTGTCACCAAATATGTGTAGTGAGCATTTGGTGTGCTCCAAACCTGTTTTGCCATTGACTGGTACCCTTCTCTATCATGGTCGTTAGATCAGGTGTGGGAGATAATAAATGTTCGTGTTATGTTGCACAACATGATCGTTAGAGTTAGCGGGATGCTAGTAAGGTGTTCGATCAGCGGTTTAAGTACCAGGACCCTCTTTTCGAGTCACGCCAGGGTGTCTCGACCGAGTTTTCTAATTTTCTCTCGATGCATCAGAAAATTCATGATGAAGTAACTCACCAACGACTGGAAGATGGTCTAGTCGATCACTCAAAGGAAACGAGTAGTTCTACTGTCATTTTTGCTTACTACAAATTGCTAAATTTTAATTTTAATGTAATACCTACATTATCTTTCTGTCCAAATAATTGTTGAACTGTGCAATCTAATTGTATTTCATTTATTAGATAGAAATATTAATAGATTGAAAGAAAATATAGCTAAAAACTGAATAGGACAACGTTTGGGGGAGTAGGTGCGACAGCATCGACCGCGATAACCATCATAATAGCGGAGACGCGCGTGCTAGCGCAGTGGCAGCGCTTGCTGCTGAGCAGCCTGCCCGCCCGGGTTCGATCCCTCGGGGACGAATTTCCGGGTGTCTCACCGCTACACTGTTCACCCGAACACTGTAGCATGCACTGTTCTTTGAACAGTGTTTCAGATCGCAGTTGCCTCTCACCGTCTACATGCCACAGGCGAGATCGACGGGTCCGTCGTTCCCGGAGCGCTGGACTTCGGAAGACTCTCAAGACGTATTAGAGATTTAGGTTGTAGGTCTAGTTCAGACGCATAGGTGGGGTGTGCGTGTGCGTGTGCGTGTGGTGTGAGTGTGTGTGGTGTGTGTATCTATGTGTCCGAACAGATACTACAGCTTGTATCCCTCAGGAGAGAGGCTAAAAAAAAAACCATCATAATAGCGGCCGGCATGTATCTGATGCTCCCGATAGCTGACACTTTTTTTTCCGGATGTGCCGAATAGACTATCGGGGCGCAGGTGAAGGTGCTCTCATATATCTCGACATATGAATTTCCCAGCCCATGAGAGCACGCAGCATCCATCATCGTACAACTATTCCTTGACAGCTATCATCGTACAACTATTCCTTTAGGAAGACATGGATGGACATGGTGGAGTGATACGCACATGGCAGCGTTCCAACCACAATGAAGTTTCCCATTTTCATCTAATTTGTTTTTTGGCGGAAAGAATGGCGTATCATTCCCATGGCAAAACTCACCTGTACGTCGTGGCGTAATGTTGATGAAGCACCATGCATCCACCCGCATGTGTTCCTCCTGCAGATTTCCTATATGGACAACGATCGACGACGCGCCACCGAAACTGTTAGAGTATATTTGTGATACGAAAAGATATGGTAGAGATAGGATTTATTTCTTGTCTTGTACTCCAACTCGGTCCTTTGTACTCCTATATATACTCGTCCATGAGGCTTAATAATACATTCAACATATTCCGCCAATCTCATAAATCTACATGGTATCAGAGCGGCACGATCTGACCTAGCCGCCGCCGCCGCGCTTTCGCACCGCGCCGCCCCCGGGGAGGTCGATCTCCATGATCTCCGCCGGGGCCGCGCCGCCCGTACATAGGGTTGATCGGCTGCCCTAGAGTCTTTTTTTCGATCTTTAGATCGGTTTTCTTTTCTCCGCCGGTCACTCGATTGGCGTTTTCTTTTATGGTTTGCCGATCATCGATCGGATTGCGTCGCCCACCGCCCGTCGTCCTCGCGCCTCTACTCCGACAACGGCATCGACCTGCACCGGCCGGCTCCTTCCAGCCGGCTACCGCGGCCGACTCGCCGGCGCCGACTCCGCACCGACCGGCTCGTCTTCCCCGATCGCGCAACAAGGCCGGGCGCGCCGTCCAAGGGATGCCTCGACGCGTCGTAGCCGGTTTCCCTCGCTTGCACGGTCTCCATCGCCGGTTCGTCTTCGTCGTCATCGACCGGGACTTCTTCGACAACGTCGCCCTCGACTCCGATCTGCGCGTCGTCCCCGCCATGGCGCGTATAGCACAGCGTCGGTCTGATCAACCGATCGCGCCTGTCTACGCCACGCATGTCCCCGAGCACGCGCCTACCACCGATCGAGCATCGGGATGCCGCTGCATCGCCCCTTCGGGCTGCAGCGCCGCTGCCCTGTGGTTCTCCCCGCGACTGCACCGACCCGCACGTTGCCGCTGCGTCGCCCCTTCGGGCCGTAGCGCCGCGGCCCGCGGTCCACGCCGCCGCCCTGAGGCCGTCTCCGCGGCTGCACCGGCCCGCACGTCGCCGATGCGTCTCCCCTTCGGGCCGTAGCGCCGCGGCACGCGGTCCACGCCACCGCCCCGAAGTCGTCCCCGCCGTCGCCCTGACACGCGCGTCGCCGCTGCTTTGCCCGTCCGGGCCGTAGTGCAACTATGAAATCAATTGCCACCAAGACAATAAAGGGTACTACCTAGCAGACGAAATCTATCCTCGTCAGTCGACAATTGTGAAGACAATCTGCAACTCTGTTGGTCTGAAAAAATCTCACTTTGCTTCGAGACAAGAGAGTGTTACCAAATATGTGTAGTGAGCATTTGGTGTGCTCCAAACCTGTTTTGCCATTGACTGGTACCCTTCTCTATCATTGTCGTTAGATCAAGTGTGGGAGATAATAAATGTTTGTGTTATGATGCACAACATGATCGTTAGAGTTAGCGGGATGCTGGTAAGGTGTTTGATCAGTAGTTTGAGTGCCCGGAGTCCAGGACCCTCTTTTCAAGTCATACCAGGGCGTCTCGGCCGAGTTCTCTAATTTTCTCTCTACACATGAGAAAATTCATGATGAAGTAACTCACCAACGACTGGAAGATGGTCTAGGGCCACTTCTTTTGCGGTTTCTGACCAGCTTCGCGGTCCACGGCAGCGAAACCGCAAAAGAAGTCTCCAGCTCCTCGGTCCTGCTTTTCCACCGCGAAACCGTTTCGCCGTGTATTGGGAGAAACTGGGGGAGACCAGTTTCTGGCCAGCTTCCCGCAAATGAAAACGCTTGGGAGAAAAAGAAAAAGGCAGCAGCGCATCGTCCATCTCCCTTCCCGTCGCCGCCTTCCCAGTACCACCGCCGCCGCCGCCTTCCACCACCGCCGCCGCCTACCACCACCGCCGCCACCGGATCCAAGCAGCCCACCGCCGGATCTATCCATTCCACCAGGAAATCGAGCTCGCCGCCCTCTTCTTCACCGCCTCCGACCGCCGTACGTACAGCTGCACGGGAGACAAGTCTCCCTCGCGCTCCAGGCCGAGCCGCGCTTCCCGCGGGCTCTCCTCCGCCCCCGACCGCCGCCGCCTCCGTTCCCCGCCTCCTCCTGCCCCGCCGCCTTCTCCTGCTCTTCTTCACCGCCTCCGGCCGCCACGGTTTCCCGAGCTTGTAGAAGCTAAAAAGAAGTCTCCGGGGGCAGTTTTGTTTCTCTCCACCGTCGTTTCCCCACACCGCACCGCACAAGCCTGCTTATGAATAAGCAAAAGCTCAAAAGAAGAGGCCCTAGTCGATCACTCAAAGGAAACGAGTAGTTCTACTGTCATTTTTGCTTACTACAAATTGCTAAATTTTAATTTGAATGTAATACCTACATTATCTTTCTGTCCAAATAATTGTTGAACTGTGCAATCTAATTGTATTTCATTTATTAGATAGAAATATTAATAGACTGAAAGAAAATATAGCTAAAAACTGAATAGGACAACGTTTGGGGGAGTAGGTGCGACAGCATCGACCGCGGATAACCATCATAATAGCGGCCGGCATGTATCTGATGCTCCCGATAGCTGACACTTTTTTTTTTCCAGATGTGCCGAATAGCGCAGGTGAAGGTGCTCTCATATATCTCGACATATGAACTTCCCAGCCCATGAGAGCACGCAGCAACCATCATCGTACAACTATTCCTTGACAGCTACTCCTTGAGGAAGACATGGATGGACATGGTGGAGTGATACGCACATGGCAGCGTTCCAAGTTCCAACCACAATGAAGTTTTTCCCATTTTTATCTACTCCCTCCGTGCATAAATATAAGACGTTTTAGCTATTCAACATGTTGTCTACATGCATACTAATATGAGTGCACATACACACTAAAATATGTCTACATACATCTAGATATATGTGAATGTGGATAAATGCTAAAACATTTTATATTAAAAAACGGAGGGAGTAATAATTTGTTTTTTGGCGGAAAGAATGGCGTATCATTCCCATGGCAAAACTCACCTGTACGTAGTGGCGTAATGTTGAAGCACCATCCACCCGCATGTGTTCCTGCTGCAGATTTCCTATGGACAACGATCGACGACGCGCCACCGAAACCACTGTTACTAGTATTCAGTATTCACACTGTAGCGTTCCTCCGGTTCCGCTCTTATCGAACGATCGACGCACGTGAAACTTGTCTTCTCTTAATTTCAACCTCTGCTGCTCTTTTTTTTTTGCGATTCAATAACAATTCATTCCATGAAAACAGTAGGGTTACAATCAAGCTGAAGGCAATCAGTAAGGAAACTTGGAATCATGTTTACCCAAGTACACCTTTGCCTATCAGCACTAGCACTCTTTTGCTCTTGGGTCGCTGCCTTTTGAACAGATCGGATCGGGTCCGAGCGCACTTGCCAGCTAGGACTGCACACGTGGATGGATGAAGCGTGAATAGGAGTTTATAGTGGAGGCAAGGGACCAGAAGGCCATTGCTGAAGGGCTAATTAACCATGGACCATTTTGCGGTGGCTCAGCTCCATTTTGTTTGGAGCAATAACATTAATTCCGGGGAAGGTTAAGATCGATGCCCTCCAACTCCAAGCCATGTCTGCACCTTTGTTTTAAGAAGATCAATCAATGGCTCTGTCGTTCTGTATAAGAACAAGTGCGCGCTCACAGGACATGTGTGAGCGCCAACTGAGTCTAGCTGCATGCGCCGTCGTACTTTGCGCAAACCGCACGAGAGCGACCTACCCTACCATGACAGACAAAACCACGTTGTATCATAATGCTGGTGCTCCTAGGTCTCAAAAGAATCAATAGTAGCATGAACAGATCATTAGGGGCCTGTACATAGGACTGTGACATGCATGGGCAGATAATGGTGTGACTATTATTGCTCGCTAAACGTCCGCACGTTGCTTCTAATCCCTTTTTGGTTAGGCTTAATTTTGGCTTTAGTATTATAAGTCACAAAAGCACCTAAATGATTTTGATTTTTGGCTTATACAATCATATAACAATGTCCATGCAAAACTCAAAAGTCAAAGCCAAAAGCACATATTTAGATGCTTAGACAAAATCCAAAACCAGAAAATAAGCTTAAACAAACAGGCCCTAAAAGCTAGGTTAGACATAAAATCTCATTGGAGGACGGTTGGGTGCTCATGGCAGGGGAGTTGCACCAGTGTGACGTTTGTGATCTGATGTGATGGGTTTGTCGTCAATGATACTACGCTAATTAATACATGGGGAGAAACGCCCATCCCCACAAATGTAGGTGATGATCACTGAATTGTGTTAGCAAATCTCGGTGTGTGATTGATTGTCCTCGGTACACCATACGCGACTTCGACCACGAAACATAAGGACGAGACTATTAATCACTTACTCTTCGAGTATAAGTTTGCTGATTCTATGTGGTCAATCATCCAGATATGTTCTATCTTATAGCCACCACGAAGCATTGCAAATTTTTGGCTGTTGGCTGAATGGTGTGTATCATAGGTTTAAATGACTTATTAGGGTGGCATCGTTTGCCGTTATATGGTCGATTTGGCTGTGTAGAAACGACAAGATTTTTAATGATAAAAATTCATCTCTAATGCAGGCTATCTACAGGAGTACATCTCCGTTCAGTTCTTGGTCACCGTTGCAACGTGTGGAGTATCGCGACTTGTTTATGGAGGTGTGTACAAGACTGAAGGATACGGCGAGGGACTTTTTATCCCAACATGGATGACAACATAATTTGCGGATTGGCTCTCCACCATCATAGACGTTTTTACAATTTCTTATCATGATATGTAATTCGCCTTTGTTATTTATTTTGGTACTGTTGGACTTGTGACGGCTATGTGCATGCTAACTATGCAAAGGTCGGGTGTAATGATTAAAACTTTTAAATAATAAAACTCCCTTTATCGGAAAAAATGCGCGACTCCAACGATGACATGTGATATCAGGGCGAGGTTTGGAGCGGAAAGAAAAAAGAGTGAGGTTTAGGGGAGGGATGTTTTGGCTCCCGAGCTCATATGCTCCTGCTTGAATAAAAAAATCAGAAAAAATAGTAAAACATTTTTTTAAAATCTGAATTTTTTTGGTGATGAACATATACAAGTTTATTACATACGTGCCAAATTTCGCGGTCAAATGAAATATCTTGTGCTCTATACAAAAAAAGACAAAATCAGTGCTCCAAAAAAGGAATTTTTTAGATCTCATTTTGATCGGTGATTTGTCTTTTTTGTACAGAGCACCCAAAATGTCATTCACCTTGAAATTTGGCACGTGTGCAGAAAACTTGTATATGTTCATCACGAAAAAAAATCAGATTTTTTTGAAATGTTTTACTATGTTTTGCGATTTTTTATTGAAACATGAGCATATGAGATCGGGCGCCGTTTTGAATTTCCGGAGGTTTAGAGGCTACGACATACTGATCTAGAGGAGGTGTACCGAGAGTATCTCCATTGCCAGAGGATTGGATCATGATGGATTAGCTTCGCACCCGAGTCAAGCTGACGCACGGTGAAAGCAAGATGATTCTGAAGATTGGAAGCCGCACTGTCATGGGTTCTATCAGCGGAAGCGGATTGATTCAGCAACACGCGAAGCAGCGTCCAGGGACTATCGATCTAGGCGAGCGCGACATCTTTGACAGATCGGATCGATCCGATCGGTGGTGTGCAGGAGCAGGAGTATTCGGCGTCTCGACAGAAAAGAAACCTGCTGACCAACCTTGTTTTTCTATTTCCAGCAGACTAGAAGATAGACACACAGCTGGGGACATGGGTTCCTCCGGCCGGGAGTACCATAAAAATCAACGTCGAGGCTGCGTTTCTGCCAACGACGGGTAAGGCGGTTGCGCGCGACCACAACGGTGTGCTCGTCTCTGCCCTTAGTCAGACTACGAGCACCTGCCAGGACGCTGAAGAAGCTGAGGCCAGGGCTATCCTGGCTGGGCTTCAGCTGGGCATCGATCTGAACCTTCATTTGTCGGTTTTGGAGTCAGATTGTTCTGCTGCAGTGGTTGCGTTGAACTGCTCTGCTACTGACCGGTCGAGGAACTGGAGTATTTACCGGGACATCGCCTTTGCCAGATCCCAGTTACCTTGTTGTTGTGTTTTTTACACTAGGAGAAAGCTCAACTTGGTGGCTCATGAGCTCGCTCAGCTAACTAGTCGTACTGGTGCCTGTAATCTTTGGTTGGCGCCATTTTCGGCTGCAATTGTTGAACTCGCCTTGAGCGATGTTGTAAGTCATGTTTCAAATTGATATATATGGGATTTCCCCCTCAAAAGAAAAGGAAAGAACACTGAAAAGAAAAAAGGAAAACAAATGAAAAGTAAATCCGCTGAAATGGGCCGGCCCAGCGGGGAATATTGCTACTGATTGCGAATTGAGCCCGTCCCTGACCCGCTCCTTCCCTCCCGCGACCCGCGCCACCCCCGCGGCGGCCGGGCCGCGCCCCTAGCCTCCCGACCCCCAGGCCCTCCCTCATATCCTCCTCCCCGCCGTCGCCGGTGTGCTGCGCCGGCCCTTCGCCAGGCGGTGGCGGCGAACTCTAGGCTTTTCCCCTCAGGGTCTTCGACGGCGCGGGACAGTCACGGCCCAGGAGGTGCAGCTCGGCGGCAGAGGTTCCGGCGCGGCGGCGGGGTGTCCCTGGTGCGGCGTGGATGGTCGACGTGGTGAGGGCGCCGCCATTGGTGGCAGAGGCGGCGGCAGTGAAGCTCTGGCCCTGCAGGCCCAGATCTGGGTCAGGGCGGGCTCTGCCTTCTGCCTCCGGTTGGCCTGCTGAGCGGCCCGTGACGTAGATGGCAGCAATGACGCCGCGTCTGTCTGCAGCGTGGCGGCGGGAGCTTCGCGGGCCTGTCTGGGTCCGGCCGAGCCTATGGGCCGAAATAGGGTGACGACAGTGGTGGCTTACGTGCAGCATCATGGCGGCGGGGACTTTACGAGCCCCCCAGGGCTCGGCCGGGCCTACGCGGTCCGGTCGGCACCCGCCGATAGCGGTGGAGGATGTCCTACACGTGGTTGTGTTGCTGCCGCCCTCCGGCTCCAATGGCTCGGTGTGCTCTTGTCGCTGCATCCGGTCGGCTACCGTCTACGACGGTGGAGGTTGTTCCCTCCCACGTGGTTGTGATACTGCCGGACCTTGTCTATGGCTGCTTCATCTCGGGCTGGCCGGCCTTGCAACGTTTGCCATGGTGAGACGACGATGGTGACTCCAAGACCGTGTTGGCGTACATTGGTGGATGGCAAGATTGGTGGAGCGCTACAGATTGTCCGGGATGTGGTTTTTTGGGGGTCGGAGAAATCCCTGTCGTTTTCGCACTGACGCGGTGACGCTTGAGAGTGTCGCCCTTCCTTTTTGAAGGTCACCAGGTGTACCTCTTCCCCACTCCTCGGAGCGTACCGGGGGAAACCCTAGGACCAGTCCGGGCAGCAGCGTCATCGTCGTCGCTTTCCTTCTTGGAGGTCCTGTTTGGTACGTGGCGATTCAGAGCGTTACGATCGTGGTGCGAATACGCCGGAGAGGACGCAGCGGTTGCGAGTCACTTTCGTTTTCGTTGATCCGCCGATGTCGGCATTGTTTTCTCTTCTTTTTCTTTTTCTTTTCTTTTGGGCTTGATTGTGCTGTTTGCCCCAGTAGTGGACTCAAAAATGTATCGGATGGTTGCTATATTAATATAGCGGGGCGAAAACCTATTTTGAGGAATACCTTCAGGCGGCGCGGCCATCTCACGTCGCCTGCTGGCGATAGGACTATTTAAGATATGTCCCCTAAAAAAAAGAGTATATAGGATATGGCGGGGGTGCTGGCGATCCCCAACCAACGCGCACTGCGTCAGAAAATCAACGTAATGCGTAGCCTCCCTTTACAATGCGTGCCCGTGAAAAGCGATAACTGGGCCGGCCCAATTCATTCGGTTTGTTTTTTTCAGGTTTTAGGTAGATTCTTCATAGTTCTGGTTTGGTTTTTTATTCGGATTTACTAGCTTTTTTGGTTTTCTGTCATTTTTTCTTTTTCTTTTTTACTCTTTTTAAAATTCATGAATATTTTCATTTTTATGAAAAATGTTCATTTTTTGAAAATTGTTCTTTTTTAAATGGTTCAGATTTCGAAAAAAGTTCAATTTTATAAATGGTTCAAATTTTTAAAATGTTTATTAAAAAGCGTTCATTTTTTAAAATTGTTTAGATTTTGATAAATGTTTATTTTTGAAAATGTTCCAATTTAGAAAATGTTCATTTATGAAAATGTTTCATTTTGAAAAAAGTTCATTTTTGTCAATGGTTCAGATTTTCATTTTGAAAATGGTTCATTTTAAAAGAGTCCCGGGGATGCTCCTCTGTACCGGGCGCTCCTGTTCACCGCCTTCAGCGGCATGAGCGGGACGCGTCCCACAGGGCTCTTCCTGTGGCGCTTAATTGGGCGCTTAATTTGTCAATTATTAAAAAACTTAATTTTTTAAATCTGAAACATTTTTCAGTTCCGAACAGTTTTCAAAATCGGATTTTTTTTTCAAATTTGAACAGTTTTGGGATTTGAACAATATTCACTTTTGAACAAATTTTGATTTTAAACAATTTTCAAGTTTGAACAATTTATGAATATGAACAATTTTTTAATCTGAATTTTTTTAGAAAATGAACAATTTTGGAATATGAACAATTTTCGAATTTGAAGAATTTCTTATTTTTGAACATATTTTCAAGTTTCAAGAAATTTCAAGTTTGAACAAATTTCAAACTTCAACATTTTTTAAGTTTGAAAAAATATCAAATTTGAACATTTTTCAAAAAAACATTTTCAAAAGAAACATAAATAGAAAAAGTAAAAGAGAAAAATATGAAATGGGCCGGCCCAGTGCGGCGTGAGCCTTCCGCGCCGCAAATGGCGGCGAATAGCATTTTTCCTCTGTACCGATGGGGGCTGGGGCGATGCCCTGCCGTGGAATCAAACAGTTGGGCTCGGTGGCCGCGCACCAGCTTTATGTTCGGCTGCGTTGCTTTTCTTCCTTGATTGCGTTGTGTCAGCCCACAAGAACTTGCTTGTCTACATTCAGAGAGTGTTCTTAAGGGTACTTTTGTTTGGGCTGGCAATGTTGCGTAGGGAAAACTATTATACATGAGAAGCTGCTTTTCTGAGTGGAAGTTTTTGGCAAATCAGCTGGCTCTCTGACTATTGATTGTGGAAATATCTGAAACACCCTTATATATACATGAAAAGTTGTACTATTGCTGTTGCTGCTTCACGTGTAATAAACAAGATATGCATCTAAAAATTTGGTGTACAGTTTTCAGTGATACAAGCCACATGCGACCGCACGGATAGTGTACAGTTTTCGATCGTATGATATACTACTATACGCTAGTGATAGCACGTTACATTAGGTGTGTTGCTTTTACACAATTACTCACACAATTAAATAAAAGGCAAAAAAGAAAAAAGAAAATGCTCTCGCGGAACCTGCTTGAATAAAATGAAATAAAATTTTAGTGTCCAAAAGATAAATAACACCTACAAGTGGAACAAAAAAAATACCATAATTTTTTAGCGGCGGAATATTCACGAGTACAAAAAGGAAGAAACATTTAAGCCAAGCGGAATTAAATTTAGCACCCGTGGAACAATCACCACTACATGCGGAACACAAATTCCATACAAGGTGAAAAAATTAGTAATACGGAAACATTGGAGGGATATATATTGTTTGCGTATCGCCCCGTGTACGGTTTCCTGCTGGGCCGGCCCATTAGGAATTCTAAATAGAGAAAAGATAAGAAATAGGAAGCACCGTTGTGGGTTCGAACTCGCGTCGCGCAAACAATATATATCGCCCTTTGCGATTTGTAGCACCGTATCGCTTGTGTACGGTTTCTGCTGTGCCGACCCATTAGGGATTCTAAATAGAGAAAAGATAAGAAATAGGAAGCCACTCTGGAATCTGAATTTTTTTAATTCTGAACATTTTATGAATTCATATAAAAATGGAAAAAGAAAAAGAAAAGAATGAAACGAAAACAGAAAGAAACGAAAAAGAAAAAGACAAAAAGAAAATCAAAAAAAGAAAAAGAAAACAAAAAGAAAATTCCGCTAGATGGCCGGCCCGGCAAAAGGTCCCCGTTAGCGGCGCGGCCGATTCGCGCCGCTAACGGGCGATATATAGCATTTGGCGGTTGATACGTAGCCCAGGCAGGAGCGTGCTGCCTAAAAAAATGGGCAGCTGCGTGCGCAAACACTATATATCGCTCTTTGCGATTCGTAGCACCGTATCGCCCGTGTACGGTTTCCTGCTAGGCCGGCCCATTAGGGATTCTAAATAGAGAAAAGATAAGAATTAGGAAGCACCATTGTGGATTCGAACTTGCGTCGCGCAAACACTATATATCGCTCTTTGCGATTCGTAGCACCATATCGCCCGTGTACGGTTTCTGCTAGGCCGGCCCATTAGGGATTCTAAATAGAGAAAAGATAAGAAATACGAAGCCACTGTGGAATCTGAATTTTTTTAATTATGAACATTTTCTGAATTCATATAAAAATGAAAAACAAAAAGAAAAAAACGAAAAGAAAACAGAAAACAGAAAGAAACGAAAAAGAAAAAGACAAAAAGAAAATCGAAAAAAGAAAAAGAAAAATCCGCTAGATGGCCGGCCCGGCAGAAGGTCCCCGTTAGCGGCGCAGCCGATTCACGCCGCTAACGGGCGATATATAGCATTTGACGGTCGATACGCAGGGAAATCCAATGTCGGTTGGGCAGCAGCGTGCTGTCTAAAAAAAATGGGCAGCAGCGTGCGCCAACACTATATACCGCTCTTTGCGATTCGTAGCACCGTATCGCCCGTGTACGGTTTCCAGCTGGGCCGGCCCATTAGGGATTCTAAATAGAGAAAAGATAAGAAATAGGAAGCACCGTTGTGTGTTCGAACTCGCGTCGCGCAAACACTATATATCGCTCTTTGCGATTCGTAGCACCGTATCACCCATGTACGGTTTCTGGTGGGCTGGCCCATTAGGGATTCCAAATAGAGAAAAGATAAGAAATATGAAGCACGGTTGTGGGTTCGAACTCGCGTCGCGCACGATCTTACGCGCACAGCATAGCCACTGTGCTACGTTCAGGTTCTTGTTGATCTATATTTATTCACCCTTCTATTGGTTTCTGTTTTCTTTTTCCGTTTCACTTTTTTACCTTTTCTTTTTATGTTTTAATTTTCTCTTATTTTGAAAATGGTTCATATTTGGGAAAATATTTATTTCTAAAAATGGTTCTGTTTTGAAAATATTTATCTTTTGAAAACGGTCGATTTAAAATGGTTCCAATTTTTATTTTTGAAAATGGTTCTGATTTAAAAATGGTTCCGATTTTTAAAATGGTTCCGATTAAAAATGTTCATTTCAAAAATGGTTCCCTTTTTTTGAAAATGTGCTTTTTTGAAATTTCCAATTTTAAAAATGGTTCTATTTTTTGAAAATGGTTCTGATATAAAAATGGTTCGGTTTTTGGAAAATGGTTCCGATTTTCGAAAATGGTTCCGACTTTTGAAAAACGGTTCCGATTTTTTATTTTTTGAAAATGGTTCGGATTTAAAAAATGTTTCCGATTTTTTGAAAATGGTTCCAATTTTGTAAATGGTTTGGATTTAAAAAATGTTCATTTAAAAATGGTTCTGTTTTTCTTAAATGTGCTCTTTTTGCAAATAGTTCTGATTTAAAAAATGTTTCTGTTTTTGGAAAATGGTTCCGATTTTTAAAAATGGTTCCAATTATTTGAAAATGGTTCTGTTTTTGTAATATGGTTCTGACTTTTGAAAAATGGTTCTGATTTTTGAAAATGGTTCCGATTTTTCAAAAATGGTTCCCATTTTTGAGAATGGTTCCGACTTTTGAAAAATGGTTCCAGTTTTAAAATGATTTTTGAAAAGTTCCTTTTTTTTTAAATGGTTCCGTTTGCAAATGGTTCATTTCTTAAAATGGTTATGATTTTTTTTTTAAATTCATTTTTCAAAATGGTTTCGGTTTTTAAAATATTAATTTTTAAAAATGGTTCATTTTTGGAAAATTGTTTTAAAAACAGATTTTAAAAATGATCATTTTTTAAATGGTTCGGATTTATAAAAATAGAAAATAAATAAACATAAGTTAAAATTATTTCATGCGTGGAAAAATAGAAGCGTCTTTCTCGAATGGGCCTTCTTGTCTGGCTGGAATAATAGAAGCGTCTTTCTGGAATGGGCCTTGGCGGCGCCCTGGACCTTCGCGTCGGAAGAGAGAGGTACGCGGGCGAGTCGGATCACTCGGGTCGCAGAAGGCGATATATAGACGGTCCCGCAGCGTGCGGTCAAGAGCTGCGGTCTACTTAGGAGATGGAGCAGGCCCAGCCCAGGAGAGGCCCAGTCAAGAGCTAGGTCTATTTGGAGATGGACCAGCCTAGCCCAAGACCAGCCCAGCCCAGGAGAGGCCCAGTCGGGCGCTCCTTTGAAGGAGGCATGGGACGCTCGGCTGGGAGCTCCTTGGTATCGCTCGTTAGCGTCAGTTGCATCCCGCGCCGCCTACGCTCTCCACAAGTGGGCCGGCCCAGCGCGCGAGCGACTGTTTCTTATGTTTGCTGCTCTGTACGCTGGAAACATGGGAGGTCATATACGGCGCTCGTTAGCGTCGGTTACACATCGCGCCGCCTGCAAGCTCCGCTAGTTGGGCCGGCCCACGTATTTTGCGCGCGATGGATGCTTCTTCTGTTTCGTGTCCCTTCCAATCTGCACGCGGTGGTTACGTTTTCTGTTTCGTGTTCTGACATGTTTGAGACCAGCAACCAGAGTTCAAAAATCTACTTTCTGTACTTTCAAAATCTGCTTTCTGTACTTTCAAACTTGAAGGTTCCAGACTGAAAAAACAAAACAGAACCATTTTTAAATTTAGATTTAAAAATTGTTTGATTTTTCAAAAATGTTAGATATAAATTTGGAACCATTTTCAAATTTCGAACTATTTTCAAAAAAGGAACCATTTTTTAATTTGGAACAATTTAAAAAATGAACAATTTTTTAGTTTGGAACCATTTTTAAATTTGGAACCATTTTCAAAATGGAACCATTTTAAAAATGAACAATTTTCAAATTTGGAACCATTTTCACAATGGAACCATTTTTAAATTTGGAACCATTTTAAAAAATAAACAATTTTCAAATTTGGAACCGTTTTTAATTCAGAACCTTTTAAATTCAGAACCATTTTAAATTTGAAACCATTTTCAAAATGGAAACATTTTTTAATTTAGAACCATTTTAAATTTGGAACCATTTTTAAATTTGCAACCGTTTTCACAATGGAACCATTTTTAAATTTGGACCATTTTCAACATGGAACCATTTTTAAATTTGGAACGATTTTCAAAATGTAACCATTTTAAAAAAGGAACAATTTTTAAATTTGGCACCATTTTTAATTTTAGAACCATATTTAAATTCGGAACCATTTTAAATTTGGAACCTTTTTTAATTTTGAACCATTTCCAAAATCGAACCATTTTAAGTTTGGAACCATTTCAAAAATGAAACCATTTGTAAATTTGGAACCATTTTTATATTTCGAACCATTTTAAATTCGGAACAATTTTTAAATTTGGAACCATTTTAAATTTGAAACCATATTTAAATTTGGAACCATTTCAAAAATGGAACCGTTTTAAAAAATGAACAAATTTAAAATTGGGAACCATTTAAATTTGGAACCATTTTCAATTTTTTTAAAAGTTCCAATTTTAAAGAAACAAAAATAAAACAGAAAATAAAAAACCGAAACAAAGAACAAAACAAAAAATAAAAAGAAAATAAAGAAAAATGAAAAAGAAAAGGGAAGAAAAGAAGATAATAAGAAAAGGAAAATGAAAAAACAGAAAATAAAAAGTAAAACAAAAACGAAAAAAGAAACAGAAAATAAAAATAAAAAGAAACAAAAAAGAAAACAAAAAAATAAAATAAAATAAAAAAATCGAAAAAGAAAAGAAAAAAGAATAAAAGAAAAAGGAAGAGTACGTACCTAGTTTTTTTTTTTAGAGAGAGTACGTACATAGCTGAAACCATTCGTACTACTACTACAGATGTGTGTGCGTAAGCTAATTGGGCCCGGCCCAGAACGGAAACCTTCAGGCGGCGCGACTCCTATGCGGCGCGGGCGCCGCATAGGGTTTGCCGGAAACATGCATGCCGATCACGTTCACGAAACGTTGAGCTAGCTAGCTCGCTCGAGTAGAGTTCAGCTAGCTAGCTAGCTAGCTAGCTAGTACGGTCATTTTTCTCGTACGGCGACATTTTCAAATTAGAACTATTTTAAAAAATTGAACCATTTCAAAAATTAAACAATTTTCAAATTTTGGAACCATTTTCAAAATTGTAACCATTTTTAAAATTCGGAACAATTTTTTAAATTGGAACCAATTTAAATTGGGAACCATTTTTAAATTTGGTACCATTTTCAAAAATGGAAACGTTTTAAAAAATGAACAATTTTAAAGTTGGGAACCTTTTAAAAAATAAACAATTTTTAAATTTGGAACCATTTTCAAAAAATGGTACCATTTTCAAATTTGGAACCATTTTAAATTAGGACCCATTTTTAATTTGGAACCATTTTTAATTCGGAACCATTTTTAATTTGGAACCATTGTCAAAATGGAACCATTTATTAATTCAGAACCATTTTCAAAATGGAACCATTTTAAATTTGGAACCGTTTTCAAAATGGAACCATTTCAAAAAATGGAACCATTTCTAAAATGAAACATTTTAAATTCGGAACCATTTTTAAATTTGGAACCATTGTCAAAATGGAACCATTTTAAATTTGGAACCATTTTTAAAAATGAACAATTTTCAAATTTAGAACCATTTTCAAAATGGAACCATTTTCAAAAAATGATCATTTTTCAAATTTGGAACAATTTTTTAATTTGGAACCATTTTTTAATTTGAAACCATTTTAAAATTCGGAACCATTTTTAAATTCGGAACCATTTCAAAAATGGAACCGCTTTAAAAAATAAAAAAATAAAAATTTGGAACCATTTTCAAATTAGAACTATTTTCAAAAATTGAACCATTTCAAAAATTAAACAATTTTCAAATTTGGAACCATTTTCAAAAATGGTCAATTTTCAAAATCCGAACCATTTTTAAATTGAAAAAAAATTAAATTCGGAAACATTTTCAAATTTGGAATAAAATTCAGAACCATTTTTTAAATTGGAACCAATTTAAATTCGGAACCAATTAAAATTTGGAACCATTTTCAAAAATGGAAACGTTTTGAAAAATGAACAATTTTAAAATTGGGAACCATTTAAAAAATGAACAATTTTTAAATTTGGAACCATTTTCAAAATCGGAACCATTTTCAAATTTGGAACCATTTTAAAAAATGAACAATTTTCAAATTTGGAACCATTTTCAAAAACAGATCAATTTTCAAATTTGGAACCATTTTTTAATTTCGGAACCATTTTTTAATTTGAAACTATTTTAAATTCGGAACCATTTTTTAATTCGGAACCATTTTAAAAAATGGTTCTATGATGATCCCGAAGAGCAAGTCTTGATGCCTGCACAAATAAACGGGATTTAGGTTGAGACTCCAAGTGCAGAGTGTATAGTAAAGTGGAAGACAGTTTTCCCCACGAGGGGTGACTCGAGGGTTTAATATCGAACTCTCGGGTAATCTGAAGTGGTAGATTTATCTTCTTATCCTTCTTTTGGTTACCTACAAAACAAGGTTAGATGTTTTGGTCCTCAACCTCACCTGTGGTTGTCAAGCACAAGGTGTAAGAATGATATCAGGATAGTTATGCAATGCAAACAGGAAATAAATATGCAATGATGGTGGATGCAATGATAAATGATATTTTTGGGTTTTTGAATGATGTATGCAAGATGAAAAGTATTTTTGTATTTTCGGATTTAATGATGGCTGAAAATAGAAAAGTGGTATATGGTGTTGGAAAGGTGTTTCTTATGATTAAAAATGGACTGGGGTTCATGGTTTCACAAATACACTCTCTCTTTATAAAATGGTAGACAATGGAACACACAAAGTTAACATATGAGATTGCAACACAGGGTTTGATAACAAGTTACTTAGATATATGGGCATCACGTCCTAACATAGAGATCTTTTGGTTATTAACCTCTCTTATACTCCACCAAGATGCGAACTAAATCATAACACATCAGTAATTAAGATAACTCAGAGTATAGCAATAAGTATCATGACATGAAGTGAAAATAAGAACATGCTAGATCTAGTCATGGAGTAGTGGCAATGGTCACGCCAACATCCCCGGTAGCATGGTATTTTAGTTTATCCCTAGTGAGGTAACAAAGTAAGGTAAAGATACCAAAGTGGATCGCAGAACTTTCTCTCACGTTCACTGCACTAGCCACCCCCGTTACTCCAACTAATGCACACGTTCCCCCACACACGCTCTCATAAACATGCTTGATCAAAACAAGTAGACAAGAACGGGGTACATAATATGCATCTATACTCATAACTGAAACAAACATTGCAATCTTAAACATATATTAACTCATAAAGATCCACCACAAAGGTATTACAACGGTGACCGTAATCATGTTCAGCAGCTCATACGGTGCTAATTAGTGAAGCTCAAGAGAGGAGAGATACATAAGTTACTTCCACAAACCCATAGTCCAGAGGTGGACTACTCCCTCTTCATCATGGAGACGGTGGAGAAGTCGATGGAGATGGTGGAGACCACGCCGGCAGCGCCCCGCCGGACTTTTCCCCCTCCAATCTGCAGCTCCTGATCTCCGTTTCGGTGTTTCTGTGTTTGTGCGGCGCTCCTTCCAGAGAATGTCGGGGGACCTTTTTTACAGGCGTTTTTAGGTCAAGACGATGTCGGTGGAGAAGAGATCGAAGGCAACGGAGCCACGAGGCCCGAACGGGTGGGTCCCACGCGGCCTGGTACTGTGGCCGCGTGGGCCATGCCCGTTTGGCCCTCGGGCCTCCGTTTGCTCGCTTCCTTTTTCCGTAGTCCTTCTTCCTTCCAAATATTGACGCCCGTAAATTTCCAGGTGATTTCATTGACGTTTGGGTCCCTGAAACATTAAAATACAAAACTAGGGTTTTCTGCCTGCGTAGGGTTAATTCCATAAAAATAGGAAATCATTAAGATATTTCCAAAATCATGATAAAACATTGATATAACCCTTATATGATGCAAATATGATTGGAATATAAGCAATTAAAGTGCAAAGTTCATGTATGCATTTTACATGCATCATTCTATTTCTAAATTTGGAACCATTTCAAAAATGGAACCGTTTTAAAAAAATGAACAATTTTAAAATTTGGAACGATTTTCAAAATTTAACCATTTTCAAAAACAATTTTAAAAACCATTTTAAAATTGGGAACCATTTTAAAATTGGAAACAATTTTAAAATTTGGTGCCATTTTTAAATTTAGAACCATTTTAAAAATTCATTTTTTTAAACGGTTCCATTTTTAAAAGAAACGAAAACAAAACAGAAAAAAGAAACAAAAAAAGAAAAAGAAAAACGAAAATAAAGAAAAAGAAATGAAAAAGAAAAGAAAAGAAAAAAGAAACAAAAAAAAGAAACAAAAAAGAAACAGAAAAGAAACGAAAAAGAAAAACATAAACATAAAAAAGAAACAGAAAAAACGAAAGAAAAGAAGGAAAGCCGCTAATTGGGCCGGCCCGCCAGGAGCTCCCCGCGCCGCTAACGGGCGGCGTATAGGTTTCGCCCGCTTGGCTCACGTCTTGGAGCAATCGGGAATGAGCATGTGAATGAGATTTGTTACTACTTACGTGAAGAAAGAAAGGGAACAGCCAATGTGATGCTGGATAGGTTTCTTGGCTTGGAGGGCATAGGGAAGCAGAAACGAAAAAGAAAAGAGGCATGTGTAAGTTACTGGTAGACGGTAGTTCACATGAAATATTTCGTCCTTCTGCTGTTTTGGTCACGAGGTTTACACGAAATTTTGTGGCCATTCACGATCGTCATGAAGCACATACAAGGCTTGAGGGGTCCGACACATAAAACGAGTAGCCTATACAATCTGGCGGATCAACAGAAGGTGTGTGAGACAGAAGAAAACAATGAGACAGGCAACGACACCATGAGAAGTGTGATGTTGATGGTGTCCGAATTCTATAGCATGAAAACATGTGGCGCATACCCGAGGGTTTGTGTGTTTCAACATGCGATGGCTTGGGGTTAATTTAACATGGAGTACACATGAGATCTTGGAGATGACGGGCGCGTGGTGGCGCCGCCAGTTACAATTGAGTCACATTGAATGTGGAGCTGGTTTCTGAGAGATGATAGATTTCACTCGATTGATGGAGGGGCTACGGCGTAAGCCGATAGAGAGCTGAAATCTATTCCAGTGAAAAAAACTAATGGTTCAGGTTGGAGCTCAGTGGTTCGAGGGATACGTGAACTCGTCATCGGTCGGTTATTACTGGTGTTGCTCTACAATGGGGTTTGAGGTGGTGTGGGTTCCCGACCCGAGAGACCCGACAAGACTGTAGATGAACACATCGACAAACCAGGACACTGGTGGTTGGACACGTGGTCAGTCAAGTGTGGAGGTGTTGGTGTTGGTGTGTACTAGGTTCATATTGGTGATTGTCTATCGAGACCATGGAGATGGACAAGAGTTGACCATGAAGAATCTGCGAAAGTGGTTGCGAGAACTGTGAATTTGACTCAAGAGGACTTAAGCTATGGCAAAATTCTTTCAAGCTTTTACACATGCAATCGATGATAGCGAGGATGAGCCTGATATATAAAGGTGTCGGTGGTAGCCAAAATACACTATATGAAAAGTTAGGTTAGACATAAGATTTCAATGGAGGACGGTCCAGTGCCCGTGACCTGACATTCGTGATCTGATGTGTCTGTATACCGAGGCGGGCTTGTCGTTGATGGTACTATGTTAATTAGTACATGGGAAGGGGCGACGGTTTATAAGCATGCCCCGCATATGTAAGCGTTTACTGCTGAACCGCCTTACAAATTTTTGGTGTCGTTGTTGTTATTGCTTGTCCTCGATAGATTGATATGCGCCTCCGACGATAAGAAGATATGCGCGCTTCCACCAATAACAGCTCCTATGTGTCATACTTAGCCATATTTACATACCAAATATCACTACACATCTATCCATCTCATCTCACGCACTCAAAGACCCCTCTTGCTCATCTCACATGCACCCAAAACATGTTGAAACCCATCAATAAAAATATGGTAAAGTGTTAAGTGCGGATGACTGTCCTGATTGATGCACAAACTTGTCAAATTGATTGATTAAGACTTCTTCAAATAGTCTTCTCTTACCACTAACATATCTCCGCATGGAGTTTTACCCCAATAACGCCGAGCCAAGTCATCCCAGGGGTATTCACCAGAGTTTGTTATTTACGTTGGTTAGTTGCAACTTCCGAACCTAAATGGCACATGAATATTGAAGCCAACATAACAACGGATAAAAATAGACCAGTCCCTCTCGCGATTAGGGTTTTACTCTTCCGAGTCCAGCTCTGTTTCAACGTGAAGTTCTTTCCTTCCCCGTCTGAATTCGGCCGTGTTTTCCTTCCCCGTCCAAATTCGACTGTTTTTTTTCCTTCATGGACTTAACTCGGTTCTCATGTTCTCCTAACCACCCATCTACGTGATCGCTTTTCTTGCTGCTAGGGTTTTTGTGATATCCTCTGGTATATGAACAAGATGGTGACTGCGTCGCCCACGAATCCATCCAGCCAGACCAGTGCGCCTGGTGATCGAAGGGGACAACCAATTGATGATCTGCTCAAAAGGTTGCGTATAGAGAAAAATGAGATCAGCGATCTCATGTTCGAGGATGAGTAAGAGGTCTCGCTGGAGGGTACTATGTGGATGGCGTTGAAAAGGGTCCATACAGCAAACTTGTTTAGTCCGCAAACTTCCGAGCATCACTTGAGAGTTGCTTGGAGGCCTGATAAGGAGGTTAAGTTCACTGCGTTGGAACAAAACCTCTTTATAGTACAATGTTTTTGTCTCGAAATTGCGCAAAGTCGAAAAAGGAGGCCCTTGGCTCTTCCGACAGAACGGGGATCATAGTCGAACCCTATGATAATTTGATTTTCGGGACAATAGTTTTTCGCTCATCCATCTTTCATTTTCTACTTGTGTTTATATCCATAAAAATCATGTTTTGGATTAAAATGGAATGCGTGTTTGCTAAAAAAGAATGGTGCATAAAGCGAGTGCAACAATGCAAATTTTTTTTTTTGAAAAACTCCAATTTCTATTACTAGAAACCACTAGTTCGAGTTACAATTGAGTAAAAGTAAATAACAGACAAGTAAATCAATATTCTCCACACAGCACCTCACGCGCGAGATATGATGTGTACAAAATACAGTATCATCTAGACGACGCAGAACAAAGCGAAAGTGCAACTATATACTCTAGAGAAGAAAACAGAGAGAATCCGCGTGTGGCAGCTGGATTCGGCCCAACTGGCCCGTACACCGCGTCGGCGAACGGAGAGGGTTCAACAACGGCGGAGGTAGGGCGTTGTCTCCGAGGCTTCCGTCGCTTTCTCCAGCGTTTGCGAGTGCGAGGCAGCGCAATAAAATACAGACCGTCTCTCCTGCCCGCCGCCCTATTTAGCACCCAAGAGGCCAGAGCCACCTGACCCCAACCAAGAAAAACAGGCAAAAGCCAAGGACGAGCCAAGGGGCACAGCCGCACAGAATTCATCTGTCCATCTCTGCTCACCAAGGTAACAATCCCATCTGCCGCCTCGTTAGTTTCTTCTCGATCTAGGCCGATTCTTGAAAATCATAGAGAGCCTCTCCATCACCGGCAGCTAGCTACTCTGGCCGGCGCCTACGCCTCCCCTTTTATCGTCTTCTGCACACTGCCCCCTTGACCCAGATCTGGTGCGGCCGGCCACTCGCAGGCCTCTCCGCCAGGGAGCTGCGTTGGCGCCAGCGGACCCCGTCGCCCTCGGGGTGTACCTCAGGGAAGCTCCCCCCTTCAATCTCGGCTCTGAAGGTGACGAGCGGCGAGCGACGCGTTATGGTTGCACTGTAGTCCCGGTTTAGGAAAACCAGATATGGAAATCCGGTTGAATAATTACATCCAACCATAATTCTAGTTAATTAGATTTGAATCTGTCTACTAGTCCACATGCTTAATGATAGGCGGATCAGCAGTAAAAAATATAATTCAGATGCCATGTATTAGTGTTCAAGATCCGGATCAATGTTATATTCTGCTAGTCTGCATCGGTAGTTCTATTGATGATTGCAAGAAAAAACATATCTTTCTTACAACCAAACTGCCAAAATGTTGTTTTCTCCTCGTTATTTTTCTTTTTCGATTATCCTAGGCCTGTTAATGTACTTCAAATCCTTAAATTTGACTCTTCATGTTATCACTGTATATAAATCTGATAAAACTCTGTTTTTGCAGTTGACATGACATCAGCTGTTACTATCAGTTCAGTTAATGCTCAGTCCGCTTTGGTTTCAAAACCTAAGAATTATGGCAGCACAAGCTACAGTGTCTTAAAGGCGTCATCGTCGTCAATCAGCCTCGCATCAGAATCGTCATTCCTGGGCAAGACTGCATCTCTTCGGGCGTCTGCTACCCCAAGGATTGTGCCAAAGGCAAAGTCTGGGTATCAGATATCACCTCAGGCATCTTACAAAGTGGCAGTACTTGGTGCTGCTGGTGGCATTGGTCAACCATTGGGCCTGTTAATTAAGATGTCTCCTCTGGTCTCAGAGCTGCGCCTGTATGATATTGCAAATGTCAAGGGAGTTGCTGCTGATCTCAGCCACTGCAACACACCTTCTCAGGTTATGGACTTTACTGGCCCTGCAGAATTAGCCAACTGCTTGAAAGGCGCGGATGTTGTTGTCATCCCTGCTGGGGTCCCGAGGAAGCCAGGCATGACTCGTGATGACCTTTTTAACATTAATGCTGGCATTGTCAAGACGCTTATTGAGGCTGTTGCAGACAATTGCCCAGAGGCCTTCATCCATATTATCAGCAACCCAGTTAACTCTACGGTGCCAATTGCTGCTGAGATTCTGAAACAGAAGGGTGTCTACAATCCCAAGAAGCTTTTCGGAGTTTCCACCCTAGATGTTGTCAGAGCCAACACATTTGTAGCTCAGAAGAAGAACCTCAATCTCATTGATGTTGACGTCCCAGTTGTTGGTGGTCATGCTGGGATTACAATTCTACCTTTGCTGTCAAAGACTAGGCCATCTGTAACCTTCACAGATGTGGAAACTGAAGAGCTGACAAAAGGATACAGAATGCCGGGACAGAGGTTGTTGAAGCGAAAGCCGGTGCTGGATCTGCTACCCTCTCCATGGCATATGCCGCTGCCAGATTTGTCGAGTCATCACTCCGTGCACTGGCTGGTGATCCAGATGTTTATGAGTGCACGTATGTTCAGTCTGAGTTAACCGAGCTTCCATTCTTTGCGTCCAGAGTTAAGATTGGGAAGAACGGTGTTGAGTCCATCATTTCCTCCGACCTGGAGGGAGTGACAGAGTACGAGGCCAAGGCGCTTGAGGCATTGAAGGCTGAGCTGAAGGCCAGCATCGAGAAGGGTATCGAGTTCGCGCACAAAGAGCAGACAGCTGCTGCGTCTGTTTGAAGTGAGCAGAACTATAATTCCATATGAATGAAGAGAATAATGGCAAAATGGTTCCCCTTATCTTATAGTTTTGCAGCGAGTGTTGACATGTAGGTGTATGCCCATTTCTCAATATTCGTCAGTTTGTATGATTCCGGTTTACATGAGGGCGTGCAGCCCTGTTCTCGCTCTCTGTTCAGGGTCCTTAGTTTGTTCTTGTAACACCTAAATTTTGGTCCTGTTCCATTGGCTGTTCTTGTAACTTGCCGAAGTTGACACACTGTGGAACAATAATAAAGCAGTTCTTTTATCGTTTCCTGGAACTTTTTGCGATGCTTCCTATGCCTACGTGCGAAGCTGTACTATGTGGTCACCATCAGGTTCCCAGCTATTAGGAAACACCATTTCACTGTCTCCTTGTGTCGTTTTAAAGTGTGTTCGTTGATTGGTGATTATATCGAAAAAGTTGTCACTTTCGTTGTCGTGGGAACCACGTCTGTAAAATGGACGGCTGGAAGGGCATATGTTTTGGTAGATTCCGAGCACAGAAAGAAAAATACTTCAGCTAGAACCTGGCTGTTTTCTCTTGCGCCCTTTGACAACATACTTTGACAGGAAAACATGAGAACGGAGTCGCTACTCGTACCAATTCCACGGTTTGGTTGACAACTTCTATGGCGTGTCAATGACAAACTAAAGTCTCCTCGTAACTTCATTTGTGGTCTGAGATCAGGTAACAACAAGGATGGCAACACTGAAAAACTTAGCTCTATTGCGACAGCGATTAGACATTTGCATGGGCATCGACCCTGAACTAAATGTACGAACACCATTACAGACTTACAGTGCTCTATGTTATCAATTGATTTCTGAACATGAAACAGTACCGGCTCCACATGCTTACACCATTTCGTGATATACATAATCTTCACTAACATCAGGATCTCCTGAACTTAGCTAAATCGATCATGGAATTAAGAGATCAGCACATGATCGAACACGAGAACTCATTTTATTCTGTCAGGTTCAAGAAATGAAGACCAAATGAATAGCTAGTATGAATCGTGAGCCCATGATACAACTCCTTGGATTCGATCAGAAGGCGGGGAACTCGATCCTGTTGCCGCATGGCCTGCCGCCGGGGCTGACAGGGCACTCACGAAGCCGGAGGCGTCAGCGGCGACGCAGAAATAGAGCTGGAAGAGCTGGGTGTTGCCGGACTCGTCGCGGTTGCAGTCGACGTACGGCGCGTGGCCCGTCCCCTCCTGGATGGCGCCCTTGATCGCGGCCAGCGTGTAGTAGCCGCCATCGGGAGAGATGCCCGCGGAGGCGAGGGCGTCGAGGACGCGGAGCTGGCCTCGGAGGCGGAGCGCCGCCTGGAAGTAGCCGTGCTCGTTGAAGACGTTCTGGGCGCAGGTGCCGTGCTTCTCCCACTCGTGCGCCCAGAACTTGAGGCCGTCGCTCGTCGGGCACGCCAGCGTCGGCCAGCTCGTGCGGAGGCTGCTCAGCAGGTCGCTCACCTGCACGTCGTACTTAGTGTGTTATTTTTTCTTTCTCCGGCAAGAAGAACAGTGTGTGCACGCAAGGTCATTCATTCAAACGGACACCGAGTCTCAATACTACAAAAGTAATAAAGTTTGTGTCTTTGCGGCAAAGTTGCATGAATCTAGCAATGGATATCGAGCATTGATTTCGGATTTCTCTCAACGGAAGGCATTGATTTCGTATAAAAATAAATCCGCCATGAATTTATTTCCACAAATGGCACCAGAGATAAAATTTAGTGGTATCTATAAAGAAATTAGCGTTGCTTCTGGGAGGGAGCAATGACCCTGTTGACTGTTGAGTGTAACCAAGCCTCTCAGGTAGCATTTCTGTTTCTTTCCCATCAACATCTTTTAAAAGACAAGTACGATAAAATCTATGAGTAAAAAGTCAGAAGCAAAAACATAGTAGAAAATTTCTAACACAAAGCGGGAGCAGAGACCCTGTCAAACAGCTAAGGAAGGAGCCGGTCAGACGGCCTCCACAGAGAACAACAGGTACAGCAGAAAGACGGAGATGCCAAGAACAAGAATGGTGATGCATGCATGCATGCGAGAAGAAAGTCTGACTGATTCACCTTGGAGGGGTCGAAGGCGCTGCCGGCGTTGCAGTTCTGCGGGTAGGTTCCGTCGTCGCGGTTGGGCCACAGTCCGTGGATCCCGAAGTCCGCCGCCGGCTTGCCGGACCGCGGGTAGCAGCAGCTTTGCTTCGTGTCGCAGTACGACCCCGGCCACTGCGCATACACACACCATGAAACCCATCAGCAACCACGTACTCTCTGCAACTGCCCACGAACTGAACTGAACTGACCACGCGCATCGCATGCACGGCACGGCGGGGGCACTCACCTGCAGCACGAGGAAGAAGAAGTCGTAGTCCTGCGCCGCCGCCACGGACCCTGCGGCCAGCAGGAGCAGGACGGCCAGGGAGAGGTGCGCCCTCATGGCTTGGCTATCGATCTCTTTCTGATGGTTCTTGGAGCCTGCTCTGTTCTAAATTTGCTTGTGTGTCGAGGACTTGAGGTGGATTGACGAATTCAGAGACGGGGTGTGTGGATTTATAGGCGACTCTCACTCAGGTGTGGATCCTGCATTGATGTGCGTGTATGGCATATTCCATTGGCAATGGAGGTTTGGAAAAACGTGCATTCTACGCAGGGATTTATTGCTTGCTCTTTTTGGATTGCAGGTATGCCAGAGATGGAAGCATTGGGTGTGGTCGGCAAGGTGTAGAAGGCAAGCACCGGAGCCAATTGCAGAATTGACAGGTCAGCGGAGATTCAGCGGCAATTGTGAATTCGTGATTGGACAGTTGTTATTTCCCCCTTAATTTCCTTTTTTTACCTGCCTTAATTTCCATTTTGATTCGGGGTAAGTGTGTCAGTGTGTGGTGGTGACACAATTTTTTTTACAGGATTGGTGAAACAATTGACGTTTCCTTTTGCTAGTTAATAGAATATCTAGCGGATGCCGGATTAATTGGAAGTGGAAAACACGTTTCCTGTTCCGAAAGTGATTTTACAGTATCGCGAAGATTCGTATGGAACAAACCCCATAAAACCATACCGTAAAAGGCGCCGCCCCGTCCGGCTCGGCCCCTAGCGGCTAGCGCTGACCTCCCCCGCCTCGACCCGCCTCCTCCCGTGGAGGTGCTCCCATGGGGGAGGTTGGCCATGGAGGTGCTTGCATGGAGCTGCGAGCATGGCACCCCGCGGTTCAGGCCCTCGGCTGGCTCTCCTAGGGTTGGCCTCTCCTGCCTCGACCCGCCTCGTTCCGTCGAGGTGCTCCCACGGGGAGTTTCACCATGGAGGTGCTCCCATGGAGATGCTTTCATGGAGGCACTCGAACAAGCCACGATTTCGTAGGAAATCGGTCCAAATCGAACCTCCTGGCCGCGAACCAAAGATTGACGAAGGAATCGAGTCTTCATTGTGGAATCAAGCTCGCGAGAGCATCGACTTGTTTCCCGTTCACCACAAAAAATTGAGTCTAAACTGATTGTTTGGGTATGTAGTTGATAATGTACGGGGAGTTGGATTTTTTTATTATTTATCCTGTTTTACAGATCTAATCGGTACGTCTTTTTCAACCAAAACTGCAAATGTTCGGATTGGACCACTTTGTGCGTATCTGTAAGAGCATCTCTAGCAAATCTAAGAGCTATTTCTAGATATGTGGGTTGGACCGTTTTACAGGCACCGCATATCGGCCCAGATAGATTTATCGCGAGATCCAGATAAGCGGTGGCTCCGTCACTATATCAGCGGTACCGGAGGCATTTAGTTTCGTCTCCCCCTGCCATAATTTCTTCCGTCGCATGTAGTGTTCGTATTCTCCGGCGAGCAAATAGTCCCGTTCCAGATCAAATTTTGCCCCCGTTCTGGTCGATCGATGACGGGCTCCACCATGCCCGGCAGTGGGGGGCGCGATGGAGCCGTGCGAATCCGGTCGAGAAGGAGGAGTGCCGTCGTCGTTGCTCGGAGCGAGCGAGCAAGCGTGGTTACTAATCGTCCTAACCAAAAACGATTAGTACTTGTCGTCCTAGCCCAAGACGACTAGTAGTAATGCATGCAGAAAAAGACGAAGTGCATGCAGGAAAAGACAAAGTGCAAAGGCACATATCGTCTTCGGCGAAGACGACTAGTACTAATCGTCTTTGGCCAGGACGATTAGTACTAATCGTCTTCGGCCAAGCCGACTGGATAATATTTTTGAAAATAAAAAAAACGCATATTATTTCTTGAAATAACTAAACAAATGTATTATTTAAAAAAAATCTGTAGAAAACAAGCGATGATCGCAAAATGCTCATCTTCATCGGCGACTATATCGCCTTCTTCTTCCATCAACAGGTGGACCATTAACTCATCGTTGATATCCATGGTCTATACGAATCACACAACGAATCAATCAATGAACACGTCACCTTGCACCTCACCTTGCACCGTCAAAATTCTAAAAATTCAAACCTACCAGCTAATCGGCCAAACACCTTACATGCAAGGCGGCCATCGTCCCTATCCATGGTCTATACGAATCACACAACGAATCAATCAATGAACACGACACCTTGCACCATCAAAATTCTAAAAATTCAAATCTAGCGGGCAGTCGGCCAAACACCTTACATGCAAGGCGGCCGCGCAAGGTCACCGGTAGGGTAGTTCCGTGCACTGAAGTCATGTATCGCCATATTGCTAGTCCTTTTGGTAGCTCTTTTTTGGACTTCATATTTGCACTAAAATTTCACGGCAATCAACGAGTGTTGCTTATCTCAGACGAAAACTGGCAACACCGTAGATATTTACATGAAGTTCATGATGCTTGTTTTAGGATCACAATTCCAACAAAGCATCAAGTGATCAGGACGAAGTACAACATCCAGGAGACTAACCATAACTATTTTCTATCAAAAAATATATATCACACTTGCCAATACCATTAGCACCAGGTGGCTCAGGTTGTTTGGCACCACAACTTAATTACTTGCTAGGTTAGTAAGCATAGATGAACATCTGTCTTCATTTTTCTGGATTGTTTTGAGATAAATGTGCATTCACCACCCACATCTAGGACATAAAACAAGGTATTCCCGATACACAACAACTATATATGATATTCTTTTGGCAGAATTTTTACCAAAAGCATGTTCACGTCCATTTAAACGCAACTTCAAAATTGCACAGAAGTTTCACACATTCTTACTGAATTAGATAAGTTGGCCAAAACAGCAACCAAATTCTCACCCAGTCATAACAAAAGGAGCTAAAAGTCTCACTCAATCATATGGAACAGGCAGTCACGAAGTGACCTGGAATTCAAATTCTATTAGTGAATTTCAATAAAAGATCAAGGTGAATAAATGAAGGCAGTGAGCTGGAAAGTGGACTCCAAGCATCAAGTGATCAAGGTGAACAACACCAAGGAGAATAACGACTCTATTCATAGCAACTAAAATGTATGTAGGCGCACTCATTGATACAACTATGGGCAGGCAGATCAGGTTTTTGGGCACCATAACTTGTTAGCTTGCTTAGGGTAGTAAGCTCGGTGGACTTACTATGTGCTCAGGTGCTCTTTCTCCTATAATCTTTTGAAATACATGTGCACCAAATTGCCAAATTGTGACCAATATCTGGACTGTGATGCAACACCATGTAATTCTCCACACAAGTACACAAGAATTGTCAGGAAAAAAATTGACAAGCTTTCACCTGCTTAAACAGATTTAGGTAAAGGAATATCACAATCCCTGATTGAGAGAAGCTAAAATCAATTTTATCATGACGATTTCATATTTTCACAGGAATATTCATTACAACATGAGGTTTCACGTATTTCCTACATAGAATATGATAAATTTCATTTGTATGATACCTTCAAGCATAACCGACGAAATAGCATGGTGCATGGCATTGAGGAGAATAACCAACTCTATTTCATATAAGCGCACTTGCTAATATCATCATCACCATATGTACAAGTTATTTGGCAATGTAACTTAAAGCTAGCCAGAGTGAGGCAAAAGAAAATAACACTTCCAAATCTCGAGATATTAAATATCCATTTCAGCACAACTTCGAGTCAGTAAAAAGGAGCAATTTCAAAAGGGTGGCCGAAACCCTAACCAAATTCTCACCCAATCATACCAAAAAGAGATAAATCATAGCATGAATTCCTCACAACTGTGCAGCAAGGTACCAGAATTATTGAACCAAGGCCATAGATTGCCCATAGCAGGTGAAGCTAACACGAGATGAGAAAGATAAAAGATGTAACACTTGCGGTAGAGAACCGAGGAGAAACGATGCCTCCTACTGCAGCTTGTACTTGTAGCGCGCGACCTCGGATTCGTTGGGGAAGAATCCCATGAGGCGTCCTGCGGAGTTCTGGTAGGCGTACATGAACCCTCCCAAGACCCCGATGAGGCCCCCCGTCACCATCGACGGCCCGCGGATCCCCGGCTTGATCCCTGCGAGCACCGCCCGAGAACGCGAATTTGAGCCTCTGGGAGCTAGGTGGAGCGGGTAGGTGTAGGGGTGAAGGTTAGGAGTTAGGAGGACGTACCGGAGAGGTAGCCGACGGTGACGGAGATGCCGGTGATGGTGGAGAGGCGGAAGTAGTCGAGCGCGGAGAAGTTACCGACGACCTTAGTGAAGGCAGGGTTCCGGTCCACCACCGGGTACTCCGGCTTCACTGACGCGGTGATGTCGGTGTTCATCGTCTGCGGCGGGGCTTTCTTCCTTCCTTCCGGCGGCAGATTTGGTCACGGGGAGGAGAAGGTGGGTCAGAGCTTGGGAGGAGGGGTTTGCCTTCTCTCTGTGCTCGGGAGACTGGGAGTAGTGGGGCTGTTCGGGGCCCATTTAGTCAGATGACGGGCCGGCCCATGTGTCCTAGTGACGTCCGGCCCGGCCCACCTCTTACTCGTCGGAGTTCCCAAAGCCCCCTCGCCTCGCTTTCTCCGCCCTCGGCTCGCCCTCCGTCGTCGCTTATACCCAAGCGAACCAAACCCCGCTCTTCTCGCCTCCGTCTCCAGCCTCGAGCTCACCAATGGCGGCACCCCCGGCTCCCCTCTCGCTCTCCGCCTCCGCACTGTCCGCGCGCCTGCGCCTCGCTGCGCCGCCTTCGCGCGCGGCCGCGGCACAGCGGCGGCGTGGGCCCATGGTGGTCCGCGCCAAGATCCGGGAGATCTTCATGCCGGCGCTCAGCTCCACCATGACGGAGGGAAAGATCGTGTCGTGGGCCGCCGCGGAGGGCGACCGCGTCAACAAGGGCGACGCCGTCGTCGTCGTCGAGTCCGACAAGGCCGACATGGACGTCGAGACCTTCTACGACGGCATCGTCGCCGTCGTCCTCGTCCCCGCGGGGGAGTCTGCCCCCGTTGGCGCCCCCATCGCGCTGCTCGCTGAGTCCGAGGAGGACGTGGCGCTCGCCATCGCCCAGGCCCAGTCGCTCTCCACCGGATCGCCCCAGCAGGCCTCTCCCCTTCGGATGCGGCCGCTCCGGCGGCTGATCCTGCGCCAGTTTCCGCGGGGACGAAGGGCATTGCCACACCGCAGGCCAAGAAGCTAGCCAAGCAGCACAGGGTGGACCTTGCCAAGGTGACTGGCACCGGGCAGTTCGGCCGAATTACGCCGGCCGATGTTGAGGCGGTCGCCGGCATCCAGCCAAAGCCAAAGGTTGCTCCTACTCCTGCTGCTGCGCCTGTGGCAGCTCCGTCAGTGAGGGCTGTGCCGCAGGCAGCTGTGCTTCCCCCGGTACCTGGTGCCACGGTGGTTCCATTCACCGCAATGCAGGCTGCAGTGAGCAAGAACATGGTGGAGAGCCTGTCAGTGCCCGCATTCCGTGTTGGGTACCCCATTTTAACCGATAAGCTCGACGAGCTCTATGAGAAGGTGCTGCATTTGGACTCTTTGGGCAGTGCTCAAATGACCGTGACGCTCTTTCCTTTTCTTTATTAACCAGATTAGTAATGGTTGGATTGGTTCGTTTTATCAGGTCAAGCCAAAGGGGGTGACTATGACTGTATTGCTTGCGAAGGCCGCGGCTATGGCGCTTGCACAGTACCCTGTGGTGTACGCTAGCTGTAGGGATGGGTCGAGCTTCACTTACAACAGTTCCATCAACATTGCTGTGGCTGTCGCCATTGACGGTGGCCTCATTACACCTGTCCTGGAGCAAGCTGATAAGGTACAACCTACCTCTGATAAATGTGGTTTGGTACTGCAGCATGCTAGGTTACTGCATAGCTTAACAAAATCCACAATGCAGCTGGATATATATCTACTCTCACAAAAGTGGAAGGAACTAGTCAAGAAGGCACGTGCAAAACAGCTCCAACCAAATGAGTACAACTCTGGTATGGAAACTATTGCACTGCATAAGATGTCAGATCGTAATTTCAAACTTACGATGATCATCGGAAATTATAGTCCTGACTATTTTGTGTTTGCAGGGACATTTACACTTTCCAACTTGGGTATGTTTGGCGTAGATAGATTTGATGCAATTCTTCCACCTGGCCAGGTAGATTTCCATTTCACTAATCTACTTACTGTCTAGTTATTCATGAGTGTTGGTGGTGGTACTTCTTCTCTACTGAGGTCTAAGAATATGAATGTGGATGATTGCAGGGAGCTATAATGGCTGTTGGAGCCTCAAAACCCACAGTGGTGGCTGATAAAGATGGTTTCTTTAGTGTCAAGAACAAAATGATGGTAAGTTGTCTTTCACACATTACTACTTCTGTAGAAAATTCACACATGTAACTTGTATGAATTAACGTGGTAAATTTGTGAGTGTTTGTCCAAGTGCCTAACTGCCCTACTCGTGTCAATATGTTACATGAAAGAGAAATCCTTGGCTGCCAGTTGGATGTGAGCACAGCATGATTGCATGAAAGACTTCTTTTTTTGCCACTCAATTTTCCCTGAGTTACTGAAACTATGTCCACGAGGCTAAATATTAGGCTATATACTAATACTAGGTACCTCATACATTACAGGAGAACTAATTATAGCTTGAGTACATTGCTGATTACCCCATATAATCTGTGTGGTAAGAAAACTGTTGACTACCGGTTACTTAGTTTCAATACATTGGTGTAACATGACATATGGGATAACATCACACTAAGCATGTCACTGTAATCAGTAGGTACTATTCACTGGTTTACAAGTCATAGATTTACTGACCTGAGAATATGATGAATTACTTAGCGCAAAAATACTATCCATACATGGAAGTTAAGACCTCAAAACTTGGGTCTTTAACGTCTGTTTGAGTTTTGTGTGAACAAGATGCAGAAATAGTACATGGAGCTTTCACCGCACATAACTAAGTTGTCCAACCTTTCTCAGGTCAATGTCACGGCTGATCATAGGATTGTTTATGGTGCTGATTTGGCAGCCTTCCTCCAAACTTTTGCGAAGATAATTGAGGATCCTGAGAGCCTAACTTTGTAAGATCTTCTTGGAAGTGGTATATGTGCCGTTCAGTCATTAGTTTATTTCCAATTGGAAGTCTGTCGCTGTGTTCGATTTTTTGTATCTTTGAGCACTGAAGGAGATATTGCTTTTGAGATGTTTGTACTGTTTTACTTCAGAACGGATGCCGTTGGAGAGGGGTTACTCCGTTGATGCTATGGAAGTTTTGGAAAGCAATAAGTTATAATTATATAATAGTTTGCTAATTATCGTTTTCCCCTCGTTCTTTATATTCTGATTCTTCTTTGTTATGTTTTTATCCCTTTTTTTATTAATCAATTGAATATATTCGTGAGTTTTGTTAGAAAAAAAACCTTATTTTCCTCTGTAATAACTCCCAAAATCTCTTTGTGACAACATGTAATTGGGTCTGTACCATTTTCAAAGTGTGATGTCATGCTGGCTTTTTACTTGGTCCATTGTATTAGTAACTCAAGCATAAATCCTATATGTTCTCGAGTATCTATAAGGCATTTCAAAACTCACAAGATATTTTAGCATCAAGTTATCAGCATATTCAACAAAATGGAAAAAGGCAAGCCATACAAATCCAAGAGTCCATGCTAATATCACCCTTACACACATGCACAAACTGTCAGTTAATGCCAACTGATCTCCATGCTAACATCACTATACAAACACTTGCACACAGAACAGTCAATTTGTTAATGGTCAAGTGATTAATATGAATGTCAAATTGTTCACCTCAGTGAAAGGACTAGGTTGAGAGGTTGATTGTGTTTTGCGCCCCTCATCTCACGGCACACCCTATGCAGCAAACCAAGAAAATCTTTTATGATGACAAATATGTGGAGCAGGTTGGACTCATCCTTGGCAACCTCACCGTGATAGTACTCTGTTAGCTCCCTGACATGGTGTAAGACTTGAGCTTTGCCAACTTCAAGTTCTTGCATAGTAATTTCTGCATAGTTTAGGAAGGTTGCCATGTATTGCAGGAATTCCTTGTTCTTGTCATTGCTGGGTAGGTCCTTCTCGACGAGATTTCTCAGTTGAACCAGTCCACGTGATAGGTTTGAAATGGACTTCATTAAAGTATCCAAGTCTATACTTGCTACCTTTTTGGCATTGCCTAGCTCGTTACTTAGCTCAGAGACAAATTCTGTACCCATTGTGCAACATTCTTCCCATTCTGTTGGTGTGGCATGGCAAGATCGGGGGGTTTCGTTGAGCTTCTCTGCAGCCTTTGATCCTTTGGAACGAGCCATCTCTCGCAGCACAAAATGCAGGAGGGTTGTCTTTCCATCAGCCCCACGTATATCTGCCAATTTCAGAAGTGTGTCCAATCTGAAAGCACTTGCACCACCTCTTAGTGTTCCAATATTCATCCTGTTCCCTGTCTTGAGTACTGCTTCAAGTAGTCTTAATAGTAGCTTGCTTGACCTGAGTTCAGTGCAAGCTCCCTAGTAGACAGAATAGATATAAGTTCAGCAGAATATCCCCTATCTCGATAAGTTACTGAATTTGTTTACACTTACTTCAATCATTGCAAAGGACATTTTGATATGAACCACCTCATCATCAAAAGTTTCCTTGTAGAGCATAACCTCCATTCTTGGAAATGCTAATGGTATTGTTAGTAGCAACTTGACAAATTTCTCTGCTGGATCTAGCATGTCAATATCGCCATCATAAACCAGTAATTTTTCCTCTTCTTCCGTTGTTGGTTTCATCTTAACAAGCGCTTCTAGTTGTTGTGCGGATAATCCGCTGCCTGAGATAGGCCAGACAAGAGGTTGTTTATTCTACTCGTCGTTAAGTTGATAAATGTAGCTCAGATATCATAAAACGTACCTTGTGCTATAGAATTGTGAACTTGTTCGGTGGTTGCATTTAAGGTCTTCAATAAGATGGTAGTATTTTGAAGCCTGTGATGCTCAATAACATGTTTGGTGGTCTGTAAAGTCCTGGTCATGGCGTCTTCATCTCTCACTAAGCCTTGAAAGTTGTATGCAAACAAAGACTTGATCATCTGCTCATCAAATCTGCATAACATTTCTTATTATAAAAAGATAGAATAGCATATGCAATGTCAGTGTAGTAATGAGGGAGGTTCCTTCTGTTGTCTTACTCGAACTCGAAGGAATTTGATTTTATATCGTTCCACACCATGGAGCGGTTTGGAGCTGCTCTTACTTTGTCCCAGTGCAAAGGTTTCAACCTTGGAAGGGGGGGGGCGTCTTTGCCAAGGTGTATCTGAAGTGGTAATGCAGGTGGCAGTGGAGGCTGTCCAGGGTTCTTCCATTTCAGACTCGGCGGCGGAGGTGGTGGTGGTGATACCGGTACAGTCATTGCACTAGGCATTTGATGTTTTGCTCTGTTGGTTGAACTTCCTGTGGATTCCTTAGTGTTTGACACGGTGGATGCTATGTTTCTTCTGGAGGCAGAGGCATCCGTGTGATAGAAAGGAGAATTGGTTTCTGGTGGATTCCTGAAATTGGAATTTGCCTGCACGTCTTTTGGAGCTTCTTGACGTTCCATCAACCCAGAAATGCCGTTTGTTTTTACGATCACTTCATGGTTTAGTTCAGTCTTTTCTGCATATAAATCTTCAGAAGGGGACTGATTAGTGTTATGCACACTGAAGTGACTTGAAGCAGTTGGTGTGTGACTCTTTGGAGGCAAGGGAGATCTATAATCTGGTGAAAATGATCGATACGAACAATTAGATGATAAATTTTCTGTATGTGGAGACGATGGAAATGTGTCTGTCATAGTTTTGTCGTGAATATGCAGGGGTAACTCGGTGATGGAACCAGTTGAGGAAGGAGAGCAAGGTACGGAATGGAAAGACTCTGCTTCATCGGATTGCAAGGAGTTCTGAATTCTCACAGTATGATCACCTATGATTAAGTCCATGCTCTTTGGCGAGGTGCTGATAATGGATAGGCTCTTGGACTCGGAAGATTGTTGAAGCATCGGATATTTCTCGTGGCATTGTACAACAGAACTTAGGTAGGGTGGATCTGGGCTTGGGTGAGAACTGACCTTTCTGGTAGCAGAAGGTGATCTTTGCGCTCTTGACCATGGCAAAACAGTTTGAATGGCTTTGAGCACCCCTTGTGGAATTTCCTTGATCTTCTGAGTGACATTGCTGCTATGGCAACTCCAAGAGCAAGCATGAATGCTCCAATAGCAGCCAGAGCAACAATGGCGGCTTTGGGGATCCTGGTGTGCCGGCCATCTCCCAATCTGCGTGCAGAACTTCTAGCTGGGGCAACGTGGCTGCGATGGGAAGATGGCATTCTCTTTCGATGCAGATGGAAAAGAGGGGCAGGAGCCGGTGATGATCTCGCTTCACGGGTTGGAGCTGGTGATGGCGCTGGAGCTGTGAAACTGTGCCGATGCCCTCGGTGGCGTGACCGGTGATGATGCAAACCAATCAGCATCCTAAACCTGGGGAGAAAACCAAAACGAGCAACAACGCCATGGGTCATGACAGCAGTGGCATCGACCCCATGTCGCTGTGGCCTGCCAGATGGAGAGCCCCCTCAAGGATCTCGAAGTTTAACAGAAGAAACACGGCGGAGACGGAGAAGAGGAGCACGATGCACCTCGTCACCATGCCCATCTTCTTGCTCGACCAGCCGGGGAAGGAGCAGCAGTCCTGGCGGAAGTACTGGACTCTCACTGGTGGTGTGACAAAAAGGAGGAACATGAAGTGGGTTTAGGCTCATCAAATGGTGTTGTCTTGGCCGTAGTCCAGCAGCCGTGTGAGCCTGTCTCTCCTCCTTCTCTATCTACCTCTGCAGGCTTTAATGCCACTCCAAGGGAACCCTGACCGTGGCTGGGATAGCCAGACCTTGCAGCAACAAACGGCTACTGCTTTTTCTTACCATGTGCCAACGCTGCTCTGAGGCTCTTCCTTGCGTTCTTGTCAATGTAGTCTCTGACAGCAGGCTGGTGCCGAGAGCCAGCAGCTACGATTACTTGCGTTCTTGCCAATGTACTGTCTACAACACCATGCACCCCTTTTCACATTTTTGTCACTTCTACAAGCGATATGTTTGGTGACTTGCATGGATGATCAGCAAGGGACTAGTTCACGTTTGCAGAACTTGCCTTCCTAGTGAATCAGAATGCCTTGTGACCATGCTGGCTTTCTCAGCTTCGTTTAAGAGTAATATGTTCTTTCGTCAAGTGTCCACTTAACACAGCTCCATCTTGTCATCACACTTACTTTGTCCAATTGACAATTTGGGGTTAAACTCCACATATCCTCACTCAACTTATCTACGTATTTTTCTGCTCTTCCTTCCCCATCTGCCCTTTTCGGTTTCACTGAATAAGACCGACCCGAGCCATACTTCTAATTATCGAGGATACACAGATGGCTGCTACTGCTGCTTTTATTTTCACCTTCGGTTCTTCTTATTTAAGGGATAAAAAGTATCTTCCTCAAAAAGGTCCTTAACCCCTTGACCTAGAATAGAACCAAAGGCACATTACTCCAACAGATAGCCTTACGGGTTTAGATCCACGATAGAAAATAGCCGAATGATACAAGAAAAATAGCCAAACGGGAAGTGCTAGATTATCATCGTCCACCTCAATGACAAACGCAACATAAGACGTTGACCAAGAGTGAGTCATTAGCCAGGCTCAACTTGACAATCTTATCTCGGACTGCTCATTTGCATAATGTCATTTCTCGTATTAAAAGAACTCGGTACAACATTAGCCTATCATGTACAGTGCCTACGAAGGTGACTAGTCCTATGCTACGCCGTTGTTCACACTTGCATCGTTCGTTCCATCGTCTACTAGTTCCATCAGAAGTTCGGCATCAGATAGCATGGGAGGACTGGCAGATAGCTCCTGCCCGTGCTCCTCAGCCTTCAGGGCCGGTGGCGGCGTCGACCTCCTTGATCTCGAGTATCTCGACGCGGCGGTTGGTCTTCTTGCGGAGCTTGATCGCCACGTCCTGCGGCACGAAGGTGCCGGAGACGCTCACCCTCTGATGCTTCCGCTCGATCAGGTGGCTCTCGATGTCTTCTCGGTTCAGTCCACACACAAAAGTAAAATTAGGATCGATGACGGTTAAAGTGCAGAAATGGCAGAGTCTGATTCCTTGCAGTTTCTGTGTGTTTTTTACCATGCATCTCGAGAAGAGCTCTCCGGATCTTCTGGTAACACCCGTTGCAGTCGATGTTCATCCGGAGCGTCATGCAGTAGAACTGCGAATCGCATCAAGGACACATTGCATCAGTTAGTTACCCCTACTACTGACGTATTTATTTGGAGCAAGCACATGACCGTCCTCACCTTGTTGCTCATGAATGTGTCCTCTGGGCGGGGGTGGCGGCTTCCCGCCTCGTCGGAGAAGAAGGCGGAAATGTACTACACGGAGAAGCTCTCGTCTTTCTCAAAGGGGGAATGTGAAAAAGAAAGAACCTTGCAAGGGTGGGGGCAGGCAGAGGGATACGGTGGGATGCAGCTGGGGTTAAGAGGATCCGGACGGTTGGTGGTTTGCTTTCTCCGGGATTGTTCGTTTCGTTGTGGACGGACGGGCTCTCAGCGTGTCCTTGTCTTGTTGGCGATGGGAATCAGATCCTGGTCCTAGTCCAACGACGCAACCTTGGCTGGCTTGCACGGACTACTTGTCCATTTTCTCCTTCCAACCTCCAGATGAGGATGTCGTTCCTTGTGCTGAATCAGCGGCATCTCCCTCGTCGACATGAGATGGACATGGAAAATGAGATCAGACAGCTCAGCGTTTCGGAATCTTGAAAATGCAGTAGAGATAAAAGTAGAAAGCCTACATTTTTTTTGGGCAAAAGAAAAGGCTACTATCCCTTAAACAGTAGTAGTATCTGATAGGTACGATGACTACGGTGCAGGAATAGGACAACGACTTCCCGACATCATTTCATCAATAAACTATGGTCCCAATATAGCTCAAGCACATCACAGAGGCGTTACTGTAATTAACATAATAACTGAAATAAACATATTTTCATCTCGTTACTGGGATAGTCCAACATCAACAGTTAGAAAAGCTCTGGCTGCTATAACAATTATGAATAATTTTAACTGAGCTAGAACACTGCAATTTATAGAAAAGGAGGGCTTGGGAAACTGCAAAACTGGAATTACAACCATAATTACCCCTACAGAATAAGACACTGGAACTCCTATCATTTCCTAGAATGTGACTGCAAAAAAGCCAAAATTCTCTAAATTAGTTGTAAATACAACCGTATGCTTGCCCATGATGACACACGAGGCGTCAGCCTGGAGGAGCTTTCAAAATTTCCATGATCCAGATCCCAGGACAAAATAACACGGGGATGCACCAAACTCACATCTCGCCGAGGCTGTTGAAATCTGGAAGTGGATGTCAGTCAGCTACTAGTCTATCATCTGGATATCATCAAGCTGGAAACTGGTACACCAATGAAAATTGGCTCTCTGTTGCTCTTGCAAACTTCTTCATCAGGCACTGGATTAATTCCGCAGGGACTAGACTCCTCCGTTTCTCCCTGGCTGCTGCTACCGCTGCTAGTGCCTGACTGCCTTTTCGAGCTACATCTTCTGCTCCGCTTCCTTGCCCTCCACTTCAGGTTATCAAGCTCATTCGTCAGATCAGCCAGAACACGCTTCTGACCCCGAGAGATCTTGTTGCCCAGAGATTTGTCATCACGCACAGATTCTGGTATTGGAGATGGATTATCTTTTAGGCTAAAGCCTCTATGTAGCAGTTCTGAAGCAGGAGGCAAGTGGATTGTGATGTCTTTTCTTTCCCTCAAGGGTTTCCATCTGTCACCAACCCACTCAAGTGATTGCCTCAAATCATCCATCTCAAAATCAGCTACCCGCTTCTCTCCTGTGATGAATAACATACGAACATAAGTTATGGTCCTAGGGAAGCTCAAATATGACTAGAACTGTCCTGATAATAACAAGCGGCAGCTAGAAGTTTTACATGATTTCTCCAAGGAAACCAAGAATAAGGTTTGATATCATGCAACAACAAGAAATCTTACGATAAGAACCCTTCATCAATTTTATTATATACTTTTCTAGAACATATTCATGTAAAAGTACTTCGACCAACATAGTAGAAGTAGTACCTATTGATAATCACAAGCAATAGTAGTAACCGAACTATAATTACCTGGAAAGTAAACTTGAACGTGTCCATCATTTCCACGCTGCAACACGATACCCTCCCACCAGCCACTATTCCACCATGCATCAACAACAGCACCAATATCAAGGGAGCATGGGTCCTTGCTATGTTGCGGCACATGGCGTGGCCTAACCATTGGCCTCCCAGAGATGCGAATACCCAACTGATCAGGCTTAGCTATCCTTGTTAGCAAAACCCACTCCTGTACAACATAATTAGGTCGAAAGTAAGCTCTACAGTAATGCAGGTGACCAAAGAAGTAACTGATTATGTACAACTACACTAAATTACCTCCAAATTTCCTGTCTCATCAGCATTCTGAAGATCTTGGTATCGCACCTTTATTTTATCTCTATGCCTCTTCAAGATTAAGCATCTAAACCAACAGCCCCTTATGCCACTGTCCTGTGACAGGACTTCAGCATGGCAACCAGGGTTTAGCAGTTTTTGAAGGCTAGGGTCCAAATCTAGAGAATTGGAACCAAACCCACCAGAAGGAAGACACCTCTGTGGATTATTGTCATCACTGAATGTATCACACTTCCTCTTCTGCATTCCTTCTGAACTAGGTCCGCCTTTGGTTACCTTAAAACGTACCTTTAGAGAAGAGCCTGCATTAAACATGGTCCTAAGCAATTCCTGGCTCCAATACCCTTGCAACTGGGTGATGTCAAACGGTTTGACGTAATCATTATTGATCTGACGGCGGCAAAGGTAAGGCTGCCAATAGCTGTGTTTTGTGCCACTCTGAAACTTCTCGAAGTGTTGAGCGCTAAGAACTGCAGCCAATCCATCAATGCATTCAACATTGAGATCTTGAAGACCATGAGAAAAGAAAATCTCTCTGTCACCAACATTTGGGGGCAATTCAACACCAACCTCATCAACTTTGTCAAACCATCGTACCGTGACCATGTTGAGTGCATTGGAGTCCTCATATAGATCCTCCACATAGGCAATGAGTATCTTCTTCTCTTCGCTCATGATGTTGACAAAATTATGCACCTATGAAGATAAAAGATTTGTCAACCAAGGTGTAACCTTCAAGTTTTAACTCCTAATAAAAAAATAACATTCTGAAAAATAAACATAAAAGAAAATCAAAACGCGAAGAAACCAAAGGACATATAGCCTTTCTCCCTGTACTCCAACTTTAATCAGATGAGTGAATGAAATTACCGTAATTTCATATTATGTTTTTCTATTTTATTTTCAGATCAGCCTCTACCTATTACTGGTAAAATATTTTCATTGGTCTGATGGATCTTGTTCAACTCAGCATATCATCTTCATTACTTGATAACAGGCATGGTCTAGTGAACATATTGACGAGTAAGAGTCTATGAAAAAACATACCGAAATAGTAATTCCCCTACGGCAGAAAGATCTGTAGTGTTTCCATCTTTTTTGGCATTGCCTTGCAGGACCTAACCATGTGAAGTCTTTCGAGCTGTTTACGGCTGACAGTGTAGCAGACACATCCTGAGTACACATAGAAGAATATGGATTAGAAAATAGTTATTAACACAGATATCCTTGGCAGATAAGAAAGTAAAGAGGTTACATGGTACTAACCTTTGAGGGAGCAACATCGACGAAGTCAACATCATTGTCATCATACGAATTTCCATGGAACCTATTTGCCATTGAGTAAGTCCCTTCATTACAACCTGCAATATCATTCACGATAAGTTCACCAAAAAAGTGAAAACACCAACAATTGAGCAAAAGAACATGAAAGCAAACAAATTCTGATTCAAATGAAAGCAACACGTCAAAGAAAACAAAAAAAAGTGGAGCAAGCACGATCTGAATGAAACATACACAACAAAAACAAAAGGGAGCAAGCACACGACAAAGAACGTCTAGAAGCAAACTTACGTTTATCAGGTAGTTCACGGTTAAAAGGTAAGTGGCATATAGCATATTCTTCCGCTTCAGCCTAATATATAAATTCATCTGCCAGAACGCAGTAAGTAATACAAACTGTTTCCAGAAAAACTCATGGCCAGAAGCTACAAGGATTCGTTCTCGCATAACTATTTGGTGTATCATTGATACCGTACATTATTTATGGACTGACTCCGCCGAGGCTAAGGGACGCCACGAGGAGTAAAGATCAAAATGGCACCTGATTGACTTTCGATTCGTGATGCTGCTTCTTTTTTCTCTACATTTCCAAATGCAATCTTACACGATTGAGCCAAAAAGGAAACCAGCTGTGGCTTCCAATGGCTAACACCTGTATTCTCCATAATCCTATGGAAAAGGAGAAGCCGTGAGTTTTGCAAGTAACCAAAATATTATGAAATTATATAGATGACTAATCCCTAATTGCTTTTCTAGAAGTAGGTAAACCAGCGCAGAAGAAATAGCAAGTTGACATTAAAAAATTAACTGAAACACGGATACTGCTAACCAAACAGAAGAGTTCCCATACTAGTATGAGACAGAGGACGTTCGGGACAGCAATCAAATCAAGACCTTATACGAGGTAAAAAGCTCAGACGGAGGAAGCTGAACCCAACCTGAAGGTCCATGAGAGGTACTTGTGGGAGATGATAACAGACTAGACAAATCCGACAATTCGTCTTATTCCAGATAGCACTAGACAAGAATCAAACGAAGCAAAAGCGCCAACGAAAGCGTGTTTGTACAAAAAATAGTATGCCTTCTATTCTCGGATGACTCCAAAAACATGAGAAAGTAGCATGCCTTTCTTCCTCAAATCAGGCAAAGTCGCTGCAACAGGGAACTACATCGTGCGCAAAACATATTCGCGGAACATAAACATATGCCAAGCTAGGTTCTGTAACGCTAAACCGAAATAGAGGCAGGTTCTGTAACGCTAAACCGAAATAGAATAGATAGGACTAAGCAAAACAAATAGAAAACACATCCGCTCCATGACAAGCTATAAGCAGAGCACTAGTTTCAGACGAAATGACCAATTGATAACACAAACCACACCGGTTGTCCAACGAGCAAAACACGCGTGACAAGGCATACGTACTGCAGCTTCGAGAGAAAATAGTCTGAAACGGGAACCGCAAGCGTATGTACCAGAGCAAACTAATCCCTAATCAAAACATGGGAAATGCCTAAAACGCATCAGACCCGGCAGCGAAGCGAGGCAGAAACGTAAAAACGCCATTTTGTACCCAATAGCCAATCAAACCTCGACAATACAGGCACTTAACCCTATCCAAATCGGTAGAAGAACGCCGAAATAGCAGAAGAATGCTGCGGCCACGGCTGAAGGAGCCCAAATCCACCGCCCAAACACCAACAGATACCACGGAGGCGCGCGAATCTTACCGGAAACGAGAGTGGAAAGCCAGTCAACGACCTCCCGCCTCGACCGCCACTTCCTAGGGACGCCCTCCGCCGCAGCGGGGGACTGGGACGGTGATGGCGCGGCCGACCCGTCGCCCGCGGCAGCCAGCGAGCAAAGGAAACGCCCCTGCACCGCGTACGACATGTGCCGCGGGCTCCGCTCCCGCCCCACCACCGCCAGCTCCCTCTCCTCCCCGCCGCTGCCAGGCTCGCCGCGGAGGTAGTAGTGCACCAGGCGCCGCCCGCGGTCGTTCGATACCACGACCTCCTCCCACTGCACCCACCTCCTCGCCGCCGCCGAGTCGTCCATGTCCCGGAAACCCTAACCCTAGATGAGGCTCTCGACTCGTGTGGTCGCGTGTGGCCGGCCTCGCGCGAGGGGGTCAGATCTGGGAGACGATAAAAGAGGGCGAGCGAGGAGCGATAGGTATTTTTTTTCGTGATATAATAAAACGGATAAGGGGCAGCCACACTGGATCTGGTTGTTTTGCACAAAGGGGCTTTAATTTCTGATAACTTCATGTTATCGATTTTGGAAGTAAGATACTAGTATTTGATGATAATTTGATAGATGATTTACCCGATAGTACAAAATTTGCTTGCCCGTCTACAATATCAAAATAAATTAGGTGATGACGTGGATCGCGACGGTTTTCGCGCTAGTTGCTCAGTCTATGAAATAGTGCAGCAGAGGTTTTCGCTTGAGAACAAAACAAGGTTATCAATCTAGTAGGAGTTGGAAAAGTTTCAACACGGTGTCAACATGGTCACGCGGATGCAGATTGATGTGGACCTGCACACAACACAATCAAACTACTTTGCCCCAACGAAACAAGAAGATTGTCAATCTTCCTAGCTTGCTGAAAACAAAGAATTGAATGTATGGTGTGGAAAACAAATGTAAATGCAAAACGTAACAGCGAGCAAATGATGATGGGAAGCAATGGAAACGGTGTTCTAATCAATGTAAAAGAATAGACCGGGATCCACAGTTCACTAGTGGTGTCTCTCTATAAAACAGATAAACATACATGTTAAGTAAACAAATTATAGCTAGACAATTGACAAATTGTAAGGGCATGACAATGTTATTATGACAAGCCATAGTTCACTATAGTATTTGATTGGGCATTACAACAAAATATATAGACCGCTTGCTAGCTGCATTTATGACTAATAATCCACCCTAGGATAATTATCTGTGTCTCCTGAAAGTATTAAGTTGCAAGAAACAGATAATTACAATAAGCAGAGTGTGTAATGTAAACAATGCATATGACACGTAGACACAGCACCGTTATTTCTCACTAGTGGCAACAGCACATCCAGAGACTTAGTCGTTTCTGTCATCTCGAGGCCAGACAACCGGAGTCATGAACCCACTATCTAGCATAAATACCCCCTCTTGGAGACACTAGCAACTATTTGGCCAAAGCAACCACTGGCATCCGAGAGCATGTAACATCATAAATAAAACATATAGATAAATAGATGAACAAACTTGATCATAACTTCACAATTCATCAGATCCCAGCAAACACAACATGTAGCATTACATAAAGATGATCTTGATCATGTTAGGCAGCTCACAAGATCTAAACATGGTAACACAAGGAGAAGAGACAACCATCTAGCTACTGCTATGGACCCGTATTCCAATGGAGAACTACTCACGCATCAGTCCGGAGACGGGCATGGCGGTGTAGAGCCCTCCGGTGATGCTCTCCCCCTCTGGCAGAGTGCCGGGAAGAGCTTCAGAACCCTCCCAAACTAGGGTTGGCGACGGCGACGGCCTCAGAACTTTTCGTGTAATTGTGTTCGGGTGTTTAGAGTTTTCGGGGACGAGGAAATTTATAGGCAGAGAGGCGGTGTCAGTCGAGCACTAGGGGGGCCTACACGGCCTGGGGGCGCGAGCCAATTTTTCCTTTTTTTTTGATTCCTTAGAATCTTTTTTTTGTCTTTCTGGTGGTATCAAACAACCACCTAATACCTTATCTGCCTCTTCAGGAAAATGAATATCGCCGAAAAATATTTTGAGTTCTGTATGGCTTTTTTTTCTCTTCATTCGGACCAGTCCACCTAGTCGACTTCTTGTATTTTTTCACCTCCTGGCCGCGCTTGGAGGCCGTTCCCCCTCCTGGTGGGTCCCCTTCGGTTGATTTTTTGGTCGGTGCCTTCATTCCTTCGCAAAAAAAAATCCCGTAAATTTTCAGATCTTTTGGAGAATATTTCCCGACTAGGATTTCTGAAACAAAAAAGACAGAGAAAACATGAACTGGCACTGTGGCATCTTGTTAATAGGTTAGTCACATAAAATGCATAAAAATTATATAAACTCTAAATAAAACATGTAGCATTTGGTATAAAACAAGCATGGAACATCAAAAATTATACATACGTTTGAGACGTATCACTATGACATGTTCAAATTGCGGAATGTTCGTCGATGTTTTACATTATTTGATTCGTAAGTATTATGTTTCTAGTCTTTGGATGGTCGAACTTAAGTTATCAGATTTTTTTCATATGGCTTCGATTTTTAGCGGGGTAATTCCCGTTGAGGTCACCAAGTTAAATGTAATGGAATGATTATGTATGTTTGGTTAAGAAAATAGAATGGAACGAGGTAGGAGAACATTGGGTGGGAGAATATTCTCTCTACACTCATCTCTCGAAATCGGTAGAATCATTGTGTTCCTCTAAACTACATGCATAGCAACGTTCTCTCGCATCCTCTATTCTTCGTCTCTCATCCTGCTAAACGCACCACATGTTTGCACACCTCTTTGATTTCAGTAATATGCCACATTCTACTCCCCAACCAGACACACCGACGGAATCATCTTATTATATTTGTTTGGCTCAAACCAAACACACGAGTGGAACCAAATGATTTTCTCTAAAATGATAGCACGACATTACATTCTACTTGGTTCCCAGACCAAACACACCTTAAGTGTGAAGAATAAAATGATGTTGCAGAGAAGGAGTAATGTGTTTTTGTGTGCAAGGGCTATTAGTTTTTGGTGCACTTCATATCCCTACTGGTTTGATAAACCTTTGTTCTCAAACGAGATAAATTCTTAATGATGTCTACATCATCCCCTTCCTCTTTTGGGATCCCAATAGAATACATCAATACGCCTCTACCATGAAAACAACAACAAAAAAACATCTACCACAGACGACGGGATAAGCCATGGTAAATGACACGTTTTCTTTTAGTACCCACACCGAAGAGAGGGCGGAGGTCATGTCGGGGTAGATGGAGGACAGATTGATGGAGACCTTGATGATGTGCACATGGAGGGTGGTTGTGGCACCCCAGGACACGGCCTTGAAGAGCTCCATGGATTGGAAGACCACCGCAAACTCGGTGGCGGACAACTCTCTCATAGCCCACAATGCGTCACAGTCAATCTGGACGAGCTCAGCGGGGTTGGTCTTCACGAAGATCACCACCGCCAGAGCTAGGTCATGCTTCGGGAGCACTGAGATCAGCGGCACGTGCTTAGGGGTGGCCAGCTTCACTCCACCCAATGTCGATGAAGAAGAAGTCGTGATCAATGACGTGCTAGTCTCACGCGCACCTCCACGGTCACACGCCCCCATCGCCGAACCCCATCAAGGTTGGTTGCACGCACAATTGTATCAACTAAGTCAGAGTGTGTCCATCGCGAGGGGGCTCATCACGCGACATCTGTGGCGTAGGCATGGTCCCACTCTGGCTCCCGCCGGCGCCACCACACAAGCTCTTCTTCGTTTTCTTCTTGGCTGCAGCCCGAGCCCCACTTCGAACCGACATTTGGACATCGCGGCAAGGAGGAGAGCGGCCCCTGCAATCCCGCCAAGACCATACATAGGGCTGCGGCCGATGCGTCTCACACAGCTGGGCTTCCCGGTGATGTTTCGAGGCGGCACGGCGACCTGGTCGGGGAGGGGGCTGCACCCAGCCGTCCCATGGTGGGGAGAGCGGGGGAGACCCCCCCCCCATGACCGACCCTGGTAGCACAGTTGGCTAGCGAGTGCCAATGTTCCGGCACGCGGAGACGAGGAGAGGTCTGCCGCGAGGGGGAACGGTGGTACCGGGTACGTCCAAAACATAGTACAATTTTTTATTGTTTCATGCTACTTTTATATCATTGTTTCGTATTTCTACTACGATTTAATATCATTTATGTCATTTCTTGGACTAACATATTAACAACATGCCAAGTGACAGTTTCTGTTTTCTGTTGTTTTTCTATTTCAGAAAATCTATTTAAAAAATATCATCGAAAAAGGATGCCAATTTTACGGGTATTTATTTTTGCACGGAAGAAGACTGTCGACCAAAGGGAAACCCCGGGTGGACCCACCGCTTAGTCGTGGGCCCTACCCGCGGGCCAGGAGGAGGCCGTGAGCACGCCTCCTCCACCACCTATCGTCGCGTCTTCGCCTATAAATTCCTTCGACCCTAAAAAGTTCGGGGATGGAAAATATTTTGCGAAAGAAGATATCGAGCCGCCGCCATCACGGAAACCCTAGTTCTGGGTCCCAGATTCCTGTTTTGTCACACTGCCGGAGAAATCTACACCACCACTGTTGCCTCCATGACGATGCGTGAGTAGTTCATCCTTACATTACGGGTCCATAGCAGTAGCTACATGGTGATCTCTTCTCCTTGTGCTTCAATACAATGGTATTGTGAGTTGCCTCACATAATCAAGAATCATCTAATATAATTTCCAGTTGTTGTGTTTACTGGGATATGATGAATTGTGATGTTATGATCAGATTGTAGATGTTTTATATGTGATTATATTGCTTTATTTACGTTTCTACGTGGTCTCCAATTTATATGATTATTCTAGCCAAATAGTTGATTGAATCTCCAGGAGGGAGTACATGTTTGATAGTGGGTTAAAGTCTCATTCATCCCTCGGCTCGAGATGACAGAAAAGACTAAACGTAATGATGTGTTGTTGCTACTAAGGGTAAATTGCGGTCTATATTTTTACTTATTGATAATAAATATTGCTTCCATCATGTAGTGAGTTTAATGCAATACTCTGTTAGTTACAACTTTATTTACAGAGAGGCAAGCATAGAAACGCTCTCGAAGTGGAGTATTAGTTATAAATGTGGTGTCGGTGCACGGTATATATATGTTTCTCATAAATTTCGTTAGAGGGGTTAGTAATCAAAACATTTAATCCACTTTGTTGAACTCATTTTAACATTAGCTACTGTTACTAAGCCTTATGTGTTGCTATCTACCCTCTGAGAACCTCACTCAACGCTCGTAAAAGAGAAAATGTAAAACAGAGATAAAATCTGTCAAAAACAGAACAACCCGTAAATATTGATTTTTTCGAGGCACTTACGTAACTCAAATCAGAAAACTCAAAACTAATGAAAGATATAGATAAAAAACTCAGGTTTATGTACAAAAACTTTCAGATCAATATGACGTTCTGGTATTTTTAAACATTTTCGATATTGAAACACATAAATCTGTTTTAGGAGAGCAAACCAAACTTTTGAACTTTCTTACCATTAGAGGCTCCTCTTGGCACAAAAACGAAAACAAAAGGATACAAAGGAGTTGTTACAGAAGTAACAACAGCCAAGACTCAACAAAAAAACAAAAGAAAATGGGTTGTCTCTCATAAGCGCTTCTCTTTAACACCTTTTAGCTAGGCAAAAAGTAAGAATCAAGTAATATCAATATCAACTATCTCAAGGTGTTTCCCACGAGTATTCTTACTTTTACCTTTAGGGAAGAGGTGCTTGCATTTTGTGGTAGCATAAAACTTCATGGATTCTTTATCCATGTTTATAACAGCTCTAACAAGCTTCAAGAATGACCTCCCAAGTGTGATATGCCCTTCACCTTCACATTTTATAACATGGAAATCAATAGGGATGAAGGTACCAAATATTTTTGTTTGCACTTCTTTTGCTATTCCCAAAGGAATTTTAATAGAATTATGAGCAAAACTTAAATAACTTGTGCATTTAAAGAGTTCCCACAATTTTAAAGAATCATAAATAGATTTAGGCATAAGAGAAAACTCCATTACTATATCACAATGAGCTTGAAATTGAATACCATTAATCTCAATCTTAAAGGTGGGGATCCAATTAGATAAATTAATAATTTTAGGTTCCTTGGAAAGGCTCAATTCGTAAAGCTCATTAATTTCATTATGAATATTTTCCATACTAGGCATATTGATCTCAAGAATATCTAGTCTAATAGCAATATTTTCTAGAGTTGATTCTATTTTGTTGTTCGTTGAAGAAGATGATGCTATTGAACTTTTTATAGCATTAAAAGCTTGTTCTCCATCATAACGAAGAAAATCTCCCCCTACTATAGCATCTAAAGCATACCTATAGCAGAGAATAACACCAAAATAGAAACTACTAAGTAACAAGCTCAGAGTAATTCTTGGTTCAGTTTTTTCATAAGATTCTAGAATTCTAGCCCAAGCAACTTTAAAACTTTCTCCACTTCCTTGTTTAAAAGTGAGAATTTCAGTTTCAGGTGACATAACAAAAGGAGTAGAGCTAGACATGATAACTAAGCAAAAAGGTAAAACAAGGCAAAACTGAAAAAAGACTAGAAGCTGAAATTTTATTATTTTTTATTTTTAAAGCAAATAAAACTAAACAAAAATAAACTAAGCAAAACAAACACAAAATAGGAACCTTCAAGAGCTAGGAACCTTTTGGGGAGAAAGCAATTTCAGCTACAATCTTATTGTTGTGCCACTCTTGACTGTCCACAAGAAGAGACTCTTATGCACCTGTTCTGGACGTGCCCATTTGCACAACAGTGTTGGGATTTTGTTTGTCCACATAGATCAACGAATATGTCTATTCATGAAAATTTTGCTGGCCTAAGAGACAAAATCAAGTTACCGTTTGCCATGGAGATCATAATCTTGGCATCCTGGGCTCTTTGGATCGTGAGAAATAATAGAGTGTTTGAAAATAAAATTGCAAACTTTGCAAGTTGGAACGCTATCTATCTTCAAGAGCTGGTGTTGCTCAAGTACAGAATAAAGAAGAAGATCACCCAACAGTTCACAGATTGGTTACAGACACAAACTTAAAAGTTTTTTGACCTTTTTTATGATCTTTTGTAAATAGCTTTGTAAATAACTCTGTACATAACCTTTATGCGTGGAAAATAGAAAATTGCGGGGGGAGTCTTTCCCACTGTTGCGCTTCAAAAAAAACAAAAAAGAAAGAGAGGTAGTGTGTAACTCCCCTTGCTGAAACTTCCAAGTCCATGACCATGGCGCCAGAAAAGTGCTTGATGATGTGGATCACACACCCGTTGGGAACCCAAGAGGAAGGTGTGAAGCAGTGTAGTAGCAAGTTTCACTCAGTTATGAAACCAAGGTTTATTGAAATAGTATGATTTGAGAGACTTTGATGACCCACAAGTATAGGGGGTGTATCGTAGTACTTTCGATAAATAAGAGTGTCGAACCCAACGAGGAGCAGAAGGTGTTGACAAGTAGTTTTGATCAAGGAATCACTGTAAATACTAGCAGACAAGTTTTTAGGGGTTTTTGATATTGCAGATAAATAAAATACGTGTAAATAAAAGACAGTAATAATAATTGCAGCAAGTGGCCCAATCCTTTTTAGAGCAAAGGATAAGCCGGTTGGTTTACTTATGATGGCAAAATGTTCTTGAGGACACACGGGAATTTCGTCAAGTGCTTTCGCTTCCTACAGCTGATTAATCTTTATTGTTTTGATAAGTGTTGTGTGGGTGAACCTATGCTAATGCACTGCCCTAACTTGGACTAATACATACTTGTGATTAAACCCCTTGCAAGCATCCGCGTTACAAGGAAGTAATTAAGATAAATCTAACCACAGCCTTAAACTCTGAGATCCTACACTCCCTCATGCACCGGTTTACTAACGGGGGTTTAGGTTTCTGTCACTCCGGCAACCCCACAATTAGTAGCCGAATACACAATGCATTCCTCTAGGCCCATAAAGGTGAAGTGTCATGTAGTCGACGTTCACACGACACCACTAGAAGAATAACACCACAACTTAAATATCAAACCATTAAATATTACTCAACATAGTTCCACTACTAACAGCATGACTTCTCCCATGTCCTCAAGAACTAAACGAACTACTCACAAGACATCATATGGATCATGATCAGAGGTGATATAATGATGAATAACAATCTGGACATATACTTCAATTCACCGATAAAACTTAATAGCATCAACCACAAGTAGTAATCAACACCGGGAAAGTTTCCCCTATGAACTACACAAAGTATAACCCTAGATGTTACAGCGGAACGGAGTGGAGCGGTGGAGATGATGGTGACAGGGTGGAGATGATGATGATGATCCCGATGAAGTCCGGTGATGATGACGATGACGATGGCGATGATTTCCCCCCTCCGGGAAGGAATTTCCCCGGCAGATTTCTGCCTGCCGGAGAGCTTTTTCTCTCTCTGTGGTTTCCGCCTCGTGGAGGCGGCGGAATATTTCCTCGATGACTCCCCGTCTTAGGGTTTCTGGGGGATGAAATACGCGAAGGGGGAGCCAGAGGTGGGCCAGGGTGGCCACACCATGCCCGGCGCGGCAGAGGGGGGCCCGCGCCGTGGGGTGGTGTGGGCCCCTCGTGGCCCATCTCAGCCTCCCCTTTTGGCTGGCTCCGGCATCTGACAAAATAGGAACATCTGTATATTTTCCGTGAATTGTTGATCTTCAGAAATAGGGTGTCTTGACGATGCTTTTTCCAGCTGAATCCTGACTCCGGCAGTTAATTCTCCAATAATCATCAAACATGCAAAACAAGATAAAATAACATAAGTATATCATCCAAATATGAAATATATCAATGAATAGCAGTAAATTATGATATAAAATAGTGATGCAAAATGGACGTATCAACTCCCCCCAAGCTTAGACCTCGCTTGTCCCCAAGCGAAAGCTGAACTCAGTAAACAAGACCACAGGTTTATGGAGTGAAGCGTCGATAATAAAGAATACGGACAAGAAGCATCAACATGTATTAACACACAAATCATTTTAGACAGCAACTTCCCCTCATATAACTTATCTTGGAACGAGTAATGGAAATCACAATAAAGGTGCATAAAGAAAATCATAGTTTGGTGATGGCAAACTTCGTTCTTGGTCAGAGAACAATTAACAGATTGTACTTATCTTTCGAGTAGAGTCCTTATATCGGAGCTATATTGCAGAACTTACATGCTCAATTATCACAATTTCTTTACAGTCATTGATAACTTTCAAAGTTATATTCCTTCAGATAAAAGACTTGTGCAAAACAAGGAAGGATAACAAACATGATTGATAATATTAATTATAGATGGTTGAATCACAACAACTCAAATGCTTGCTTAAGAAAGAAGGGAATAGGTTTACTGACTCAACATAAAAGTAAAAGAAAGGCCCTTCGCAGAGGGAAGCAGGGATTAAATCATGTGCTAGAGCTTTTTAAGTTTTTGAAATCATATAGAGAATAAAAATATAAGTTTTGAGTGGTGTATGAGAATTGTCAACGAATCAGAAAATGGAAAGTACAATATGACCCCTGCCAACCAGACTTTTAAGAGCGGCTCCCATGAAGGACGTTATTTCTACCAGCAAGGCAGATCATCCCTCTTCTCTTTTGTTTACACATGCAGATATTTCACTGTTTGTCATTGCTTGACTGATAAATCAGGGCAAAAATGTGAAGAGAATTAAGCGGTTAAAGTTGTAATTAATTGGGACTGGGCACCCCATTTGCCAGCTCTTTTTGCAAAATTAATGGATAAGCGGATGTATATGCCGCTAGTCCGGTGGTAAAGTCTGTTTGACAGTTGACATAAAGACATCCACCCCGTCCTCATGAGCTAGTAAACAGTGACACAAATAAGGAGTAGTAACTTTTGAATAGTTTAAAGGTAGCACATGAAGTATTTACTTGGAGTGGCAAGGAAATACCACATATAGGTAGTTATGGTGGACACAAATGGCATGGGTTTTGGCTCAAGGTTTGGATGCACGAGAAGCATTCCCTCTCAGTACAGGTTTTTGGCTAGCAAGGCTGGGTAGCAAGCATAAGAGTGGAGGGATACAAACAAATATAAATGTAATAGAAACAATCATGCAATCTTCCTTGTAAACACAAATAATTTTAACTTGAGAATACTAAGCTCATGAGCCAACAAGAAAGAAAGATAATGAGATAATGTATCTACATGCAATCCCCTCTTTTCTACTTAAGCCTCAAAGTATTGTTGCTACTGACCAATGCTAAGTTTGCCAAAACCAAATAGATTTACTTGATGCTCCCAAAGTGATGCCAACACTAACAACAAGATCATTCATATGACAGAAATTTGCAAAGTAAAATAAAGTGTGCAGAAAGTAAATGATAAAACTTCTCATTAATATTCCAATAACGGCAACTCACACCAAGGGATACATAGATAACCAACTAAGGAGAGATACTTCCACACTGCAAACCATCCTATATGATAACTTCTCTACTCATGATATGACTCGACTGAAAAGTAAAAGGTAAAAGATAATGGTGATGATACCGCGGCACTCCCCCCAAGCTTGGAACAAGCTGAGGGGATGCCAATACCAATGATGAATTACTCCTTCGGTGGTGAGGTGGACGAGACTCTTCATCAACAAATTTCCAAGGTAAAGGCTCCCCATCAGCGAAGGATGAATTGGTCTCCATAAACCTGAAACTCGCAGCAGAACTCATGCGTTTGAACCTAGCTTCATACTCACAGTTTTGGTTTTGGAGATCATAGATTTGTGCTTGCAATTTGGACGTGGTTTGACTGAGTATGAAGATATCATCCCATAGCTTGCTAGTCTCCTTCTTGTGTTCAGCAATAAGCTCATTAATAATCTTGTGGTTGATCTCCACTCCGCGCTCTATCATCTTCTGGTATCGGAAAACTTCATGCTCTACTTCTTCTAGTCTGGCCTTCACGTCCCCTTCAGCCTTGGGTCCCCTAACATCTTCTTGAACAAGCTCTCCATCCACGAGCCGCAGCTCTTGTGGGTGCTGCTTCAACTCGTTGATGTACGGGTTGACGACGTTCTTGAAGAAGGTATCCTTCGGAGCCTCGGACGAAGACATTGTTCTAATCTTGGAGCTAACCCTGGCAGAAACAGCTCGAAAACAAAACACGACGAGAAAACGATATACGGACCTCGGGGATCCGGGGGATTATATAGCAAAAAGTTTCATAACAAAAGGAAAGTCCAGGTCGAAACCGGGCTGGAGACGGGCTCCGAGGCGCCCACACCATGCCCCGGCGCGGCCAAGGGTGGGCCCGCGCCGTGGGGTGGTGTGGTGCCCTCGGGCACCGTTTCCTCCCCGTTTTCGGCTCGTAATTTTCCATATTTAATAAAAACAACAAAAACATAAGTTGGGAAGTTAAACGCGAACTTTTTCTTACCAAAACTGTTACCTATTCGAAAACAGACTCTGCAGTTTTCTGAATTTGACTTTTAATAAAATCTTCCGGAGTCACTACTTGAATAATATCAACGTCTTCGTTATAAGAATCCCCAGAAATATAATGCTTGAGTCTTTGACCATTAACCACTTGAGATTTGTCACCATCAAGCGAAGTAATTTTGATTGCACCTGAACGGTAAACCTCTGAAACAACATAAGGTCCTTCCCATTTCGAAAGTAATTTACCTGCAAAAAATCTGAGACGAGACCTATACAATAGAACTTTCTCACCAACATTAAACTCTCTCTTTAGGATTCTCCTATCATGCCATTGTTTCACTTTCTCTTTAAAAAGTCTAGCATTTTCATAAGCTTCACTTCTCCATTCATCTAAGGAACTCAAGTCAAGTAACCTCTTTTTACCGGCAAGTTTAAAATCTCTATTAAGTTCTTTTACGGCCCAATAAGCTTTATGTTCTAATTCTAGAGGTAAATGACAAGCTTTTCCGTAAACCATTTTATAAGGAGACATACCCATAGGATTTTTATAAGCAGTTCTATAAGCCCACAAAGCATCATTAAGCTTCCTAGCCCAATTCTTTCTAGATTTATTAACAGTCTTCTGCAAAATAGATTTAATCTCTCTATTTGATAATTCTACTTGACCACTTGTTTGAGGATGATAAGGTGAAGAAATTCTATGATTAACATCATATTTAGCAAGGGTTTTTCTAAAAGCACCATGGATAAAATGAGAACCACCATCAGTCATGAGATATCTAGGCACACCAAACCTTGGAAAAATAATATCTTTAAGCATTTTTAATGATGTCTCACCATCAGCACTAGATGTTGGTATAGCTTCTACCCATTTAGTAACATAATCAACAGCAACAAGTATATGAGTATAACCATCAGAAGGAGGAAAAGGACCCATAAAGTCAAATCCCCAACAGTCAAAAGGTTCAATAACAAGAGAATAATTCATAGGCATTTCATTGCGTCTAGTTATATTACCAACTCTTTGACATTCATCGCATGATAAAATAAATTTTCTTGCATCTTTAAAAAGAGTAGGCCAATAAAAACCTGATTGTAAAACCTTTTGTGCAGTTCTATCTCCAGCATGATGTCCTCCATAAGCACTTCCATGGCATTTTCTCAATATTTCTTTTTGCTCAAATTCTGGAACACATCTTCGCATTATACCATCCACTCCTTCTTTATATAAGTGTGGGTCATCCCAAAAATAATGCCTCAAGTCATAAAAGAATTTCCTTCTTTGCTGAGCTGTAAAGGTTGGAGGCAAATACTTGGCAACAATAAAGTTAGCATAGTCAGCATACCAAGGACTTTCTCGCGAGCTTACCTTTATCACAGCCAATTGTTCATTTGGAAAACTATCGTTAACAGGAACAGGATCATAAGAAATGTTTTCCAATCTAGACAAATTATCAGCGACAGGATTTTCAGCACCTTTCCTATCTACAATATGCAAATCAAACTCTTGTAATAAAAGCACCCATCTTATAAGTCTAGGCTTAGCATCTTTCTTTTCCATAAGGTATCTAATGATCGGTATGGATAATAACTTTCGAATCAACAATATAGGGTCTAAACTTATCACAAGCAAAAACTACTGCTAAAAACTCTTTTTCAGTAGTGGCATAATTCTTTTGAGCAGCATCAAGAGTCTTACTAGCATAATGAATAACATTCAACTTCTTATCTACTCGCTGTCCAAGAACAGCACTACAGCAAAATCACTAGCATCACACATAATTTCGAAAGGTAAAGTCCAATCAGGAGGTTGAACAACAGGAGCAGTGGTTAAAGCCTTTTTTAGAGACTCAAAAGCTTCTTTACAATCATCATCAAAAAAAAAGGTACATCTTTTTGGAGAAGATTAGTAAGAGGTTTTGAAATTTTAGAGAAATCTTTAATAAACCTTCTATAGAAACCGGCATGACCGAGAATACTACGAATACCTTTAACATCCCTGGGACAGGGCATTTTCTCAATTGCTTCAACTTTAGCTCTGTCCACTTCAATACCTCTTTCAGAAATTTTATGTCCAAGAACAATCCCTTCATTAACCATAAAGTGACATTTCTCCCAATTAAGAACAAGATTAGTTTCCTCACATCTCTGCAAAACTTTATCAAGGTTTTGCAAGCAGTTATCAAAAGAAGTTCCATAGACGGAAAAATCGTCCATGAATACTTCCACAATTTTTTCACAAAAACCATGAAAAATAGCAGACATGCATCTTTGAAATGTAGCAGGAGCATTACACAAACCAAAAGGCATACGCCTATAAGCATAAGTTCCATAAGGACAAGTAAAAGTAGTTTTCTCTTGATCTTTCGCTCTAACAGCAATTTGTGAAAATCCAGAATAACCATCAAGAAAGCAAAAATGAGTTTTCTTAGACAACCTTTCTAACATTTGATCAATAAAAGGTAAAGGATAGTGATCTTTCTTAGTAACTTTATTAACCTTTCGAAAATCAATGCACATCCTATATCCAACAACTACTCTTTGAGGAATAAGTTCATCATTTTCATTTGGCACAACAGTAACTCCTCCTTTCTTAGGAACACAATGCACAGGACTTACCCATTTACTATCAGCAATAGGATAAATTATACCAGCATCGAGGAGTTTTAATACCTCATTTCTTACCACTTCCTTCATTTTAGGGATTAGACGACGCTGGTGCTCCACAACAGGTTTTGCATCATCTTCCATGTTGATGGCGTGTTGACATATAGCAGGAGAAATCCCTTTTAAATCATCCAAAGTATATCCGATAGCCCCTCGGTGTTTCCTCAATACTTCCAATAACCTTGCCTCTTCAGTACCTGAAAGTTTAGAACTAATAATAACAGGATATGTTTTCTTATCATCAATGTGAGCATATTTAAGGTTATCAGGCAAAGGTTTTAAATCAAAAACAGGATCTTCTTTAGGAGGTGCAGGGGTACCCAAATCTTCCACCGGCAAATTATGCTTAAGTAATGGTGGTTGATGAAGAAAGATATTGTCAATTTCATTCCTTTCCTCCATAAAGACCTCACTTTCGTGTTCCTCCATAAATTGCTGCAAGGCATTGTTAGGAGCAATAGCAATAGCAGCAGTTGTTCAATTTTCGGTCCTCATTAGGCAAATCAGTTTCATAAAGTTTCTTACCAAACTTAGAGAAATTAAACTCATAAGATTCTCCATTAAATTTAGTGTAAATTTTCTCTTTCTTACAATCTATAATAGCACCACATGTATTCAAGAAAGGTCTACCGAAAATAATAGGACAAGTTTTACTAGCTTTAGAACCAAGTACTAGAAAATCAGTAGGATATTTAGTTTTACCGCATAAAACCTCAACATCTCTCACAATACCAATGGAGAGATAGTTTCCCTATTGGCAAGTTGAATAACCACATCAATATCCTCAAGTTCACAGGGACTAATTTCATGCATAATTTCTTTATAAAGTTCAAAAGGAATAGCACTAGAACTTGCACCAATATCACATAAACCATAATAGCAATGTTCTCCTATCTTCACTGAAAGCACAGGAACACTTGTTTTCCTAGATTTACCAGGATGCGAAACAATATTAGAAGCATCTTCACAAAAGATAATATGTTCTCCATCTACATTTTCAGTTACCAAATCCTTTATAATTGCTACTTCAGGTTCAACAGTTATTTGTTCATCAGGCTCTAAAGGTTTCTTGGCACTTTTATTAACCACACTAGCTATCAGAGAATGTTGCTTGACTTTAACAGGAAAAGGTATTTTTTCAATATAAGGTTCTGGCAAAATGTGATCAACAGTATGAACTTCAATACTTGCCAATGGCCGAATTGGTTTTATCTTTATAAGGTTCATGATATTTATTCAAATCCTTCTTAGGCACATCAAGATAAGAGGCAAAAGCTTTGTAATAATTTGCAACAACTTGAGAATCAAGACAATAAACACACTAACATTACGGAAATCATCAGTCTCCATAAAAGATTTAATGCATTCATAATCATAATTTATACCTGACTTTCTACCTTTGTCGTTCTCCCATCCTTCAGTATTTTCCTGAATACGGTCAAGAAGGTCCCATTTAACTTCTTCTTCAGTACGTGTAAATGATCCAGAACAAGAGGCATCCAATAAATCCTTATCATGAAGAGAAAGCCTTGCATAAAAATTATTGATAACAATATTACTTGGGAGCTCATGAATGGGACATTTGAGCATTAGTGACTTCAATCTCCCCCACGCTTGGGCAATACTCTCTCCATCATGAGGCCAAAAATTATATATGCGATTTCGATCTTGATGAATCTCACTAGGAGGATAGAATTTAGAATAAAAGAGAGGTACAATTTCCTCCCAGCCAATAGATCGGCCATTCTTCAGCATCTTATACCATTCCGCAGCTCGGCCCTTCAATGATATAGAGAATAACTTCCTCTTGACTTTTTCCATTGAAATACCTGCACACTTGAACAACTCGCATAATTCATGTATAAATAGTAAATGATCACCAGGATGGATGGTTCCATCTCCAACATAGCGGTTATCCATAACACGTTCAACAATTTTCATAGGTATTTTAAATGGATCTAATTCAGCAGGCGGCGGTTCATCTACTACCTTAGCAGTGGCAGTAGTATTCCCAAATAGGGATTCGAATGGAGATCTCTCCATAATAAAATAAAGCAGCAAGCAGAAATAAAAACAGCACTTACAGTAAAGGTTTCCCTTACCAATTCCACTTACCAATAGCACTTCACTCCCCGGCAACGGCGCCAGAAAATAGTCTTGATGACCCACAAGTATAGGGGGTGTATCGTAGTACTTTCGATAAATAAGAGTGTCGAACCCAACGAGGAGCAGAAGGTGTTGACAAGTAGTTTTGATCAAGGAATCACTGTAAATACTAGCAGACAAGTTTTTAGGGGTTTTTGATATTGCAGATAAATAAAATACGTGTAAATAAAAGACAGTAATAATAATTGCAGCAAGTGGCCCAATCCTTTTTAGAGCAAAGGATAAGCCGGTTGGTTTACTTATGATGGCAAAATGTTCTTGAGGACACACGGGAATTTCGTCAAGTGCTTTCGCTTCCTACAGCTGATTAATCTTTATTGTTTTGATAAGTGTTGTGTGGGTGAACCTATGCTAATGCACTGCCCTAACTTGGACTAATACATACTTGTGATTAAACCCCTTGCAAGCATCCGCGTTACAAGGAAGTAATTAAGATAAATCTAACCACAGCCTTAAACTCTGAGATCCTACACTCCCTCATGCACCGGTTTACTAACGGGGTTTAGGTTTCTGTCACTCCGGCAACCCCACAATTAGTAGCCGAATACACAATGCATTCCTTAGGCCCATAAAGGTGAAGTGTCATGTAGTCGACGTTCACACGACACCACTAGAAGAATAACACCACAACTTAAATATCAAACCATTAAATATTACTCAACATAGTTCCACTACTAACAGCATGACTTCTCCCATGTCCTCAAGAACTAAACGAACTACTCACAAGACATCATATGGATCATGATCAGAGGTGATATAATGATGAATAACAATCTGGACATATACTTCAATTCACCGATAAAACTTAATAGCATCAACCACAAGTAGTAATCAACACCGGGAAAGTTTCCCCTATGAACTACACAAAGTATAACCCTAGATGTTACAGCGGAACGGAGTGGAGCGGTGGAGATGATGGTGACGGTGGAGATGATGATGATGATGATGATCCCGATGAAGTCCGGCGTGATGACGATGACGATGGCGATGATTTCCCCCCTCCGGGAAGGAATTTCCCCGGCAGATTTCTGCCTGCCGGAGAGCTTTTTCTCTCTGTGGTTTCCCCTCGTGGAGGCGGCGGAATATTTCCTCGATGACTCCCCGCGTCTTAGGGTTTCTGGGGGATGAAATACGCGAAGGGGGAGCGTCAGAGGTGGGCCAGGGTGGCCACACCATGCCACGCGCGGCAGAGGGGGGCCCGCGCCGTGGGGTGGTGTGGGCCCCTCGTGGCCCATCTCAGCCTCCCCTTTTGGCTGGCTCCGGCATCTGACAAAATAGGAACATCTATATATTTTCCGTGAATTGTTGATCTTCAGAAATAGGGTGTCTTGACGATGCTTTTTCCAGCTGAATCCTGACTCCGGCAGTTAATTCTCCAATAATCATCAAACATGCAAAACAAGATAAAATAACATAAGTAATCATCCAAATCTGAAATATATCAATGAATAGCAGTAAATTATGATATAAAATAGTGATGCAAAATGGACGTATCAGACTTCAACACGGTGTCAACCAACCCTGGCGCAAGCGGGCTGACGTGTACCTACACACAACACAAACAAACTACTTTGCCCCAACGAATCAGGAAGGTTGTCAATCTTGCTGGCTTGCTTAAATCAAAGAGGTTAAATGTATGGTGTGAAAAAAATTGTAAATGCAGAAGGAACAGTGTGCAAAAGCTGATTGAAAGCAATGGAAACTGTTGTAAACAATGTAAAAGAATGTACCGGGCCCACATTTCACTAGTAGTGTCTCTCCATAAAATAGTAAACATGTTGGGTAAACAAATTATAGCTAGGCAACTGACAAATTGTGAGGGCATGACAATGCTATTATGAAAGGATATAGTTCACTGTAGTATTTAATTGGGCATACAACAAGATACATAGACCGCTATCTAGCTGCATCTATGACTAATAATCCACCGTGGGATCGCTATCCAACCTGTCACCCAAAAGTATTAAGTTGCAAGCAAAATATCATTGCAGTAAGCAAAGTGCATAATGTAAGCAATGAATATAAACATATAGTAATAAACACAGCTGTTTTATCCCAAGTAGGAACAACACATACTCGGTCTTAGTCATTTCTGTCATCTCGAGCCCAGACTCACATGAGACACGAACCAACCAACTATCTAGCATAAATACTCCCTCCTGGAGATAAAGGCAACTACTTGGCCAGAGTAACCACATGGATCAGAGAGCATGCAAGATCTTAAATAAAACATAGATATAAAAGATGAACAAACTTGATCATAATTTCACAATTCATCGCATCCCAGCAAACACAACATGTAGCATTACAAAATAGTGATCTTAATCATGTTAGACAGCTCACAAGATCTAAACATGGTAGCATAAGGAGAAGAGACAACCATCTAGCTACTGCTATGGACCCGTAGTCTCATGGCGTGAATCACACGCTCGTTGGGAGACCCCAAGAGGAAGGTATGATGCAGTTCAGCAGCAAGTTTTTCCTCAGAAAGAAACCAAGGTTATCGAACCAGTAGGAGCAGCAACTCTACAGAAGGTTGTTGGTGGCTCGCACGGCGCAACACGATCACCAACGTGGAATCTGCACACAACACAATCAAACTACTTTGCCCCAACGAAACAGTGAGGTTGTCAATCTCACCGGCTTGCTGAAAACAAAGGATTAAACGTATGGTGTGGAAAATGAGTATTAAATTGCAGAGAATGAAAAATGAACAGTTTGCAGTTTGTGGTGGTTTAATCAGTGTAAAAGAATGGACCGGGGTCCACAGTTCACTAGTGGTGTCTCTCCATAAAAGATAACTAACATGTTGGGTGAACAAATTACAGCTGGGCAATTGACAAATAGTGAGGGCATGACAATGCATATACATGACATGATGACTACTATGATATTTAATTGGGCATTACGACAAGATACATAGACCGTTATCCAACAGCATCTATGACTAATAATCCACCGCCGGGTTGTCATCCGAGTCCCCCGTTGGTATTAAGTTGCAAGCAACGGATAATCGCATTAAGTAAAGCGCGTAATGTAAACAAACACATATGCCCTTGGACATAGCATCGTTAGGTTATCCCTAGTGGCAACAGCACATCCACAACCTTAGAACTTTCTGTCACTGTCCCAGATTAAATGGAGGCATGAACCCACTATCTAGCATAAATACTCTCTCTTGGAGTTACAAGCATCTACTTGGCCAAAGCATCTACGAGTAACGGAAAGCATGCAAGATCTTAAATAACATATAAGATAGATTGATAATCAACTTGACATAGTATTCAATATTCATCGGATCCCAGCAAACACAACATGTAGCATTACAATAACTAGCTGGGTGGCCCGCGCAATTGCGCGGCTAGTGTTGATATAACTCAAATATTCATATCTAATGTATCCATTTTATTCTTGATACTATATTATAAACAATTTAAAATCGATGAAATATATTAGAACGATTTAGGATACTCGATTTATTGAGGTGCCAATTGCTTCCACGTTCCAATCTACGTGATATAAAATCTGTAAATTTTAAAAATTCAAAACCCGAATATCTTCATTGCTTAGGCTTCCAGGTTTTCTTATGCGAAAGTTTGATATACCATTAGTGAGCCTAAAATAATGAACTAATCTTAGTTTCTGGTATGCGAACACTTACCGGCAGATCTTCATGGGGTTTAAGATATTATGTCTTTGTTGCTGAAGGATCCCAATCGATCTCATGCTCCTCAGCAATCTCCTTTAGCAGTTTCATCTTTACTTCAACCGGTGGAGGACGGATAGAAAGCAGTTCAATTATCAGCAGGTACAGATTACAATCGTTTGAACATCATCAGAATCATTAAGTAACATAATTAAATTAGTTGTTTTGGAAGTTCGCAATTGACCTGCCTGTTGATCCCACAATCTGACATAAGATCCGAAGCTGCAGCAACAAATTATTTCCCATACCTAGTCACAACCATCGGTTGGACTTGGATCAGTTCCGGCAAATCATTAGTGGAGTAACTTAAAAATAGAAGATCGTGTATTAAGTACACTAAGAACCGTGTAACTTAAACTAACCGAAGTTACACAACCAAAATTCATCCCTGAAAAAGTTGTGTATATTTATTATTTTCAATTTTGATGACGAATAGGGGCAAATAGTATGACTGTGAAACAATTTCAAAATTAGATAGCTGAATCGTAGAACTTAGAAAGAACATCAAAATCAATGCAAATATCTGTAATATGATTATCTTCTCAATCTGCTTTAATCTTACACGACCAAATTTTGTATGTACGTTATAAAGACATAAACATTAAATAGCATTAGATGATTACATGCATCAACATCAATGGACCTATGTATATCCTTATTTCCTGGCCTGTTGAAGTGTACTGAGGCAGATCGTGCCCTCGTTCATAGTGGCGGTGTGGTATGCGTGAGGAGTTACACGTCCGGCAATTCGACATCGAGCAGGTTCCTGTCGGTGAATGCATATCACACGAAATGCCTCATGGCCATAGAGTCGAGAACGACGACAGTATTGCTTCGTGCAGCCTAAAGATTGATATGGAAACTTCAATCAGATGATTCATTGTCGATGACGGCTGTGGCTATTCCGTGCAGGTCGCCTGGTCTAAGCCTCAATCGGATTATGATATGGGCTGCTACAACGGCGCCCGACGCCGCTGTCTACTCAAGCAAAACGCCCTTGTCTATCCAGGTAATATGTTTCGTGACCATTATTTTTTCCAATATAGATATCAAATGATATATCAATGTGACAATGTCTATGTAACGCGGCCATAAAATTGGAACATATTTGTAGAAAATCAATGCGAAATTTAATTTTTATGGCACGTGGAGTGCAAACAAATATTTCAGTAAAAGTTTTAAAAAATATTTCCGTTTAGTGACATGATAGATGTGAAACAGGATGGACAAACTTTAACAAATATTTCTATCCTAATTGTTTCTGGCCTGCAAACAATTTTCAATTTAATTCGTCCCTTCTTGAATGGCCACTAAGAAGTAAACAAAGCATGTCATCTTACCAAATCTTTCCCAGCATTCCAAGTTTTTCGTTTCGTTCTTCTATACCTCCAGGGTTTTTAAGATTTTTGCAAGTAAGTTGAACTGTTTAAGTTAAATCGCTTCCCGTTGTGACAACCTAAGTAATTACAATGTGGTAAATTCAAAAGGATTCATTTCTGTAGAATTAAGATATCGACTATTACAAAAACAAATAACCCAATGGTCTCTCTTGGAGCACAACTAATATAAGGTATACCCTATATGATCCTCCTTTCTCTAGGAGAAAGAAATATGAATCCGGAGCACCAACAGGAATGCAATATATCGTTAAAAAAAGGAAACTCATTGTATGCGCTTAGTTGATAGGATGATAGTTCTAAAGTTTTATGACAGTGAAACCACAAAAGTACTTTCAACGTAACCCTTTAATAGTATTTATTCCTTCAGATAAAAGTAAATTCATTGACATATAGTACGCACCTGGGCTCTATATGGATCCTTCAAGTTGTGTTCTCTGATATTTCTGATCCAGAATTTTAACATCTGTTATTTAACCTTCCTCTTCTTCAGCTCTCACTAACTCGGTGTTAGTTGAAGACACACTATTTTGTAAATCACATGGTAAAACGTCGCCATGCGCACAACCGTCACAATCATAATGTTGTGCTCTGCAAGTATGAGAACTTTAGTGACTCCATACATATAACCCAGAATATGAAAAACTCATAGCCCATATCGATGTTGAAAGAACAAAGGATATATAAATACCATTCAACCATGAAATAGGGCACATACCATATTTTATTTAATGCTTAATTTAATAATCTTTAAGCCCGAATGCAAAAAATGTACATTCTGGACAGAAAAATAACAACAGAACAAATCCTTGATATAACTAAACCAAAATAAATAAATAATGCAGTAATATTTAGAGGGCTTTTCAAATGCATGGCATTAACAAATTTAATTAAACCATTAAGGCTAATATAGATCGCTAGCAATAAGTAAATCATTTACATTGTATGGTACAAAACTATCAGAACAGTCATTGTTTGTGACTCTTGATAATGCTATATATAATTGCCCATGCCGCAAAGGGATAGAGTACTCTCATATTTATCAGCCAGAAGCTTCCTTCCGAATAAAATACAGGCATGCCATTTCATTTGCTTAGAAATTGTATTATGGGGGCGAGGGAGGTACAGTTAGCAGTCTATTTTCTTATGTATATTTTGCAATGGAACCTAGGAAGCAATTTCGACCTAATTAAGGGAGTCTATCTAATACATTACTCACTTATTAAGCTGCCAGCATGTTTTCTCCTATTTAATTATAAACCATGCATAGGACGCATAAAGAATTATCTCAAGAGATGGGAGGAGGGAGCACAATAAAACACTAAGGAATAAAGTTCAAATGCAGTAGCACCGAGAACTTTTAATAGTGAACATGGAGGAAGTTAATGTCACTATGGCACAACTCATGTATCATATACGGCACTATGTCACTGAAACCGGCTATCAACATGTATACTCCTGTATTTATTGATTGATCTACAAATTCTGAAATATATTATTTGTCAGTGTTGTTGTACAAAGTGTTTGTAAATAGAAGGTATAAACAACACTGTAAAACGCACTGACCTATATACGGACTAACCTGGAGTAAAAAACGTGATTAATATGTTGCTGGCATACGTGATCCATCTTAATTAGTAAGTTAAACGCATGACACCAGTCCAGCACCATTATAGCTTCTGGATTCACCGAGTGCAGGTAAAGTTATAAGCAGAGAACTTAAGGTTCCGTAGATTCTTGTCTAGTGTTTGGTTGTAGGAAGTTCGACCGTGCCGACGAACTGAACATATCCTCACAGAAGGCGTCGGCCATCCAATCTCCTCCGAGAGCCGCTACACACGTCCTCCTCCTCTCTAAATCTATAGAATATACGTACTGGATTGCTTCACGGCCAGAACATGGAAATAAACATTCAGCTATTGCGGTAGGGAAAACGATCAGGAGATCTAGACATGCTAGTACTCCCTCCGTTCCAATTTAATTGACTTGCATTTGTCTAGTAACGAATGTATCTATACACTAAATAAGTATAGATACATCTGTATTTGGACAAACTCAAGTCAATTAATTTGGAACAGAGGGAGTAGATGAGATCGTACCTTTCTATTCTATCAACTCCAGAACGGACGGCCGTACGTACGGAATACTTGATGATACGTACTGACGCCGTCGGTCAAGGCGGACAAATTGTATTTTGCACCTAGAGATCGCCATTGCCGTCTTTCGGTTGCCGTTTGGTGAAATAAGCAGTCGGCGGCGGCAGCAAATATGCGGACGCGGTAGGGCTTCTGTTGAACGAATCGATATGGAGTAGATACATTAAAGCGAAGCGAGGTAGTTCTTTACTTTACCGAGCAATCAATCTTAGCCGTTGAGATGCCATAGTTTTAGATCAAAAAATCTGTACCGTTGGTTGTCCTGTGTTTTAATTATATAATAGATATGATCTTGATCATGTAGGGCAGCTCACAAGATCTAAACATGATGGCACAAAGTGGAGAGACAACCATCTAGCTACTGCTATGGACCCGTAGTCCAAGGATGAACTACTCACGCATCACTCCGGAGGCAGGCATGGTGATGTAGAAGCCTCCGGTGACGATTCCCCTCTCCGGCAGGGTGCCGGGAAGAGGTTCTGAACCCGCCCGAGCTAGGGTTGACGACGGCGGCGTCTCTGGAACTTTTCGTGGATATTTTCTCAGGCCCTTAGGGTTTTCGCGTCGGGGGGAATAAGTAGGCGAAAGGGCGGCGGCTGACGACCCCCGAGGGGCCCACACCACCCTAGGGCGCGGCAGAGGGGGGAACCGCGCCCTAGTGGCGTGTGGGGCCCTGGTGGCCCTCCTCTGTTGCTCCTTCGGTCCTTCAGGTGAGTTCTGGTAAAATAGGGACCCCCGTGAAGTTTCGTCCAATTCCGAGAATATTTCCAGACTAGCTTTTCTGGAATACAAAAACAGCAGAAAACAGGAACTGGCACTTCGGCATCTTGTTAATAGGTTAGTCCCAAAAAATGTATAAAAGTGATATAAAGTAGATGCAAAACATGTAGCAATTGGTATAAAACAAGCATGGAACATCAAAAATTATAGATACGTTTGAGACGTATCATAGTTCGAAGATGAACTACTCACGAATCACTCCGGAGGCAGGCATGGTGGTGTAGAGCCCTCCGATGATGATCTCCCCTCCGACAGAGTGTCGGGAAGAACTTCAGAATCCTCTCAAACTAGGGTTTGCGTTGACGGCGGCGTCAGATATCTTTCGAGGAATTCTTCGGGCCTTTTAGGGTTTTCAGGAAGTAGGCAATTTATTGGCGAAGAGATGACGTAAGACGGTAGAGGAGGCCTCCAGGCGCCACCTGGGCACGGCCTGATACGTCTCAAACGTATCTATAATTTTTGATGTTCGATGCTATTAATATACCAATTGCTACATGTTTTATTTACACTTCATAGCATTTTTATGTATTTTCTAGGACTAACCTATTAACAAGATGCCGAAGTGCCAGTTCCTGTTTTCTGCTGTTTTTCTCCTTCAGAAAGGCTAGTCGCAAAATATTCTCGGAATTGGACGAAAATCAACGTGTGCAAATATCTCATCGGAAGACTCCAGAAGCCAGAAGGAGAGACGGAGTGGGGCCACAAGGCAGCCACGACACCCTAGGGCGCGGCAGGGGGTGGGCCCGCGCCCAGCCCTGGCGTGGCCGCCTCGGGTGCCCTCCGATGCCGCCCTTTCGCCTATATATTCCCGATGTTCCGAAAACCCTAAAAACACCGATCATATTCCACGAAAAGTTCCGTCGCCGCCTCCGTCGTCAACCCTAGATCGGGAGGTGACATGCTACCATCATAATCTTGATCATATAATATTGCAAGGCACATGTAAATGAATGAAGTGATCCAAGTCAATGGTCTATAATTTGCTACCAAATAGATAATGAGTAAACAATGAATCACACAAGCTAAACGTTTTCATGAATAGTACTTTCGAGACAAGCATCAAACAGTTTTGCATAAGTGTTAACTCATAAAGCAATAGTTTCTAATAAAAGGTATTTAATCAACACAAAGGAAGAATTTAGTTTCAGCATTTGCTTCAACTTTCAACATATTTATCTCATGGATATTGTCAACACAAAGTAGTATAACAAGTCCAATACATTGCATATAACGCATGTTGTAACAAAGTTGACACTAGTGTTTGCTTGTGGAAGACAGAAAGAATAGGAAAACTGACTCAACATAAAAGTAAAAGAAAGGCCCTTCGCAGAGGGAAGCAGGGATTAATCATGTGCTAGAGCTTTTAGGTTTTTGAAAGCATATAGAGATTGCATAAAATATTTGATACTCCTCCCAACCTTGCTAACACAAGCCATGGCTAACCGAATCCTCGGGTGCCTTCCATCAATCACATACCATGGAGGAGTATCTATTTTTGAGAGGTGTTTGTTAATTGTCAACGAATGGTAGCGGGTGAGAACAGTATTCTACCTGTCAAACGGACTTTTAAGAGCGGCTCCCATGAAGGACGTTATTTCTACCAGCAAGGCAGATCATCCCTCTTTCTCTTTGGTTTACACACATTCAGGTATTTCACTGTTTGTCATTGCTTACTGATGAATCAGGGCAAAAGTGTGAAGAGAATTAATTGGTTAAAGTTGTAATTAATTGGGACTGGGCACCCCGTTGCCAGCTCTTTTTGCAAGTTATTGGATAAGCGGATGTATATGCCACTAGTCCAGGTGTAAAAGTCCACTCGACAAATAGAATAAAGAATAACCACACTAATTCCTCATGAGCTAGTAAACATTGACACAAAAAGGGAATAATAACATTTTGAATAATTTAAAGGTAGCACATGAAAAATTTACTTGGAGTGGCAAGGAAATACCACATATAGGTAGTTATGGTGGACACAAATGGCATGGATTTTGGCTCAAGGATTTGGATGCACGAGAAGCATTCCCTCTCAGTACAGAGTTTAGGCTAGCAAGGTTATGTAAGCAAACAAGAATATCAACCCGTACACCAAGTTTTATATGACAAACATATTGCAAACGTTATAAGACTTCATACCGTCTTCCTTGTTAACCAAACCCTGTTATTAGAAAATATCTAGACCTTAGAGATACCACCGATGCAAACCAAATTTTCAACAAGCTTTACGGTAGTTCTTCACTAATAGGCTTAACTCATGTGATGCACAATTTAATCATGATCTACTTGTTAACTCAAAACAATTGACAAGCATCAAGTTATCCATTTTAGTGATCTACAAGATTAAGCAAGTTTTTCCTTATACCAATTACCACATGCAACATTTTCTGAACCAACCAAACACCAATCAATTTATTTCATCAACTCTCCAAACAAATATAAGTGAAGCAAGAGAGTACTTTCTACAAAAGAAAGCTAATAGCTCTGACAAGAGATACATGAAAACAAGAGCTAAAAGCTGAACAGCGCTAGATATGAATACTCAACAAATATAAGTGAAGAATAGGAGTATTCTCATGAAAAAGCGGAGCGTGTCTCTCTCCCAATCAAGAATGCTAGGGTCCAGTCAAGCTTTATTGAAAATAAAAGTGCAATACTGAAAATAAAAGCACACAGACGCTCCAAGAAAAGCACATATGATGTGAAAGAATTAAAATATAGTTTCACTAGAGATGACCTGATAATTTTGACGATGAAGAAGGGGATGCCTTGGGCATCCCCAAGCTTAGACGCTTGAGTCTTCTTGAAATATGCTGGGGAGATCCATGGGAGCCTCCCCAAGCTTAAGCTCTTCACTCTTCTTGATCCTATTATATCATCCTTCTCTCTTGACCCTTGAAAACTTCCGTCACACCAAACTCAAAGTAGATCTCATTAGAGGGTTAGTGCATAATCAAAAATTCACATGTTCTATAAAGACGCAATATGATTTGTTACTTTAAACATTAGCTACAGCCACTGATGTTATGTGAAGCTCTTCCACCCAAAAAAGAATTTCACTCAACACTAGTAAAAGAGAGAATGCAAAATAAAAAGGCATAATCTGTCTAAAACAGAACAGTCCGCAAAGACGAATTTTTTCGAGGCACTTACGACGCTCAGATCGAGAAACTCTGAACTAATGAAAGTTTCAGACATTCATAAAGATTACGCAAAAAATTTCAGATTTAATTAACAATCTGGTGATTTTAGGAATTTCGTACAGTGAACAGCAAAAATCTGTTTCTGCGCAGCAATCAAAATTAAGCATCATCTTACATTAGAGGCTACTCTTGGCACAACAATGCGAGAAAATAAAGATACAAAGGAGTTGCTACAGAAGTAAACACTCCTTGACTCAATAAAAGAAAAATTGCAGAAAAAAATAATGGGTTGCCTCCCATAAGCGCTTTTCTTTAACGCCTTTTAGCTAGGCACAAAGCATGCATCAAGTATTACCAAGTGAAGAAGCATCAACATTGTAATTTGTTCGAACAATAGAATCATAAGGTGGCTTAATCTTCTTCCTAGGAAAGTGTTCCATACCTTTCTTGAGAGGAAATTGATATTTTATATTCCCTTCTTTCATATCAATAATAGCACCTACAGTCTAAGAAAAGGTCTTCCCAGCACAATAGGGCATGATGGATTGCACTCAATATCCAAGACAATAAAATCAACGGGGACATAATTGTTGTTAACCATGATAAGAACATCATCAATTCTTCCCAAAGGTTTTTTAATAGTAGAATCAACAAGGTGAACATCCAAGTAACAATTTTCCAAAGGTGCTAAATCAAGCATATCATATAATCTTTTAGGCATAACAGAAATACTAGCACCAAGGTCACACAAAGCATTGCAATCAAAGTCATTCAATTTCAATTTAATGATGGGCTCCCAACCATCTTCTAACTTCCTAGGGATAGAAGCTTCATGTTTTAATTTCTCTTCCCTAACTTGCATGAGAGCATTAGTAATATGTTTAGTAAAAGCCATGTTTATAGCACTAGCATTAGGACTTCTAGCTAGCTTTTGCAAGAACTTAATTACTTCAGAAATATTGCAACCATCAAAATCAAAGTCATTATATCAAAAGTAATGGAGTTATTATCTTCCTTATTGCTAGAAATTTCAGCATCTTTATCAAGGACAGTTTCAGAGTTATCAGGCAATTTAGGACATTTTGCAATAGAAGTGGAAACATTACCAACACCAACTATCTTGCCATTAATGGTAGGAGGTTTGTTAACACTTGAGTTTGAAGCATTTTCAGAAGTAGTAATAGTATAAACTCTAGCAATATTATTCTTTCTAGCAATTTCATCCTCTCTTTCCCATCTAGCATGCAATTCAGCTAACATCCTCACATTGTTATCAATTTTAACTTGTATAGCATTGAGAGTTTTGCTCTCTTTAACATCATGAGGCATGTTCTTTAGTTTCAACAAGTCAACATCAAGAGCAAGACTATCAACTTTAGAGGAAAGCACATCAATTTTCCCAAATTTCTCCTCAACAGTTTTATTGAAAGCAGTTTGTGTACTAATAAAATCCTTAAGCATAACTTCAAGATCGAGGGTACACTCTTATTATTGTTGTAGGAGTTACTATAGGAATTTCCATAACCATTGCCACTATTAGAAGGATAGGGCCTATAATTGCTATTACCAAAATTATTCCTATAAGCATTGTTGTTGAATTATTATTTTTAATGAAGTTCACATCAACATGCTCTTCTTGAGCAACCAAAGAAGCTAAAGGAACATTATTTGGATCAACATGTGTTTGACCATTTGCAAGCATAGACATAATAGTATCAATTTTGGCACTCAAGGAGAGGTTTCCTCAACAGAATTTACCTTCTTACCTGTTGGAGCTCTCTCGGTGTGCCACTCAGAATAATTAATCATCATATCATCAAGAAGCTTTGTTGCAGCACCCAAAGTGATGGACATAAAGGTACCTCCAGCGGCCGAATCCAATAAATTCCTGAAGAAAAATTTAATCCTGCATAGAAGGTTTGGATGATCATCCAAGTAGTCAGTCCATGAGTGGGACAATTTTTAACCAATGATTTCATTCTCTCCCATGCTTGAGCAACATGTTCATTATCAAATTGCTTAAAATTCATTATGCTACTTCTCAAAGAAATAATCTTAGCAGGAGGATAATATTTTCCAATAAAAGCATCTTTGCATTTAGTCCATGAATCAATACTATTTCTAGGCAAAGATAGCAACCATTCTTTAGCACGTCCTCTCAAGGAGAAAGGAAAAAGTTTCAGTTTAATAATATCACCATCTACTTCCTTGAGCTTTTGCATTTCACAAAGTTCAACAAAGTTATTAAGGTGAACAGCAGCATCATCAGTACTAACACCAGAAAATTGCTCTTTCATAACAAGATTTAAAAGTGCAGGTTTAATTTCATAAAATTCTGCTGAAGCAGCAGGTGGAGCAATAGGTGTGCATATGAAATCATTGTTGTTCGTGCTAGTGAAATCACACAACTTAGTGTTCTCAGGAGTACTCATTTTAGCAGAAATAAAAACAGTACAGAAAATAACTTGAAAGTAAACTAGATGCAAGTAACTAATTTTTTTGTGTTTTTGATAATTGAAAGCAAACAAGATAAAATAAAATAAACTAAGCAAGACAAAAACAAAGTAAAGAGATTGGAAGCGTGAAACTCCCCTTGCAGAAGACTGCTGTCTCCCCGGCAACGGCGCCAGAAAAAGAGCTGTTGACGGGAGAGAAAGTCTGCTGAAGCTTCTACTCCCCGGCAACGGCGCCAGAAAAATAGCTTGATGACGTGAAACACACGTTCGTTGGGAGACCCCAAGAGGAAGGTATGATGCAGTCAGCAGCAAGTTTTCCCTCAGAAAGAAACCAAGGTTATCGAACCAGTAGGAGCAGCAACTCTTCAGAAGGTTGTTGTGGTCGCACGGCGCAACACGATCACAACGTGGAATCTGCACACAACACAATCAAACTACTTTGCCCCAACGAAACAGTGAGGTTGTCAATCTCACTGGCTTGCTGAAAACAAAGGATTAAACGTATGGTGTGGAAAATGAGTATTAAATTGCAGAGAATGAAAAAGGAACAGTTTGCAGTTTGTGGTTGTTTAATCAGTGTAAAAGAATGGACCGGGGTCCACAGTTCACTAGTGGTGTCTCTCCATAAAAGATAACTAACATGTTGGGTGAACAAATTACAGCTGGGCAATTGACGAATAGTGAGCGCATGACAATGCATATACATGACATGTTGACTACTATGATATTTAATTGGGCATTACGACAAATACATAGACCGTTATCCAACAGCATCTATGACTAATAATCCACCGCCGGGTTGTCATCCGAGTCCCCCGTTGGTATTAAGTTGCAAGCAACGGATAATTGCATTAAGTAAAGTGCGTAATGTAAACAAACACATATGCCGTGGACATAGCATCGTTAGGTTATCCCTAGTGGCAACAGCACATCCACAACCTTAGAACTTTCTGTCACTGTCCCAGGTTAAACGGAGACATGAACCCACTATCTAGCATAAATACTCTCTCTTGGAGTTACAAGCATCTACTTGGCCAAAGCATCTACGAGTAACGGAAAGCATGCAAGATCTTAAATAACATATAAGATAGATTGATAATCAACTTGACATAATATTCAATATTCATCGGATCCCAGCAAACACAACATGTAGCATTACAATAATATGATCTTGATCATGTAGGGCAGCTCACAAGATCTAAACATGATGGCACAAAGTGGAGAGACAACCATCTAGCTACTGCTATGGACCCGTAGTCCAAGGATGAACTACTCACGCATCACTCCGGAGGCAGGCATGGCGATGTAGAAGCCTCCGGTGACGATTCCCCTCTCCGGCAGGGTGCCGGGAAGAGGTTCTGAACCCTCCCGAGCTAGGGTTGACGCGGCGGCGTCTCTGGAACTTTTCGTGGATATTTGCTCAGGTACTTAGGGTTTTCGCGTCGGGGGGAATAAGTAGGCGAAAGGGCGGCGGCTGCGACCCCCGAGGGGCCCACACCACCCTAGGGCGCGGCAGAGGGGGGCCGCGCCCTAGTGGCGTGTGGGGCCCTGGTGGCCCTCCTCTGTGCTCCTTCGTCCGTCAGGTGTGTTCTGGTAAAATAGGACCCCCGTGTAGTTTCGTCCAATTCCGAGAATATTTCCAGACTAGCTTTTCTGGAATACAAAAACAGCAGAAAACAGGAACTGGCACTTCGGCATCTTGTTAATAGGTTAGTCCCAAAAAATGTATAAAAGTGATATAAAGTAGATGCAAAACATGTAGCAATTGGTATAAAACAAGCATGGAACATCAAAAATTATAGATACGTTTGAGACGTATCATAGTTCGAAGATGAACTACTCACGAATCACTCCGGAGGCAGGCATGGTGGTGTAGAGCCCTCCGATGATGATCTCCCCTCCGGCAGAGTGTCGGGAAGAACTTCAGAATCCTCTCAAACTAGGGTTTGCGTTGACGGCGGCGTCGGATATCTTTCGAGGAATTCTTCGGGCCTTTTAGGGTTTTCGGGAAGTAGGCAATTTATTGGCAAAGAGATGACGTAAGACGGTAGAGGAGGCCTCCAGGCGCCACCTGGGCACGGCCTGATACGTCTCAAACGTATCTATAATTTTTAATGTTCCATGCTATTAATATACCAATTGCTACATGTTTTATTTACACTTCATAGCATTTTTATGCATTTTCTGGGACTAACCTATTAACAGATGCCGAAGTGCCAGTTCCTGTTTTCTGCTGTTTTTCTCCTTCAGAAAGGCTAGTCGCCAAATATTCTCGGAATTGGACGAAAATCAACGTGTGCAAATATCTCATCGGAAGACTCCAGAAGCCAGAAGGGGAGACGGAGTGGGGCCACAAGGCAGCCACGACACCCTAGGGCGCGGCAGGGGGTGGGCCCGCGCCCAGCCCTGGCGTGGCCGCCTCGGGTGCCCTCCGATGCCGCCCTTTCGCCTATATATTCCCGATGTCCCGAAAACCCTAAAAAACCTATCATATTCCACAAAAAGTTCCATCGCCGCCGCCGTCGTCAACCCTTGATCGGGAGGGTTCTGAAGCTCTTCCCGGCACCTGCCGGAGGGGAGATCCTCACCGGAGGGCTACACCGCCATGCCTGCCTCCGGAGTGATGCGTGAGTAGTTCATCCTTGGACTACGGGTCCATAGCAGTAGCTAGATGGTTGTCTCTCCACCTTGTAACCCCATTTTTAGATCTTGTGAGCTGCCTAACATGATCAAGATCATCTTATTGTAATGCTACATGTTGTGTTTGCTGGGATCCGATGAATATTGATACTATGAGCAAGTTGTTTATCAATCTATCTATTTATGTTGTTTATGATCTTGCATGCTCTCCGTTGCTAGTAGATGCTTTGGCCAAGTAGATGCTTGTAACTCCAAGAGGGAGTATTTATGCTAGATAGTGGGTTCATGCCTCCAATAATCTGGGCTCGAGATGACAGAAACGACTAAGGTTGTGGATGTGCTGTTGCACTAGGGATAAAACAATGATGCATTGTCTACGTGTCATTTGCATTGTTTACATTACACACTTTACTTCATGCAATAATCTGTTGTTTGCAACTCAATACCGGAAGGGGTGTGGATGCTAACCCGAAGGTGGATTATTTAGGCATAGATGCGTTGGATAGCAAGTCTATATACTTTCTTGTAATGCCCAATTAAATCTCGTAATAATCATCTTGTCATATATTGCATTGTCATGCGCTCATTATTTGTCAATTGCCCAGCTGTAATTTGTTTACCCAACATGTTAGTTATCTTTTATGGAGAGACACCACTAGTGAACTGTGGACCCCGGTCCATTTCCTCATACTGATAAAACCACCAAGTGCAATCATTTGTTCTCTGTTACTTTCTGCACTCATTACTGCTTTCTACACAATATGTTTAATCCTTTGTTTTCAGCAAGCCGGAGAGATTGACAACCTCTCTGTTTCGTTGGGGCAAACTAGTTTGCTTGTGTTGTGTGCAGGTTCCACGTCTGTTGCGCCACTGACAACCTTCTGAAGAACCTCCGTGTCCTCCTGGTTCGATAAACCTTGGTCATATTTCAAGGGAAAACTGTTGCTGCACTACATCATACCTTCCTCTTGGGGTCTCCCAACGACGTGTGTTGTCACGGTCAACAAGCAGATCTTCTGGTGCTGTTGCTAGGAAGTAATAAAACACTCTACCGTTAACACGCCATCACGGCCCCACCCTAGCACGCCAGGTGTCGCCCCCACCGCCAGTTGGGTCCCCTCGGATGAGATTTGGATCCGTCTTCGTTTCGATGTAAAAATAATATCCGTAAATTTTCAGGTCTTTCCGAGAATATTTTACTTAATAACTTTTTCTGAAATAAAAGACGGCAGAAAACAGGAACTGTCGCTGGGCACCTTGTTAATAGGTTAGTTCTAGAAAATGCACCAAAATGATATAAAACTATAATAAAAACATGTAGCATTGATATAAAACAAGCATGGAACAATCAAAATTATAGATACCTTTTAGAAGTATCAAGGTACTTCACCATCGTCGATGATGCAATCCCTTTTGGCGAGGCCATCGATAGGGGGGCAGGAGACATGGGCGAGCTCATTGACCCTCACTCAGGGAATAACCATCAGCGTCACCAAGCGCCCTCCTTTCCTCCTTCCAAACGACTCAACATTAGCCTCTGCTAGCGAGACACTATCAATGAAGCTTCGGGGTTTTTGCTGGAATTTGCTGGACTTGGACATGGGCCACAGCCTAAAGCCAAACTAATTCCGAAATTCCCATTTGGCCCATTTATTTATATGGCTGTGTGTGACCAAAGTTTAGTCCCACACCGCTAGTTGGGAGAGAGCTGCACCACTTTATATAGTGAGTTGTTCTACCACTAGTAAGAGCATGAGAAGAGGAATGCCACCCGCGCGCTCCTCCTCCTCCTCGCTAGCCTTGCCACGACACGTCACGACACGACGTGCCGCGGGTTGCGGGAATGAGCCGAGCCGATGCCTATATTTTTGCAGTCCGAGAAAATTTATTGAGTCATTGATTAATAATTAACGGACGCGTTAATTGTTTTGCCGTTTCCGATTCTTTTGGATCAATGAGACGTTACCGACTCAATTGTGGGTTGCGCCCACGTCCTACCCGACCAGCGCTATATATGCAGGGAAAAACCCTAGCCGCCATATACGCAACACATGGTCTCGCACCACCGTTCCAGAACCTTGCACCGCCGTCTTCCAAGTCTTCTCCATCCATCTTCCAGCGTCCACGGTTGAAGGGACAGTAGGCCTCCGGAACACCGCTTCTTGTGATCCTCTACGAGAGAGGGGCGATCAGGTTTTTTGGGAGCGCACTCGCGCGACTACTGGCATTGAATTCTTTCCAACGACGTCTTCTTCCCGACATCGGCAGCCTCTTCATCGACGACATGCGCGACAGTGGTTCCGCTGCCGCTGCAAAGTACGTGTCCTTGACCTTTCTGTTTCAGATACTGCTAGAGTTTCTGCTTGTAGTAGTTGCTCTACGTTCGGTCTATTAATCTACTGTTTTGGTAGATCACATGATTAGTTTAATTCTGGTTATTCTAGTCATAAATTGTTTACTGTTTTCGTGGATTAAATCAATTGCTTATATATTCAACAATCGAAAAGCCTGATTATAGGCAATTTGCTTCACCTGGCTTTCTCGCGTCTATGAGGTCGTTTCCCTTCAAAGGGGTACAGTATAAACGGTGGTGCATGAGAGCAGTTTACTGGTTTCAGAACAGTAAGTGCTATGCTGCCACCAAAGGCAAGCAAGAGGCGAGCTTACTCCTGAACAACAGGAGGCTTTTCAGAAGCTCGATACCCTTTTCAAGGGTGCTTTTCTGAGTGTTCATGACGATTCATTGTGGATTTGTATATGTCGTTTGATACCGGCAAGGACATGTGGGATGCGCTCGAGGCCAAGTTTGGGGCCTTGGACGCTGGCAACGAGTTGTACGTCATGGAGCAATTCTATGACTACAAGATGACTGATGAGCGCTCTGTTGTACAACAGGCTCATGAGATACAGTCGCTCGCTAAGGAACTTGAGCACTTCAAGTGTAATTAACTGGACAAGTTTGTTGCCTGTGGCATTATCGCCAAGCTTCCACCTTCGTGGAGCAACTTTGCTACTTCTCTGAAACACAAGAGACAAGAGTTTTCCGTTTCAGATCTCATTGGGTCGCTTGATATGGAAGAGAAGGCGAGAGCGAATGATACATGTGCTCGAGTTGCCGAGCCTGGTTCTAGTACCCACGTGGTACAGAAGAAGAATTACCAGTAGCCCCACAAGCCCAAATTTAACAAGAGCAACTCTGGGGGTAAAGGCAAGTCTGATGGAAAGTACAAACCGTCACATCCTACCAACTTTAAGAAGAGTAACAATAAGAAGCCGAGGAAGGGATCATGCCGTGTTTGCGGTGATTCAAGTCACTGGGCTCCTCGCTGTCCCAACCGCCATGAGCTGCGCGAACAAGAGAACAGCGCAAGACTGCCAATGTTGTCATTGGCGGAACTAAGATGAAGGAATCTGGGTAGGGTATATTTCCTACCATCCTTTCAGCTTGTCATTCTCCTAAATTGTTGCTTGACACTGGTGCCAATGTACATGTTGTGCTGATACTTCCATGTTTTCTTCTTACCAGGTCACAGGGACTTCTCCCGTGCTGATGGGGAACGGGGCACATGCTTTCGTTCGTGGTGTTGGCACGGTCGATCTGAATTTTACTTCGGGAAAGATTGTGCGGCTGAAGAACGTTCATCATGTGCCCTCCATCAATAAAAATCTCGTTAGCGGATCGCTATTATGTCAAGATGGTTTTATATTAGTTTTCGAGTCCAATAAAGTTGTAATGTCTAAGTATGGACAATTTGTTGGAAAATGCTATGAGTGCGGAGGCTTGTTCCTCCTATCTTTGTCAACTTTTGCACTAAAGTTATTAATCATACTTGCCACAAAATTGAGTCTAATATCTGGCATTCACGACTTTGTCATATTAACCTTGGTTGCATGACGCGGCTAGCTAGTTTGGATTTAATTCCGAAATTCACTACCGTCAAAGGTTCCAAGTGGCAATTATGTGTGCAAGCTAAGCAACCTCGCAAGTCCCATAAGACTGCGGAGGCAAGAGACTTGACACCACTAGAACTTATACATTCGGATCTCTGTGAGATGAATGGCGTGTTGACAAAAGGCGGAAAGAAATATTTCATGACACTTATTGATGACTCCATAGATATTGTTATGTGTATCTTCTGAAATCAAAAGATGAGGCTTTGAACTTCTTCAAAATCTATAAAGCTGAAGCAGAGAACCAACTTGATCGAAAAATTAAACGGCTAAGGTCTGATCATGGTGGAGAGTATTTTTCTAATGAGTTTGATTCTTTTTTTGCGGAACATGGTATCTAAAGATATAAATGGTGCGACCCATTGAGAGCTCTCCAGCGATTTGGGCTTTCTGGCCGTCCGATCCTCCCGCTCCGTGCCTCCGCACCGTCCGATCACCGCCGGCTCCTGGAGTCGGCATGAACAGGGATTCGCAAAGTCGCTAACCGTACCAACCTTCGTGCACCCACGCTCGCTGACGACCTCCCCCGATGCTCCCTGTATCCGAGGGCCCACCAGTCGGCATCACGCTGCGCGTTTAATCGGTGTGGTGGACGTGCCAGAGTGGTGCAAATTCGCAGCGCGTTCGTCCCATTGGTCGATTTTGTTCATTTACCGTACTAGGTTTTAGCGAATGCATTGCGTGCCCCTATGGGATAGCTTTCTTCGTATGTGGTTCCTTCCCCCTCTCTCTCGCTGACGATGGGCCCCATCCTTTACGTGGCCCACAGGTCGGTTGCTCAGGACGTTGCGTCGCCCATCGTTCCGTTGCGTGTGTCGTCGCTGCGTATTTTCTGCAGTAGGTCGGGGCACGTATGGTATTTCATGTCATCGTCGGGTACGTTGCATTGTTCGTGATGTCAGGGAGAATTCGGGCCCGATTTCTCCGTCCGAGGTGACCTTCCTCCATTCGTCGGCGGGTACGTTGCACTATGCTGGTAGTCAGAACGAATTCGGGCCCGATTTCACGTGTCACTGGCGGCTCGCCATTGGTTCATTCAGACGGAACCGACCTAATGGGGTTGCCGTGCACACTGTGCTGTGGGACGGGGTTATATAGGCTGCGTTCTGGATTAGCTGGTTACTGCAACTCTCATTCCCCCATTTTCTTCTTCCTCCCTGTTCTTGCTCCGTTGTGCTTTTCTCGAGCTCTGTCGTGTTTCGATGGAATCCGTTTGCTGATCTTCCAGTCACGTTTGTTCCCGTTGAGACCAGGCTGGGTATTCTTCATGTGTCTTGCTCTCTTTGTTTTGGTCGTTCTTTGTTCATGTCATTGACCGTGTGGTGGATCCGTGTTTTATGTTGTTTGTTGCTTATGCGGTTTGTTTTTCTTTGTTTTCTGGGTTCCTAACATCTCTTTCCTGTTCATTGCTCTGTTTTTTTCATAGGTCGCCGGTTTACTGCTACGATGTTCCCGGTCTTGCTTCCTCTTCGCCGGCGCCGGTTGTTGCTCAAGTATGGATGTTCGTTTATGTGGTTAATCTAATGGTATGTTGTAATCTTGGTGTCCGGTTTGTTTTTTCATATTTCTGTGTCTGTTTGTTCGTTGGTTGCAGGCATTTTTTTGGCAGATCGGGTTTTGCTTTTGGCCTTTTGTGTGTTTTTATGCCTGTTTTATGACCTCTTATGACTTTTTTCTTCCAGGTCGTCGTTTATTCGGGATTATCTCAGACGCAAGTTGTTTTTCTTCACTTTTTTGCCTTTTGTTCCTGTCTTTCCTGTGCTGAGTTATCCTAGTTGGTCTGCGCTGTCGGCTCCCCGTTGGACTTTCGTGTAATGGTACTTTCTTTTTTTGACGGTGTTTTTTTTTACGCTTGGGCTCGCACCATCGGTTTGCCAGGATGTTGCTTTGATCATGTTTGCTCGTTGGGTTTTTGTAACACCCGAAAATTCAAACCCAATTTTAGTGGTGTTTTCTCACACCGGAAAAACTTTTTCTTTTATTAAATGACTTTCTTAAATATTTTGTGGATGATCTTGACCTTGGTTTTGTTCTCTCTGAAATTTTTCCCATGTTCCGCGAACCTCATCCACCACTCTCGACAATCCCGTGCTTAGGATTTCCCTCGAAAATCCTAGCCCTCCGTGATGATCTTGTAATTCCGGTTATTTTCACTTATCAAAGGGATGTCGATTTACCTCGCCAAATAAATTCCACCAAAATACCGGAGGACTCCCGTGTACATATAAAGCCAACCCGTGCAAAAATATTGTATACTCCGATGCAATATTTCCAATTTAGGGGTTAACTGTTATATATCGGTCCTGATCCCAAATTTATTCAGTCCACCTAGGAACCTTTGAAAATTCTCATAATTTAGGGAGATGCATATTTTTGTATTTCCTACACTTCTTCTGTTGGACCCAAACCCATTCGAGCGATTTTTGACCTACTTCCTTTGTAAGCCGAAAATCGATACCGGTACGCGACTTAGCTGACACATTACCAAAACCCCATTTCTAGATATCCAATTGAGCCCAAACTTCTTGGACACCCTCCTTGAACCAAACCTAGGCACTGGTGAAATTTTGGGATTTTTCTGAGATGTGCAAGACCTAGGTCATTTCATCGAGCACCTTCGGTATCTTTGCTTTTCTGAAAATCTTATTTTACAAAGTTTGGAATCCTGGAGGGATTCTTGTTTGGTTGTTTTGTTCTCGTCGTTACGAACCCCGCGGTGGAAACATTTTTCCGTTTGGAGCTCCGAGTCACTGGGAACGCGTCATGTCACCCGCGTCGCGCTCCGGACGTCCCGGACATGCCCGCTTTGGCGCGACCTAAATCTTGCTTAGCCTAAACCTCCCGGCTGCAGTACGCCCACGTGCGGCACTGCTTGTCCAGCTCGTCTACCTTATCCAGCCTCCCCGTTCCTATCCCCTCCACCGACAGAACAGTGCCGTGGAAGATATATGCGGGAGCTTCCGTATTTCCTCTCCCCCTGCCTATATGAGAAGCAACCCGAGCCTCTCCTCTCTCTGCTGCACCCCACTCCTCTCCTCTTCCTCTGCACTTGCGCCACTTCCCTCCGCAACCAGTCCAGCTAGAGGAAACCGAGGCGAACGCGAGTTTCGGCCGAAGCTCCGCGAGCTCGCGTTCGTCGTGCCCGACACCCCCACAGCCTCCCCCAGCTACCCAGGACCCTCCCGTGGGCGCGGTGCTGCACCACGGCCTTGCCGCAGTGGCCGGCCGGCCTCGCCGAGCCACTCGTCGCCGCGGCCGTCCACCTCCAGGAGCTTCCCGCCATGGCCAGTGCTCGGTGAGCTCGGGGCCCGCCGCCGAGGCCATCCCTGCCCCTGCCCGCACATCTCCTGGTCGCGGTGGAGCGCGGGAGACTCTCCCTGTCCTCGCCTTGCCCAGCCGGGCTGCCCATCGCCGGCGGTGGCCGCGTCCCGTGCGTGCTCGCGTACGTGCAGCAAGAACACGCTACAGTGGTCTGATCGTTCAAAACATGCTAGTTTTAAAGGTGAGCGGCGGATAGTTATTTTTCGCTCGCCATTTTCTCTCAAACCACAGCTCCGATTGGAGTGATTCAAATTTCTAAATTCCTATCTTTGCGAGATCTGTCAAATGGTATGGATTTCACATTTTTTCCAGTATATCTTCTGGGTAGCGCATTTTATGTGCGATACCATCCCGGCGACGCGGTGTAGGGCTATCGGTGCCCGAGTCCGCGACGTCTTCACTTCATCGACGAACCGGAGTACAACTACATGACCCCGAGGCAAGCTAACCACTTGCTATGAGCCCAGTCTGTTTTATCTAGTTATGTTTTGCTTGCTAGTCGATGTTGGTGATCGTTCCTATGATTTCATGTGTATAAATGCACGCCACTTTTATTTTCTGAGCATAGATAGCAATGCCATGCTTTATTCATCATGCATGTATGCATTAGAATGACGTGTGAATTACTTGTGCGCCTCGCACTTGCGTGGCTTTGTCGAACCCTCTAAATAAACAAATATAAAACATGCGTTCCTATGATTGTTTGCTTCTTCTTCGCCGAGGTGAGGAGCGGACGAATGTCGTCTTATGATCCTCGGAGTTGGGGGCATTTGCCAAAAGAGTTATTTGCTTCTTCTCCCTCCGTCAAACGTGGTTGGCGTAAGCCCACCTAGACTGCGACGTTTGGGACATTTGCTTTCCAATTGGTTCTTTTGGCCAAGATTGCTGACACCACGTCGGGTTAATCCTTGAGTGGAATGGATGCTTTCTTTTTATGAATGTTTTCGGTTCATTGTTTGGAGGCTACATGCCTCGCCAACTTTGTAATTAACCTGCGAGGGCGCTGGCTGGAGGAACCGCCACAGTCGTCCGATTGACCCACTGTGTTATCTTTTGTAGTTGATCTGTGAAGGCGCTTGCCAGCGGAAGACCGCTGCCACAGTCTTCCGGTCGACGTTTATTTTTTCCTTGTCAAACGAGAAGGCGCTTGCCAGCGGAAGACCGCTGCCACAGTCATCCGGTTGACGTTCTTTTTATTTTGCTAAGTTTGGACATGGATACTACTATTGCTTGATTTATTGTGTTGCTAATATTTTGTCGTGTGATGATATATTATGGTATTGTGATTGTTGTGTTGGACTAATCCTCTTGGTTTGGACTTGTGAATGATGGAACTGGATTAAATGAAACACCCCTCCAAACAACGATAGGGTCAGTCCACGGTGCCACTAATCTGAACATCGAAAGCACTGCCACTGTCGCTCACATGGGCGGGCCTTGACCTACGTAACCTGTTGAGCCTCCTTTGACGCTACCATTTTGGCAAGTCTAGTCGGTACCATAGTTGGTCGGGGCTAGTCTTGCGAAAGTTCCGGAGCTAGGCGTCGCTCATGGGTTGGGGACGTGCCGGATTCACTTCTGCATAAGGCATAGAGTTATGTCGGTGGCTATACAGGGAGTGTCTTGGTAGTGTGAACGGTCAGGTGAGTGTATCTTGCTGAGTTCGCCTTAAGGATGATATCCTAAAGTACCGGCTGAGTGTGGTGCACTTAGGTGGGTGGTATCTGCAACCTCTCGAGAGTGTCAAATCTGGATGTCTAGCCTCGTTCCAAGGTTATGGAACAACAGTTCAGTGTCGGTCACACTGTGTGTCTTTGTCGTGTCAGGAGGTTAAACCTAAGGCTTGTTTGAAAGAAAGATGAACAACCTGATTTCACTAAATGGACAATAAGATGATGCAGGGAATGTTACTTGTGAGGTGAATGGGATGGCGGTGTGATGCGTTGGAAGCCTATAGTTAGGCCAGAGCCAACATCAACCGTGCATGCCCGGGAGATAGCCAGAGTTGGCTGGAGTGATAGCCAGAGTTGGCTAGAGGCTTGGAAGCCTGATTGTGTTGACAGGAGTAATTATAAGATTTGGTACCAACTAGTACACTCGTCTACTCGTCACAGGTAATCTCTTTGTTTGATTGTCGGTGCACGATCCAACCCCACCTGGCTTGGACTCTGTACTGGTGATACCCCATTGCTTGCTCATGACATGTTAGGTTGTCAATGCTATGCTACTTTTATATCATGTATCTAGATTACACCATGCCATGTTGTAGGATTTTATTTCCAAGGTATATCTTGTTGCATGATTGTTGGAATGTTTGTGGTGAGTGGCGATTCTTGCTGAGTGCATATTAATGTACTCACGGGCCTTGTGATTGTGGCCAGGTTTTGTCGAGGATTCATCTTCCACCTTAGTAAGGATTTGAAGCAAGAGCGTGCTAGGATCAGTAGCCCAGCCAGAACCTGTGGAGTGGAGCCGCTCCAAGCCGTAGCCTCTCATATGTCTTCCGCTGCCAGTTAAAACTCTGTTTCGTGCCATGCTGGGATTGATATTTTGTCATTCCTTGATGGCCTTGTAAACCATTTGTAGCACTGATGTGCCTGATTGTGTAATGATTTCCATTATGTTACACTGTTGTGACGTGCGGCCAGTTATCTTGGGATGGCGCACGGGACGACTGCCTCTCTGGTGATATGTGCCAGGGAGGGGTGTCACAGACATGGTATCAGAGCACCAGGCTGGCTGTAGACTACCCTAGCATGGAAAACCCCGCCTTACTTTTGCCCGACAATGAGCCCGATGGATTTAACCCATCTCCGCCTAACCGGCATGGCTGGTGTCGGTCCACAGTAAGGTGCAGTAGGACGTGTCCCATTCCCTGAGTGAGGCTCGCCGGTTTCTTCCAAGAGAAGGAGCCGACACAACCCCGTATATGAGACCCAGTCCTAGCTGCCGTTTATCCCCACCCTCGCCTGCTATCCTTAGCCAACCCAGCTCTCTTGAAGCAGGATCCCGCAAAGGAATCCCGCATTCTCATCTCATCCTACACCCAGAGCCAGAGGAATCCGATGGCAAACCCCAAGGTCATCCTGGAAACCACCGCCGCTGAGTATGGCGGATTCCCAGTGATTCTTCGGAAGGCCGTCTCTGATACTCTTGGCAGGCCTGATCTCCCTCGGTATGTGGTGTTCAAGAACTCACTCTCGCTAGACGGGAGTGAATTTCGAGCGAACGTGCATATCGGCTCGTGTCCGTTGGGCACAAGCATGACGTACCTGATCCCAGGTAGGAGCATGCCCACTCTTGCTCAAGCCATCCAGATAGCAGCCTATGAAGGTCTCGTCCGCCTACGGTACTCAGAACCCGCAATGGCGAAAAGTCGAGCTTTCCACTTTCTCCCAGCCCGACCCCAACCTGGCGCGGAGGCCATCCAAACCTCCATCGAAGGCGAAGCCGACCCTGCCGTCATCACCCTGGTCACCTACGCAGCTGCAATGACCAGGTTCAGCAATTCTCTGATAGAAGAACTCGCAACCACAAGGCGCAGCCTTGGTCACGCTCACTTGCAACAGTGTCGAGCAAGGAACCCACCTACCCTCAACCATGGGCAAGCTCGAGGTACCGGAGCCCCAGTCCCAGATGACTTGCTGGAACGCAGTCTGGATGTGTCTGTGGCGCAAGTACTAGCCCGAATTCAGCAGCAACCCCAAGAACAAGGTGTAATCCTTGAAGGCAGGCCGATGATTCCCCACCCACCGGAAGATGCAGATGTGGACACCACTCTTCGTCTTGGCCCCGCTCCACCGACCACCAGAGGCCGTCAAGCGGAATAGAGCCCCTGTTTGTTTAGTCTGAGTGACGCTCGTATGTTGGTAGGTGAGAAGCCGTGAGCTTGTTTGTTTTGTTGTTTGTTTCCCTTGTGTTGGTTGTAATGCAAGTTTGTTGTCTGTTTCTTGGTTGATGTCGAATCAGCCGAAATAAAACTTGGTGTTCTTATCCCTGGTTGACCACTTGGTTGACACATGATGGAACGTCATGCCTTTTCTTAGTTAAAGGTTTTGAAGAAACGACAGATCACTTAAAACAGGGACAGTATATGTGAACCCAGACGCATATACCCACCTGTGAGTTAATGCAAACTTTGAATGGGATTATTTTGTAGTATGCAAATTATTTTGTGTGTGTTGCACAAGTTTAACTATTAAGTGGAAGTATTTGATGAGACACTGTAACCACGGTGTCCCGCTCACTTAATGTTGGCTCGCGCATAGGTTTGAAAAACTCCTACATGTAGTACCCCAAGGTTCCTCACCCAATATGAACCTTGTCTGGACGCATGTTAGAGAAAGGGGCCCGAGCCCTCCACGAGCAACTCCCTCCCAAGCCTTAAAATGCTTGTTGAGTGTTCTTCCTCGCTGGAACACAGAAGGATTTTTGTAGAGTGTTTTCTTCTATGTTTGCTTGTGCTTGCCTATACGGTATGGTTGAAATGATTATGCCATACTGCTGCAGCCGTTTTGTTTTGGGCCATAAAATGCAGAAATATTTTATAAAGGATGTTTTGCTACAAGTAGAAATTCTTCTACCCATGCTTGTATCCCTGCCATTTAATCTTGCTGCAAGACACGAACTGTACACGGATGGACAATTTCCGAAATTGATGATGCAAGTTCTACTCCAACTAGGACACTACGACTACTTCAACGTGAAGAGGTACCCCGAGACGTGTTATTTCCTCGTATCCCGGAGTTCTATAGGGAAAATTTCTTTGCAAAAACAAACTTTGGGAATGGCTCTATCCCACAAAATTTTGGTGTTTGTGATCCCACTTTTGTGGCGCGAACATCGTTGTTTGAAGACAAACCTTGTTTCTTTTTCCAAACCTGTATATACATGAAAGGGGCACCTGCACATGAAAGGGGCACCTGTCGTGTGTGTATAACTTTTCAAAAATAAAACCTCAGGAGAAGGTTATGATTAGCATATCCCTGCCTTTTGTTTATAAAGGTTTTTGAGTTCTTACTCACCCCAGTTGATCTTGTTAGATTGTTTGATAATTTGGTTGTAGATCTTGTTTGATCTTGCCCTGGTTGGGCAAAAACCTTAGATTTAATTTAATAAACATGCCCGTAGATCCTATGTTGATTGATTGTGTGAGCCTCTGCCATGCCGTCCTTTCATTGCATGGAGTATGGTAGAAATGTCATCCGTTTAAAATATATGTTTAATAAAGATCCTGTTGAGTGGTGGCCCTCTGAATGTTAAACCCTAGTAATTTTTAGAAAAAGTTTTTTTTTGTAGGGTTTTATGGATCATGCAAGAAATATCTTGTATAACTCCCCGAATCTCGGGACGAGATTCTTTTTAAGGGGGAAGGTCTGTAACACCCCGAAAATTCAAACCCAATTTTAGTGGTGTTTTCTCACACCGGAAAAACTTTTTCTTTTATGAAATGACTTTCTTAAATATTTTGTGGATGATCTTGACCTTGGTTTTGTTCTCTCTGAAATTTTTCCCATGTTCCGCGAATCTCATCCACCACTCTCGACAATCCCGTGCTTAGGATTTCCCTCGAAAATCCTAGCCCTCCGTGATGATCTTGTAATTCCGGTTATTTTCACTTATCAAAGGGATGTCGATTTACCTCGCCAAATAAATTCCACCAAAATACCGGAGGACTCCCGTGTACATATAAAGCCAACCCGTGCAAAAATATTGTATACTCCGATGCAATATTTCCAATTTAGGGGTTAACTGTTATATACCGGTCCTGATCCCAAATTTATTCAGTCCACCTAGGAACCTTTGAAAATTCTCATAATTTAGGGAGATGCATATTTTTGTATTTCCTACACTTTTTCTGTTGGACCCAAACCCATTCGAGCGATTTTGACCTACTTCCTTTGTAAGCCGAAAATCGATGCCGGTACGCGGCTTAGCGGACACATTACCAAAACCCCATTTCTAGATATCCAATTGAGCCCAAACTTCTTGGACACCCTCCTTGAACCAAACCTAGGCACTGGTGAAATTTTGGGATTTTTCTGAGATGTGCAAGACCTAGGTCATTTTATCGAGCACCTTCGGTATCTTTGCTTTTCTGAAAATCTTATTTTACAAAGTTTGGAATCCTGGAGGGATTCTTGTTTGGTTGTTTTGTTCTCGTCGTTACGAACCCCGCGGTGGAAACCTTTTTCCGTTTGGAGCTCCGAGTCACTGGGAACGCGCCAAGTCACCCGCGTCGCGCTCCGGACGTCCCGGACATGCCCGCTTTGGCGCGACCTAAATCTTGCTTAGCCTAAACCTCCGCCTAACCTCCCGGCTGCAGTACGCCCACGTGCGGCACTGCTTGTCCAGCTCGTCTACCTTATCCAGCCTCCCCGTTCCTATCCCCTCCACCGACAGAACAGTGCCGTGGAAGATATATGCGGGAGCTTCCCGTATTTCCTCTCCCCCTGCCTATATGAGGAGCAACCCGAGCCTCTCCTCTCTCTGCTGCACCCCACTCCTCTCCTCTTCCTCTGCACTTGCGCCACTTCCCTCCGCAACCAGTCCAGCTAGAGGAAACCGAGGCGAACGCGAGTTTCGGCCGAAGCTCCGTGAGCTCGCGTTCGTCGTGCCCGACACCCCCACAGCCTCCCCCAGCTACCCAGGACCCTCCCGTGGGCGCGGTGCAGCACCACGGCCTTGCCGCAGTGGCCGGCCGGCCTCGCCGAGCCACTCGTCGCCGCGGCCGTCCACCTCCAGGAGCTTCCCGCCATGGCCAGTGCTCGGTGAGCTCGAGGCCCCGCCGCCCGAGGCCATCCCTGCCCCTGCCCGCACATCTCCTGGTCACGGTGGAGCGCGGGAGACTCTCCCCGTCCTCGCCTTGCCCAGCCGGGCTGCCCATCGCCGGCGGTGGCCGCGTCCCGTGCGTGCTCGCGTACGTGTAGGAAGAACACGCTACAGTGTTCTGATCGTTCAAAACATGCTAGTTTTAAAGGTGAGCGGCGGATAGTTATTTTTCGCTCGCCATTTTCTCTCTAACCACAGCTCCGATTGGAGTGATTCAAATTTCTAAATTCCTATCTTTGCGAGATCTGTCAAATGGTATGGATTTCACATTTTTTCCAGTATATCTTCTGGGTAGCGCATTTTATGTGCGATACCATCCCGGCGACGCGGTGTAGGGCTATCGGTGCCCGAGTCCGCGACGTCTTCACTTCATCGACGAACCGGAGTACAACTACATGACCCCGAGGCAAGCTAACCACTTGCTATGAGCCCAGTCTGTTTTATCTAGTTATGTTTTGCTTGCTAGTCGATGTTGGTGATCGTTCCTATGATTTCGTGTGTATAATGCATGCCACGTTTATTTTCTGAGCATAGATAGCAATGCCATGCTTTATTCATCATCCATGTCTGCATTAGGATGACGTGTGAATTACTTGTGCGCCTCGCACTTGCGTGGCTTTGTCGAACCCTCTAAATAAACAAATATAAAACATGCGTTTCTATGATTGTTTGCTTCTTCTTCTTCGCCGAGTTGAGGAGCGGACGAATGTCGTCTTATGATCCTCGGAGTTGGGGGCATTTGCCAAAAGAGTTATTTGCTTCTTCTCCCTCCGTCAAACGTGGTTGGCGTAAGCCCACCTGGACTGCGACGCTTGGGACATTTGCTTTCCAATTGGTTCTTTTGGCCAAGATTGCTGACACCACGTCGGGTTAATCCTTGAGTGGAATGGATGCTTTCTTTTTTCTATGAATGTTTTCGGTTCATTGTTTGGAGGCTACATGCCTCGCCAACTTTGTAATTAACCTGCGAGGGCGCTGGCTGGAGGAACCGCCACAGTCGTCCGATTGACCCACTGTGTTATCTTTTGTAGTTGATCTGTGAAGGCGCTTGCCAGCGGAAGACCGCTGCCACAGTCTTCCGGTCGACGTTTCTTTTTCCTTGTCAAACGAGAAGGCGCTTGCCAGCGGAAGACCGCTGCCACAGTCATCCGGTTGACGTTCTTTTTATTTTGCTAAGTTTGGACATGGATACTACTATTGCTTGATTTATTGTGTTGCTAATATTTTGTCGTGTGATGATATATTATGGTATTGTGATTGTTGTGTTGGACTAATCCTCTTGGTTTGGACTTGTGAATGATGGAACTGGATTAAATGAAACACCCCTCCAAACAACGATAGGGTCAGTCCACGGTGCCACTAATCTGAACATCGAAAGCACTGCCACTGTCGCTCACATGGGCGGGCCTTGACCTACGTAACCTGTTGAGCCTCCTTTGACGCTACCATTTTGGCAAGTCTAGTCGGTACCATAGTTGGTCGGGGCTAGTCTTGCGAAGGTTCCGGAGCTAGGTGTCGCTCATGGGTTGGGGACGTGCCGGATTCACTTCTGCATAAGGCATAGAGTTATGTCGGTGGCTATACAGGGAGTGTCTTGGTAGTGTGAACGGTCAGGTGAGTGTATCTTGCTGAGTTCGCCTTAAGGATGATATCCTAAAGTACCGGCTGAGTGTGGTGCACTTAGGTGGGTGGTATCTGCAACCTCTCGAGAGTGTCAAATCTGGATGTCTAGCCTCGTTCCAAGGTTATGGAACAACAGTTCAGTGTCGGTCACACTGTGTGTCTTTGTCGTGTCAGGAGGTTAAACCTAAGGCTTGTTTGAAAGAAAGATGAACAACCTGATTTCACTAAATGGACAATAAGATGATGCAGGGAATGTTACTTGTGAGGTGAATGGGATGGCGGTGTGGTGCGTTGGAAGCCTATAGTTAGGCCAGAGCCAACATCAACCGTGCATGCCCGGGAGATAGCCAGAATTGGCTGGAGTGATAGCCAGAGTTGGCTAGAGGCTTGGAAGCCTGATTGTGTTGACAGGAGTAATTATAAGATTTGGTACCAACTAGTACACTCGTCTACTCGTCACAGGTAATCTCTTTGTTTGATTGTCGGTGCACGATCCAACCCCACCCGGCTTGGACTCTGTACTGGTGATAACCCCATTGCTTGCTTATGACATGTTAGGTTGTCAATGCTATGCTACTTTTATATCATGTATCTAGATTACACCATGCCATGTTGTAGGATTTTATTTCCAAGGTATATCTTGTTGCATGATTGTTGGAATGTTTGTGGTGAGTGGCGATTCTTGCTGAGTGCATATTAATGTACTCACGGGCCTTGTGATTGTGGCCAGGTTTTGTCGAGGATTCATCTTCCACCTTAGTAAGGATTTGAAGCAAGAGCGTGCTAGGATCAGTAGCCCAGCCATAACCTGTGGAGTGGAGCCGCTCCAAGCCGTAGCCTCTCATATGTCTTCCGCTGCCAGTTAAAACTCTGTTTCGTGCCATGCTGGGATTGATATTTTGTCATTCCTTGATGGCCTTGTAAACCATTTGTAGCACTGATGTGCCTGATTGTGTAATGATTTCCATTATGTTACACTGTTGTGACGTGCGGCCAGTTATCTTGGGATGGCGCACGGGACGACTGCCTCTCTGGTGATATGTGCCAGGGAGGGGTGTCACAGTTTTTCAAGCAGCTGATTCTGTGTGGGTTGACTTGTTGCTTGTGTTTGTGTGTTAATGTGTTTTAGTCTCCGTTGTTCGATTTTTTTTCATGTTGCTGACCGTGTGGTCGATCCGTGTTCTTTGGCATTTGTTGCTTTTGCGGTTTGTTCTTCTTTGTTTTGAGGGTTTCTTACGTCTCTTGCATGTTTGTTGCTTTGTTTTTCCGCAGGGCGCCGGTTTACTAGTTTGGGTTGCGGTGCAGGATCTGCCGTGTCTTACGTCCTCTTCGTTGGCACCGGCTGTTGTTTGAGCATGGATGAACCGTGTTGTTTATGTGGGTAATCTAATGGTATGATTGATTCGTTGGTTCCCCGTCTGTTTATGCGTTTTCTTTCTACTCGTGTTCATGTTTCCATGTCTTTTTGTTCGTTATTTCCAGACGATTTATTTTGTGTGTCGCAGATCGGATTCTTGCTATCTTCATTTTATATTTTTCTGTTCGGTTCCTTTTGTGTTTTTCATAATTGTTTTGTGATTTCTTTTGCCTCTTCTTCGTGTAGGTCGTTGTCTTGCTCGGGGTTATTTCAGACGCGAGTGTTTTTTATTTTCTTTTTGGCTTCAGGTTCCTCCTCTTTCTGTGGTGAGTTGTCCTGGTCGGTGGGTGTTGTCGGCTCCCCGTTGGGTTTTAGTTCGTTGGGCCTTTTTAGGGAACTGATTTTGTTTGGGTTAATCTATTACTTCGGGTTTTTTCTCTCGTGTTTTCTTCTGCTTTCCGTATTTTTCTGATTTTACATACTTCTCTCTTTTAGTCTTTTTATGTTTCTTCTCGTGCAGGTCGTCGTCTTACTGGTGATCATTCGAGCAGCAGGTGGTTGATGTTTATTTATTCGTTCCGGGTTCATGTCCCGCCGGCTCGGTGGTCGCGGGCTTGCCCCGTTGGGTTTTCTTTCTTGCTCACGATGGTACTTACTCTGTTCCTCGGTATTTTTTCCTATATTCGCATTACCATGATCAGATCTGGCGTGGTTTTTTCTCACGTTTTCTTTTGCGTATCCTTTTATTGATTTGTAGTATGTAGAAGCGAGATCAGTGCCTTGGTATTTTTTTCTCGCATTTTCTTTTGCGTATCCTTTTGTTAAGTCGAAATATATATGAGTTAGATCTGTGGCTTACGAGTGTAGAATCGTTTGTAAAGCCGATGTGAAGAAACGAGTGAAGGATTGTTTCCTCTCTTTGTGTTTTTGGTTAGATATGTTTGGTATTAGTTTTAAGAAGATAGTCAACCGGAATTGCTTCCGTCTACAAGAAGTAGTAGAGGAATTAGGTGTGTAAAGTGTTTACTCTCCACAGAACAGGGTAGGCGCAGGAATAAATTTGATTGGTGGTTATGCCAACTCCAGGGAGTCGGCGTGACCATACGGTGCGTTAAGACGGACAAGCCAGTATCGATATGTCCCCTACACGATGTTGGTTTTCTTATTCACGAAGTTGTCGTCTGTCCATTTATTTTATAGAGTTTTGCCCTTGCATAAAGGTGACAGTTTATTTTTATGTCGTGTGTACTGTTAGGTGTCGTAGGATGATGCTTGTTTTCTTCTTCACGAAGTCGCCGGTGTATTTATATTTGGTCATTTTTCTTCCAGTGTAGGACGAATGTTTGATCTTTTTTTTTGACAGTTATAATATTTGATCTTTAAACTCGGTGAATATATGTTCTTCCTTTTTCGTATTGCTTCCTTTTTCTGGTTAAATCTTGGTTGTCGGCTGTTGAGGAGGCGAGGGATCCGTCGTGTGGTTTGTTTGATGGGACGTGTGAAAGGATCGGCATGGCCACCTAGAGGGGGGGGGGGGTGAATAGGTGCTACTCAATTTTTAGCTCTTTTTCGAATTAAGGCTTGACACAAAGGTAAATTCTCTAGATATGCAACTACGGTGAATTTACCTATATGACAAGTTAACACTAGAGTAAGCACGATACACGTAAGAGCTAGCGAGTAAGGAGTAACCGAACGGGAAGCACGCGGAGACAAGGATATATTCCCGAGTTCCTCCTTTTTAGGGGAGTACGTCTCGTTGGAGGGGTGTGAGTTTCAAACTCAAACGCCACAAATGGTCTCACCCTATTCTCCGATGAACCTTGCCCAAAAGCTCGGTTCACCTTCCACTATCGGAATACTTCAAGGCGGAATCCGGAGCCCTTACAACAAACTTGAGGCTCAACCCACAAAAGGATTGGGGGATCCTAAGCACCACAACACCTGCTACACAAAAGTAACAAGCAAGTAAGTACAACAAGATGCCTAGGTTCTCCTAGTGGAAACCCTAGACTCAAATCCCTCAAATGAATGAGGGGGAAATGAAGAACGCTTTGGTGAAGTAGTAGATCCGAGCCTTCTCCTTCAATCCTCCAAAGATCAACGAGTTTGGGTGGAGGGATTGGGAGATCTAGTGATTCTTGAGCTTGCAATAATGGTGTCTTCAATTTTGGGCGAGCTACTTGTCCCAAGGTAGGTGGAGGAGCATTTATAGCTCCTCCTAAAAAGTAGTCGTTGAAGGTAAACTGGGAGGCCGGCCTGTGGGCCAGCCTCACGCACTGCAGCAAGAAAACCAGAGAAGCCGGCCTGGGGCCCGGCCTGGCCGGCCTGGGGGCTGGCTTCCCAAGGGTTTCACCACCACGGCGATTTCGAACGATTTCTTTCTTCTATTTGTATTCTTATAAATCTTAATATTTCCTGAAAGCACTTAGCAACACATTAAAATATCCTGGTGTTGTTATCTAACACACAAAACTCAGAGGGGTAAATAAATGTCCTTTCAACGTGGGGAGTGAGAGTGAGAAGTTCGGTGTAGAGATAATGGGTGCGGTAGGTTGGTAGATTGGAGTTATCGAGGCGCCTCCCGCTCTTCTCCACGCGTACGGTGAGTGGGTGGTCAAAATCGTGAGTCTGTTCTCGCCGTCTTAATTGTACCTGGGAACGTTCGAGTCGCTTTCTTTCGTGGTGGACCGAGCAGTATCACAAAGATATATGTCCATCATTTGTAGGATTATTGTCTTTTATCTTTGAGCATCACCAAATGTTTTTTTTCATGTTCTTATTGGTCCAATCTTTTTGTCCTCTTGGATCGTCAACGCGTCCGTTTGTCGTCACCGATTTCGCCGACTTCACGCGTTTGGTGGCCAAAGGTACACCGGAAGGGACAGACACGTGACCTGGAACCGCGCGGTGTTGAAATCGACTCCAGGGAGCCGGCGACACCGGATGATGCGGATGGTTCTCATTAGGTCGGTCAGTGGGCATTGTCGTTTGGCTTTCGTGTCCAGTGCAAAACTCTTCGATGACGTTATGTGTTCACTCTCCCTTGGTCTTCACTACCGGTTTAATACACAGAGGTACCACGAGTTTGACATAAGGCTGTTTAGATTACGGTTTCTTGTGAAAGTTAGCACTAAACGACAGGACACCAAAATCTATGATTTAATATGCTCGTGTGACGTTATTGTAAAATACTCCAAGGCAGTAACAATTTATGGTGTGCATCGCTTCATGGTATGTTCCAAGGCTTTGCCATGAAGGAACCTGCGTCCAAGGCTTCCAAGGGAAGATTCGTTCTTCCAAGGATGTGGCGACTATTTGCCATCGTTATGATGCGTGTTTGAGCTGACTGGTCCGCAGGTCGGAAAAGTTGCCGACTTAAGGTTCTATCATCAAACGGTCGTCCCTCATCCGGCTAGCTAATGTATATTAATTCCACACAGTGCAAATCTATGTAGGATCAAGATAAAGCGTTTTTATTAATTATTTAAGTTTTTCCCTTCATGGGATGTACGCGAACGACAGTCCTTCTTATAATTTCCATGCTCATTATGTGGAGCGTTTGCTGTTAACTTCGTCGATCCTGATCAAGATAAAACGTTTTTATTAATTATTTCAGTTTTTTCCTTCATGGGATGTGCGTGAACGACAGTCCTTCTCATAATTTCCATGCTCATTATGTGGAGCGTTTGCTGTTAACTTCGTCGATCATGTTAATGGTGTCTCGCTATTGGCTCACTTCTACGGTACGTTGGGACCCGATCGGGTTTTCGCAGTTCGTTGCCACGTATAGTCGTGTTTATATACACCCTTCCAGCCTCCCAATCCTTCGCCGGCCTGGCATCTAATAGATAGCCACCGTAACCATGGGGAATGCCTGCATTGGTTGCCGACATGTCTGAGTTGTCGTCTGGTTGCATTCTGCTCGACCGATATAAGCATTTCCGTCTTAATGCGTTATCTGATCCTGCAGGCTCCTTGGAGTCGGCGTGACAAGCGTTCCGATAGTACAGTTCTAGCTATTTGTTGTGAGTTACTTTCATCGATTGCTTTGTTTTGCTTGGTTGCCCTTCGATGAGCATTATTCTCCTCCTTTTTTATCGGGTCTCAAACTATTGTGTTGGGTTTGCCAAGATGTACATTGCCGTTCGTTCTCCTCCTGCCTCTCTTCTAGGGAAATATTTTTCCTGCTTTCCCTTCATCGTGTATTCATTTCCTGTCTGTTTTGGTCGTCCGTGTGTGTGGAAAGGTGGCTTTTAGCGGAAAGTCCTTTCCTTCCTTCCGTACCATTTGGTCATGCCGGATCGGACGGTACATTAAGATGGAGAAGCCAATATAGTTAGATCCCCTATGGTTCCTGGAGTCGGCGTGATCGGACGGTGCATGAAGAAGGAGAAGCCAATACTGTTGGATACCCTACGGCTTTTGGAGTTGGTGGTCATTGCCTTTCCACACGCATGTAGGTTATTCCGTTTGTTGTTACTTGATAAGGATAGAGTGTTCACTCTCCACGGAACTGGGTACGCGCAGGAATAAACTTGAACGTAGAAAATGTAAGTAATGGCCGAGTCCCGGGAGTCGGCTGGAATGACCTTCCCCGTTTCACTCCTCGGCGATCCCGCCGACTCCAAGGAGTCGGGAGGACTGACCTTCTCCGTCTCACTGCTCGGCGATCAGATGTTAAATGTTTCCGATGACACCGACTTCCGAGAAAACTTTTGTTGATACGATGTTTGAAAAAAACGAAGATATTTTAGTGCTTTTGTAGCAGTATCTATGTTCACGTTACCATGATCAAATCTGCCAGGCTATTTTTTATCTTCGTTCTCTTCTTACGCCGACTCCAGGAATTCGGCGGCATCAGACGGTGCATTAAGATGGACAATCCAACATCGTTTGGTCCCCTAGGGGTCATGGAGTCAGCATGACCAAACGGTGCATTAAGACGGAGAAGCCAAGATCAATGGCTCCCCTATGCCGACACGCCTTGCTAAACCGACGACCTGACAGTCCCATAAGGGTTCGTTCGGAGCTAACTGTACGCCTGACCGACGACGTCTCCTAACCGGTGTGACGACTTTAGTGCACGACTCATATCACCCTCTCTCATCATTAAATAGAATGACACGTTAGGATTTCCTCTGGTTAAAAAATTGTATCCGGTCACCGAGCCGGCAAGCCAAAATCAACGGGACTGGCCTTCTCCATCTTAGTGCACATCGATCCCGTCGACTCCTGGAGTCGGCGTGACCTGCGTTATTCCGTCTCATTGTCATCAGGATACACACCCTGCAGCGACTCCAATTTCACAAAAAGAACATCGAGGAGACCATCACCAGAGCGACGTCGAGGTTGCTGAACGCTCTCGCCTACTCCGTTTGAGCGTTGTCTCTATACCATCTGACATAGCACGCTTTTTTCTTGGCACGGTTTCTTTTAGGTGATTATGCATGGAGCCTTTACCTAGCGGCAACGACTTTCATCTGGACATATCCAAGCTTCGTACTGCCCACCATGTATATAGTTAAAAATTTCCTACAGCGTATGGCAAGATACTCCCTACAACTATGTGCTACGGTTAAATGTCTGGTTTGGTTGCCGTAACGATGGGGAATGCCTGGTTCGGTTGCCGACCTGTTTTCGAGGGAGTATTGTTTTCTGCTCGATCGATATGGTCATCTCCGTCTTAATGCAATGCCTGACCATGCCGGCTCCCTGGAGTCGGCGCCAAGCGTCCCTGGTCCTCGATCTATGTTTGTTGGTCGTTGAGATGAAACATGGGCGTGAGATAGTTTATAGCCAATGTTGTTAGTGACGCCTGATCCTCCTTTTGGAAGTGACATCACGGTTTGTACAGATTTTTTCTTGCTGGGAACGGAGCTGTCTTACTTTTGTCATAGATGCTCTGAGGACTTGGCAGAAATATGTCCTTGACGTTGTACGCTAGTTGTAGATGAGCCGTCTTGACTACGCTATTCATGTCCACCCTAGGTCACCTTCGTCAAATATTACCCCTGTGGATCATCTTCGCCGAGTTCATGCTGATCAAGCTCAAGGAGGTGCTCCTGGTCGGCATCGACAAGACCATCGACGGCCGGGGTGCACAGGTGCGCGTCGCCGACGGGTGTCAGGTGACAAGGATTTCGAGACGGGTGCAAGTTGACAAAGATTTGGCGTAACTATCGGGGATGCCGACCGGATTTAAGCCGGCGAGTGGGAGGTCAGCGTGATAATGGAAGGAAACCATGCTTACATAGAGATTCTTGGTGGTTCATCCGTACTGTTTGGGGGATTCTTTTCGTCTTAGCTGGAGTCTCGCCGTTCGTCCGCGGGTATGTTCCACTGCAATTAATACGGGGAGGATGCTGGTCACGTCGACTCCAGCGAGTCTGTGTGGTCGAAAGGTGTATTAAGACGGAGAAACCCATGTCTGTCAAGCCAGCCAATGCCCGTTTTAGCGTGTACTACCTGGCGTTTCGGAACGACAAGGAGATATTCCTGATGAAAGGAAACCATGGCTGGGAGTGGAAGACAATGATTCAGATATCTTCAAGCAACCAGTTTCCCAAGAGAGCGCATATTTGAGGAAAAGCACATCAAGAAACTGTCTTGACAACAAGATCTAAAAGATGAGCTAAATAGATACGATTGTTTAGAATATAATTTACAAGAGGAGCTAATAATATTTTCCCTTATCTACATTGAAGAGCTGTTTTGTAGCCAGCAGCTATGTGACCAAAATGTAGCATGATTGCTGCTTATATGTGTGGCGTGCTGATAGGTTACATGGTAACGCCATGCGCCGGGTGCCGGGTCAATTGAACTCTGTCGTAGTGGATCCATGATATGTGTCGGTCAAGGGATGGCGATATTTCTTTTCGACTGGCCAGTCGTTGGAGATTGCGCGCAGGGTGATCAGGGCTTCCGTCAATATCTTTGTTGTCTTGAATCCCTCCTCGAGTTGATCAAAAGGGGAGAGGGATGATACATCATTGCTTTGTTCTGCATGTGCGGTAGCTTGATTAGTTCATAGAGAAAATCGTTCGAATATGGTAAATATGACAGGTAAATGCAAAAAAATAGTTACCAACGCAGTTGTGGGTGGTGACGCCGATCGCCCACTGTATGTTACGGATTTCCTTGTGTACCCTGTTCAGTTTAGCAATAGCGTCCTTTTCAGATGAAGCTGCCCTATGTAGTACAGAACTGTTTAGGGCCTTTTGATCTTGGATCTCTGTCTTCAAGGCACCGTTTGCAGCTCGAAGATTGTCGCGGTCCTTCTTTATTTCGATTAGTTTGTTGCGCTGTTATCTTGCAGGTTCTTGATTGTTCTACCTGCGTCGCTGTTAGAAATACATTCCTTTTCTTTCTTTGCAGTTCAGCGATGACGACGTCGTCGTGTTTAAGTTGTTCTTTGTATGTATCGAGGTTGTCTTCAAGCTACCTGATGCATTCTTCTCTGTCGGCCAGTGCCTTATTTGTCTTTAGGTGATCCTTCTCCAACACCGTCAGTAAGCTCTGTTTATGAAAAAAATTACGGCAACACAGATGAGATTGTGCTCACATATGGTAGTTTGATCAAATTGAGTTAATTTGTTGTGAACCCGGTGATGTACTTCCATTTCTTCGAGCTTTTCTGCCTGTTCTTTGCTCTGTTGAACCTTGGCTTCCAGTTCCAGTCTGGAGTTCTTCTGTTCGGTCAGAGTCTTTTGTGCTTCTGCTATTCCTTTTTCCATTATAGCCAATTATTCCTGTGATGTATATAAGATGATCGTTAGAGCAGAAAGCAGAGGTCCGTACTCTATTGAAAGGGTCATGATACAGCCGCAACGTAGTCACGTCGTTAGACGGTCAGATGACCACAACTGGCTTAGAAGGTTTTATGGTTACCTTGTGTAGACGATATAGTTGTTTGTGCTGAACGGATCGTCATTCTGTCTGTTTGTTTTCCTTGGCTATGTAAGAACACAGTTCTTCTTTCGGGCTGCTATTATGGGAGACTGGGATAGTGAACCAGAGGTACACATTTTTGTGTTGCTGATGTCATCAACAGGAAGACTTGCATCGACGATATCTGGGGCGTTCATTGCAGTTGTATCGAGCTCAGGGGTCATCCATGTCGAAGGGTTCGTCGGTGCTGTTGGTGGGGTCTCTTGATGTATGATGTCGTGTTTAATTGCATCGTCCATACACCTTGGCAATCCTTACAAATGTCATCGAGATCGCTACATAACTGTCTGCATGAGAGGAGGATAGATGTTATGAAGGTAGTATAGCACGTTGTTACTAAAGATAGAAATTAAGAGCTACTTCAAGAACTATACTCCTTTGTTGTAGGAATCAGTTGAAGCCCTACAATGCCCACAGCCGAATTTAACGTGTGTGTGGTTGTCGTCTCTTCCCAGGTATCTTTGTTACCATTTGAAGAGCTGAAGTCGGCGATACCTTGTTCGTCCTTGTCGATTGTTTGATGTCGTTCTTCAGGACGCGTCTTCTGACGCTTCAGAATTTGGGAGCTTGATGTTTCGGTAATGACATCCCCTGGTCTCTTTCCTCCAAGAGGTTTTCCGTGTTGACGAGATCCTGACGGAAAACCTCCTTGTCCGTTCACCGGCTCTGGTTCATATGTATGGTCGTGACCGTTGTTACTCGGGTCAGCCACTATCTTGTCTTCAGGCGGAGATCCTGACGGGTCTTTATCTGGCTCCATTCCTAAATGTTCATGTTCGTTATCTGACGCGACGTTGCCGTCGCTCGAGTCCCAGAAATCCTGTTTACAGGAAAATTTCGACGATTAGAAAATTTGTAGTTGTACGACGTTGCAGACTAAAGGTAATTATATTGGTTATTTACCTCTGATGGCTGATTATTCATCGAGAAGGTTCTGATTCTTTCAATTCCGCTCTTGTCGAATTTGCCATCCAACAGATTCGTCATGAGTACAGAGAGCTGATCATCCAAGTTCATCTTTGAAACCTGGGCCTTGAGCTTGGGAGACTGGCTTATGTATGTGTTCATAGGCTGGTCGCGACGATTCAGCCACGCTGCGACCAAGTTCTCTGTCTCGAGGCCTTCCTTACTTGTCTGCCTGACCGGAGCTCGGCTCGTATTTCCTCTTGCGGTAAGGGGGAAGGCCGGATTCCTTGATCTTGGATTTGCTTGAGCAGTAATTTGCGGTGCCATTATTTACCTTGCTGATAAAATTAGCCCGAGGATAAGTCGTCGCTCCGCGTTGAACGGTGAAGCTGACGCTGCCGCATTGGAGTAGTGTCCCCTTCTTACACTCAACCTGAAGCTTACGGCTGAAAATCTCTTTCCATAGTGAGAGGGATGGCTTGATGCGGAGAAATCCTTTGCACAATGCTTCGAAACACGCGACGTGGAGGATCTAGTTAGGGCCTAGGTGGTGGGGTTGGAGCTTGTAGAAATGGAGCAGCTCGAGGAAGAAGGGCGAGCACGGCAGCGACAGCCCGCGGTCGAGGAACGTGGTAACAGAACCGCTTCACCGCGTTTCGGATTTGGGCGAGCTTGCCACCCGGCGTCCGACATATCCGCTTTGTACGTGGTGGCAGTATGCCGGCTTCGGTGTATGCCGCCAGGGTGGCCTGCGTTACTGTCGACCCTCTCCAGATACATCGTCTGTGTATCTTGGGTTTCCCTGGATTTATGGGGTTGGGGTGAGGAAGATGAAGCCGGAGGGGATAGGGGTGGAAATGGTGTTACTATTGAGCCGGCTGCCGAAACGTGTGTACAAGCGCCTGTGTGTGTAGTAATTAATTTACTCTCTTGGAAGTGTTTCTGGACCCGCTGACGCTTTGTTTAATGATGTGTCCTCTGTACTTGGCGCGTGGGAGACCGTGGTGTCATGATGATGTTCGTTCCTTCCCGAGGCAGGGGGCGAGGGTCTACGTATAATCTTATCAGTCAGATGAGTGAATCTTTCAGGCACGCGGTTGGGACGGCGGTTTAAAGACAGAGGTAAATAATCCATTTGATCGTAGGAGGTGTCATTATGATTACGTTGGTGCTTGCAAGCCATTTAGTAGTTGCATGAATCTGTTTTCTATTTATTATTTGTCTTATTTTATCCTCGACTTTACATATGGATATAATTATTTATACCCGTTGATTATTAGCATCATATGGCGTGTCGTCAAAATAGGGCTCGGGGGGTCGTGCGCCAAGGTGCACCTCTAAATCTAGTAATCCATGAGAGGACGCCTCCCTACTCGCCTCAGTCAAATGGGGTAGCCGAAAGAAAGAACCGAACTCTGACTAATTTGGTTAACGCCATGTTAGATATTCGGGTCTCTCCAAGGCATGGTGGGGGAGGCTTTATTGACAGCTTGTCATGTACTAAACCAAGTTCCCACAAAGAAGAAAACTATTTCACCATTTGAGGAATGGGAAAGGAAAAATACGAGACTCTCTTACTTACGTACTTGGGTTGTTTGGCGAAAGTCAATATATCAATTCCCAAGAAGCGCAAGCTTGGACCAAAAACCGTGGATTGTGTTCTTCTGGGCTATGCTTTTCATAGCATTGGTTATAGATTTTTGGTAGTAAAATCTGAGATATCTGACGTTCATGTTGGTACGATTGTGGAGTCGAAGGATGCGACTTTCTTTGAGGATATCTTTCCGATGAAGGATATGCCTAGCTCATCAAATCAGGAGATACCTAATACATCTAGTCAGGAATTGGTTGATATTCCTCATCCTACCATTTCGATAGAACGCACTGATAATCCTGTGGAGGATGACAATGAAGTTCCTGTTAGGAGCAAAAGACAGAGGACTGCATAGTCCTTTGGTGATGATTTCATTGTGTACCTTTGATACATCTCAAACGTATCTATAATTTTTGATGTTCCATGCTTGTTTTATACCTATGCTACATGTTTTATATACACATCATAGCATTTTTATGCATTTTCTGGGACTAACCTATTAAAAAGATGCCACAGTGTCAGTTCCTGTTTTCTGTTGTTTTTCCGTTTCAAAAAACTAGTCAGGAAATATTCTCGAATTGGACGAAAATCAACGCACCCCAGTATTTCACCGACACGATCACGAAGACCGAAGGGGACTCGAAGAGGCGACCCAGGGCCGCCACACCACACCTGCGCGGCACCTAGGCCGGCGCGCCGAGGTGGCGTGTGGGCCCCTCGGGTGCCTGCTGCCGACGCCCTTTCGCCTATATATTCACTTCCTCCGAAAACCCTAAGTACCCGAGCAATTATCCACGAAAAGTTTCGTCGCCGCCGCCGTCGTCAACCCTAGTTCGGGTGGGTTCTGAAGCTCTTCCCGGCACCCTGCGGAGAGAGATCATCGCCGGAGGGCTCTACATCACCATGCCCGCCTCCGGAGTGATGCGTGAGTAGTTCATCCTTGGACTACGGGTCCATAGCAGTAGCTAGATGGTTGTCTCTCCACTTTGTGCTATCATGTTTAGATCTTGTGAGCTGCCTAACATGATCAAGATCATATTATTGTAATGCTACATGTTGTGTTTGATGGGATCCGATGAATAGTGATGTTATGATCAAGTTGTTTATCAATATATCTACTGTTTTATTTATGTTCTTGCATGCTCTCCGTTGCTAGTAGATACTTTGGCCAAGTAGATGCTTGTGACTCCAAGAGGGAGTATTTATGCTCGATAGTGGGTTCGTGCCTAAAGTAATCTGGGTGAGTGACAGCAACATCTAAGGTTGTGGATGTGCCGTTGCCACTAGGGATAAAATAACCGATGCTTAGCTTAAGGGTACGTCTGTTAAGTCTAATGCATTTGTTTACATTACACACTTTGCTTAATGCAATAATCTGTTGCTTGCAACTTAATACTAGCGGGAGACATGGATGCTATCTCGGTAGTGGATTATTTAGGCATGGATGCAGCTGGTAAGCGGTCCATGTATTATGTTGTAATGCCCAATAAATACTACAATAAACGATCATGTCATATATTGCATTGTCATGCGCTCACTATTTGTCAATTGCCACTGTAATTTGTTTACCCAACATGTATGTTATCTTTTATGGAGAGACACCACTAGTGAACTGTGGACCCCGGTCCATTCCTCTACACTGATAAAAACACCTACTGCAATCATTTGTTCTCTGTTATTTTCTGCAATTATTATTCTCCACACCATACGTTTAATCCTTTGTATTCAGCAAGCCGGGAAGATTGACAACCTTCTGTTTCATTGGGGCAAAGTAGTTTGATTGTGTTGTGTGTAGGTTCCACGTCAGTAATCGTAAACGGCGCCACTGACAACCTTCTGAAGTGCTCTTGACTCCTACTGGATCTGACAACCTGGTAGATATCAAGGGAAAACTGCTGCACACTACATCATACCTTACTCTTGGGGCCTCCCAACGAACGTGTGTTTTCACGCCAACAAGCAACAGTTTTCTAGCGCCGTTGCCGGAGAGTCAAAGGCTACAGCAAGGGGAGTCTCATACTTCCAATCTCATTACTTTGTTTTTGTCTTGCTTAGTTTATTTTATTTTATCTTGTTTGCTTTTAAATATCAAAAACACAAAAAAAAATCCTGCATCTAGTTTATTTCGGTTATCTAGTTTTACCTCTTGTTTTACTCATCATGTCTAGATCTACTTGTTATGTTTTGACTCCTGAAGTCGAAGTTCGTTCCTTTAAACAACAAGGTGGAGAAAGTTTAAAAATGCTTGGTATAGAATTAGTGATGCTCATTATAGATGCACAAAAAAAATATTCCACTACTATCCTTCTTAGGAATTTTTATGTTGGTATCACTAGTTGGTATAGGTATGTTTTAGATACTTTAACATGAGGTAATTTTCTTGGCACTCCAGCGTTGGAGGCAAATAATATCATAGAGAGTTGGTTGGAACTCCACCTATTAAGGATATTAAAATTGAAATTACTCTGGAAGATGTTATGAAAAAATTGGAGTCTATAGGGAATGGTTTGCCAAACATGGATAAGATTAATGAAATAGAGAAGTTGCTCGATAGTACTATTAAAAATGATGAATCTCTGGGAAATATCAACAAAAGGATCACTGTTTTAGAAGCTAGTACTATCAAGGATAATCAAACTAGAGGAAGCTATTGATACTTTAAGTGCCACTTTTTCTTCTATCAAACCAATAATGCAAGAAAGTCCAGTGGGTAGAGGACAAAGATTCATGTATGTACCAAAAGGCCCAAAACCGAAATCTACCCCACATGATGTCTTTGAATCTGAAAAGTTTTTTCGTGAACTTGCTAGTAAATCATGCATTGACAACACATAATTGTTTGAAATTTCTTCTCAAGATCTCGATAAAAATAAGTTAGTGAAAAACCCTCTTATGACAAGCTACACTTTGGAAGAAGCTTTTGATGATTCTGGTGTTTCTACACTTGATAATACTTGATTTTCTGCTTTATGCCTAGCTATAAGGCGTTAAAGAAAAGCGCTTATGGGAGGCAACCCATTTTATTTTTTGTTATTTTATTTTATTGAGTCAAGGAACTTGTTTACTTCTGTAACAATTCATTTGTATCTTTTATTTTCCGTTTTGTTGTGCCAAGAATAGCCTCTAATAGCAAGATGTGCTAAAAAGTTTAGTTGCTGTCCAGAAACAGATTTCTGTGCCTCGGAAAAATTCGTGAAAAATCACGGAACAGTATTTTAATCTATAATTTTTTGTGCAGAAGCCTGAGCTTTTTACCTATCTTTCGTTAGTTCAAAGTTTTCTGATTTGAGCGACGTAAGTGCCTCGAAAAAATTCGTCTTTACGGACTGTTCTGGTTTTGACAGATTCTGTCTAGTTTTGCATTTTCTCTTTTACAAGTGTTAAGTGAAATTCTTTAAAGGTGGAAGAGCTTCACATAAGGCTAGTAAACAGTAGCTAATGTTTAAAATGATGCTTATAATGTGTCTTTACAGAACCAAGTGAGATTATGATTTGATGCACTAACCCCTCTAATGAAGTTTACTTTGAGTTTGGTGTGAAGAAGTTTTCAAGTATTAAGAGAGAAGGGTGATACAATAGATCAAGAAGAGTGAAGAGCTTAAGCTTGGGGAGGCTCCCTTGGATCTCCCCAACATATTCAAGAAGACTCAAGCGTCTAAGCTTGGGGATGCCCAAGGCATCCCCTTTTCATCGACAAATTATCAGGTCATCTCTAGTAAGACTATATTTTTATTCCTTCACATTATAAGTGTGTTCTTGGAGTGTCTGTGTGTTTTATTTTCAGTTTGTTTTTGTTTTGTTTTCTGGTCATAACTAGTTGGACCCTAGCACTCTTGTTTGGGAGAGAGACACGCTCCGCTTTTTCATTAGAATACTCCTATTCTTCACTTATATTTGTTGAGTATTCTTGTCTAGCGCTGCTATGCTATTAGCTCTTGTTTTGCATGTATCTCTTGTCAGAGCTATTAGTTCTTTTGTAGAAAGTACTCTCTTGCTTCACTTATATCTATTTGGAGAGTTGTTAAATAAATTGATTGGTGTTTGGTTGGAACAGAAAATGCTATGCATGTGGTAATGGTATAAAGAAAATGCTTACACAGTCTTGTAGATCATTGTCTTGAGTAATTTGATGCTTTTCAATTGTTTTGAGTTATCAAGTAAGTAATGATTAAACTTGTGTATCATGTAAGTAAAGGCTCATTAGTGAAGAACTACCGTTAAAGCTTGAAGATTATTTGGTTTGTCATAATTGGTAGTTCCAAACCTAGATATTTTCTATGAAAAGGATGTTTGGTTAACAAGGAAGACATGTGGAGTCTTATAATTTTTCTCTTATGTTCATCATATGGTTCTTTTTGTACCGGTTGACGTTATATGTTTGCTTAAATAACCTTGCTAGCCTAAACTCTGTACTGAGAGGGAATGCTTCTCGTGCATCCAAAACCCTGAGCCAAAATCCATGCCATCTGTGTCCACCATACCTACCTATATGTGGTATTTCCGCGCCACTCCAAGTAAATTTGTCATGTGCTACCTTTAAAATATTCAAAATTGTTACTACTCCTTATTTGTGTCTCTGTTTACCAGCTCATGAGGAAGTAGTAGATGGTCTTTATTACACTTGTCAATCAGACTTTACCTCAGACTAGCAGCTTACATCTGCTTATCTATGATTTTGCAAAAAGAGCTGGCAGCGGGGTGCCCAGCCCCCTTAATTTACAACTTTCATCATAAACTCTCTTCACATTTTGTTAACTGAGCATTCGGTCAAACATCTGCATGTGTAAACCAAAGAGATAGAGGAATGATCTGCTTGCTGCAGAAATAACGTTCCTCATGGGAGCCGCTCTTAAAAAGTCTGGTTGGCATGGGTAATACTGTATTGTTTGCTACCATTCGTTGACCATTAACATGCACCTCTCAATTTTTTTTGCTTTCTATATGATTTCAAAAACTAAAAAGCTCTAGCACATGATTTAATCCCTGCTTCCCTCTGCGAAGGGCCTTTCTTTTACTTTATGTTGAGTCAGTTTTCCTACTTCTTTCTATTCTCCACAAGCAAACACTAGTGTCAACCTTGGTACAAGAATTGTTATATGTTAGCATATTAGACTTATTATGCTACTTTGTATTGACATTATCCATGAGATAAATAAGTTGAAAGTTGAAGCAAATGCTGAAGCTTAAATCTTCCTTAGTGTTGGTCAAACACTTTTGATTTGAAAATGTTGCTTGTGAGTTAACTCTTATGCAAATTCTTATAGCTCATGTCTCCAAAGTACTATTCATGAAAAGTTTTATTGTATGATATGTTATGTTTACTCTTTGTTTACTTTTTAGCAAACTATAGACAATTGTCTTGGATCACTTCATTCAGTTCATATGCTTTACATTACTATATGATCAAGATTGTGTTGGTAGCATGTCACTCCAAAAATTATATTGTTGTTATCGTTTACCTACTCGAGGACGAGTAGGAACTAAGCTTGGGGATGCTGATACGTCTCAAACGTATCTATAATTTTTGATGTTCCATACTTGTTTTATACCTATTGCTACATGTTTTATATACACATCATAGCATTTTTATGCATTTTCTGGGACTAACCTATTAACAAGATGCCACAGTGCCAGTTCTGTTTTCTGCTGTTTTTTCCGTTTCAGAAAAGCTAGTCAGAAATATTCTCGAAATTGAACGAAAATCAACGCACCCAGTATTTCACCGACACGATCACGAAGACCGAAGGGGACTCGAAGAGGCGACCCATGGCCGCCACACCACACCTGGGCGCGACACCCTAGGCCGGCGCGCCGAGGTGGTGTGTGGGCCCCTTGGGTGCCTGCTGTCGACGCCCTTTCGCCTATATATTCACTTCCTCAGGAAAACCCTAAGTACCTGAGCAATTATCCATGAAAAGTTTCATCGCCGCCGCCGTCGTCAACCCTAGTTCGGGAGGGTTCTGAAGCTCTTTCCGATACCCTGCCGGAGAGAGAGATCATCGCCGGAGGGCTCTACATCACCATGCCTGCCTCCGGAGTGATGCGTGAGTAGTTCATCCTTGGACTACGGGTCCATAGCAGTAGCTAGATGTTGTCTCTCCACTTTGTGCTATCATGTTTACATCTTGTGAGCTGCCTAACATGATCAAGATCATATTATTGTAATGCTACATGTTGTGTTTGATGGGATCCGATGAATAGTGATGTTATGATCAAGTTGTTTATCAATATATCTACTGTTTTATTTATGTTCTTGCATGATCTCCGTTGCTAGTAGATACTTTGGCCAAGTAGATGCTTGTGACTCCAAGAGGGAGTATTTATGCTCGATAGTGGTTCGTGCCTCGAGTAATCTGGGTGAGTGACAGCAACATCTAAGGTTGTGGATGTGCCGTTGCCACTAGGGATAAAATAACCGATGCTTAGCTTAAGGGTACGTCTGTTAAGTCTAATGCATTTGTTTACATTACACACTTTGCTTAATGCAATAATCTGTTGCTTGCAACTTAATACTAGCGGGAGACACGGATGCTATCTCGGTAGTGGATTATTTAGGCATGGATGCAGCTGGTAAGCGGTCCATGTATTATGTTGTAATGCCCAATAAATACTACAATAAACGATCATGTCATATATTGCATTGTCATGCGCTCACTATTTGTCAATTGCCCAGCTGTAATTTGTTTACCCAACATGTATGTTATCTTTTATGGAGAGACACCACTAGTGAACTATGGACCCCGGTCCATTCCTCTACACTGATAAAAACACTTACTGCAATCATTTGTTCTCTGTTATTTTCTGCAATTATTATTCTCCACACCATACGTTTAATCCTTTGTATTCAGCAAGCCGGGAAGATTGACAACCTTCCTGTTTCGTTGGGGCAAAGTAGTTTGATTGTGTTGTGTGCAGGTTCCACGTCAGTTATCGTAAATGGCGCCACTGACAACCTTCTGAAGTGCTCTTGACTCCTAGTGGATCTGACAACCTTGGTAGATATCAAGAGAAAACTGCTGCTACACTACATCATACCTTACTCTTGGGGCCTCCCAACGAACATGTGTTTTCACGCCAACAAGCAACCTTGTGGATGACACACCCAGTACCATTTCAGAAGCTTATGCATCTCTTGATGCTGACTCTGGAAGGAAGCTGTCCGCAGTGAGATGGATTCCATTTTGACTAACGGAACCTGGAAAGTCACTGATCGTCCTTATGGGTGTAAACCTCTAGGATGTAAGTGGGTGTTCAAGAAAAAGCTTAGGCCTGATGGTACTATTGAGAAGTACAAGGCGCGGCTTCAGGCTAAGGGTTATACCCAGAAAGAAGGTGAATACTTCTTTGATACTTACTCACCTGTGGCTATACCTGGCCATCGGCCGGGCCTAAAAAAGCCCGCGGGCAAAATCCTAGGCCCAGGCCCGGCCCGACTCGACCATCGGGCCAATATTTCAGGCCCAGGCCTGTCCCGTGACTGCAAAATCCCGTCGGGCTCGGGCCGGGCTTCTTCCTGAAAACACCAATATGCAAAGCCCAGGCCCGTCCCGTCCCGTCCATCGGGCCGAAATCTGAGGCCCAGGCCCGGCCCATGGGCAAGCCAGAAATTTCGAGCCGGGCCGGGCCGTTCGGACCGGGCTTCCCATGGCCAGGCGTGCCTGTGGCTAGACTGACCACGATTCGAGTGCTACTTTCATTGGCTGCCTTGCATAGTCTTCTCGTTCATCAAATGGATGTTAAGACGACTTTCCTAAATGGAGAGTTAGACGATGAAATTTTGTAGCGGACCTGCACTTAAAAATGGCAAGATCCCTGTGTATAGTGCTAGTCCCTGGATCGAATCGCTAGCACACACAGTTTACGATGAATACCATAACATTGTATCAATTCATTACACGAATGATCCAAAATTTATAAATATTCATTACAGGGTGCATAGCTCGAAGCTAGCTTTGAAAGAGTAAAGCAGCGGAATATTTAACATAAAGCATGGAGTCCTCATCATCTTGATGCAGCCACAGGCGAGCATGTTGGTTGAAGACTCGAAACCCTTAAACGAAACCTCACTCATCGTCGGAACAACCTGCAACAGGAAAAATGTTGCAACAGGGTGGGTCAGAACCATTTAAAATGGAACTGGCAAGTGACACTCTGTGGACACTTAGCAGAATAACTCTAATAACCTATATGCATATTTGGGCTGGTGGAGTTCAAAGGCTAATTTACAGAAAGCCAATTTTTCCTATCTCTTTTGAAAAATCTTTTCATCTAGTCGAGACAAGTATGGCATGAAAACCATAGTCTCATCTACCCTTGTTCACCCTTCAAAGTTTTACTTCAGAAGTTGGAATGTTGGGATCCTCCGTTGACGTCCTTGATCAGCTGCTCAGAATTGTCCGTAACCGGGGACATGGCTAAGTACTTAGTTTTGACACTCTCGAGAGGTTGTGCATGTTCACCACTTGACTCAATCAGCCCAAACTATCCTCTACACTCCAGCAGTGATAAGGAAAAGGAGAAGATTGAGACAAGATCTTTCAGAGGCATTTTCCCACCCCATACCGGCCTGACACGTTCCACCTACAAACCTCTACCACCACCTGTCAAGCCGGGGTGAGTCCACGCAACTTAGTTGATCAAGACAGAGCCCATATGACAAATGGCTGCACGGGAAGCAATCTTCACTTGGAGTACTTCAAATCCCTTTGATCCCTGGGTGGCCATCCACTAGTGCACATACTCAGGTTCACACCATGAAAATGGGCCTGAGTAGCCACTCAACTTCGCCTCCTCTATCAAACCAATCCACCCAGGAGTTTCATTTACTTAGTATAATTTAGCTTTTTATAAAAATAACTTTTGCATAGCAGCAATATTTCTACTAAGTTATTATATAGGTTCATAGACACATAGGAATAAGGGGCAATTCTAAACATGTCTTGCATAACAATACTAATAACACCTACACATGCTTAAGGAAAATAAACTAAGTCATGCATAGACAAAAATACTTAGAAATTTTATGAATGTGCCACTTGCCTTGGCAGCAAGGAGAGTAGGAGTAGCAGCTGCAAAAGTCTTCGTTTCCCTCCGAAAATTCTAACACATAAAACAAGCCACAAATAAATATATAAACAATATAACAATACAAAAATAAATATGATATGCATGAAATGCAAAAAAAATTTAAAAAGAAAATATTATACTAACTTTTCTAGTTTAAGAAATAGTGCATGAAGTCATAATGCATTTAAAACAATTTTTAATAAAACAACTAAACAAAAATAATTCCCAAAAAAGGAATAAACACAAATTCGAAGCTACTGTTAAACAAATTCCTTAACAAAAATATTGGAGGAGTTTCTCTGGACAGAGGGCAACTAAACAAATCCAATGCAATTGGATTCACTCAAAAAGCAATTTTTAAACTAAAGTTATATCGAAAATACTCCAACTTCACATTTGAAATTTGAATAAATATAAACTTGGCAAAACAGAAAACTAACAGATCTAAAATATTCTACAGATCCAAGGGATCTCAAATAAACCTAATGCAATTTTATTTACTCAAAAACAAATTACAGAAACTATTTTGTACACAAAATAGGAATTTTAAGGTTCTATAAATAAACTAATGTTGCACGATGCAAAAAATATATTTTAATACTTAATTAAATTCTCCTTATTTTTCTGAATCCGTCGATATAAAGTTTGTTAAATTTGGTCTTGTGGTTCAAAAGTTATTGAATTTCAAATTTTAGATATTTTTCTGCCTAAAAACAAAATAACAGAAAAGAATAAAAGAAAAGGGGATACGTGGCGTGTTCTTATTGGCTGGTACCGGTTCGGCCAGGGAATTAACAGGAGCCGTCAGATCTACTTAAAACGGACGCTCCTGATCTAATCATACCGGTTTGCAAAATAATTCAAAAAGAACCGTCAGATCTAGATCTGACGGTCCAAATCTAATCGACCAAAACCGAGCGGCGCGTTCCGCCAGAGTAGCTCCGGTGACCTAAAAATACGGCGGCGGCGCGTCGGCATAGCACGTTCCTAGCGCTACAGAGATGGAGGAGGGACGTGGGTTATACCAACGGATGCAGGGCGGCGAGGCGAACACGGTGGCGAGGTAGACGGCGTCGAGGTGCTCCAGTTAGCCGGCAATTTCTCGTCGGAGTTGTCCACGGCGGCTCGAGCTTCGGGTCAATGAAGAACGGCTCGTTCTGTTGCGAAACAAAATGCTGCACGTTGTCAAAATGATGCACGGGGAAGAAATAGGAAGAAAGGGAGAGATATGAGGGCTCGGGGTCGACGAGGTTCGACGGACGGCGAGCTTTTCGCCGGCGGCAGAGGCGGAAGGTCGAGCTCGATTCCGAGCAGCCTGGGGCTCTAGAGTGGGGTGTCTGGGGGAAAAGGGAGAGGAGGGACAGGAGGTTAAGTAGGCGCGGACGGGGGCAGCGATCGCGGCCTTGATGGCACGAATTGAATGATGGAAACGGCGGCCGTTAAGAACTCCGGCGAGCAAAATTGGCAACTTGGGGGGGGGGGGGCGTTTCGGAAGGGGCTTTTTGGGGGCAACTGATGGAGGGGATCGAGGGCTTATATTGGAAAGAAACGTCACGTAATTTGGTGCTTTAAATCGTCGGGAAACAATTCGAGAAGAAACGCATAGGGTGAGCTGTTACGGGCGTGATTTCCGTCCGGAGCTTGAAGACGACAATGACGTCCCATTTTTCTTTTTCTGGTTTTTCTTATTTCTTTCATTACTTTTGTTTTAAAAGTCCAAAACACTTCAAACTAGTTTCTAAAAATTTGTAAAAATAATATCTTTCATTTAAAATATTCAAGCACACTTTTCAAAAATATTTCAAAATTACAAATTTAAAATATTGCATAATTGCTTAATTGACACTTTATGTCAATTTTGAAAATAGGGTTTTAATAAATCATTTTGACTTAAAATAAAATCCAGAAAAATAGTATGAGTAATATCATTCAATATGATAAACCCAATAAAATTATTTGGTACAAAACATTTTATTTAAATAGAGTTTGGTAAATCATTTAAATACAAATACCCGTTTATATCATGGGCTTTATAAATATCCAAAAACAAATACCACAAATGTAAATATTGAGAAATAGCTATTTTAAACTTATTTATCAAATAAATATAATTGAATAAAAACAATTTTTTAAAAATAATAGAACAAGCTTTAAATAATTTAAAACACTGTATAGATATTGTTTTAGGGTTTAATAAATAAACAAAAGTTAAATAATTAAAATCAAATAATTGGAATAAAACATTTTATGAGATGAAGGTTTCCTTGACAAACCTTGAATAAAATAATTTAAACTAAACTCACATTTTGAAATTAAAGATTACTTGGATATTTAAACTATTAAAGTTTTTGAAGATGCCAAATGTCTTCTATTATTTGGTTTCTATTATAATTTTAATGTTTTCTTTTTAACAAAAACAAAGTTTCAATTTTTAGTGATTTTTAAACATTCCAAAAAAATTGGGATGTTACAATTTATATGGATCAGACCGATGGTTTTGTAGTACCTGGTCAGGAAGCAAAGTTGTGCAAGTTGTTGAAGTCTTTATATGGCCTTAAGCAAGCTCCTAAGCAATGGCATGAAAATTTGAAAGAACTTTAACTGCTGCAGGTTTCGTTGTAAACGAATCTGACAAGTGTGTGTATTATCGCCATGGTGGGGGCGAGGGAGTTATCCTCTGTCTGTATGTCGATGACATACTGATCTTTGGAACCAACCTTGAATTGATTAAGGAGGTCAAGGATTTCTTATCTCGCTGTTTTGAGATGAAGGATCTAGGAGTGGCTGATGTTATCTTGAACATCAAGCTCCTGAAAGATGGTAATGGTGGGATTACACTGCTTCAGGCTCACTATGTGGAAAAGGTCTTGTCACTTCGGGTATGACGATTGTAAGCCTTCTCCGACACCATATGATCCTAGTGTGTTGCTTCGAAAGAATCAACAGAGTGCTAGAGATCAGCTGAGATATTCTCAGATTATTGGCTCGCTTATGTATTTGGCTTGTGCCACGAGGCCTGACATCTCTTTTGCTGTGAGCAAGTTGATCCGGTTTGTTTCTAATCCGGGAGATGATCATTGGCATGCTCTTGAGAGAGTTATGTGTTTTTTTTAAAGGTAGTGCAAGCTATGAAATTCACTACTCCGGGTATCCGAGGGTACTGGAGGGTTATAGCGATTCAAATTGGATATCTGATGCTGATGAAATTAAGCCCACGAGTGGTTATGTGTTTACACTCGGTGGTGGAGCTGTTTCCTGGAAGTCTTGCAAGTAGACCATCTTAACGAGGTCAACTATGGAAGCATAACTCACAACATTAGACACAGCCACCGTTGAAGCAGAGTGGCTTCATGAGCTCTTGATGGACTTACTTGTGGTTGAAAAACCAATACCCGCTATCCTTATGAACTGTGATAATCAAACTGTGATAGTCAAGATTAAAAGTTCTAAGGATAATTTGAAGTCATCAAGGCATGTGAAGAGGAGATTGAAATCTGTCAGAAAATTGAGAAACTCTGGAGTTATTGCATTGGATTATATCCAAACGTCTAAGAATTTGGCAGATCCCTTCACAAAGGGTTTATCACGTAATGTGATAGATAGTGCATCGAGGGAGATGGGTTTGAGACCCACAGTATGAGTTGTCCACAGTGGTAAACCACTCTATGTGAACGGAGATCCCGTGAAGTAGAAGTAGGAGACAAGCTGTTGGTCGGCCGGGAGGAGAGTATCCCTACATTATTTTCCCACTCCGTGAAGATGCAATACTCTCCTGATCTGCATGGCAAGTTGATACTTATCTTAATGTGTTCCAAGCGGCTTACTTTTATAAGCAGAGATGTTGTCCTGCAGAACATCTCTTGAGGAATACACCTATATGAGTCTGACTGTTAAACGTCGTAGTCTGTGAGAGTTGGGTGCTCTTTAATAAACTCATGAAAGGTCTTGGAGTATGACCACCCGCGGGGAAGCCTTACGGCAGCCCAGTATCGGTCAAGGATTTGCGTGAAACTAGGTCGCAGCAAACTTGAATTTCAAGGCATAGTCCACTATCCAAGTTGCGATCTAGTGTAATATAAGTTTCTAAGTGGAAGTTCAACTTAACAGTCTCCACTAAGCACCGGTATATAAAGCAATGTTTTGGAACAAACGTGGAATGATGTGCCAATGAGACTTTGCGGGGGATTGTTGGAATTTGCTGGACTTGTACATGGGCCAAAGCCTAAAGCCCAACTAATTCCGAAATTCCCATTTTGGCCCATTTATTTATATGGCTGTGTGTGAGCAAAGTTTAGTCCCACACTGCTAGTTGGGAGAGAGCTACACCACTTTATATAGTGAGTTGTTCTACAACTAGTAACTAGTAAGAGTATGAGAAGAGGAATGCCACCCACGCGCTCCTCCTCCTCCTCGCTTGCCTCGCCACGCCTCGCCTCGTCACGACATGTCACGACGCGCCGCGGGTTGCGGGAATGAGCCGAGCCGATGCCTATATTTTTACAGTCCGGGAAAATTTATTGAGTCATTGATTAATAATTAACGGACGCGTTAATTGTTTTGCCGTTTCTGATTCTTTTGGATCGTGGAGACGTTACCGACTCGATCGTGGGCTGCGCCCACGTCCTACCCGACCAGCGCTATAAATGCAGATGAAAAACTCTAGCCGCCATATACGCAACACATGGTCTCGCACCACCATTTCAGAACCTTGCACCGTCGTCTTCCAAGTCTTTTCCATCCCGTCTTCCGGCGTGCACTGGTTGAAGGGACAGTAGGCCTCCGGAACCCCGCCTCTTGTGATCCTATACGGGAGAGGGGCGATCAGGTTTATGGGGAGCGCACTCGCGCGACTACTGACATCGAGTTCTTCCCCAACGACGACTTCTTCCCCGACATCGGCAGCCTCTTCATCGACGACATGGGCGACAGTAGTTCCGCTGCCGCTGCACAATACGTGTCCTTGATCTTTCTGTTTCAGATACTGCTAGAGTTTCTGATTGTAGTAGTTGCTTTACATTCGGTCTGTTTATCTACTGTTTTAGTAGATCACATGATTAATTTAATTCTGGTTATTCTAGTCATAAACTGTTTACAGTTTTCGTGGATTAAAGCAATTGCTAAATTGATTATATATTCAACAGTTTTTCAGCCTCATTCCGGTATTTTTTTATAGGTAAGAATATCAAGAGAAATATCAATATTCACAGTACCAAATCAATACATTATGAAAAATACTGTATCGATTTGGTATTACAATTGACAATAAAGAAAGGACACGACTACGTATCGACCGTTCTATGATTAGCGCAAACCGTAGAACGTGGCCCCCCCCAGTCGAACGTGCACGCGCGCCCCATGCGGTTTCCGGTCTACGTTTCAACGCGTTCGTACCAATCCAGCTAGAGCCCAGCTGGCCCGTCCGGAACGAACCTTACATGGCCCAGACAGAAAACAGCAAAGCACGTACCGATCCAGGGCAGAAACTTTACCAAAGCAACCACCCAAAAAGGACTACTTTACCCACCTCTTCCTACCGTCGTCCTCCTCCTTGATTCAGCAGAAAAACATCCAGATCGCCATGGGAGCTCAAGGAAGCTATGCACATCTCAAATCCTGAGAACAGAATACACAAAAACAGCCAGGATGAACAGGTACCAATGATGACCCACAAGTATAGGGGTGTATCGTAGTACTTTCGATAAATAAGAGTGTCGAACCCAACGAGGAGCAGAAGGTGTTGACAAGTAGTTTTGACAAGGAATCACTGTAAATACTAGCAGACAAGTTTTTAGGGGTTTTTGATATTGCAGATAAATAAAATGCGTGTAAATAAAAGACAGTAATAATAATTGCAGCAAGTGGCCCAATCCTTTTTAGAGCAAAGGATAAGCCGGTTGGTTTACTTATGATGGCAAAATGTTCTTGAGGACACACGGGAATTTCGTCAAGTGCTTTCGCTTCCTACAGCTGATTAATCTTTATTGTTTTGATAAGTGTTGTGTGGGTGAACCTATGCTAATGCACTGCCCTAACTTGGACTAATACATACTTGTGATTAAACCCCTTGCAAGCATCCGCGTTACAAGGAAGTAATTAAGATAAATCTAACCACAGCCTTAAACTCTGAGATCCTACACTCCCTCATGCACCGGTTTACTAACGGGGGTTTAGGTTTCTGTCACTCCGGCAACCCCACAATTAGTAGCCAAATACACAATGCATTCCTCTAGGCCCATAAAGGTGAAGTGTCATGTAGTCGACGTTCACACGACACCACTAGAAGAATAACACCACAACTTAAATATCAAACCATTAAATATTACTCAACATAGTTCCACTACTAACAGCATGACTTCTCCCATGTCCTCAAGAACTAAACGAACTACTCACAAGACATCATATGGATCATGATCAGAGGTGATGTAATGATGAATAACAATCTGGACATATACTTCAATTCACCGATAAAACTTAATAGCATCAACCACAAGTAGTAATCAACACCGGGAAAGTTTCCCCTATGAACTACACAAAGTATAACCCTAGATGTTACAGCGAACGGAGTGGAGCGGTGGAGATGATGGTGACAGCGATGGAGATGATGATGATGATGATGATCCCGATGAAGTCCGGCGTGATGACGATGGCGATGATTTCCCCCCTCCGGGAAGGAATTTCCCCGGCAGATTTCTGCCTGCCGGAGAGCTTTTTCTCTCTCTGTGGTTTCCGCCTCGTGGAGGCGGCGGAATATTTCCTCGATGACTCCCCGTCTTAGGGTTTCTGGGGGATGAAGTACGCGAAGGGGGAGCACCAGAGGTGGGCCAGGGTGGCCACACCATGCCCGGCGCGGCAGAGGGGGCCCGCGCCGTGGGGTGGTGTGGGCCCCTCGTGGCCCATCTCAGCCTCCCCTTTTGGCTGGCTCCGGCATCTGACAAAATAGGAACATCTGTATATTTTCCGTGAATTGTTGATCTTCAGAAATAGGGTGTCTTGACGATGCTTTTTCCAGCTGAATCCTGACTCCGGCAGTTAATTCTCCAATAATCATCAAACATGCAAAACAAGATAAAATAACATAAGTATATCATCCAAATATGAAATATATCAATGAATAGCAGTAAATTATGATATAAAATAGTGATGCAAAATGGACGTATCAACTCCCCCCAAGCTTAGACCTCGCTTGTCCCCAAGCGAAAGCTGAACTCAGTAAACAAGACCACAGGTTTATGGAGTGAAGCGTCGATAATAAAGAATACGGACAAGAAGCATCAACATGTATTAACACAAATCATTTTAGACAGCAACTTCCCCTCATATAACTTATCTTGAAACGAGTAATGGAAATCACAATAAAGGTGCATAAAGAAAATCATAGTTTGGTGATGGCAAACTTCGTTCTTGGTCAGAGAACAATTAACAGATTGTACTTATCTTTCGAGTAGAGTCCTTATATCGGAGCTATATTGCAGAACTTACATGCTCAATTATCACAATTTCTTTACAGTCATTGATAACTTTCAAAGTTATATTCCTTCAGATAAAAGACTTGTGCAAAACAAGGAAGGATAACAAACATGATTGATAATATTAATATATAGATGGTTGAATCACAACAACTCAAATGCTTGCTTAAGAAAGAAGGGAATAGGTTTACTGACTCAACATAAAAGTAAAAGAAAGGCCCTTCGCAGAGGGAAGCAGGGATTAAATCATGTGCTAGAGCTTTTTAAGTTTTTGAAATCATATAGAGAATAAAAATAAGTTTTGAGTGGTGTATGAGAATTGTCAACGAATCAGAAAATGGAAAGTACAATATGACCCCTGCCAACCAGACTTTTAAGAGCGGCTCCCATGAAGGACGTTATTTCTACCAGCAAGGCAGATCATCCCTCTTCTCTTTTGTTTACACATGCAGATATTTCACTGTTTGTCATTGCTTGACTGATAAATCAGGGCAAAAATGTGAAGAGAATTAAGCGGTTAAAGTTGTAATTAATTGGGACTGGGCACCCCATTTGCCAGCTCTTTTTGCAAAATTAATGGATAAGCGGATGTATATGCCGCTAGTCCGGTGGTAAAGTCTGTTTGACAGTTGACATAAAGACATCCACCCCGTCCTCATGAGCTAGTAAACAGTGACACAAATAAGGAGTAGTAACTTTTGAATAGTTTAAAGGTAGCACATGAAGTATTTACTTGGAGTGGCAAGGAAATACCACATATAGGTAGTTATGGTGGACACAAATGGCATGGGTTTTGGCTCAAGGTTTGGATGCACGAGAAGCATTCCCTCTCAGTACAGGTTTTTGGCTAGCAAGGCTGGGTAGCAAGCATAAGAGTGGAGGGATACAAACAAATATAAATGTAATAGAAAAATCATGCAATCTTCCTTGTAAACACAAATAATTTTAACTTGAGAATACTAAGCTCATGAGCCAACAAGAAAGAAAGATAATGAGATAATGTATCTACATGCAATCCCCTCTTTTCTACTTAAGCCTCAAAGTATTGTTGCTACTGACCAATGCTAAGTTTGCCAAAACCAAATAGATTTACTTGATGCTCCCAAAGTGATGCCAACACTAACAACAAGATCATTCATATGACAGAAATTTGCAAAGTAAAATAAAGTGTGCAGAAAGTAAATGATAAAACTTCTCATTAATATTCCAATAACGGCAACTCACACCAAGGGATACATAGATAACCAACTAAGGAGAGATACTTCCACACTGCAAACCATCCTATATGATAACTTCTCTACTCATGATATGACTCGACTGAAAAGTAAAAGGTAAAAGATAATGGTGATGATACCGCGGCACTCCCCCCAAGCTTGGAACAAGCTGAGGGGATGCCAATACCAATGATGAATTACTCCTTGGCGGTGAAGGTGGACGAGACTCTTCATCAAAATTTCCAAGGTGAGGCTCCCCATCAGCGAAGGATGAATTGGTCTCCATAAACCTGAAACTCGCAGCAGAACTCATGCGTTTGAACCTAGCTTCATACTCACAGTTTTGGTTTTGGAGATCATAGATTTGTGCTTGCAATTTGGACGTGGTTTGACTGAGTATGAACATATCATCCCATAGCTTGCTAGTCTCCTTCTTGTGTTCAGCAATAAGCTCATTAATAATCTTGTGGTTGATCTCCACTCCGCGCTCTATCATCTTCTGGTATCGGAAAACTTCATGCTCTACTTCTTCTAGTCTGGCCTTCACGTCCCCTTCAGCCTTGGGTCCCCTAACATCTTCTTGAACAAGCTCTCCATCCACGAGCCGCAGCTCTTGTGGGTGCTGCTTCAACTCGTTGATGTACGGGTTGACGACGTTCTTGAAGAAGGTATCCTTCGGAGCCTCGGACGAAGACATTGTTCTAATCTTGGAGCTAACCCTGGCAGAAACAGCTCGAAAACAAAACACGACGAGAAAACGATATACGGACCTCGGGGGATCCGGGGGATTATATAGCAAAAAGTTTCATAACAAAAGGAAAGTCCAGGTCGAAACCGGGCTGGAGACGGGCTCCGAGGCGCCCACACCATGCCCCGGCGCGGCCAAGGGTGGGCCCGCGCCGTGGGGTGGTGTGGTGCCCTCGGGCACCGTTTCCTCCCCGTTTTCGGCTCGTAATTTTCCATATTTAATAAAAACAACAAAAATATAAGTTGGGAAGTTAAACGCGAACTTTTTCTTACCAAAACTGTTACCTATTCGAAAACAGACTCTGCAGTTTTCTGAATTTGACTTTTAATAAAATCTTCCGGAGTCACTACTTGAATAATATCAACGTCTTCGTTATAAGAATCCCCAGAAATATAATGCTTGAGTCTTTGACCATTAACCACTTGAGATTGTCACCATCAAGCGAAGTAATTTTGATTGCACCTGAACGGTAAACCTCTGAAACAACATAAGGTCCTTCCCATTTCGAAAGTAATTTACCTGCAAAAAATCTGAGACGGACCTATACAATAGAACTTTCTCACCAACATTAAACTCTCTCTTTAGGATTCTCCTATCATGCCATTGTTTCACTTTCTCTTTAAAAAGTCTAGCATTTTCATAAGCTTCACTTCTCCATTCATCTAAGGAACTCAAGTCAAGTAACCTCTTTTTACCGGCAAGTTTGAAATCTCTATTAAGTTCTTTTACGGCCCAATAAGCTTTATGTTCTAATTCTAGAGGTAAATGACAAGCTTTTCCGTAAACCATTTTATAAGGAGACATACCCATAGGATTTTTATAAGCAGTTCTATAAGCCCACAAAGCATCATTAAGCTTCCTAGCCCAATTCTTTCTAGATTTATTAACAGTCTTCTGCAAAATAGATTTAATCTCTCTATTTGATAATTCTACTTGACCACTTGTTTGAGGATGATAAGGTGAAGAAATTCTATGATTAACATCATATTTAGCAAGGGTTTTTCTAAAAGCACCATGGATAAAATGAGAACCACCATCAGTCATGAGATATCTAGGCACACCAAACCTTGGAAAAATAATATCTTTAAGCATTTTTAATGATGTCTCACCATCAGCACTAGATGTTGGTATAGCTTCTACCCATTTAGTAACATAATCAACAGCAACAAGTATATGAGTATAACCATCAGAAGGAGGAAAAGGACCCATAAAGTCAAATCCCCAACAGTCAAAAGGTTCAATAACAAGAGAATAATTCATAGGCATTTCATTGCGTCTAGTTATATTACCAACTCTTTGACATTCATCGCATGATAAAATAAATTTTCTTGCATCTTTAAAAAGAGTAGGCCAATAAAAACCTGATTGTAAAACCTTTTGTGCAGTTCTATCTCCAGCATGATGTCCTCCATAAGCACTTCCATGGCATTTCCTCAATATTTCTTTTTGCTCAAATTCTGGAACACATCTTCGCATTATACCATCCACTCCTTCTTTATATAAGTGTGGGTCATCCCAAAAATAATGCCTCAAGTCATAAAAGAATTTCCTTCTTTGCTGAGCTGTAAAGGTTGGAGGCAAATACTTGGCAACAATAAAGTTAGCATAGTCAGCATACCAAGGACTTTCTCGCGAGCTTACCTTTATCACAGCCAATTGTTCATTTGGAAAACTATCGTTAACAGGAACAGGATCATAAGAAATGTTTTCCAATCTAGACAAATTATCAGCGACAGGATTTTCAGCACCTTTCCTATCTACAATATGCAAATCAAACTCTTGTAATAAAAGCACCCATCTTATAAGTCTAGGCTTAGCATCTTTCTTTTCCATAAGGTATCTAATAGCAGCATGATCGGTATGGATAATAACTTTCGAATCAACAATATAGGGTCTAAACTTATCACAAGCAAAAACTACTGCTAAAAACTCTTTTTCAGTAGTGGCATAATTCTTTTGAGCAGCATCAAGAGTCTTACTAGCATAATGAATAACATTCAACTTCTTATCTACTCGCTGTCCAAGAACAGCACCTACAGCAAAATCACTAGCATCACACATAATTTCGAAAGGTAAAGTCCAATCAGGAGGTTGAACAACAGGAGCAGTGGTTAAGCCTTTTTAGAGACTCAAAAGCTTCTTTACAATCATCATCAAAAAAAAAAGGTACATCTTTTTGGAGAAGATTAGTAAGAGGTTTTGAAATTTTAGAGAAATCTTTAATAAACCTTCTATAGAAATCGGCATGACCAAGAATACTACGAATACCTTTAACATCCCTGGGACAGGGCATTTTCTCAATTGCTTCAACTTTAGCTCTGTCCACTTCAATACCTCTTTCAGAAATTTTATGTCCAAGAACAATGCCGTGTCTCGATGCACGGACACCGGGAGTAGAGGATACCCCCTTTTAGGTTCGGCACGGGGCGCGAAGGAGGCTGAGAATCGTCTTCTCCGGCGGAGTCTAGATCAAGCTCTCCTCTCCACGATCAAAGCATGCAACCAAAGGGACACAAGGAGCTACCCAGGTTCAGGCCGCCCGGAGGCTAAAAGCCCTACTCCTGCATGTCTGGATTGATGGGTTCTTCATAGTGTGGCTTACAATGGAGCCTCCCGGATGGGGTACCCGGAAGGGTTTTGGCTGGAGGTAGAAGAAGGACAGATCCTGACCCGGAGGACATCACCTTCCCCTCCACCTTCGCCGCCCTAGTCTAGTCTTGCTCTGGTTGGACTTGTTCTCCAGTTCGTCCTCTTCGTCCTCCCCGTCCCTCCCCTCCTCCGTGCCTTGGTCCTCCTTTTATAGGTTAAGGGGTTGCCACGGGGCCACGTGAGGGGCACGAGGGACCTTTGGCGTGAAGGACCCTCCTTATCTAGTTTAGGGGGAGACGTGGCCTATTCTCAGCCTAGCGTATTCTTTGGGTTAGGTGGGAGCATCCGCCTTGGGGCGGACAGGGGCTGACACCACCACGGGCTGTGCTTCCTGCCCGCGCTACCTTCGCCTTGCTTCCGAAGTCTTCTGAGGTCTTCTAGCATGAGGTGGAGAGCTTATCCACAGTGACGTGGGGAAGTAACCGAGAGGGAGCCCGGCCTCCTGCCGGGAACTCGGGCTCTCGGGTCCTTCCTTGCCTTCTTGCTTGGTTCGGGGACCCGGCAGGCCCCCAGGACCGGAGCCCTTTGTTGACGTAGGCCTTGCTTGTTCTGATGGTGAACCTGCCAGCTTGACTTGAGTCTTGGTCTTGTCCATCTTCATCTTGGGCCCACATGGGGTGGACCCACTTTGGCAGTACTAGGGGAACCCCGTGTTCCACTGCTGCGACAAACAATCCCTTCATTAACCATAAAGTGACATTTCTCCCAATTAAGAACAAGATTAGTTTCCTCACACCTCTGCAAAACTTTATCAAGGTTTTGCATGCAGTTATCAAAAGAAGTTCCATAGACGGAAAAATCGTCCATGAATACTTCCACAATTTTTTCACAAAAACCATGAAAGATAGCAGACATGCATCTTTGAAATGTAGCAGGAGCATTACACAAACCAAAAGGCATACGCCTATAAGCATAAGTTCCATAAGGACAAGTAAAAGTAGTTTTCTCTTGATCTCTTGCTCTAACAGCAATTTGTGAAAATCCAGAATAACCATCAAGAAAGCAAAAATGAGTTTTCTTAGACAACCTTTCTAACATTTGATCAATAAAAGGTAAAGGATAGTGATCTTTCTTAGTAACTTTATTAACCTTTCGAAAATCAATGCACATCCTATATCCAACAACTACTCTTTGAGGAATAAGTTCATCATTTTCATTTGGCACAACAGTAACTCCTCCTTTCTTAGGAACACAGTGCACATGACTTACCCATTTACTATCAGCAATAGGATAAATTATACCAGCATCGAGGAGTTTTAATACCTCATTTCTTACCACTTCCTTCATTTTAGGGATTAGACGACGCTGGTGCTCCACAACAGGTTTTGCATCATCTTCCATGTTGATGGCGTGTTGACATATAGCAGGAGAAATCCCTTTTAAATCATCCAAAGTATATCCGATAGCCCCTCGGTGTTTCCTCAATACTTCCAATAACCTTGCCTCTTCAGTACCTGAAAGTTTAGAACTAATAATAACAGGATATGTTTTGTTATCATCAATGTGAGCATATTTAAGGTTATCAGGCAAAGGTTTTAAATCAAAAACAGGATCTTCTTTAGGAGGTGCAGGGGTACCCAAATCTTCCACCGGCAAATTATGCTTAAGTAATGGTGGTTGATGAAGAAAGATATTGTCAATTTCATTCCTTTCCTCCATAAAGACTCACTTTCGTGTTCCTCCATAAATTGCTGCAAGGCATTGTTAGGAGCAATAGCAATAGCAGCCAGTTGTTCAATTTTCGGGCCCTCATTAGGCAAATCAGTTTCATAAAGTTTCTTACCAAACTTAGAGAAATTAAACTCATAAGATTCTCCATTAAATTTAGTGTAAATTTTCTCTTTCTTACAATCTATAATAGCACCACATGTATTCAGAAAAGGTCTACCGAAAATAATAGGACAAGTTTTACTAGCTTTAGAACCAAGTACTAGAAAATCAGTAGGATATTTAGTTTTACCACATAAAACCTCAACATCTCTCACAATACCGAATGGAGAGATAGTTTCCCTATTGGCAAGTTGAATAACCACATCAATATCCTCAAGTTCACAGGGACTAATTTCATGCATAATTTCTTTATAAAGTTCAAAAGGAATAGCACTAGAACTTGCCAATATCACATAAACCATAATAGCAATGTTCTCCTATCTTCACTGAAAGCACAGGAACACTTGTTTTCTTAAATTTTCCAGGATGCGAAACAATATTAGAAGCATCTTCACAAAAGATAATATGTTCTCCATCTACATTTTCAGTTACCAAATCCTTTATAATTGCTACTTCAGGTTCAACAGTTATTTGTTCATCAGGCTCTAAAGGTTTCTTGGCACTTTTATTAACCACACTAGCTATCAGAGAATGTTGCTTGACTTTAACAGGAAAAGGTATTTTTTCAATATAAGGTTCTGGCAAAATGTGATCAACAGTATGAACTTCAATACTTTTGCCAATGGCCGAATTGGTTTTATCTTTATAAGGTTCATGATATTTATTCAAATCCTTCTTAGGCACATCAAGATAAGAGGCAAAAGCTTTGTAATAATTTGCAACAACTTGAGAATCAAGACAGTAAACAGCACTAACATTACGGAAATCATCAGTCTCCATAAAAGATTTAATGCATTCATAATCATAATTTATACCTGACTTTCTACCTTTGTCTTTCTCCCATCCTTCAGTATTTTCCTGAATACGGTCAAGAAGGTCCCATTTAACTTCTTCTTCAGTACGTGTAAATGATCCAGAGCAAGAGGCATCCAATAAATCCTTATCATGAAGAGAAAGCCTTGCATAAAAATTATTGATAACAATATTACTTGGAAGCTCATGAATGGGACATTTGAGCATTAGTGACTTCAATTCCCCCACGCTTGGGCAATCCTTTCTCCATCATGAGGCCAAAAATTATATATGCGATTCCGATCTTGATGAATCTCACTAGGAGGATAGAATTTAGAATAAAAGAGAGGTACAATTTCCTCCCAGCCAATAGATCGGCCATTCTTCAGCATCTTATACCATTCCGCAGCTCGGCCCTTCAATGATATAGAGAATAACTTCCTCTTGACTTTTTCCATTGAAATACCTGCACACTTGAACAACTCGCATAATTCATGTATAAATAGTAAATGATCACCAGGATGGATGGTTCCATCTCCAACATAGCGGTTATCCATAACACGTTCAACAATTTTCATAGGTATTTTAAATGGATCTAATTCAGCAGGCGGCGGTTCATCTACTACCTTAGCAGTGGCAGTAGTATTCCCAAATAGTGATTCGAATGGAGATCTCTCCATAATAAAATAAAGCAACAAGCAGAAATAAAAACAGCACTTACAGTAAAGGTTTCCCTTACCAATTCCACTTACCAATAGCACTTCACTCCCCGGCAACGGCGCCAGAAAATAGTCTTGATGACCCACAAGTATAGGGGGTGTATCGTAGTACTTTCGATAAATAAGAGTGTCGAACCCAACGAGGAGCAGAAGGTGTTGACAAGTAGTTTTGAACAAGGAATCACTGTAAATACTAGCAGACAAGTTTTTAGGGGTTTTTGATATTGCAGATAAATAAAATGCGTGTAAATAAAAGACAGTAATAATAATTGCAGCAAGTGGCCCAATCCTTTTTAGAGCAAAGGATAAGCCGGTTGGTTTACTTATGATGGCAAAATGTTCTTGAGGACACACGGGAATTTCGTCAAGTGCTTTCGCTTCCTACAGCTGATTAATCTTTATTGTTTTGATAAGTGTTGTGTGGGTGAACCTATGCTAATGCACTGCCCTAACTTGGACTAATACATACTTGTGATTAAACCCCTTGCAAGCATCCGCGTCACAAGGAAGTAATTAAGATAAATCTAACCACAGCCTTAAACTCTGAGATCCTACACTCCCTCATGCACCGGTTTACTAACGGGGGTTTAGGTTTCTGTCACTCCGGCAACCCCACAATTAGTAGCCAAATACACAATGCATTCCTCTAGGCCCATAAAGGTGAAGTGTCATGTAGTCGACATTCACACGACACCACTAGAAGAATAACACCACAACTTAAATATCAAACCATTAAATATTACTCAACATAGTTCCACTACTAACAGCATGACTTCTCCCATGTCCTCAAGAACTAAACGAACTACTCACAAGACATCATATGGATCATGATCAGAGGTGATGTAATGATGAATAGCAATCTGGACATATACTTCAATTCACCGATAAAACTTAATAGCATCAACCACAAGTAGTAATCAACACCGGGAAAGTTTCCCCTATGAACTACACAAAGTATAACCCTAGATGTTGCAGCGAAACGGAGTGGAGCGGTGGAGATGATGGTGACAGCGATGGAGATGATGATGATGATGATGATCCCGATGAAGTCTGGCGTGATGACGATGGCGATGATTTCCCCCTCCGGGAAGGAATTTCCCCGGCAGATTTCTGCCTGCCGGATAGCTTTTTCTCTCTCTGTGGTTTCCGCCTCGTGGAGGCGGCGGAATATTTCCTCGATGACTCCTCACGTCTTAGGGTTTCTGGGGGATGAAGTACGCGAAGGGGGAGCACCAGAGGTGGGCCAGGGTGGCCACACCATGGCCTGGCGCGGCAGAAGGGGGGCCGGCGCCGTGGGGTGGTGTGGGCCCCTCGTGGCCCATCTCAGCCTCCCCTTTTGGCTGACTCCGGCATCTGACAAAATAGGAACATCTGTATATTTTCCGTGAATTGTTGATCTTCAGAAATAGGGTGTCTTGACAATTCTTTTTCCAGCTGAATCCTGACTCCGGCAGTGAATTCTCCAATAATCATCAAACATGCAAAACAAGATAAAATAACATAAGTATATCATCTAAATGTGAAATATATCAATGAATAGCAGTAAATTATGATATAAAATAGTGATGCAAAATGGACGTATCAACCAACTCTCCCCCATCCCCTGATCGTCAGTTACCCAGCCAGTTTCTAGAGAATTGCCCCCACGATCCTGGTCTTCCTATTATCTCAACAAGACATCAGATCCACATATGACTATATGAGCTACCCCCCACCCCCACCACCTTGATCAGTAGTAGCCCAGCTATATCCTAGATAATAAACAACCAGATAGTGTTCTTCCTGCTAGTATGAACAAGAAAAAGTGAAAAATCAGGTGAAAGCATCCTAACCCAGTTCCTTGATATGATTCTAGGTGAAAGCATCCTAACCTAGCTCCCACTAAGTTAGTTTCCAACGCCTTAGCATGTGGATTACCCAGCAGGTAGCAAAAAATTACCTGCCTAGCATATTGATAACCCACAGAAAGAGAGACACGTGCAAGATGCCCCACAAAAAGAATGAACCATTCAGAAAAATTATCCATCAAAGAACACGTAGATTACCCACCATGAAGCATGCAATTAACCCAGTAGTTATCATTATAGTTACCATATGGTAGACAGATGCAATACATCTACTGTGATGGAAAAAACAAATCATAACACTGAATAAAATCCATGAAATTCTGGTGTACTACTTATCTATGGTCCTAGAAACACTATGTCCTGCTTTAACCACTGTGTGAGTATGATCTGCTTGTATGTTCTTCGAATAATCTGCTATATGTCTTGTATGTTCTTCGAATAATGTGCTATGAAACACCTGCAGTTTGAAAAGGAAATAAACAAGTTAGAAGCATGGATTGAGTATGTGAAGTTAGCAAGTCGTCTATTTTAATTGCCTATTTGTCTGACATGAGACATGCTTTTCTTGACAGTGGAGAAAGAATGGTTATCGATCTTAATTTGGACCCTGGCAATGGAATGCAACAAGAGGGACATGATGATGGAATGCAACAAGAGGGACATGACACTGGAATGCAGCAAGAGAATGAAGAAAACGTGCCAGCAACGCATGGTCATAGTCGTGTGCATGTCTCGGATGCAGGTAAAAAAGCATGGACCAAAATTTATGCACCAACAAGCATATAGATTGCCTCCCACCAGTGAGTTCAAAATTACCCATGAGTGCACCCATAGTTACCCCCCAAGTTAGCCCATAGTTACCCATACAGTGAGCTCATAAATCTACCAACTAGTTTATGAAAAAAGACAGGCATGCAATAGATACATCTGAAAATGCATACTAGTTATCCACCTCAGTCACCATATAGGTTACCCCAGCAAGTAGCACATATCCTATTAGCATATGGATGACCCACACACAAAAAAATTCATACAGGAAAATTTATCCACCATGCAGTAGAAACATTACCCACCATAAAGCATGCGTTTAACCCATCAATTTGCTTTAAAGTTACCCAATCTCAGTGTTTGACATGCTGCTAATGTTTCAACAGGTGATGAGTTCAATGATGTGCCTTCTGGAAGAGACAGCATGGATGATTCAGTGGAAGCTGACGGAGAGGGAGCAACTACAGGTGCTACGATTGAAGAGCAAGAAGAGGTGGCTGCTGGTTCAACTGAAGGTGGATTGAATGATGGAACAGCTGATGCAATCTCCACACCAAAAGCCCCATCAACTGAAATGCGCTTTGACACTTTCGAAGCAGCAAAGGAGCACTACAGGGCATATGCACAGAGTAAGGGTTTCACTATTAGAATAGATTGGTCAAGGAAGGATAGCTCTGATGAGCTTGCCAGGGTGAACCTTGTGTGCACTAAATCAGGAAAACCTTATGCACCAAAGGAAGACTCGCAGAATCCAAAACCAGCTGTGAAGAAGAGGAAAAAGGGAACACACCCAAGGACTGGATGCCAAGCACAATGCTATGTGAAGAGGAAGGGAGCCTAGTGGCATGTTGCCAAATGCACGGATGAACATAACCATCCACTGCTCATAAAACCATCATTGACAAAGTTTCTGCGTGCCCATAGGAACATGCCAACAGAAGAAAAACATTTCTTAAGGATGTTGCACGCATGTAACATACCTACATTCCGGCAGATGCAGCTAATGGCCAGGTTCTATGGGAAGCTTGAGGATGTGCCATACATTTCTAAAGATGTGGCAAACCTGAGGGCATCTTTTCGCAGAGTACACCATCACCATGATATGCAAGACACTATCTTGTACTTTGAAAAACAGAAGGATATAGATAAGGATTTTTTCTACAGAATGAAACTTGATGAGGAGGACAGAGTTCAGTACATCTATTGGGTGGACGGTCCAGCACATCGACAATACAAATCATACTCTGATGTTATCTCATTCGACACAACCTATCTTACAAACCGATACAAAATGCCATGTGCACCGTTTATCGGAATAAACAACCATGGACACTCAATACAGTTTGGCTGCGGGTTCATACGTAACGAGCTAAGCGGCAGTTTTGAGTGGCTGATGCAAGTGTTCCTGGAAGCAATGGACGGGGTAGTGCCAAAAAATATAATCACTGACCAGTGCTTTTCTATGCGATCAGCCATCGATGTAGTCTTCAAAGATGCAGTACACAGAAATTGCAGATGGCACATCATGCAAAATCTGACAGAGAGAATTGGACCTTTCATGGCCAAACACCCTGAGCTTTGTGCTGCATTCAATAACTGTGTGAACAGCAGCCTGACACTAGAAGAATTCGAGGAAAACTGGGAGTTGATGATTGAAACCTTCGGAGTGCGCGAGAATACGGATCTGTTTGAGATTTGGAAGCACAGGCAGTGTTGGGTGCCGGCCTACTTCATGCATGATTTTTTCCCTTTCCTACAGACAACATCGAGGAGCGAAGGCTTCAATGCTGTCCTCAAGCGATACATAAACCCAAAGAACTCGATCTATGATTTTGTGAAGCACTATGCAACGCTACAAGATAAAATTCTGAATGACGAGAGGAAGGAAGATGCAGAAACAGCTTTGACAGACCCTGACTTTTGGTGTCACCACCCTATAGAGCTGCAGATGGCAAAAGCGTACTCAAGGGGAATTTTCAACAGGTTTCAGAAAGAATTGGAGAAACACCTATCATACCACTGCAGGCACATTGTAGGCTACCAGTTTGAACTGTCTGTATTAGGTGCCCCTGTTCCTCACTACGGAAGCAGAAGCTACAATGTGATTGCCAATTGGGAAGAGGGTATCTACTCGTGTAACTGCTGCAAGTTCGAACGTGACGGTATATTGTGCTGCCATGTTATGAAGGTGATGACACAGATTGGAGTACGTGAAATACCAGAAAGATACATATTAAAAAGATGGGGCTGGGATGCAGAAGAGATCCTAGGACAACCAGATGGGACAGGTCATCCTCCCAAGCAAGGCATGCCACAAGAAGCAAGGGATATGATGGAACTTGCTTCGATGAGAGACGATTTCAGAAAAGTTGCAAAGGTCGGAATCAGGACTGCTGATGGGAAAAAAGTAATTAAGACGCACTTAAAGCAAATGAAACAAGAACTTGAAGTGATAAATAAAAGAGAAGAGAATAAAGCAAGAGAAGCTGAGATTGCAGCCTTGGCTATGCCATCAACTAGCGCTCCTACCGCACCTAGGCCACCCAAGAGCGTTGGCCCATCAAGCATCCGACGGACAAGCAGCAACCCAACAGATGTACCAACAGGAAGCGCATCAGGATCTCACTTGTCATCTACCCAACATGTACAGAATCCACCAATGTCAAACACAAGAGGGCGACCCCAAGCAATAGCAAATAAAAATCCACTTGATCTTGCTCCGAAAAAGGCAATGCATTGCTCCTTCTGCAAGAGCCCTCATCATACCATACGCAAATGCACGGAAAGACTAAGACTATTGGGCACAAATCCAACAGGCTAGAAATGAATGTGTTTATCCTACCTTGTAATATGCGCTATGATTATCATGACTTGTTTTGTGCTCGGCTCTTATTAGTATTTTGTAATGACTGATCTCAAAACGGTTGTTCCCTATTTATTATGTTGATGTGTTCATCATGTTTAGAAATCCCAAAAAAAATATGTACACAAGAGGTTACCCGCCAGTTTAACATGAAGTTACCATGGGGTGGCCTTAAAAGTTACCATGCCAGTACAATAAAAGTTACCAACTAATGTACATACAAGTATCTCCATCAGTTATCCGCATATTGCAACTAGATTTTCCCAAGGTTGAATCATATTTATGGTACATAGACACAGAACCAGTGGACACATCGTCCACATGACTAAAACACCAAAGTTTACAAAAATGAACATGCACTGATTTGAACAAAATTACAGACACGAAAAACAAAAAGAAAAAGAGTTCATTAAATTACCTCAAAAGAAGTGTTTGTCCAGCAGATTCCTCCACATGACAAGCTTATTGCCCGGATGCTTCAGCCACAATGCCGTTAACACCTTCCTTAGTGCTGGCATCTCCTCTTGAGATATAGCGGGCACCACGCTGCCATTCCACAGCTCGAGGAATTTGAGCATGAAGAAGACGCAGTCATCACTAATAAGGCAACAAAAAAAGGAGAGGTCATAAGTATATTATGTACAAAAATAGTAAACACACAAAAGCAACAGATGGAAATGATAGTATGGTGGAGAGGAACTAACATTGTGGTTTGCTTCGGTACAGGAATGTACATCAACTCAAAATTATCAATCTGTCTTCTTGAATCTGAATAGTTAACACGGTACATTTCTTTTATTGCGTCGATTAGCCGGTTGGCGTGATTGATAAGTCCAACACTGTCTTCACCACGGAGGGAGTCAAGCACCTCAAACCTTTTGGCAGGAAAGTTTACCGAGAGCATATACCAATGACCACATGGATTCTTACGCGTGCCCAACTGCTGCAGAATAGGGAAGCAAAGCTGCAGCAAGAAACCCAAAAATGAAAAAACATAAGTACCGGCCCATACATTCAAAAAACTTACAAAAACACACTAGATATACTTATGGACAGCTACATGACCGAGACTCCAACGAAAAACATAATTTACCCACACCCATATGCTAAAGTTATCAACCCAAATGACCCTTACTTACCCATCCATTATAAAACATATGAACTTCAGAAAGTTAGAAAAAAGAGTCACAACAGCCACGTACCAGATCTTTGTGACTAAGCTTGTATGAAAGATCTTTCCTGAAATGAGTCTTCAGAACATTTGTATTGAATTTGCGATCAAGCAGGTAAGCCGTCACAATGAAGGGGAAGATGACCTTGTTCGGTTCACAAGAATCCCGTAGGACGTTAATACCAATGTCAGCAACGGAGGCTGAGAGCTCACCACCTGGCATCATGGACTCAGCAAGATCACCCGTGGTCACCCACATGTGGTCAATGTCCAAAATCCTTGTGCTGACACATGAAAAAAGAAACATAAAGTTACCCACCAGGCAGCAAAAAAATAACCAGCCATGCAGAGCAAGAATTACCCTCAAGGCAGCATAAAAGTTACCCCACACATACGGGAGATGATAAAAATGTGTTGAATTTAATAAAGATAAATTCTGAGAAAATGAAAGGGATAGAGAAATTATACTTGTTAATTATGGATCTCTTTTCTGCTTTGGTGTGAATGATAACCTTTTGGTAGATTGAATCTTGATGCTTTGAGCTGGTAATACATTTGAATGGAGGCAAAAGATGCTTCGATGGCTGTTTAACTCTAACCATGCGAAGACGCGTCCTTGGTGTACTGCTAGCAGAATCTTTAATAGGTACAGCCACAGGGATTGCCGGAGTTGAGTAAATAATACCCTCTAGAAAAAGCCAGGGCAAAAAGAAACGTGTTATGGATGGAAAAAGTAGTACATAAAAATAGGAATGATGGAAATAGATACTGTAGATTACCTTTGAGATCATCACCGCCTTGTGTATTAATTTTACTTGATCTGCCAAATGATGGACCACCAATCTTTTCAGCAACCAAATCATCAAGAGAGATGGCTACAGGTTCAACCTTGACCGGCAATTTGCCTTTATCACACTTAACTTCTCCATTTTGAGCTACAAATATCAAAACAAACAAATGAAAAATGGCTACACCCACGTGGAAAAGAAGTACCACATGTTTATCACCGAGGAAAATGAAGAAAAGAGTATGAAAAATAAACTCATAAAATATAATAGCCGGTAAGAAAACTTAAGAACACAAACAAAAGCAATACGGTAATATTAAGATACGTCGCATGGACATTGTTATCGAATATACAGAACAAGCCTTGTTACAGAAAGGGTAAAAAACCCTGGGTACCACCAAAATAACAACCCCTACACACAGCTAAGTCCCTATAGCTAATAGTATCGACACGAACCAGCCTCCCACCCAAACAACCCGCCCCCCAGCCACCAAACAGATCTTCATACAATAACTTCCCATAACTTAAGGGGCTTCATAATAACGGTATGAGATTATGTAGATCCATCGCCAGCTTCATTTGCATCATCCATGTGCACCGCACCAAATAAAGGTGCATCGGAGAGAACAAAGGGTACGCTTACATCTGCATAAGAATGTGTCCCAGAAAAAGAAAGAGGAAGGAGAAGAAAGGAGGAAACAAATAATTAAATTGTTAGTACACAGTATTAATACACCTATTTATGCTATAGTTACCCCATGAAAATATGAATGAACTTATGGCATGTTCCTTAAAGCAACGTAACCCACTAGAGAGCACAAAACTTACCCACCAGACACCATATAAGTAACCAGGCACCCATTAGACACCTTAAAAAAAATTCAGTGATACAATTTACCAAACTTAACCACTACAAACATACAACTAACCCAGCAGACTGCAGATAAGTTACAGAAACACCCCACTGCATAGCTTACAAAAATCATGCATACAAGTTGTTTTAAACTTACCCACCAGACAGCCCCATAAATTACCAAAGTTACCCCACTATGAGGCAATAAGAATACCCACCATACAACATATAAGTTACCAATCGAGAAGCAAAAAAGTTACCCACTATTAAGAATAAAAACGGAGCATGAAAATTAACATCCGATGTTAATCAAAACATGCACAAAAGAAAAAGATATATATACAAAAATAGTGGAGTCGGAGGTTACCTGGTGGAGCCCAAGACAATGGGAGGGCTTCGGCAGCTTCAAAAAAGGGAGGGAAATCACCAACGGGCGGCTCATTTGCGGAGGAAATACCTGCTGCAGGAACTGATGTTGGAATACCTTCAGGAATATTGCCCGTGGCACAAGCACCATCATCACTAGTAGTTGGAGGAACAACCAGAGTAATAGCTGTAGTTTGAGGGGGGGCACTGGTACAAACAGCTCCAGCCACATTGAAAGAAGGTGCAGCAACATGAACAGCTTCAGGTGACTGGCTGCTGAAATTCCACATAGGTGGTTCTATATCATAGAGAAAAGTCTGTGCAGGAACATCATCGTCAGTTTTACTCTCCATGGGTTCATCCCTCTCAACTTGAGCTGCCTTTTCGGATGGCTCTTCAACTCCCTCGACAGCTACCTCCTCACGGACACCCTGGTTTTTTAAGGTTGCTTCTGCTACTAATTCAGAGAACAAGATACTTGCAGGAACAAAAACATTCCCATTATCATCCACCCATGTACCAGACTTAACAGGTTCACCAATATTTACTGCAGTTGTGGTACAGACAGCATCAGTTAAAATGGGTGCAAAAACTGGAACAGAACCCTTGGAGCATGCACTAGGTCCAGCTTCAAACTCATGTGTAGTAGGAGCATCAGCAGTTTGAGGGTCTGGGACAGCTGATTCATCATGCTGAACATGAGCTGTATGAACAGCAGACACAACCACATTGATGGCAGGAGCTTCATCACACTGAACAGGAAGGTTGGAAACAGCATGTGTAGTAGCAGCATCAGCAGGGACAGCAGATTCATCATGCTGGACATCGGCTGTATCAACAGCAGGCACAACAACAATGTTGTCAGGAGCTTCATCACACTGAACCTGATTGTATGACTAGATGGGACTCCCTGCTCAAGGGAAGGTGATGCTCCTGCAGAACGAAGTTTAGCCTGACGGGGCGATGACCTCGAAGGCTCCTTATTCACCAGTTTACGCTTAGGGGCAACCTTCCTGTAAACAAAAAAATGTTAGCATAATAGCAATGATTATAGGTATGAACCATGCAAAAGCAGAAAAAGATAACCAAAACTACCCACTGCAATATGAACTAGTTACCCTCCCATATATTAATAATTACCCACATTAAAAAGTGGTGAGTTTCCAACTACAAATGAAGTAATTACCCACCAAAATCAGAACGAGTTACCCATAAGTAATAGATGAAGGTACCCATTTGAAAACGATGAAGTAACCCACATGAAATTTCTACAGTAACCCATCTGAAAATTGGTGCATTTACCAAAATACTTGTACATTACAGTTACCAAACTGTGCAAGACCATACCTACTGACCCAAGAAGAAAAAAGATAAAAGGCAGAAAATTCTACCTCTTAGGAGACTGTTTCTTTGCAGCATCTGGACCCTTTGGCATTTCAGACAACACAGATAGCATCATCTCTTTCGTGACGCTTAAGTTCTTGGCTAACTCTTGTACAACAATACCCTTGATGGCAATGTCCTTCTGCCCAACAGTAAGCAGTTTTCTCTTATTTTGACCAGACTTGTAGACATGAAGAACAGGATCTGCACGTACATTGGTAGCAGCTGGCACTTTGCTACCCTCATTTAGAGAAGAGACAAGATTTGCGCTAATAACCCTTGCCTGAGCCTGGCTGGTAATACCATTTGAAGGTGCACTTTCTTCTGAAACACTTGTTTCTTCAACACAAACACTGGCAGCAGCAGTCAATGGTATCTGTGAAGGCAGCACTCCAGAGGACGCAGGCACAACATTACCAACAAGAGGTTCGTCAACACCCACAGGCTGTAAAACTTCTGTGTGAGGAGCAATAGGATCATCACCGCCAAGAGACTCAGACCTTTCAGTGTGACTAACAACAGGATCAATAACGGGATCATCACCACCAGAAGACTGGCCAGCATCACCATGAGATGCAACATTTTCATCGCCACCATCTTCCTGAGAAGAAACGGTGTCAACACCACCAAAAGGCTGGTAACCTTCAGTCTGAGAAACGATGAGTTCGTCACCACGATCAGACTGCACACCTCGTACTCCTTTCACTTCCCTAGGTGCACGGATATATTGATCTACAAAATCATCACCATCAGAGCTGCTACGGTCCGTGTCTGAGTTATGCCCACCCTTCATTCGAGATGTGGACGCACGGGTAGCCCTCGGCGCAGGAGCGATTGGCTTGGGAGCAAGAGCACTTGGCTTTGGAGCAGGAGCGCTTGGCTTAGGAGCAGGATCAGTAGGAGTAGGCCCACTTGAGCTGGCTGCACCAGATATAAGTTTTTTCGCAACATCACAGTACTGCTTTGCCATTTCAGCTCTGGTTTTTCCTTGCAACTTTGTCCAGTCTCCAACAAGGGAACCCATTAATCCAACAATCCCAGATGCAAAAGGGGCAATCAGGTTAGAAACCTCTGCCTTGTCCTGACAACATATGTAAGAAAAACAGCAAAAAAATAAATAAATGAGAAAACCAAAAAGAAATGAAGCAAGATAGAACATATAATGGACCCCAACATAATTTAAAGAAAGGATGTAAAATAAAGTACCTCATTCGAGCAAGATGGATCACAACACGTGTCGAACCACTTACTGTAACCATTAGCACCACCAAAAAGGCTGAAGTTGAGGCCGAACTCACGTTTAAGCTGGTGTAGAAAGAAAATGGAGCAATGAATCAACAGTTATCACTGTGTGAACTAAGCATTATCCATCGATAAAAGCAATGTAAGTAATGCACATAGATAATCTAGGACGTATAACATACCTCAAGCTTGCCATATGAGTTTCCATCAGTTTGCAAATCAGCTAGCAGAACAGCATCAATATCCTCTTTAGACCACACATTGATAGCGAATGGTCCATTCGGCAAGTTCAGGCCTAGACCAGTTACGTCGAGTGAGTCGACATATGATAACTGCAACGAATACAAAAGCAATGAAAATAACAAAAAAGATGTTAGTATAAGAAAAGGTAAACAAAAAACAAAAAGTAGCAACCATTATCAAGAATTAAAAAACAAAGGAAACAAAATCAAAATCATGAGTGTACCTGCAAGTGGAAGAGGCATTCATGCGAAAATTTGCCTTCAGATAGCTCATCGTGTAGTCGGTCAGCAATAAATTGACACCAATCGAGATTGTGCACAGACTCAATTTTGTCCTGTTGAAAAAACAAGTGATCAAGTTGTTAGCACATCAGGACCAAGCAGGAAAAACACATACAAATAACAACCACCACATAACACAACAAATGCTTACCCACCTAACAGCATAAAACTAACCCAGCAGTCCAGAATAAAATTACCCACATAGAATCACTGAAAATACCCAGAAAAGAACTAAAAAAGGAGGAACTCGGATAACACCTGTTGCTAACATGGTTCCTGGTTGTAGGAGCAATAATCGTCGAAACGATGAACATCAGCCAAATTTGCTTGAAAGCCTTATCACCTGGTTTCATATCCTCAAGAATTTTGAATACTCGAGCTGTTGAGGGAGTACTGCCATCTTCAGGAAAAAGGAGAGATGAAAGGCGAGCCTCGATCTCAGAATCCATAGCATACACCACAGGCTCACTGCCCCGAGGTAAACCAGTCGTACGATAGACTGACGCACCATTCAAAGGAATCCTTCCTCGACCCGGGATAACAAATTCACGGGAATGCTTGTCGTATCTCTCTGCAAACCACTTGATCAATTTGTAATGCAGGTGCCTGCACTTGATGTTGAGCATACTACCAAACTCCATTTCTATAACTGCATCCTTCTGGTCTTTATTCTTATTAATGGATTTGTTTAGCTCGAAAACAGAATTCGGTGAAGCTCTGTTGCGCACGCGTTTGTTGCCAACTGCTGCATCATCTTGACAAAGACCATCGGCAGCCTTCCGTTTCCTCACAACGGGAGACTTCGGTAACTTAACAATGGCACCATCGATACCCTTCCGTTTCTTAACCATGGTAGCTCCTACACAGACCATTTGAAAAACAGTGAGTACACACAGAAATGAAGTGTATGCCCATAAAAACAGTGCTTCCAAAAACAGTAAAACTACATAGAAAAAAACAACAAATCATGCTCTACACAGCCGCTCGGCTTCAAACACGAGATGGCTTCGCCACTACATATCGATGAATCAGCATATGCACTACTTAAATGGCGTGAAATGAACAAAGCAGACCATGTGATGTACAAAAAATTGCAAGCTAGTATAGCAAGTACAAAATCGTGCAGAAATGCACAAAACACAACATAACCCACTAAAAAACACACAGCCCATGCTTCAGACAAATGACACAAGTCACAGAGCACCCCATCACACCCTACTTCACGAATTCAAAAATGTACTACAAAAATCTACCTCAAACCCTACTGTATTCAACATGTTCAACATTATACATGATATTCGAAAATGAACCGCAAATCTACCACAAACCCTGCTGTAGGAATTCAAATTATAACTGAAAAACAAGGGACCATGGCGATGATGAACTACTTCAGAACCGCACCTACATCAGAACGGAAAAACTGGCAAAAGTCACCAGGGGAACCTATACGTAGATGAAATCCGTGTGATATTGAACAGCAACGGACCAAATCTAGTCCCGATTTCCCGCCCGTTTCACCAGATTAGAGGAGAAAAATCCAACCGCTAGGAACGGACTAACCGTGCTTCACCTGCACATCTACACATCCCCGACGCACGCGCGGCTTAACGGGAACACCAGATCTACGGCCGGGGACTAACAACAACACATCGGATAGTTCACCCGTGAAACTTTTCCCCATGAAAACGCATGGAATGCACGAGCAGCACCAAAAATCCACCGAGATTCGGGAGCCTACCTGAAGAGAAGGAGTTCGACGAGGCCCGCGCGAGGACCTGGGAACAGAAAATCGACGACGGGGACACGGGAGCGGCGACGACGACGAGGGGAATCGCCCGAAGCAGGGGAGAGGAAGGGCGCGCGAGAGAGAGCCGTTCCGGTCGAGGTGAGAAGAGAGAGACGAATGGCTGACAGGTGGGTCCAGATCGGACATGTGTATCTAGGTGGTTCCGCCACGGAACGGTTGCGCGACACGTTCGCCAGTTTGTCTGTGCAATCTGACCGTCGAGTCGAAAACGATCCAACGGCGCGCGTACGCCCGCCGCGTAAGGTCGACTTCCGACCGTTCTAAACATAGATTTCTCCTAAAGAAAACACAATCACGAATCCTGATACTGCGTGACTCACCATTCCACCGCATTCCCCGCCTTCAAAACCCTATTGCGCGGAGCACAAAACCCACGCAAGACACGCGCCCCTAAAAGCGCCCCACCCTGGCCCTGGGACACGGCCGCAACAAAAGCCACGAGCGCTCCCTCCTGCACTGCTGTTTGCTGCTGCGGTTTCGCTATCTCCCCGACCCCGAGCTCCGCACCGCCGCCTCTCATCCCACATGGCGCCGCCCTCCCGCCCCGCAGCCGTCCTCGCATGGTGATGCCTCCTTGCCCGCCCGCTCGCGCTGCCCGTGTCCTTGAGATATGCCGCCTGATTTCGTTGGGTTCGGGTTTTCAGGGGTTCGGGGGAAGACGGGCAGCTGGGCATGGGCGGTGAATGCGACGAGAAGGACTCGGCCCACTGCGTCGCCGCGCTGGATCCGTACGCCGTCTCCGCCGTCGTAGCAGGCAGCCGCAACTCCCTCGCCATCTGCGACGACGGCCGCGTACTCTTCCTGCTATGATTAATTGCCCGATTCCTCATTCTACTCCTTTCAGGTGGAGTATTTTTTTCTTCTAATGTGGCTTTTCTCGCCGGCGGCGGGCATCCGTGTGCAGCTCTTCACGTGGGGGTGGAATCAGCGGGGGACGCTCGGGCACCCGCCGGAGACCAAGACGGAGAGCTCTCCGGCGCCCGTTGAGGCCCTTGCCGGGGTGAAGATCGTGCAGGTGAGTGCAGGATGACCGCTCCAAAATGCGATTCGGTTCTTGTCTAGTGCCGATGGAAGTTCTGTGTCATTGCGTTTTTGTGCCAGGCAGCAATCGGTGGTTGGCATTGTCTCGCGGTGGATGACAAGGGGCGCGCCTACGCTTGGGGTAGGGATTAGGGAACTTGATTTCTTGTGTGACTCTGTGTTCGAATTTCGTGGATTAGATGACATGTGAGTTCATGGTGCAGGGGGAAACGAGTATGGGCAGTGCGGGGAGGAGCCTGAGAGGAAGGAAGATGGCACAAGGGCGCTCAGGAGGGACATCCCCATCCCGCAGCGGTGCGCTCTCAAGCTCAAAGTTCGACAAGTGAGTATAATAGATTCACATTTCTATCACTTGCACCAGTGAGAATGTTATTGAATGCTAGTCTTTCTTATGCATCGTTTTATGGATTTGGAATCCAGCAAATTTTGCATCGTCTTGTCACACTGGCATATTCTTTGTTGCCCGAGACATGTTAGGCTGGGAGAATACAATAGTTTACATTCGGAATTGTGACAATATATGTTGACTGATGATGGAACTTTCTGTCCTGCACTCTTGCTTTCCATTCAACATTCATTAACTTCTGGTGTACTGATTCTTTCATTGATTCCAGGTAGCCGCTGGGGGCACTCACTCAGTGGTTTTGACACAGGAAGGTCATGTTTGGACATGGGGACAGCCATGGCCACCGGGTGATATGTATGTTGCCTGTTCTTTCAACTAAAATCTTCAATCCTTTTTATACTTTTGTCATGTGTTGTCCTGGTATCAAGTTGCTGAACAATAGTTATTTCTTCAGCAAGAAAATTTCGACACCAGTACGTGTTCAAGGGCTGGAACAAGTGAGGATGATTGCTGTAGGGGCATTCCATAATTTGGCACTGCCGGAAGACGGAATCTTGTGGGCGTGGGTAATAATGAGTATGGTCAGCTGGGGATCGGAGATACCCAACCAAGATCCCAACCGATCCGTGTTGAAGGGCTATCTGATCTTTCATTGGTGAGCTATGTTGTGTGTTGCTTCTAATTTCTGATATTCTCTTTAAACAAAGTTTGGCACTAGTGGGGTGTATGCTCAAGACATTTACCAAATAAGCTTAGCTCAACGCTTGGTTGGTAACTAGCTGAGCAAAAGAAAAAGGAAACACACACTCGGTCCACTGGATCCCAGGTCAAAGTCATGTTGACCCGCATGAAGTTAAGCTTGATATTGACTACGAGTCAATACTCATGGTTCTTTTACCGCCTTTGGTACAAGTCACTGATATCTTTGATGTTTTCTTTTTGAAACTCAAGTATGTTAGATGCTGCCTATTTCTATCCTGATTACAGCCTACCACTATGTGCTGATAACTCGATAATTTTCTGCACAAATATTTTCTTGATCAGGTCTTTGAGTCCTAAAAGTCATGTTTCTATTTCTTGTTTCATATTCCTTCATCTGTTTACAGGTTGACATAGCTGCTGGAGGTTGGCATTCAGCCGCGTTAACTAAAGAGGGAGAGGTATTCCCTTTCTTTAATTTAAACTGGTCCATCATCTTATAATTAATTTGTTTTCTCTGAGGAACCAACAGACCACAGTTGTAATGAGTCTCATACTTATAAATTCATTAAGAGCATTTTCATGTTATAAATCCAGATATCATGATCGAAATATGTCCAAACAAATCCTGTAAAGATATAAAGTTACCTAGTCTTGAGCTTTTGTAGAGGTTGAGCTCGCCTACTAACAGTACAGAGTTAAGCTACTGGCTCAGTTTTGTCTATTGAGCTAGCTCATATTTAGTTTGTTCCTTTTTTCCCAAAATTAATAGTGTGGACATGCACATATGTATTAGCGCAGGAAGGCGTCGATTGTGTCCACTAGAATAATGATGAGTAGAGAAGCACAAGACAACTCCATCTGTTTTTTGTACCGCTTATTGGAGAAAATGGAATGAGAAATAACATAGAAATTGAGAACTAAATGTAGGAAGTATGTGTTTTGCAGTTCTGCAGTTTTATTCAATTTGCAATTGTGCATCTGTAACGTTTGAAACAATGTTATGATGTTTGCTATGTTTGTATAAATTCAAAGAAATGAGCAAGTTGATCTGATCTCAAGTTTATTAAACTGATCAGGAAAAATGTATTTGAACTCTTAGTTATTTCTCAGCGTGACCACATATCTCTCTCGGAATCGCATGACATTTTATCTATGAACATGAGCTAGAGTATGTTTTAGCATATTCATCTGTATTTTGGTCTCCGCAGGTATATGCTTGGGGAAGAGGAGAACATGGGAGGCTTGGCTTTGGGGATGATAAGAGTAGTCACATGGTGCCCCTAAAGGTTCAGCTTCTAGCAGGAGAGGATATTGTTCAGGTAGCTTACAAATAATGTTTGCAGTTGCTTCTTCCTTATTCTGTCATCTACAAGTGGCTGACTTAGCCATGTTTCCAAGTTCAGCACGAGAGTTCACTCTTTTGAATGTTTGCAGGTATCATGTGGAGGGACCCATTCAGTTGCGCTAACTAGTGATGGGCGGATATTCTCTGTAAGTAGAATTTTCTTTCCTGCTGCTTAGTATGCACTATTGTAAATTATCTTTTGGAGGTGTCGACTTGGATGAGTTTTGGAGGTGTTGGCTAGAATAAATTCAGAACAGCCGGTCCTTTTGACCATTTTCTCGTTTTGTCTTTAAAGGTAAATACCAGCAGCAATTAACTAAATAGCTACGCAAAAAAAAAATCACGTTCGTTCTTTGGGGGTAAATGCCACCAATTAAAAGTTATTCAAATAAAATAAACTAAATTGATTGTAAGAGAATTTGATTTGAGCAAAACCAGTACTGACTAAATCTGGTTTAAGCACACGGTCTTATGTTACACCATTGTTCTTTAGAGTAGTTTGAAGTAACACCCCAGTGAAACTTGCACAATTTGGTAGTTAATCAGTCACTGTTGCTGAGCTTCACTACCGATCACATTTTTCCTTTAGAAAACATATCTGCAATTATAGGCATTGTATGAAGCGACTATTCTGCGCTGTTAATCGAATGCTTGAAGATTTCTAAAGATTTAAAGGTTGTAGATGTGCTTTGAAAACATTATTATGGCATGTTATATTCAGAACTGCTGATTTATGGATATCAGTTGTATGAATTTGATAAGAAGGTTCATTTATGAATCAGTTGTATGAATGTGAACTAAGTGTCACAACTCATAAGCTAGTACTGCTCAGCTTAGGTCCAAGAGAATAAGTGTATTGGTTTCTTATCTCCTTTACCATGTTTAGATAGAATGCCACTGTGATTGTGTTAATCGTGAAATGTTTCGGACAGTATCATATTAAGTAAAGTTTGCTGACCAGTCCTTCTTGTACTGACATTTGAAATGTAAATGACTTTGCATAACCAGTGGATTTTTCCCTACTAAAAAAATGATAAAGTTTTTCAGACCTTTACTTTGTATGTTTATAATTTTTCCTTTCCATGCTTGCAGTACGGGAGGGGCGATCATGGCCGCCTAGGCTATGGTAGGAAGGTGACAACAGGCCACCCGCTGGAAGTGTCCATAAACTTGCCACCGCCAAAGTCTAGCACCAGCTCCGACGGGCTATGGCAAGCAAACTATGTTGCCTGTGGCGGACGGCACACGCTTGCCATCGTGACATGGACGGATATGTAATACTAGGCACAATCACTCAGTGTATGAATTTGAATTGAGGTTACAGTAATCGAATAAGAACAGGTACTTTGCAGAGATGGAATCACCTTCTCTTGCTGAGTTGTGCATTTCAGGCTTCCATCGAATGTTCCGATTAACCAATTTTGTTGAGTTTTCAGTATTGCGGTTTTCTCATCCGGTGAAATTCAATCGAGAAGCTCGCGTGCTTTGAATCTGGACAGGCTTGAGCTAATCTCAGAGGAGCAGTGGTTTCAAGCTAGATTGCTCCTGGTATAACATTTACCCCAAAAGGTACATGGTATTTCATCGGTGATGTGAGGAAGACAAATTACTACCACGATGTTTCAGGATGGGATAAGAAACTGAATTTATTGTTATAGACGTTTTTTTAGAGAAGGATGAAGCTAAATCTGTTAGCACGCTATTTTAAATCTTGATAATAATACAACTGGACACAAACTTCCGTGCACAGAAGTCTTGCCGATAGACTTCTAATGGCATGCTCCCCTCCCCCCACAGCCCCTCATGACCCCTTTTTCTTAGTTGGCACAAGTCGGCACAAGTTTTTTCTCCCAGTCACCCAGGATTTAGATTTCCGCCGGATGGCCGCTAGGGGGCAATTGGGGGTGCCGGTGGAAAGAAAAAACACGGGCTCGCCCTGTCAGTGAGTCAGCGAAAAGACGTGAAAAAAAAGAAAAAACTATGTCGTCCTCATCACCTCGTCTCTCGCGCCCCGTTAATGATGGCCTGCTGCTGGTCAGCCTTTCTTAGGCGAGTGGCCAATGCGTCCAATCACGGACCACACGACGGAGTTATGGCACGCCACCGCCCACCTCCCCGCGCCATCTACACCACTCCCGCCTTCCCCTCGCCGCTATGTATCCCCCCTCTCCCCGTCGGCACCGCCCACCTTCCTCACACTCGACCAACCCAGATCACCACACCCACCCTACCATGGCCGAGCGCTACCTGGTGACGCATCGGGGGCCAACGGCTTCGGCCGTCGCTGGCTCCAGGATTCGGAAGCGTGCATGCTGTATGAGGCCGGCTACCATGCGCCACCAGACTTTCGTGTTCCCGGCGAGTGGCGTCTCAACGCGGGTGGCGTGCCTGTGCCGCCGCTGTCGGAAGGCGCTGAGAGGCTCGCTGAGATCCAGACGGTCCTCGCCGGACTGGACGAGGAGCGCGAGGACCCGTGCTGGCATCAGGACAACCACGCCGGATGGACGGCGTTCTTCCTCGACCGTCGCGCCAGGGATCTCGAGGCGTTCGACGGTGTAGGCCCGCCGCCGTCGCGCAACAACTCCGCCGCCCGGAGGCTCTGGTGGTGCTCACCGGGGCGCACCCTCGCCGCTGTTCTTGAACACATCGAGAACGACAACCACCCGAGGCTACAATACCCGCCCCGCCCCCCGCTATCTCCCGCCGTCGCGGCAACTCATGTATGCCGAGTAGGATGGGCGGCGGCTCATCGTCTTCCTCAGTCTCGGCGTCGTGTTCTTCCGACTCGGCTCTGGCGACGCCCAACAACGCACAGCTCTCCCGGAGAGGAGGTGCAGCGCTCGCATTCACACCGCGACAACCTCGTCATCAACGAGCGCCGCTGTTGGGGTTGGGGTCATGGCTGGAACCATCGCTACCCAGGCCAAAAAATAGCGCTGACAGTTGATGACGTGGATCGCACGTTCGTTGGGAGACCCCAAGAGGAAGGTATGAAGCAGTGTAGCAGCAGTTTCCCTCAGTATGAAACCAAGGTTTAATCGTACCAGTAGGAGCAAGAAATCACTTCTGAAGGTTGTTGGTGGCGGAATATGGCACGGCGCAACACCAGGGAATCCGGCGCCGACGTGGAACCTGCACACAACACAATCAAACTACTTTGCCCCAACGAAACAGTGAGGTTGTCAATCTCACCGGCTTGCTGAAAACAAAGGATTAAACGTATGGTGTGGAAAACAGTAGTAAATTGCAGAGAATGAAAAGGAACAATGTTTGCAGTTGGTTGTGTTATCAGTGTAAAAGAATGGACCGGGTTCCACAGTTCACTAGTGGTGTCTCTCCATAAAAGATAACTAACATGTTGGGTGAACAAATTACAGCTGGGCAATTGACAAAATATTGAGCGCATGACAATGCATATATATGACATCATGATTACTATGATATTCATGTGGGCATTACGACAAAATACATAGACCGTTATCCAACAGCGTCTATGACTAATAATCCACCTCCAGGTTATCATCCGAGTTTCCCGTTGGTATTAAGTTGCAAGCAACGGATAATCGCATTAAGTAATGCGCGTAATGTAAACAAATGTATTAGACCTAACGGCGCACCCTTAAGCTAAGCATCGGTTATTTTATCCCTAGTGGCAACAGCACATCCACAATCTTAGAAGTTATTGTCACTCTCCCAGATTACCGGAGGCATGAACCCACTATCTAGCATAAATACTCACTCTTGGAGTTACAAGCTTCTACTTGGCCAAAGCATCTACTAGTAACTGAAAGCATGCAAGATCATAAATAACATATAAGATAGATTGATAATCAACTTGACATAGTATTCAATATTCATCGGATCCCAGCAAACACAACATGCAGCATTACAATAAGATGATCTTGATCATGATAGACAGCTCACAAGATCTAAACATGATAGCATAAAGTGGAGAGACAACCATCTAGCTACTGCTATGGACCCGTAGTCCAAGGATGAACTACTCACGTATCACTCCGGAGGCAGGCATGGTGATGTAGAGCCCTCCGGTGATGATTCCCCTCTCCGGCAGGGTGCCGGGAAGAGCTTCTGAACCCTCCCGAGTTAGTGTTGACGGCTCCCCTCTGTCTCTCCTTTGGACTCCGTGTACGTGTTGGAAAAATAGGAGGTTCTGTCCAAGTTTCGTCCAATTCCGAGAATGTTTTCAGACTAGCTTTTCTGGAATACAAAAACAGCAGAAAACATGAACTGGCACTGTGGCATCTTGTTAATAGGTTAGTCCCAGAAAATTCATAAAAATGCTATGAAGTGTATATAAAACATGTAACAATTGGTATAATATCAACATGGAACATCAGAAATTATAGATACGTTTGAGACGTATCAAGCATCCCCAAGCTTAGTTCTACTCGTCCTCGAGTAGGTAAAACGATAAAAACAAAATAATTTCTGAGGTGACATGCTACAATCATAATCTTGATCAAATAGTATTGTAAAGCACATGTTATGAATGAAGTGATCCAGGTCAATGGTCTATAGTTTGCTAGCAAGTAGATAATGAGCAAACAACTGAATCATATAAGCAAAAACTTTTCATGAATAGTACTTTCGAGACAAGCATCAAAGAGTTTTGCATAAAGTTAACTCATAAAGCAATAGATTCTAAGTAAAAGGTATTTAACCAGCACAAAGGAAGATTTAAGCTTCAGCAATTGCTTTCAACTTTCAACATTATATCTCATGGATATTTGTCAACACAAAGCAATATAATAAGTGCAATATACAAGCATATAAAAATTGTTGCACCAAAGTTGACACTAGTGTTTGCTTCTGAGATAGAAAGAAGTAGGAAAACTGACTCAACATAAAAGTAAAAGAAAGACCCTTCGCAGAGGGAAGCAGGGATTAAATCATGTGCTAGAGCTTTTTAAGTTTTTGAAATCATAAAGAGTAAAAATAAGTTTTGGAGGTGTTTGTTAATTGTCAACGAATCAGAAAATGGAAAGTACAATATGACCCCTGCCAACCAGACTTTTAAGAGCGGCTCCCATGAAGGACGTTATTTCTACCAGCAAGGCAGATCATCCCTCTTCTCTTTTGTTTACACATGCAGATATTTCACTGTTTGTCATTGCTTGACTGATAAATCAGGGCAAAAATGTGAAGAGAATTAAGCGGTTAAAGTTGTAATTAATTGGGACTGGGCACCCATTTGCCAGCTCTTTTTGCAAAATTAATGGATAAGCGGATGTATATGCCACTAGTCCGGTGGTAAAGTCTTTTTGACAGTTGACATAAAGACATCCACCCCGTCCTCATGAGCTTGGTAAACATTGACACAAAAAGGAGTAATAATTTTTGAATAGTTTAAAGGTAGCACATGAAAAATTTACTTGGAATGGCAAGGAAATACCACATATAGGTAGTTATGGTGGACACAGATGGCATGGATTTTGGCTCAAGGTTTTGGATGCACGAGAAGCATTCCCTCTCAGTACAGAGTTTAGGCTAGCAAGGTTATTTGAAGCAAACACAGGATATCAACCGACACAGCAAGACTTATATGAAAACATATTGCAAGCATTATAAGACTCTACACTGTCTTCCTTGTTAACCAAACCCTTTTACTAGAAAATATCTAGACCTTAGAGATACCAATCATGCAAACCAAATTTCAACGAGCTTTACGGTAGTTCTTCATTAATAGGTTTTAACTACATGATACAAAAGCTTAAACATGAACTACTTGATAACTCAAAACAATTGACAAGTATCAAATTATCCAATACAGTGATCTACAAGAATATGTAAGCTTTTTCCATTATACCATCTACCACATGCAACATTTTCTGTTCCAACCAAACACCAATCAATTTATTTCAACACAAACTCTCCAAACAATTATAAGTGAAGCAAGAGAGTACTTTCTTTAAAAGAACTAACAGCTCTGAATAAGAGATGCATGCAAAACAGGAGCTAAAAGCATAGCAATAGCTAGATAAGAATACTCAACAAGTATAAGTGAAGAATAAGAGTATTCATATGAAAAAGCGGAGCGTGTCTCTCTCCCAATCAAGAATGCTAGGGTCCAATCAAGTTGACCATAAGAAAAATAAAATACTGAAAATAAAAGCACACAGACGCTCCAAGTAAAGCACATATGATGTGAAAGAATTAAAATATAGTTTCACTAGAGATGACCTGATAAGTTGCTGATGAAGAAGGGGATGCCTTGGGCATCCCCAAGCTTAGACGCTTGAGTCTTCTTGAAATATGCTGGGGTGATCCATGGGAGCATCCCCAAGCTTAAGCTCTTCACTCTTCTTGATCACATTATATCATCCTTCTCTCTTGACCCTTGAAAACTTCCGCCACACCAAACTCAGAGTAATTCTCATTAGAGGGTTAGTGCACAATCAAAAACTCACATGTTCTATAAGGACACAAACATGACCGTTACTTTTAACATTAACTACTGCCACTGATGTTATGTGAAGCTCTTCACCCTAAAAAAGAATTCCACTCAACACTAGTAAAAGAGAGAATGCGAAAAATAAAAGACAGAATCTGTCTAAACAGAACAGTCCGCAAAGACGAATTTTTTCGAGGCACTTACGTTGCTCAGATCGAAAAACTTTAAACTAACGAAAGATGCGTACATATCTGAGGATCACACACAAAAATTTGCAGATTTAAATAATTTTTCTGTGATTTTACAGAAGTAAAACGGTGAACAGCAGAAATCTGTTCCTGCGCAGAAATCCAAATCTAGCATCATCTTCCTATTAGAGGCAATACTTGGCACAACAATGCGATAAAATAAAGATACAAAGGAATTGTTACAGAAGTAAACAACTCCTTGACTCAAAAAGAAAAGAAAAATTGCAGAAATAAAATAATGGGTTGTCTCCCATAAGCGCTTTTCTTTAACGCCTTTCAGCTAGGCGCAGAAAGTAAGAATCAAGTGTTTCCAAGTGAAGAAGCATCAACAATCTTACGCTTAGCTCTCTTACCTTTACCCTTATCTTTAGGAAATACTTGGTTACACATAGGTGAAGAGGCGAAATTCATAGTGCCTTGGCCCACATCTATTATTGCTCCAAAGCGTTTCAACAGAGATCTTCCAAGCGTAATTTGTCCTACTCCTGCACATTCAATGACAAGATAATCAATAGATATTGTTATCCCCAGGAGTTTTGTAAATACTCCTTCGGCTACTCCTCTTGGTAATTTAATAGTATTATCACCCAAAATTATACAATCTTCGCATTTGGAAAGCTCCCAAAGATTTAAGGAATCAAAAATATCCTTGGGCATTAAACAGAATTCAGACATAATATCACAGCGAGCATGAAAAGTTTCACCATTGATAACAACTTTTACTGAGGGAACCCATCCCGATGGTTCAAAATTTACTGGCACATTATCATAGTGTTCACGAATTTGATTATACCCTTCTTTTAGACCAGATATGTTTGTTTCAAGAGTGTTAAGTCTATCACTTATGCTTGTCAAAGCCAAATCAATTTTACTGATTGGAGGGCTAGAAATTGTAATCATTTTTTTATAGCATTAAAAGCTTGATCCCATCATAACGAAGGAAATCTCCTCCTACCACAGCATCTAAAGCATATCTGTAGCAAAGAACAAGACCAAAATAAAAGCTACTAAGAACAGGCTTAAAGTCATTTTAGGTTCAGTTTTAGCATAAGACTCAAAAATTCTAGACCAAGCATCTTTAAAACTCTCCTCACTCCCTTGCTTGAAAGTGAAGATCTCTTCCTCAGGCGACATGATGACAGGAACAGGGCTAGACATGATAACAAGACTGAAAAATAACAATTCAAAATAAAAGTAACTAATTTTTTTGTGTTTTTGATAAATAAAGCAAACAAGACTAAATAAAAATAAACTAAGCAAGACAATAACAAAGTAAAGAGATTGGAAGCGTGAAACTCCCCTTGCAGAAATCCTCTTGCTCCCCGGCAACGGCGCCAGAAAAAGTGCTTGATGACGTGGATCACACGTTCGTTGGGAGACCCAAGAGGAAGGTATGAAGCAGTGTAGCAGCAGTTTCCCTCAGTATGAAACCAAGGTTTAATCGACCAGTAGGAGCAAGAAATCACTTCTGAAGGTTGTTGGTGGCGGAATATGGCACGGCGCAACACCAGAGAATCCGGCGTGGAACCTGCACACAACACAATCAAACTACTTTGCCCCAACGAAACAGTGAGGTTGTCAATCTCACCGGCTTGCTGAAAACAAAGGATTAAACGTATGGTGTGGAAAAAGTAGTAAATTGCAGAGAATGAAAAGGAACAATGTTTGCAGTTGGTTGTATTATCAGTGTAAAAGAATGGACCGGGGTCCACAGTTCACTAGTGGTGTCTCTCCATAAAAGATAACTAACATGCTGGGTGAAAAATTACAGCTGGGCAATTGACAAAATATTGAGCGCATGACAATGCATATATATGACATGATGATTACTATGATATTCATGTGGGCATTACGACAAAATACATAGACCGTTATCCAACAGCGTCTATGACTAATAATCCACCTCCAGGTTGTCATCCGAGTTCCCCGTTGGTATTAAGTTGCAAGCAACGGATAATCGCATTAAGTAATGTGCGTAATGTAAACAAATGCATTAGACCTAACGGCGCACCCTTAAGCTAAGCATCGGTTATTTTATCCCTAGTGGCAACAGCACATCCACAATCTTAGAAGTTATTGTCACTCTCCCAGATTACCGGAGGCATGAACCCACTATCTAGCATAAATACTCACTCTTGGAGTTACAAGCATCTACTTGGCCAAAGCATCTACTAGTAACGGAAAGCATGCAAGATCATAAATAACATATAAGATAGATTGATAATCAACTTGACATAGTATTCAATATTCATCGGATCCCAGCAAACACAACATGTAGCATTACAATAAGATGATCTTGATCATGATAGGCAGCTCACAAGATCTAAACATGATAGCATAAAGTGGAGAGACAACCATCTAGCTACTGCTATGGACCTGTAGTCTAAGGATGAACTACTCACGCATCACTCCGGAGGCAGGCATGGTGATGTAGAGCCCTCCGGTGATGATTCCCCTCTCCGGCAGGGTGCCGGGAAGAGCTTCTGAACCCTCCCGAGCTAGGGTTGACGACGGCGGCGTCTCTGGAACTTTTCGTGGATAATGGCTTGGATATTTAGTGTTTTCGCGTCGGGAGGAATAAATAGGCGAAAGGGCGATGGCTGGAGACGCCCGTGGGGCCCACACCACCCCACGGCGCGGCAGGGGGGGCCCGCGCGGCCCCATGGTGTGGCTGCCTCGTGGCTCCCCTCTGTCTCTCCTTTGGACTCTGTGTACGTGTTGGAAAAATAGAAGGTTCTGTCAAAGTTTCGTCCAATTCCGAGAATGTTTCCAGACTAGCTTTTCTGGAATACAAAAATAGCAGAAAACAGGAACTGGCACTGTGGCATCTTGTTAATAGATTAGTCCCAGAAAATGCATAAAAATGTTATGAAGTATATATAAAACATGTAACAATTGGTATAATATCAACATGGAACATCAGAAATTATAGATACGTTTGAGACGTATCAACAGTCCATTTTATCATCAGTACATCGCCTAGGGGTACGCACCACTGGAGATGACAGATGAAGGATGCATCTCAAAGCATGACTAATAAAAGTCAGCAAGCAACTTTATTGTGTGCCGTACGGCTGATGCGACGTTGTGGTGCGTTGTGCCTAAATTGCAACATGCTAATGACCATTTTGCTTATGCAATCAATTTAATTCAACGATATGTTATTAGTATGCCCAAATAAGAGTACGAGCATGACTATGTGGCAACACTTCCCGCCAACACATTTGGGGGAAGAGGACCGGAGCACTATAAAAGGGGTCGTGCCCCAACCTTAGCGAGGAAGATTCCTTGTGCCAAAATTAGCCCATCCAAGTTTTAAGTTCTAGATCGGTGCTATTCTTTCGTGGTAAATGACGTGCACGTCAATACGAGACAATACAAGACGGCTATTGTGACTTCCTCAACCCTGCTCGGTATTTAGGACATACTCATAAATAAATGTACATGTGTGCGGTGATAGGGTGTTATAGGGCGAGTGTAAGTGCGTATTTATGAATGTGTGTATGTACCTTATTTCTAAAAAAAAGTCACATAATCACTTGGACTAAAACATTTTACAATTTAACCTATATAATATAGAACTAGTTACCAACATCGACAATAAGAAACTAATAATCCTATTACTAGATCTACATCAAACTATACTTTCATAAGTAATTATTTTATTTGAACCAAGATAATTCTTAACTTTTTGAAGAGCTCAGATCTATTAATCAAACCAACATTATAGATACCTTGGAAAATAAAGAAAACACATTGAGATCCCTTAGCGACCGACGTTTTCTTCCTGTTGAACATGCCAATGGCACTCGCGGCCGCCGCTGCCTGTCCATCGCCTAAGCCAACAGTTTTGTCATCAATATCACGATGTTGGTCCACCCCTGCAGAATAAATCATCGAAGCGTCGCAGGAAGATGCATAGATCCAAAATCCCATCCTCCAAGAATCTCACATGCCTCACGGTGACACGAAGGACTGATTGCGTGGATCACACGTTCGTTGGGAGACCCTAAGAGGAAGGTATGATGCAGTATAGCAGTAGTTTTCTCTCAGTATGAAACCAAGGTTTAATCGAACCAGTAGGAGCAAGAAATCACTTCGGAAGGTTGTCAGTGACGCGCTGACGTGGAACCTACACACAACACAATCAAACTACTTTGCCCCAACGAAACAGTGAGGTTGTCAATCTCACGGCTTGCTGAAAACAAAGGATTAAACGTATGGTGTGGAAAACAGTAGTAAATTGCAGAGAATAAAAGGAACAGTGTTTGCAGTTGGTTGTATTATCAGTGTAAAAGAATGGACCGGGGTCCACAGTTCACTAGTGGTGTCTCTCCATAAAAGATAACTAACATGCTGGGTGAACAAATTACAGCTGGGCAATTGACAAAATATTGAGCGCATGACAATGCATATATATGACATGATGATTACTATGATATTCATGTGGGCATTACGACAAAATACATAGACCGTTATCCAACAGCGTCTATGACTAATAATCCACCGCCAGGTTGTCATACCGAGTTCCCCGTTGGTATTAAGTTGCAAGCAACGATAATTGCATTAAGTAATGTGCGTAATGTAAACAAATGCATTAGACCTAACGGCGTACCCTTAAGCTAAGCATCGGTTATTTTATCCCTAGTGGCAACAGCACATCCACAATCTTAGAAGTTATTGTCACTCTCCCAGATTACCGGAGGCATGAACCCACTATCTAGCATAAATACTCACTCTTGGAGTTACAAGCATCTACTTGGCCAAAGCATCTACTAGTAACGGAAAGCATGCAAGATCATAAATAACATATAAGATAGATTGATAATCAACTTGACATAGTATTCAATATTCATCGGATCCCAGCAAACACAACATGTAGCATTACAATAAGATGATCTTGATCATGATAGGCAGCTCACAAGATCTAAACATGATAGCATAAAGTGGAGAGACAACCATCTAGCTACTGCCATGGACCCGTAGTCCAAGGATGAACTACTCACGCATCACTCCGGAGGCAGGCATGGTGATGTAGAGCCCTCCGGTGATGATTCCCCTCTCCGGCAGGGTGCCGGAAGAGCTTCTGAACCCTCCGAGCTAGGGTTGACGGCGGCGGCGTCTCTGGAACTTTTCGTGGATAATGGCTCGGGTATTTAGGGTTTTCGCGTCGGGAAGAATAAATAGGCGAAAGGGCGGCGGCAGGGGGGGCCGCGGGCCCCATGGTGTGGGTGCCACGTGGCCCTCCTCCGTCTCTCCTCTGGACTCCGTCTTCGTGTTGGAAAAATAGGAGGTTCTGTCCAAGTTTCGTCCAATTCCGAGAATATTTCCAGACTAGCTTTTCTGGAATACAAAAACAGCAGAAAACAGGAACTGGCACTGTGGCATCTTGTTAATAGGTTAGTCCCAGAAAATGCATAAAAATGCTATGAAGTGTATATAAAACATGTAACAATTGGTATAATATCAACATGGAACATCAGAAATTATAGATACGTTTGAGACGTATCAAGCATCCCCAAGCTTAGTTCTACTCGTCCTCGAGTAGGTAAAACGATAAAAACAAAATAATTTCTGAGGTGACATGCTACAATCATAATCTTGATCAAATAATATGTAAAGCACATGTTATGAATGAAGTGATCCAGGTCAATGGTCTATAGTTTGCTAGCAAGTAGATAATGAGCAAACAACTGAATCATATAAGCAAAAACTTTTCATGAATAGTACTTTCGAGACAAGCATCAAGAGTTTTGCATAAGAGTTAACTCATAAAGCAATAGATTCTAAGTAAAAGGTATTTAACCAACACAAAGGAAGATTTAAGTTTCAGCAATTGCTTTCAACTTTCAACATATATATCTCATGGATATTTGTCAACACAAAGCATATAATAAGTGCAATATACGAGCATATAAAAATTGTTGCACCAAAGTTGACACTAGTGTTTGCTTCTAAGATAGAAAGAAGTAGGTAAACTGACTCAACATAAAAGTAAAAGAAAGGCCCTTCGCAGAGGGAAGCAGGGATTAAATCATGTGCTAGAGCTTTTTAAGTTTTTGAAATCATATAGAGAGTAAAAATAAGTTTTGAGAGGTGTTTGTTAATTGTCAACGAATCAGAAAATGGAAAGTACAATATGACCCCTGCCAACCAGACTTTTAAGAGCGGCTCCCATGAAGGACGTTATTTCTACCAGCAAGGCAGATCATCCCTCTTTCTCTTTTGTTTACACATGCAGATATTTCACTGTTTGTCATTGCTTGACTGATAAATCAGGGCAAAAATGTGAAGAGAATTAAGCGGTTAAAGTTGTAATTAATTGGGACTGGGCACCCCATTTGCCAGCTCTTTTTGCAAAATTAATGGATAAGCGGATGTATATGCCGCTAGTCCGGTGGTAAAGTCTGTTTGACAGTTGACATAAAGACATCCACCCCGTCCTCATGAGCTTGGTAAACATTGACACAAAATAGGAGTAATAAAGTTTGAATAGTTTAAAGGTAGCACATGAAAAATTTACTTGGAATGGCAAGAAATACCACATATAGGTAGTTATGGTGGACACAGATGGCATGGATTTGGCTCAAGGTTTTGGATGCACGAGAAGCATTCCCTCTCAGTACAGAGTTTAGGCTAGCAAGGTTATTTGAAGCAAACACAGGATATCAACCGACACAGCAAGGCTTATATGAAAACATATTGCAAGCATTATAAGACTCTACACTGTCTTCCTTGTTAACCAAACCCTTTTACTAGAAAATATCTAGACCTTAGAGATACCAATCATGCAAACCAAATTTCAACGAGCTTTACGGTAGTTCTTCATTAATAGGTTTTAACTACATGATACAAAAGCTTAAACATGAACTACTTGATAACTCAAAACAATTGACAAGTATCAAATTATCCAATACAATGATCTACAAGAATATGTAAGCTTTTTCCATTATACCATCTACCACATGCAACATTTTCTGTTCCAACCAAACACCAATCAATTTATTTCAACATAAACTCTCCAAACAATTATAAGTGAAGCAAGAGAGTACTTTCTTTAAAAGAACTAACAGCTCTGAATAAGAGATGCATGCAAAACAGGAGCTAAAAGCATAGCAATAGCTAGATAAGAATACTCAACAAGTATAAGTGAAGAATAGGAGTATTCATATGAAAAAGCGGAGCGTGTCTCTCTCCCAATCAAGAATGCTGGGGTCCAATCAAGTTGACCATAAGAAAAATAAAATACTGAAAATAAAAGCACACAGACGCTCCAAGTAAAGCACATATGATGTGAAAGAATTAAAATATAGTTTCACTAGAGATGACCTGATAAGTTGCTGATGAAGAAGGGGATGCCCATCCCCAAGCTTAGACGCTTGAGTCTTCTTGAAATATGCTGGGTGATCCATGGGAGCATCCCCAAGCTTAAGCTCTTCACTCTTCTTGATCACATTATATCATCCTTCTCTCTTGACCCTTGAAAACTTCCGCCACACCAAACTCAAAGTAATTCTCATTAGAGGGTTAGTGCACAATCAAAAACTCACATGTTCTATAAGGACACAAACATGACCGTTACTTTTAACATTAGCTACTGCCACTGATGTTATGTGAAGCTCTTCACCCTAAAAAAGAATTCCACTCAACACTAGTAAAAGAGAGAATGCGAAAAATAAAAGACAGAATCTGTCTAAACAGAACAGTCCGCAAAGACGAATTTTTTCGAGGCACTTACGTTGCTCAGATCGAAAAACTTTAAACTAACGAAAGATGCGTACATATCTGAGGATCACGCACAAAAAATTTCAGATTTAAATAATTTTTCTGTGATTTTACAGAATTAAAACGGTGAACAGCAGAAATCTGTTCCTGCGCAGAAATCCAAATCTAGCATCATCTTCCTATTAGAGGCAATACTTGGCACAACAATGCGATAAAATAAAGATACAAAGGAATTGTTACAGAAGTAAACAACTCCTTGACTCAAAAAAAAAATTGCAGAAATAAAATAATGGGTTGTCTCCCATAAGCGCTTTTCTTTAACGCCTTTCAGCTAGGCGCAGAAAGTAAGAATCAAGTGTTTCCAAGTGATGAAGCATCAACAGAATAATTTGCTCTAACAATAGAATCAAAAGGTAACTTCATCTTCTTTCTAGGGAAGTGTTCCATACCTTTCTTGAGTGGGAATTGATATTTAATATTCCCCTCTCTCATATCAATAATAGCACCAACAGTTCTAAGAAAAGGTCTTCCCAAAACAATAGGACAAGAAGCATTGCATTCAATATCCAAAACAACAAAATCAACGGGGACAAGGTTATTGTTAACCATTATAAAAACATCATCAACTCTCCCCAAAGGTTTCTTTATAGTATTATCAGCAAGGTGAACATCCAAATAACAGTGTTCCAAAGGTGCTAAATCAAGCATATCATAGAGTTTCTTAGGCATAACAGAAATACTAGCACCAAGATCACATAAAGCATTGCAATCAAAATCATTCAACTTCATTTTAATGATGGGCTCCCAACCATCTTCTAACTTCCTAGGGATAGAAGCTTCATGTTTTAATTTCTCTTCCCTAACTTGCATGAGAGCATTAGTAATATGTTTAGTAAAAGCCATGTTTATAGCACTAGCATTAGGACTTCTAGCTAGCTTTTGCAAGAACTTAATTACTTCAGAAATATTGCAACCATCAAAATCAAAATCATTATTATCAAAAGTAATAGGACCATTGTCTCCCACATCTCGAAAAATTTCAGCACTTTTATCAGGAACAGTTTCAGTGTTTTCAGGCAATTTTAAACGTTTTGCAACAGAAGTAGAGACATTGCCAACACCAATTACTTTACCATTGATAGTAGGAGGTTTGTTAACACTTGAGTTTATAGCATTTTCAGTAGTAGTAATAGTATAAACTCTAGCAATACTATTCTTTTTAGCAATTTCATCCTCTCTTGCCCACCTAGCATGTAAATCAGCTAACATCCTCACATTATTATCAATTTTAACTTGTATAGCATTGAGAGTTTTGCTCTCTTTAACATCATGAGGCATAGTTTTAATTTTTAACAAATCAACATCAAGAGCAAGACTATCAACTTTAGAGGCAAGAACATCAATTTTCCCAAACTTTTCCTCAACAGATTTATTGAAAGCAGTTTGTGTACTAATAAAATCCTTAAGCATGACTTCAAGATCAGAGGGTACACTCTTATTATTGTTGTAGGAATTACCATAAGAATTAACATAACCATTGCCACTATTAAAAGGATAGGGCTTATAATTGTTATTACCAAAATTATTCCTATAAGCATTGTTGTTAAAGTTATTATTTTTAATGAAGTTCACATCAACATGCTCTTCTTGAGCAACCAAAGAAGCTAAAGGAACATTATTTGGATCAACATGCATCTTTCCATTTGTAAGCATAGACATAATAGTATCAATCTTATCACTCAACGAAGAGGTTTCTTCAACAGAATTTACCTTCTTACCTTGTGGAGCTCTTTCGGTGTGCCATTCAGAATAATTTATCATCATATCATCAAGAAGCTTTGTTGCAGCACCCAAAGTGATGGACATAAAGGTACCTCCAGAGGCCGAATCCAATAGGTTTCTTGAAGAAAAATTTAGTCCTGCATAAAAGGTTTGGATGATCATCCAAGCAGTCAGTCCATGGGTGGGACAATTCTTTACCAATGATTTCATTCTCTCCCAAGCTTGAGCAACATGCTCATTATCAAATTGTTTGAAATTCATAATGCTACTTCTCAAAGATATAATCTTAGCAGGAGGATAATATTTTCCTATGAAAGCATTTTTGCATTTAGTCCATGAATCAATACTATTTCTAGTCAAAGATAGCAACCATTCTTTAGCACGTCCTCTCAAAGAGAAAGGAAAAAGTTTCAGTTTAATAATATCACCATCTACATCCTTATACTTTTGCATCTCACAAAGTTCAACAAAATTATTAAGGTGAGCAGCAGCATCATCAGTACTAACACCAGAGAATTGCTCTTTCATAACAAGATTTAAAAGTGCAGGTTTAATTTCATAGAATTCTGCGTTAGAAGCAGGTGGAGCAATAGGTGTACTAATGAAATCATTGTTGTTCGTGCTAGTGAAATCACACAACTTAGTGTTCTCAGGGGTACTCATTTTAGCAAAATTAAAACAAAACAGAAAGATAACAACTTGAAAATAAAAGTAACTAATTTTTTTGTGTTTTTGATAAATAAAGCAAACAAGACTAAATAAAAATAAACTAAGCAAGACAATAACAAAGTAAAGAGATTGGAAGCGTGAAACTCCCCTTGCAGAAATCCTCTTGCTTCCCAATATGGCGTGTGGAAGGGGAAGCAAGGAGATTTGAACCGAAGTGCTTCTGCTCCCCGGCAACGGCGCCAGAAAATATGCTTGATTGCGTGGATCACACGTTCGTTGGGAGACCCCAAGAGGAAGGTATGATGCAGTATAGCAGCAGTTTTCCCTCAGTATGAAACCAAGGTTTAATCGAACCAGTAGGAGCAAGAAATCACTTCGGAAGGTTGTCAGTGGCGCGCTGACGTGGAACTGCACACAACACAATCAAACTACTTTGCCCCAACGAAACAGTGAGGTTGTCAATCTCACCGGCTTGCTGAAAACAAAGGATTAAACGTATGGTGTGGAAAACAGTAGTAAATTGCAGAGAATGAAAAGGAACAGTGTTTGCAGTTGGTTGTATTATCAGTGTAAAAGAATGGACCGGGGTCCACAGTTCACTAGTGGTGTCTCTCCATAAAAGATAACTAACATGCTGGGTGAACAAATTACAGCTGGGCAATTGACAAAATATTGAGCGCATGACAATGCATATATATGACATGATGATTACTATGATATTCATGTGGGCATTACGACAAAATACATAGACCGTTATCCAACAGCGTCTATGACTAATAATCCACCGCCAGGTTGTCATACCGAGTTCCCCGTTGGTATTAAGTTGCAAGCAACGGATAATTGCATTAAGTAATGTGCGTAATGTAAACAAATGCATTAGACCTAACGGCGTACCCTTAAGCTAAGCATCGGTTATTTTATCCCTAGTGGCAACAGCACATCCACAATCTTAGAAGTTATTGTCACTCTCCCAGATTACCGGAGGCATGAACCCACTATCTAGCATAAATACTCACTCTTGGAGTTACAAGCATCTACTTGGCCAAAGCATCTACTAGTAACGGAAAGCATGCAAGATCATAAATAACATATAAGATAGATTGATAATCAACTTGACATAGTATTCAATATTCATCGGATCCCAGCAAACACAACATGTAGCATTACAATAAGATGATCTTGATCATGATAGGCAGCTCACAAGATCTAAACATGATAGCATAAAGTGGAGAGACAACCATCTAGCTACTGCCATGGACCCGTAGTCCAAGGATGAACTACTCACGCATCACTCCGGAGGCAGGCATGGTGATGTAGAGCCCTCCGGTGATGATTCCCCTCTCCGGCAGGGTGCCGGGAAGAGCTTCTGAACCCTCCCGAGCTAGGGTTGACGGCGGCGCGTCTCTGGAACTTTTCGTGGATAATGGCTCGGGTATTTAGGGTTTTCGCGTCGGGAAGAATAAATAGGCGAAAGGGCGGCGGCTGCGGAGCCACGAGGGCCCCACACCACCCCACGGCGCGGCAGGGGGGGCCCGCGCGGCCCCATGGTGTGGGTGCCACGTGGCTCCCTCCGTCTCTCCTCTGGACTCCGTCTTCGTGTTGGAAAAATAGGAGGTTCTGTCCAAGTTTCGTCCAATTCCGAGAATATTTCCAGACTAGCTTTTCTGGAATACAAAAACAGCAGAAAACAGGAACTGGCACTGTGGCATCTTGTTAATAGGTTAGTCCCAGAAAATGCATAAAAATGCTATGAAGTGTATATAAAACATGTAACAATTGGTATAATATCAACATGGAACATCAGAAATTATAGATACGTTTGAGACGTATCAAAGACCAACATCATAGGGAAGTCGTCGCCGCTATCATGTCGATAAAAGCATGCAAACCCTAACCTCACCAACCAGAGAGTTGACACCGAGAGATCATCGACATGGACACATTCAACACTGTCAAAATGGATAGGCTTGAGGACAATTTGTTCGTCTGATCGGTGCCGTCGCCACCACCAACGAAATGATGCTTTGTTGCCCTTCTAAAAAGATCCCAAAACGGGAAAAACTAGGACTCATCCGGTAGATCGGAACCTCACCACACTCCCACACTGGCGGAGGAGGGTGGAGGGGTGAGGGTGCGGTGCGCCCAACAAATCGCCTCCGGAGGGTTTAGAGAGGAGAGTGAGAAAGCGGTGAGCTTCTCGTTTGATCTTTTGTGTTTTGTAAAATAATCGTTAAAGTCTCCTATTGTTGTTGGAGTGTCATTTTTGAAGACCGCTTCAGTATCAACACTAGCACTGATCTTGCTAGCACCACCGATTGTGCGGTTCCATCCACTAATAACAGAGACATGATCATTTTGCTCGAGGAAACAAAAATTGATGTTGTCGCATCGACGCAAGGCGGGTCTTCTTCACGCGTAATCTATCCCTGCCATGTTAACCCCACCGGTCACCGGACCCACATGTCATACAGAGCACAGTCGATTCCGCCGCCCGATTGGCCGCAGCCTTTCGTGAACCGCGTTCGCTATATAGCCCCTCCACCTACACACCCTGCTGCGACACAGACCACAGCAAAGGCGCCGCGAGACCCCGACCTCTCCCCCAATCCTCCGCTGCACGCTCGCCACCCCCGAAGGTTAGGGCCGCCTCACTTTCTTGGCAGATTTCCCCTCAACCCGTGTGATTTCGTCTTGCGACGTGCTGTGGACACGAGCGATCGGCGTTTCCTCTTTGATTTTTTTCCGGGCGCTGTTCCGGTGTCGCGGCTAGTAGATCTGTGCTCTAGGCACCGCCGGATTTCGATTTGCGAGATCTGCGAGTATGGGCACGTGCAACGCGTAGATCCGACCGAGTTTTGTGAGGCATTGCCGTCCTGAAATGGGATTTGTCTTTTAGGTGCGGAAACTAGGTTGCTCTGCCGAGTTATTTAGCTGCGAATGAATCCCAGTAGAGGTAACATTCGTTTGACGTCACGTCGACTGAAATGTTTACAGTCTGGGACTCGTAGCGTTTTCCGTCGGGAGTTACTTGGATTTAACGTCCTGGTGGGGGTTACTTGGTGTGATGATTAGATCTGTTTTGCCCGTGCCAATTGTTTGTTAATATTCAATGGCTGGTAGCGGATTTTTTAACCGGGTGTTTATTAAGTGGCAGTGGTTTTTTCGGTCTCTCTTGTACATAATGGTGGTTATTCATCGAAAAAATCGTTACTAGTTTTAAACGTTTCCTTTTACAACATTGGTGGTTGTCATAATAGACTGCTAATTTAGACTTATGCTAGCTTCATCTAATGTGGCCCTGAACATGGATGCCAGTAGATCAGTTAGTCTTGCTGTACTGTATGTTGAATGGAATTTACAAGGTTCATTGTTTTCTGACGAAAGTGCAAGGTTCATTGTAATTATTTTTATACGAATGTATGAGCATTTGCTTCATGTTTGACAAACGTGAGCTTGTTTAATGACAAGGTGGTGATCTGAGTTGGACTGACAGTCATGTCCTTCGTTACCGTTGTGTATATGTTACTCTTGTCCTACTGGATACTTGGATAGGGTGATCGCTCATTCAGTATTATGTGGTTGCAGTAAGTTACTTTGCTGATCAAAATGTCGCGGGAGGAGAATGTTTACATGGCCAAGCTGGCTGAGCAGGCAGAACGGTATGAGGAGATGGTTGAGTACATGGAGAAGGTGGCCAAGACTGTAGATGTTGAGGAGCTCACTGTTGAGGAGCGTAACCTCCTATCTGTTGCCTACAAGAATGTGATTGGGGCTCGCCGTGCTTCCTGGCGCATTGTCTCATCCATTGAACAGAAGGAGGAGGGACGTGGGAATGAGGAACATGTTACTCTGATCAAGGAATACCGTGGAAAGATTGAGGCCGAGCTGAGCAAGATTTGTGAAGGTATCCTGAAGTTGCTAGATTCACACCTTGTGCCCATGTCTACTGCTGCTGAGTCGAAGGTGTTTTACCTCAAGATGAAGGGTGATTATCACAGGTTGGTTGAATCTGCCACTATTTTGTTGTGCTGTTGAATCACAAGTTTGTATAACTAATGTAATTTTGTAATTGTGTGCAGGTATTTAGCTGAATTTAAGGCTAGTGCTGAGAGGAAGGAAGCAGCCGAGAGCACCATGGTGGCTTACAAGGCTGCTCAGGTTGGTTCAGGTCTTTGCCATCGTATTAATTTCACTTCATGGTTATGGGTGGTAGTGGTGTTTGCCATCTGGCAACAGTTGCTTTTTAGCATGTTTTCTAGACTTGTTAATGTTTACTAAATTATTTTATCCTACTATATGCCGTGCAGGATATTGCTCTGGCGGAACTGGCCCCCACACATCCCATAAGGCTTGGACTTGCACTTAACTTCTCAGTGTTCTACTACGAGATTCTGAACTCTCCTGACAAAGCTTGCAACCTTGCAAAGCAGGTTAGTGCCATATTTATCTTTCTGGCATGCAGTGTTCTTTCACTCTTTACTATAGTTTCTTCTTTCAACTAGAAATAATAGATCTTATAGTGCCTACTCATGCTTTTGTCTGCGTGACTTGTGTGAGTCTTGTGCAGTAAAGTTTATAGAAATGAATTATAATCCATTTCCTCATAGGGATTTACAGTAACCATTTGCCCATGTCAGTAGCAGTTACACATTTGTGTTCAAGATGTGGTATCTGAAAATGTACATTGATATGATCTGCATTGGACTGTAGAGAGTGGTAAAACCTTCCGCTGATAGTTAACTCGAAAGGATTTTAAACTTGCTTCCTCATTTTCACGAGGACAATAATTTATAATGTGTGTGTCAACTGCCTCTGTTTTGCCTAAATCACCTGACCTGTTGACGTTAATAATTAAAGTTGTGTCCTACTCTGCTCGCCATGTCATCTATATCTTGTGACCTATCGAACCTTACTCTGCAGGCTTTTGATGAGGCTATCTCCGAGTTGGACACCCTCGGCGAGGAGTCCTACAAGGACAGCACATTGATCATGCAGCTCCTGAGGGACAACTTGACCCTATGGACATCGGACCTCACGGTATCTCCTCAATCTTGACTGTCAGATGCCGTTTGTGGTCTGCCTCATGTTTTCCCCCCTGACAATAACCATCTGATAATGTCTTGGTTGCAGGAGGAGGGTGGTGCTGAGGATGGCAAAGAAGCCTCGAAAGGCGACGCTGGCGAGGGCCAGTAAATGCGCTGCGTGTTTCTGGAGCTCATTTGGTTTAGATGCCCCTGTGCTGTCAGTCTGGGTTGTGCCGTGGATGGATTGTTCTGTTCTAGCTGTTTTTCATGTACTCCCCTCCCTCCCTTCTTCCCTGCTGTAGACTGATAGTGGTCGAATTAGTTCCATCATCTATGCGTCGCTGCTAGTTGGCGATATTGGTCTCCTGGATTTGGGTACATTGTGTTGTGTCTCGCTAGTGGATTCATTTCATGCTGTCTTTGTCTCTTCGCCGTGGCAATCAGTTACTGTTTCGCCTTTTAACATTTTAATTTGCTTAAAGCAGATCATGTTAACCAAGACTTTGTTGCTGTCTCGCTGACAACAATGAAAGGTTTGACTGGATAGCATGCAATTTTTGAATATTTCAAACCAAACTTATCTTGTCGCCACTAGTACATATGAAGGCCACGTATCCAACTGAAACTCACATTAAGGAAACTTACGTTATAGGCCATCGGATGGCAAAAAAAAAAAAAAAAACAGCCGCAACTGCAACACAGTTTTCACTGGATGCTCCACAAATTTAGTCTAGTAACGTGCATATGCAAATTTAGACTACTAAAACGCATATATTACTAGTATATGTTAGTATTTTCCATAGTACAAATGAAGATGGTGTCATAGACTTCTCATTTCAAACCAAACTTATCTTGTCGCCACTAGTACATATGAAGGCCACGTATCCAACTGAAACTCACATTAAGGAAACTTACGTTACACGCCATCGGATGGCAAAAAAAAAAAAAAAAAACAGCCGCAACTGCAACACAGTTTTCACTGGATGCTCCACAAATTTAGTCTAGTAACGTGTATATGCAAATTTAGACTACTAAAACACATATATTACTAGTATATGTTAGTATTTTCCATAGTACAAATGAAGATGGTGTCATAGACTTCTCATTTTGTAAGGATCAATTATCCTCTAGACCCAGTTTCACTTGTTAAGCGCTATTTGATACTCAAACAATATGTTACTCTATTTGGCTCTCTCATTATTAATTAGCTGCCACATTTTTATTTAGGTGAAATGTTACCACCTATGTTATTCTAAGCTAATATTGAATCCTGCTCGCTCCGTATCAAAATATAAGTCACACTACCAACTTACCACACACATGTAGTGTGACTTATATTTATAGTATGACTTATATTTTAAGAGGGAGTATATATAAGTGAAAGTGTTACTATTATTTATGACATGACAGTTTTGTGTAACTTGATCTAGGAGTCGCTCCCAAGCTCCATGCTGTTATTTAAATAGAAGAAATAGAAAATCATATTTACAAGTTAAAAAAAATCTGGATGTAGTGTGTCTTGTAAACACGAAAAAAGTCAATTTTAATACTCCCTCCGATCCATAAAAACATTCGGAAGATCTGTATAGGAATTGTGCTATTCACGTTGTTTGCCCACGACTCTTTTAATGGATCGGAGGTAGTAGTTTATGTTCCGAGTTATACAAAAATGATAAAAGTATGGATACGAGTATCCATATTTTCAAATGTCTAAAATTTATCTAGTTTTATTATTTTTGTGTAGCCCATAATACAAATAATTTTGCGATTTTCCATGCTTGTAGAATATGTCATTGGCTATGTCTAGAATTATTTTCAGATTTTTTTGAGACATGTAAATATAAATGAATATTTGAAATGGGGAGAGGACTGTAACTCCGGAGGCGCAAAGGCACAATCTGCTGAACGAAGGGGAGACGCTTCGAGCCTTCGAGGCACGGCCCACATCAGGTCCTTCTCCGGCGCCGATGCCGCCACCGCCGCCAGCCACCGCGACGAGCTCATTCCCAAACAAGGCCCTTCACGCACGCCTCCTCCGCAACGGCGCCCTCAACGCCGACCCCTCCGCCGCCGCCCCCCTCGCTGCATCAGCCGCCAACTCTTCCCTCCCCTACGCCCTCTCACTCCTCCAAGCCCACCCCTCCACCTTCTCCTACAACACCACTATCCGCTCCCTCGCCCAGGGTCCCCGCCCCCACCTCGCCGTCGCACTCTACCGCTCCATGCTTCTAAACCCCCTCTCCAACCCCAACAACTACACCTACCCGCCCCTCCTCGCCGCCTGCGCCCGCCTCCTCCTCGCCGGTTCACCCAAAGCAGCAGCTCCAGGCACCGCCGTCCACGCCTCCCTCTTTCGCCGTGGTCTCGATTCCCGCGACCGCTTCATCAGCGCCTCACTCCTCTCATTCTACGACGCCGCCGGGGACCTACCCGCCGCACGCGAAGTGTTCGACCGAAGTCCCCCCGACCAAAGGGACCTACCCCTCTGGAACTCACTCCTCCACGCCTACCTCTCCAAAGGCTTCTACACCCACGTGCTACACCTCTCCCGCCGGATGCCCGCCATGGACGAGGTCACGCTGCTCGCCCTCGTCTCTGCCTGCGCACATCTCGGTGCACTGGACACTGGCCGCTGGCACACGCCTACTATGCAAGGACCCGCCGGAATACCACGAAAAATCTTGGCACCGCTCTGCTCAACATGTACATGAGGTGTGGAGACGTCGAAAGTGCATGGTCTGCGTTCCGCGAGACGCTCGACAAGGATGTCCGGACGTGGAGCGTCATGATAGCTGGACTGGCTGTCAACGGGCTCCCGATGGACGCGTTGGACTTGTTCACCGAGATGAAAAGCATCGGGATGGACCCAGATTCCATCACCATGACTGCCGTGCTGAGTGCGTGTGCCCATGCTGGCATGGTGGATGAGGGCAAGAGGTTCCTGGGCTGCATGCCTGTCGAACATTGTGTACAGCCCACCATAGAACATTATGGCTGCGTCGTCGATCTGCTTGGGCGAGCGGCAAGCTGGAGGAGGCATTGGCTCTCATTAAGACTGTCCCTTTCGAGGCCGATGTTGTGCTATGGGGTGCTCTCTTGGTCGCTTGTAGGGTTCACAAGAATGTCAACATGGGGCAGATGGCTGCCAGGGAGATTCTCAAGTTGGATCCTCGTCATGCCGGGGCCTGTGTGTTCTTATCGAATGTCTATGCTGCCGAAGGGAAATGGGACCTTGTACAAGAGGTCAGGAACTCGATGAGAGAACATAGAATATTCAAGCCTCCGGGATCGAGCATTGTTGAACTAGATGGTGTCGTTTACGAGTTCTTGTCTGGTGATCATTCGCATCCTCAGTCTGATCGGATATATGCAATGCTGGATGAAGTTTGCAAGACCTTAAGCCTCAAGGGACACAAGCCTTCAACTAAAGAAGTTACCTTTGACATTGATGAGGAGGACAAAGAAGTTTGCATCTCGCAGCACAGTGAGAAACTGGCACTTGCCTTGGGACTCATCTCTACGAGAAGAGGGGCTGTGATCCGTATAGTGAAGAACCTGAGAATCTGCGAAGATTGCCACTCTGTCATGAAGATAGTCTCGGAGGTCTACGATCGAGTCATAGTTGTTAGAGATCGAAACCGTTTCCACCACTTTAAGAATGGCTCCTGTTCCTGTTTGGACTATTGGTAGGACAAGCAGGAGTGGCAAAGTTTTCTAGGAAGAATGTAAGCAATTCATTGCCTTTTGAATTAGGATCCACTAATTTTATACAACAGGTTGCTGGAACGATATAATCATAGAGGTAACATTTGTCCTATTCATGATCAGAACATCCCTTTCTTGAGCTAAGATTTTTTTCACGTGTGACATGTAGGTTGCACGCTCATGTGCTTCGAAACGGGTCTTTCTGACGGCCATGTACTTGTGGCTGATTGACATGATTATTATACGACAGTGCAGAGTAATCGACCAATAAGCTGGCTAAGGTTCTGATCCGACTGGCATGAACGGTTCACCGAATGTAGATCTTCCTCTCAGCATATACGCCTTCTCAATTGTACTTGAGTCTGAGAATCAACAGAAAAGAAATTCTTTTGTGGATGAGATTCTTACATTGAACAAGATTTTCTTCATTGTTTGCTGCTGTCGGGAACGACAGATTACTTCACACAAGTATGTCTATATCACTTTTATCCTCATTATGCTTTGTCACTCCTGCGGTCTTTTTCTACCAACTTAAGTTGTTCTGCGTCAGTTAATCATAGGCCATACATGTTAATCGAGTTTCTTTAAATTGTAGCGCGTGAAAATTTATGTACTTGTTTTTCTTATGCAGCAATAATTTTGAACTTTGAATAACAACCTGTTATACTGAGAAGACTCCAATGCTGGTTGTTCTCTTGTCAAAATATGTGCGGATATGTAAGCCATACCAACTAAGTATGGACAGCAGTTTTGTAGCAAGTGTAGTTCTGGCCACGCAAACTGCCCCTGAAAAAGTCGGCTGTTGCTCAACAAAAGAATTGACAATTTGTAACATAACATTGCAGCTAGCATGATATCATCAGATGAGGAATTTAGTTTCGAGTTATTAACAGGCATCGGAATTTCTTTTAGCTCAGCCGAATGTTCTTGTTAATGGATCTTAATTATCGTATTGACACACCGGATGTTGAAGTATGAGATTCCGTAGCTATGAGACGGTGGGATGAGCTCTTGAAGTTTGATCAGGTTTAAGAATTAACTTTCTTGCTTCGTAATTGGACTATACTACATCTTTTTGACATATAGAGTTTTTTCTCTGCTCTCTGAAAATTAAGAGAAAATTCCTTATTTGACACTGGCTTAAAACGAGGTTCCTTATTTGGCCCTGGACAATTTTTTTCCCTATTTGGCTTCCAATCTTAAACTTTTTCCTTGGATGACACTTTAGTGCATTTTGTTCACCAACGGTGTTAAAGAGAGGCATGAAAAGACCTTTTTACCCCTGGGGCATTTTGTGACAAAATATGTACAAGATAATGGGCTGCACTAATGTTACATATTTTGTCATGCTTAAACGACCAATTGGAGCACATAATTTGGTCAACGAAATAGATTTCAGTTGAAAATTTGGTCGTCTAATTTTTATTCGGAAAATTGAAAATTTGGGCAAAACCTCCCCTGTTTTTTTATCCCAGATTTCAAGCAATTCATATATATGTATTCAAAATGCATGAGAACATGTACAACCACCAGAAACATCACATACATGTTCAGCTTCCCAACATACATCGGTAGTAGTTCACATACATCATACAGGTTCACACATGAGGTTAAATCCACACATCATGCGCACAAAAGAACATCCAAATGAACCATGACATTGAAAGAAGAACACATGAGAATCATATGCTGAGCCTTCTTTTGCTTCGTGTGCTCATTGCAGGACTTGCAGGGTTTAGTTTCTTGCTTCTTGTGCCCATTGCTGGGCTGTCAAACGGCACCATAGGAATAGTTTCAGCGCATTCTTTCTTTTTACTCCTGCCCCTTACCTTCACAGGAAGGTTCGTTTCATCGTCGGGCAAAGGAAACTCGATGGAAATTGGCTCCGGTTGATTTGAGCCGGTTCTTGATCTGCGGTTACATGTATGGCATCAAACAGTTTACAGCAAATTGAAAAGAAAAACTATACATAACATGTGATCTGAAAACATAAATTATACCTCTTGGATCCAACCGATTCAGACTTGTCCCCTTTTTCCTTTTTGTTACTTGTAGTCTCCAAGCTTCGGTCATAGGAGGGTCTTCCTTATTGTACACATTTGGCGCATGATTTGCCTCATGCAACTCCTCCTCCTCCTCTAATTCAGACTCATCCTCAGTGTAATTCTTACTACCATCATCGTTCTCATCCCCACTCTCATCAACAGCAACATAATCTTTGTCCCTCTCTTTATCAGAAAAAGGAACAACGCTTAGTGGCTTTGGTTCTTTCTCCAAACTAGTACACGTGTACGTGCAACACACGTATCATAATTTATATTATATATACATGTTTTTTAAATAATATTTTGTTTCACCGTGGATGACCTGCATAATTATAACATTTTGATAATACAAATTTTAAAATATTCAACATAAATTATTTTAGAAAATCTTAATATTCTTATAAAAACCTTCAAAACATCAAATTATCCAATCTTTTTCAAATCCTTTTGACACCCGAATCAGTCACCAATCTGTCAAACCAATTTGCATGCAGATTTTTGGTTTCTAATAGAAGAAAGAAGAAACCCATGTAGAACTTACAAAACTAATCTTCCCCATACATATAGAATTTTCAAATTCTATTTGTGGTTGTGAGATTCTAAAATCTAAACAACACAAACTGAACTTACCATTGGAACACGGGAGAAGAACAAACCACATAATTTAGCAATAGTGCACACTCGTACATGACCATTTAGTCCGTGCAATAGCAAACAACATTGCACACACTTCCTTTCAGTTCCTCTGAAAGAATCTCCCTCGTCTCTCTCACTTCCAGTAGCAACGCATTACGCATCCACAAATCCAGTAATTCCCAAGCACAAACAATTCACACATCCAACAGCTATGCATCCATAGATCTTGCAATTCATATGGAACATCACATGCCAGGACGCCAAGCATCGATCTCTAAGAAACAGAACACAGCAGGGACGGACACGCACAGGAACAACGACAGACAACACATATGCATCTCTGGTGGGAGATCGAAGCTCCTCCTCCTTTGAGCTCCCTTTCCCCTTGCTATCTCTCCCCTGCTGGTGTCGACACATACAGACAACAGTGCCTGCCTGGCTGCCTGTGCCTTTCGGCTTCGAGTGGTGGTCGCGATGAGGCGACGTCGTGCTCAACTGCTCATGCTCCGCCTGGCCCATGGATCGATTTGTGGAAGGGGATCCGCCCGGCCCGTGGATCGAGATGGAGAACGGGCGCGGCGACGGCCACCGGCGCTGTGTGGTGGGCACCTCCGGCCGCCGTACCGCGCCGCCGTCTCCGACCTTCCCAGGCGAATCCGAGAAAGCCACGAGCTCCGCTGTCTTCTTCTCTTCCTTCGTGTCGAGTAGCTTGTGCCGGGATGGCCTAAATCGCGAGAATCGAACGTTCTTCCTCAACCCCGCCGCCGCCTTTCCAACAAGCTCGCCGCCGTTTCCGACCTCGCCTTGGTCGACCGAGCAGCTCTTCACGCTCAGGGTGAGCTTGCGCATCTTTGTGTGCCCTTGGTTCGATTTATCGCGCTAGGTAGCGCCGCCGCCGTGACGCTTGTCTCCGGCCGCCGCGCCGTGGTCGTCGCTCCGGTGACCAATATACCGAACGGCGCCGCGCCTGCTAGGTTCCTCTCGTGTCAGGGAATAGGATACGTAATAATATGGGGTTATTAGTGGTATAGTAGCTGTGGGGGTAGTTTAGGTATTTCACCTATGTTATCATCTGTAGCTGGCCACTCTCTATAAGAGGCTCCCTTGTATCCTGTTGCTATCGAAAAAGAAATATGAACCCTAAATTTCATCTTATTTTCCCTGCATTTTATCTCAGTTTTAGTTCATCAATTTACCCCTTTTAGCTCCAATTTCCTGTCAAATTCTAGTTCTAGATGATCCTATCTCGTCAGATCCAATCGGGGTCGTGACAAATGGTATCAGAGCATCGCTCCTCCGACCGAAAATTTTCTCCCCGGCGGGTTTCCTCGTCCGATTCGTAGCCACAAATCGAGCGAGCTCCCACCCTTCCCTCTCCCCCAAATCTCGTCCTCTTCCGATTCCGGCGATTTCCCCGGCGACTCTTCTTTTGCGGTCCGATTCGCAGTTTTTTTTTCCACCCCAAATCTGCTCCCAAATCGCGCAGCCACAAACCAGTCCACCACCAACCACCGCATCCTCCACTCCACCAATCACAACCCGCCGCCGCCCCCGCGTTGAGCTCTCCACGACGTACCCCGTCACCGCGCCCCCTTCCGGCCGTCCTCTGTGCCGTGACCCCCACGCCCGCCGTACCGAGCTCCCCGGCCTCCGCCTGGAGCTCCTTCCCCCGACGAGCCCGTCGTCCCGGCCGCCTCTCTGGTCGTCCTCCTCTGCCCTCAAGCTCCTCGGGCCGCCGACGCCGCCATCAGCATCCCCCGTCTTCCACCCGGGCATAGCGCCGCCACACGCCCGGCTCCTCTGCTCCGCCCGCCGCCGGGAGCTCCTCGAGCGACGCCGCCGCCGGCGACATCCTCTCCGCCCGCGCCCGTCCGCCTCATCTCGGCCATGAATCGCTTGACGGCTGGCCACACTCCTGGTGCACGCGCCGACGCCGCGCGTTGGTGCTGCCCAGCTGGGCTGCTGAACTTGCTCAAGGTTTGGGTCTGCTACTGCATCGAGCACAAGGTATATGGAATGCAAACTTCATTTGCTCGACTCCAGTAGTCCAGTTGCAGCGCAAGCATTCCCATTTGCTGGAGTCAGGTTCACTTTCTTCAATGTGGGCCCCCAATGCTATAAACGCCCAATTTGAATGGTGCTCAAGTTCTACTGAAAGGCATACACAACAAGTTTCCGATGCTATGGCAACTCTGCAAGGGAGAGTTCTTTCAGTTAGAATTCTTCACGCCATGTATGCGGTGACATTGGACATGCTTCATCATGTCTTCTCACTTTATGGATCAGTGGAGAAGATTGTTCATGCATCCCCTTTGACTGGACATCAAGTTCTAATTCAGTATCAACAACATCAAATGGCCAGCCTAGCTTTAAGAGTACTGCAAGGGCATTCTCTTTATCAGTCATGTTGCTATCTAGAAGTCAAATATGCACTAGGAAGTGAGCTGCAGGTTCTCTGTTCCTCCCTACGTGTTGGTAATATTTTTGCAAGTGGGAGCACTTATAAGGAGCATGATGCTTCTGCTATGCCCAATGAACAAGTGATTGAACAGCCCCCGCCAATGCAAGTGCTGGATGAAGTACCTTCAGTCCATGATCCTAAAGTGGCAGTTCAGTTGTGCAATTCAGAAGTAGTACAGGCAGTTATGATAAACCACGTACAGCAAGCAGCCAAGAAAACAATGGTTAGTCAAGCATCTGCACTGGGACCTGCAGAAGAAGCTGTGCAGGACCATCTTGTACACGAAATTGTGCACATTCAGAAACGACTCCAACATCAGGAGTACTCTCTCCAATCCATCCAAGGTGAGGTTGCTAACCTAAGCAACACAGTAGCACAAATCGGCATTTCATTGGGCATGCAGCACATTCAGGATGGAAGTATTCATTCCCAAGCTAGCGGCTTTGCAGTTCAGCAAGATGTGCAATTTAGTGAAATGCCAATCTGCGATGTAAATGATGAAGAAACCGATGGCTCCTTGTCCAAAAATGAGATACCCTACCCACCCCCACCCATGTCTGCTAGTGCTACTGATCAAATGCAGTTTCAGACATTCGAGAGAATGCCAGTGTTCGATGTCTATGATGACGAAATGGATGGCTGCTCCACTGAGTTTGTTGATGTGTTAGCTGGTATTCATGGGCAGCAGACATGCAAAGAAGATCAACAAGAAAGTAAACAGCCTGCCAAGTGCCCCGGCAAGACGAGATTCAGTCCTGAGAGACCTACCGTTGGTGCATTTAGTGATCATGCTGCAAATTCTATATCTCCACATGTTCCTGATCAGTTTGTTGACAAGTCAATCGAGTGCTACAAGACGAACAACACCAGGAAACTTCATTCATTATCTGACTCTGAACTGGGTGGTACAATGGGAGAAGCACGACAATTAGCAACTCGGCTGTGGAAGAAACTGATAACTGAAGCTGGACGACAAGAATGGGATCCTGGAATTGAAGAAAAGATCAATCAGCACCACGACATCAAGTACTATGGAGTTGCTCTATGGTTGATTCATTTTCAACCACCTTGGCAAAGTTGAATTGATTCCAACGGATAATTGAAAATGATAAAAGTTTCTGAAGAAACTTGTTTATCCATTGGTGACCAATGGTCTCAAGGGGGAAGGAATGTCAGGGAATAGGATAAGTAGTAATATGGGGTTATTAGTGGTTTAGTAGCTGTGGGGGTAGTTTAGGTATTTCACCTATGTTATCATCTGTAGCTGGCCACTCTTTATAAGAGGCTCCCTTGTATCCTGTTGCTATCGAAAAAGAAATATGAACCCTAAATTTCATCTTATTTTCCCTGCATTTTATCTCAGTTTTAGTTCATCAATTTACCCCTTTTAGCTCCAATTTCCTGTCAAATTCTAGTTCTAGATGATCCTATCTCGTCAGATCCAATCGGGGTCGTGACATCTCGTCACACTGCATCGCGCCTCCCTAGCTGATTCGACAGACCTCATGGCCGTCTCCATCCCCGCGCCCTCTGATTGCCTGAAATCCGGCCGGAGTGGTGGAAGAGAAGGTCCAGGGCGGCCGTGCGCGACGACAGCGGCCACGCGCGTTTTCTCTAACGAACGTTTTTTTTAACTTGGCGGTGGCAATACACTGTAATTTTCACGAAACGAATAGTTGTGTTGAGTTGTCAAACATTGGAGCAATCTGTACCGTTGGCCAAATATTAAAAGGCTCAGATTTAATGTATCAACACAAGTTTACTCTTTTAATAGTAGTATAGATATAGACTCTCTTCATCAATAGCAACATGTTCATTCTCCGGTATTGAGTTGCGAAGATAACTATCCTCGTCTTGTTTTGTGTTGTTGTTAGGTTGGAGATGCACATCACTACAATACTCGGTGATAGGGTCATATGGTTTAGAGGGATCACAATATGCAAAAAACATGCACCATTTTTGTCTTTGCGTGTTTTTCAAACATAGACGTAAAATCTTGGTCTTATTTTATTTCTGGAAACGTGTTCAGAACATCATCATAGTACTGGGCATGTGCAATTTCCAAATAACGTGGCGAGTACTCCACTGTAATTGATTCCACCAAATCTTTATAATTTGTCAAGTCAGAATCAATAACCTTCTCAAATAAAAGACTTGATCTCCTTTCTAACTTTTTTTGGGTTGCCAAGGATTCTAATTTTCAGCAAATAACTCGAATTTGGATCCATCCTGTAAACAGGAGAGAAACCTATGCATAAGAATTGCTACTGCATATGAAGCAATCTGCTCCTTCTTCAATTTCTACTGTATTTGCAGATCAATTGGTTGAAGATACTCACCCTTCTAGTGCTGCCGACGACGCCGAGAGTGCATCCCCGCCGTGGCACAAGCCCGCATCCACGCCCAGCCGAGACGAGCCCACAGCAACGCCCTGGCCTACGCCCACAACCGCGCCCTGGCCTGCACCCCGGGCTGAGCTCGCCGAACAGCGCCCCACAGCCATGCCGCCAGTTCCCGCCCCTCCATGGTCGTCCTCCGCCATGCCCGGGTTGCCGTCCGCCGCCGTTCCTTGGCCGCCGCCCGCAATTTCCATCGGCCCCAACACCCGCCGCCGCCGCCGCAATCCACCGCCACCGCTAGGTCTTAGTTAGGTAGGGTATGGTGGGGAAGAGAAAGGAACGAGAGGACTCGGTCGTGAGTTCGTGACTCTGTTTCTGCCCAGCGACGAGGGTATTTTGGTCTGCCCAGAAAAATTTAACGGAACAGTGTAACTGAGCCGACGGCAGTGGCACACAGAGAAAAAGTTTAAGATTGGAGGCCAAGGGAAGAAAATTTTGTCCAGGCCCAAATAAGGAACCGCATTTTAAGCCAGTGTCAAATAAGGATTTTTCTCAAAAATTAAATTCATGTATAAATTGTACTACCTCTGTTTAGTTCAAACTTAAGTTGTTCTGCGTCAGTTAATCATAGGCAATACATGTTAATCGTGAAAATTTATGTACGCCCTCCATCCCGGTTTATAAGATGCATTTGATAAATCTCTGGAACCTAGGTGAATGGGACTGGCCATGCAAAATCTATCTCCCCAATATTTCACCCAGTTAGCACTCTCATATTTAATGCTACTCCCTCCGGTCCGAAAAAAGATTCGCCAGCCACTTAACATGTTTATTTTACAAACAGAACCATACACATTAATTCTTCACAAAAATGTCCTGCGATTTAGATGCAGCTCTATCTTCCTCCCGTGAACAGCTACGCCCCAATCCATCAGCATCCTCTGACCAGCTCCGCCCCCGCGCCGGCGGCCGTTGCTGCTGCTGCTCCTCCCGGAGCTCCTCCGTTCAGCCGCCCGCCGCCCGCCGTCGCTGCCGATCCGTGCTCGTCCGGCCCTCCAGCTCCTTGCGATCCCAGCTTGCTCATCCTCCGTGCAGATCAGCAGCAGGCTCCGCAGCTCGCCGTCCTCCAGGTCTCCCCGACGCAGCAAGCCCCGCCCGCAAGCTCCAGACAGTGGATCTCGAGCTCGTCCCCGAACCCTCGCCGTCCCTCGAGCTTGGCACAACGGACAGGAAAGAGAGGAGCAGCGGCTCCCGCGTCGGGGATGGGGGCTTCGCCCGGCCGCGTAGCCATTGGATCCGGCACTTCCGGCCACGCAGCCAACGGATCCGGCCGCGCCGACGCCGGATTCGGCGATTCTTCGCTGGCTTCGATGATTCTTGGCCGGCGGCGAAGAAAGGGGAGCGGGGAGGCGATGCTCGGCGGCGGAGCAGAGAGCGTCGGATTCGGTGATTCTTCGCTGGCGTCGACGATTCTTGGCCGGCGGCGAAGCGAGGGGAGCGCGGAGGCGATGGTCGGCCGCAGAGCAGAGAGCGAAAGACGGGAGCGAGAGCGACGTGATGGAGTACGGATTTACTCGGGACAGTGGCCTCGCGAGTCGCGACACTGGAGGGCGGGTTGACGTTAATAAACCAGGAGAGCTTTTTTGTAAAGGTGCGGTTACGAAACTTTTCCCGGATCGGAGGGAGTAATATTAATTAGGGGAAGGCCCAACCCAATTAGTTTTCGTATTGTTCTGTCAAAGCTCAACATGCTAATTGTTGCTTATTATTGGGAAAACCTGATTTTGGAATTGCATCCTATAAACTGGGATGGAGGGAGTACTTGTTTTCTTATGCAGCAATAATTTTGAACTTTGAATAACAACTTGTTATACTGACAAGACTCCAATGCTGCTTGTTCTCTTGTCAAAATATGTGCTGATATGTAAGCCATACCAACTAAGTATGGACAGTAGTTTTGTAGCAAGTGCAGTTCTGGCCACGCAAACTGCCCCCGAAAAAGTCGGCTGTTGCTCAACAAAATTATTGACAAATTGGTAGCATAACATTGCAGCTAGCATGATATCATCAGATGAGGAATTTAGTTTCGAGTTATTAACCAGGCATCGCAATTTCTTTTAGCTCAGCCGAATGTTCTTGTTAAGGAATCTTAATTATCGTATTGACACACCGGATGCTGAAGTATGAGATTCCGTAGCTATGAGGCGGTGGGATGAGCTCTTGAAGTTTGATCAGGTTTAAGAATTAACTTTCTTGCTTCGTAATGGACTATACTACATCTTTTTGACATATAGAGTTTTTTCTCTGCTCTCTGAAAATTAAATTCATGTATAAATTGCACTACCTCTATTTAGTTCAAACTAAAACCACGACAAGAATTATGAAACAGAGGGAGTACATATTTCAGCTAAAAAGGGATCTACTATGTGGAAATGCTGTATACAGTAAATTGGATTAGATATGTTCAGGAGATTCCTAATGGAAAGAAGAAAATATCTCAGGGATCTTACGATCTCTTTGTAAGCATACTCTTTCTTGGCGCAAGTGATCATCAGCAATGCACATGCTTACATATTCGTTTCAAGCATGCAGAAGACAATCTTGTTATTCAAGAACCTCGTATCTTCATGCTTGATAGATTAAACTTTTTTCTCTCTTTGTTTTCGGTCCACTGTACCAATCTTTCGTAGCTATTGTTTTGTCTCTGAATTTGGTAAATTCCGGAGATTATTATCTCTACTTATCGGGGCAATCGTCTATCTAAGATTCCCGACTCTTTGATCGAAATGAATGGGCTGCAATCACAACAAAACAACTATGAAATGCAAAAGCGATTGGTTTTGATTTTGATGATGTCTCTCAAACGCGGGTTAGGTACAATGGAAATCATGGGGCCACAAAACATTGTGTTATAGACCATGAAAATGATCTAAAACGTGAAAATGACGATTTTTTATGCCACCTGTCAAACCATATGTCGGGGCTCACGGCTCTAAAAATCGGGCCGGACCCGAAAACAGTGGCCTATAGCCCACGAAAATGGTCTGAAAAAGGCAAAAGTAAGGAGTTTTCACAATGTGTAGGTTTCACGGGGCTTAGAAATCATCTCACGACCAGAAAATATTGGGATATAGCAACGAAAACGGCCAGAAAACGCGAAAATGATGAGTTTGTGCCGTTGAGCAACAACTGACTTATTGTACAAACTATGGAATACAACTTTGAGTTGTTGATTTCGTCTGTTGGGCAATAACTGACATACATAGTCATTGTACGAAAAAATAGGGAGTATAACTTTTTTACGATTACTAGGTTATGAACAATTATTTTTGGATGTATGGTTTGACGATGTATATATGGCATACCTATCCGATTAATTTTGATTCCGCCCCGTGTCCGTTCCGAATCCGTGATCCATATATCCGGTTGCGAATCCGCAACAGTTCATTATCTATTCCGCTCCGAATCTGATGAAAAAATGTGATAGAAGATATGATAGAGGTAAAATCCGACTCGATCCGATCCATTTACATCCCTAGCGGCCAGGCAACCAGAGCCCAATCGTGCTTGGTGGCTTGATGATGTGTCCAGTTACGTGCTTGCCCCCTCCGATCCTACCTAGATGAATCATTTTTTATTTCTTTGTGTATTAAATTCTCGTATGCTTCTAATTTTAACTTTGAGTCGTAACTTTTAAGTTTCCGGGTCTGATCCCGTACTTCTTAGATTAGTTAAATTGATCTTTCTAAGCATAAACTTTCACATTTTATGGTGGTTGTTTGGGTTACAGTATACTGTTTTGTGGTATCGAGATGTATCAGGGCATGTGACCTCATGTACATGGTTTGAGAGATGTCACCAAAATTAGTTGTTTTGGGTTTAAATATAGTTTTCGTGGTCTATAACTATAACCACTGTTTTGGAGACCCAGACCGATTTGCATGTTGTGACCTCCGGTACTTGCATAGTTTGAGAGCGGTTGTCAGAACTGTTTTTATCATTTTCGTTGGTTGTAGCCCACTATTTGAAATCTCAAAGCAATTTTAGGGGCACGTGCCCCTGGGACAAGGTTTGAGAGGCGATGTCATAGAACTCGTAGTTTTCGTGTTTTATGACCATTGTTATAGCGCAAAGTTTTGTGGTATCAATAAGATTTGTAGGCCCCATAACCCCCAGTACTTGTTTGAGTGGCGATATAAAAAACTCATCGTTTCTACGTTTCACGGTTTTCGTGCCCTTTTTATGGGCACGGCGTTTTGTTGTCCCATGACTCCGCGGTATGCGGTTAGCGAGCTGTTATCAAAACTCGTCGTTTCCACATTTTTTGGGATATAGCACGCCATTTTTGGGTCTTGGACCGATTCCACGGGGCCGTGGCTGCTCTATTAGGTTAGACATTTTGGTAGAAAATCGGATCATTGGGATTAAAACCATCAGATAATCCTATTTATTTTTGGATAATCCATATTTAGGGCTATTGACATACCATATCCTATACCGTTTGGGTGTTAAGTTCCGAATCGGATATCCTTCAGCTGAATTTCTTCAAACAGGTTATGGATTTTTTTCTAAACGGTTTCGGAGTCGCATATTGTGCGGAAAATATCCTATCCATTTACATCCCTACCGGCCGCACAAGCGACATATGCATTCAGGTTACCCATGCCTACACGTTAGAGGGGGCGAGCATAAAGAAAAAAGCTCAAAGTGATTATAAGGAGGAATTCAGAAACCTTGTTACGTTCGCGTTTATATACAGATCTGCCCATCTTTAAAACAGTAAGATGGGAGTAAAAAACCCCAACGCTACACGGTGCGTTGTGCACGATAGGTAAAACACCTTAACTGGGCCATGGAGTATGCGGCCCAAAAAACAGCGCGAGTACAAACACTACTAGCGCGGAAGTACATACATTAAAACAAGAGGTACACATGAATTCTACAGGTTTGGATTAATTTAAATAGAATATAAAGTGCATACATAGCAGAATAAAATAAATGAATAACTACAAATTTCCCCAATAAAAAATGTAAACAGAAATCTAGTTGTAAAACATGTAAAGTAACAGCAATATTTCAGCACAGGCTGCGACAAATAAAACAGTCCACCGCGACAATCTACAAATGTACATAATTAAACAGGTTGAAGTTCATATCCGAAAAATATTATAGCTTGTCGTATGGGACTACAACAGAAGGCGTTCATAGTCATGTAAAAAGAAGTACACACTTAAACTAGACGAAGTTCAAATAAATCTAAAATGAAACAAACACTAAAAAACATTGTCTGCCAAAAGTAGAAATAAATCTAAATGAAATTCTTCTTCTCATGATTTTTATATAGTGAAAAGAAGCCCTCTAGTAGACATCCAATCGCCTAAATTTTGTTGGACACATATGCGTCCTTGGTACCATAATTCATATGCTTCTGCGACGGGGGAGGGGGCATCACCCCACATGCGATGTGTAGCTTCTCCAAAACCATCCTTTATATCCTTGTAGGAGATATCGATGATGGTAGCGGCAATGTCCTTCATTCCTTGCGACTTGCCCACAAATCGGGGTCTCTCCAATATAGACCAGATGTCTTTATGGTTCATGATATAGAACATAGGCTTAGAAGGCGTGAGTGTCCTAGTATCATTGGTGATGTCGAAACCGAAAAATATATGTAGTGCCAGTTGCGAAGGAACGAATCAAAGTTGGCGGAAGGCGGGTCAGCAGCACAACATATATGATAGACCAAGCACTCCTCGCCAACACATAGTTGGATAACAGTTGCCTTCCGGTTTTTGCCTCTAGGAGTTAACTCATACGTCGACCTCAGCAATCTTGACTTTAGCTGCAACCAAAGAAATTTCAACATTGTCGATCCATGCATAAGAAGATGCGGCCACGATGGTGTATACTGCATTAATGGTGGTAGTGCCATGACACTGGACAGTGTAAACAAAAGAAAAGGATTGTTGGCCATTGGAATAACTAAGACAGATTAGTGAGTGAGATGATGGCGTCGAGAATAGAAGAGACGACAACGGAAAGCATAATACACAACCCCACTTATAAAGTTTGAAAAGGAAGAAAAACTGGGATAAAGTGAACAAAATAAGCCATATCCATCTATTTTGAAATATTCTGTTGCTAGCCGATGGAGTGAATATGTGCTAATATTGTTGTGACCGTTGGACCGTTGCTCCAAAACGTGAATATAAAAAGGGGCCTGCACTAACAGATAATTAACCACGTTTATCATCCCATATAAAACGGATGAATGGTAAAAAAAGGGTTGCGCCCGCAAAGAATGTAGCAATAATATAAACACGAATATGTTCCACTCAACCTGCTCAAATTTACAGAGCATGAGTGTCATTTGAATGAAATTTACACGATTAGAGGAACAACAAAATAACATAAACTTTTTACATAGGAAAGGAGTACAAACGATAATAAGTAGATGTTCAGAAATGCATGGAGGTAAGTGCGGACATGTAAGGGAAGCACATAAGCAGTACAAAAGTGCGTGTGTAAAACTTCAGAAGTGCACCGAGAAGAGAGAAGTACAAATGTGTAAAGCAAAATGTTCGGAATACTCTGTCTCCACAACATGAACCACGAAACAATTTCATTGATACAGCCAAATACACATAACACAACGACTAATAACAGTACGCGGCCTGTTTCAAATAAGTACCAACAACCGAAATAACAAAAATCTGGAAAATTATGCGCAGCCATGAGATGCAACCACCGCCACCGAGGCCAAATGACGAACGGCCATATCCGTCGATCTCGGAGGGAAAATTCCAACTGCGCATTTCCAAGTTCAAACAAGAAGTCATGAGCACGATTAATTGAATAGTTAACAACCACTTGAAAAGTTAATTGTATAATTAACAACTCTGTGAGAAGATCTGCATCGACGATACAGGCAGAAGCAAAACCATATTAATGATTGCATACATAACGAAATTTGAATATGATTATTCTGTATGCGTAATTCATCGGGACGAGAAATAAATCTGTCTCCTACATCCTACAATTTTTACATCAGAATTTTGCGTCGCACCAAGCCGTTAAACGACGGCCCGCGAGATCATCGATGAGGGCGACAAACAGCTGATCAAACATTTGGTTCGTCCGCGCATAATGCAATCCAATCAACCGGTAGCACGGATTCTCAGCAAAAGACAAGGTTCCTGCGCCATTGGGCAGTACAGAAAGAAGACGGACGAAGTGCATAACTGATTGCAGTACCTTCCAAATAACCTTCCATCTCGGTCATGGCATATCCACACTCCTTGACAGGTTTATCAACAAAACCCGATTTACGATTAGTTTATGCCGATTTGAAATCCTATAAGACCGAATCCTATTTTGTAGCACGCACGATGGCCGGAAATTGAAGTTAATATCACTGGAAAGGAGGAAGGAGGTGTATCTTTCAGGAGGCCGATCGAATGGTTTTTCTTTCTTTTTGAAATGGAGAACACCCCAGCCTCTACATCGAGCATCGAATGAGGTTGTGGACTTGTGGTGATTGTCGTTGTACTTACGGCATCCTTCAGCTGAATTGGCACGATATTTTTTCTTGAGAGTACGCCACTAGGCACAATATTGATGGATGGTCATAGGGAACGAAATAGAGTAAACCACACTGTTAATACTTGTTTGTATAATTCATGTTCATCGTTGTACTTCGGGAAGTTAAGTTTACTATCCTCAAAGACGTGGTGTGGCCCATGTACAATCATCGCAAACGGTACATGCACGTACGAGTCAACTCATACTTCATCGGTTTTGCATCGTGATTCTTGCACAATGAGTTGCAAGTTAGGTTGTAACTAAGATTTTCAGTTTCAAATATGCTTGCAAGTTAGGTTGTAACTAAGATTTTCAGTTTCAAATATGCTTGCAAGTGAGAAGAATACGCCAAACATTTAGCTTTGATTCGTGATTCGTGTTAATCATGATGCGAAAACTATTTTGGACTATTATATTTGTTTCGTAATTTATACTTATCATGAGTTGCAAATGAGATTTGACGACGTCACCGAACTAAGAATTAACTTAACTCTCAATCAAACCCATGAGTTCAATAATGGCCCACTAGTTCACAAAAACACAAACGGGTGTACAGATTTGTTTGTGTGGGTCCGATGTTGGCGAGCAGCCGCGCGCACAGAGCAGCCATTCATGTGAGTTTCGTGTCAAAGCAGTCCAGATGCCAGCGGAAGTGCCATCTTGGTCAAGAGAAAGAGCCTTGCGACGTCGAGGGTTCCTCTACAACGACACCAGAGTCTGCTGTCACAAGATGGTTATCTGCTGAATACATATACACACCAAATTTTCTTATTACAAATTCCACTGCAACGCGCGGTATATCATCTAGTTGATCAAACCTATGCCATCTGAGCAAACTACGTACAATGCGTAGATTGGCTACTGGAGTGTCTTCAAGGACCGTAAAACTAAATTCTAGAAATTCAGTGCATTTTACTCGACGAAATAACAACAGAGTAAGCCATTCCATTCAGTTGAATTACAGGCAACACCCAAAAGCCCAAAATGGGGAGAGGTAGAGTACTTCGAATCCCGTGACGTGCAGACTTAGTCCGCGCTTGGATGGTAATTTTAGTTTACAGAGTTGTCAAGAATTCCGTCCCAACGCTGGATTTTTTGCGGGGCAGCAGGTCCGTGCAATAGTCCGCCTGTATTTCATATAATACGCTCAACCAAGCGAGGCCTTAGAGAGAGTAGGCCACAAATATTTGAAAGAATAGTGCAATGACCAAGGACTTCAAACCCAAGACCTCTTGGTCTAATGCCAAGATAACGGAGATGCATCACAATATTAGTCCAAATACCTAAGCTGATGGGAGAGGTGATACGATGCATTTCAGCACATTCAATAAGCCAAACTAGTTGTTTACGTCTTTTTCCCAAGAAAAAAAAACCAGCTCTTTGGAGCTAGGATCTCACACGATACATTCATCGTCCGTATTTTCAAACCAAACGTTTATATCGTGCATTTCACAGAGTAGCAATTTTGATTCTTCAACGAGGGCTGGAATAAAATGTTCCCTGATCAGCTCGATGGGATTAATTCAAAAGGGCTCAAATTGCATTGTGTTTCAACTCGGAAACTAAAAAATGACACGATAATAATGCAGTGACTGGCAAGAGCCAGAGATAGCATTGGGAGGCACTCAATCTGAACGAGAAAAAAAGTTGGAAGAAACATGGGCAACTCTTAAACAGGTTAAACAATACTACGACTTTAAGACTCGGTTATATAGTCTGAAAGTGTCAGCTAGAGTATGTACTAGGCATAAAATCCAAAATAGAAGAAAAGAACAATAATGAGAGAAACTGAAAATTATTCCTCAAGCCCAGACGTCCTAAAATGGGGGCAATTCATTCAGCTTTCACAAACACCACTGTTCCAAACTTCCAAATGGGCTCGATCATAACATTCGCGGAGACATGTACCTTTTGTAATCTGTAACTACCAATTTATTGTGGCGGTTCCGGCGCTTCATCGTCAAACTCATTCATGTGGTCCAGGAGATAGTTTGCAGCTAGCTGCTCGTCCTTGTTGCACGCAAAGAAAACCTCTAGAACCAGTTCGCGGTCAAAGCCCATTTGTTCAAGCTGCATAAACACAACAAAATACAATGGTATGACAAAGGCAGCACCATGCATAAAGTAACTTGTAACACAAGATCAGTAGCTTATCCTTGTGGCAGAACCAAGGACACTGGCCCACAGACAGGAAGTGGAGGGAAGGGGTAAGCTTACACGTTGTAGAGCTTCGTGCTCCTCAGGTGTGACTGCTACTGTTTGAGGCACTCCCCCAGCCCCACCAAACTGATCTAGTAAATTCCTGGTTCAAGAATCAAGAACGGTCAAGCACACCGCAGTACCAGACAGATATTAGAAGCACAATTTGCTATAATTTCGTACCCTTCAGCTCCCTCTGCGGGTTCATTTATCAAGCGCAGGAACTCAGCCTGGTTTTCCTGGATCAATTGTAAAATATGCGGATTTTGTTTCCCCAGTTCTTGAAGCAAAGGCTGCAGTTTAATGATATGTTTGTCAGCGCAAATATCACGAGTAGACTACCAGAATGAGAAGATAAAGACCGTGAAATGCCTGTAAAATTTGAGGATTAGCCTGCACTAAAGAAAGCAAGCCACGGAACTGTGAATTGTTTCGTAAAACATCAAGATTTCCACCAGCAGCATTTGCAGAAGCATTCGGAAGGACCTGCGGATCAAATTGGACATAAATTAGGGATTGTACCATGTCACAGAGAGAGGCGGAGAGGGAGGGAGAAGAAAGAGAACCTGAGGAAACAGGTCCAAGGGATTAGCATTGGGTCCTGATGGAGGAATTGCAGCTAGAGACTGTGGAGCCTGAACTGGATCAGCTGATTGGCCACTTGGAGGAGGTTCTTGGGCTGCAGCGGGGACCTCTGGCTGCTCCGGAACCCCCTATATCAAAAGACAAAATGGTATTAGAGTAAACAACAGTGGAACCATTTCATCCTAAAGTTGTACCAGAACAAGAACTGAAGTTCGGCATATACGAACTAAAGAAAAGCGAGAACCCGTGCAGTCATTGTTTGATATATGGCCCTTGCTGTGTCTGTCATCCCAGAGTAAAGCCTAAACTACTCAGACGTATAATATTGTTTACTACAAACGTTCTCTACTCCAAAACAAAACAAAAACTTCCAGCAAGTCCAAGCAAATAGGAAACAGAACAACAATTGAATAAGAAAATTGGGTTTCTTACAGTATACAAATACTCAACAGCCCGCTCCGGGTTGTTAAATGCAGCCCGTAGAGCACGCACAACAGTGTCCCGGTCCCATGCTCCTCCACCCATTTCAAGAATTGATTGAACTGTTCCTTCTAAAGTGCTTCCCGCAACAAGGCTTGATGCAGCTAGACCATACGGATTTGCTACAGTACTGTTCAAATCACATTAGCACGAAGTATCATCAAATGTTCCTTCAATGTCTTGTAAGAAGAGACCATATAAAAAGGTAGGAACTTACGATGCAGCAGCAATAGGAGCTGCAACAGCTGTTGCAGTTGGGACAGGTGCACTCACAGGTATGCTGCTTTAAGAAACAATTAAACATAAAAAAGGATGCTATTAGCTAGTAGAGTACCAAAATAAATCCATAGTTACAACTTTCAGAAATGTAAATCTAAACTTACCTACACTAAGAATAGTTAATAGCAAGAGAACATGTATTTCACAAGTTACAAATGAGGGTGCAGACCAAAAAATATATATCAACTGACTGAATGACAACGTGTACCCTTTTTTTACTCTGATACTGGTACTGATGGACAAAGAAGAATCCGGGATTTGAGAAAAGTGGACCTTGCACAAAATAACAATTTGATACTTTTACTCCCACTAACAGGAGGGGATACGTACACAGGTGTTGGCACAGCTGGTGGTTGGGTTGCAGAGGCAACAGGTATAGCCTGATCGACTGAGGGCTGCAAGATAGATAAATATTAAGTTATTAACAGATAAAAATTTCATACAGAAAAACTACTTCAGTTAAGACAACAGGCAACAGAAAGTGTTTTTAGAGCACAAGCCTCACAGAGCCCTTTTTTTCAAAAAAAAAAACAATTGAATCAATATTTTTTATAAGTTCTAAAAACTTCTGAAAAAAATCCTAGATGTTGACAATGACGTATTCTACTGTTCTGCAAATTTTCAACCCGAAATAGTTTGTATTATGGGCTACACAAAAATGACAAACTGAAAAATTTCGAATTTTGTACTGTTCAGTGTTCACATCTCAGATCCAGATATTTGTCATTTTTACACAGACCAAAATACAAAATATTTCGCATTGATTTTTTGCACAATGGTAGAAATAATCATGTTCTACTTCTAGGATTTTTTTCACATTTTTCGAAACTTAGAAATATCCTTTTCGAATTTCTCAAAGGAAGAGCTCTGTGGAGCTCGTCCACCAAATCACCGCACTCCAACAGGCAACATCAAACTTGGAATATGAATAGACAATACTACCAGCCAACAAACACAAGCATATAACAACATAATCCAAGCAGATCTCAGAGATGCTAACTGTTTATGTCAACTATTTAGTTGGCCTGTCGCCTAAGAAATTTTTGTTAGCAAACTCGTTGTTTGGTGACCTTAAGAAAAACTGAGGGGGTGGTGTATAGCGTGACAAAAAATCTATAAAAGAAGTATAAAATATGGTTATTCTGAATATCTGTCTCACCTGCTTTGTGGACTCCTTAGCAGTACTTGAAGCAGCGCTTGTTGATCCCTTCTGCCAAAAAGTTTGTCCGTGTTGTAGTTAAGGACAAATTGCGTGCATTTCTAGTCTAATGAATGCCTAGCAACTTCTCGATAAGGATATATGGACAAATTTTATTCCATATGAATGTCACAATATAAGACATATTATAGCCTTCCTAACGCTTCTCAAGATATATAAGACCTTGATAAATTTCATCAATACATAAGAGGAATTTCAAGCATAGTGATTATGTTAGCAAGAATATTGTCAAAAGAAGTAAACAAACTCTTGTATAATACATCAGAAGGCAAAAGGAGGGAATTATGGTTTATTAGAATATTGCGTCATATATCTTCATCGTCATTTCAAGTTTTCTAGTACATTAGTCGGCAAAAGATGAAAAGAGATTCAGTTTTCTAGTACATTATAACAAGTGTCGTGCTCTCTAGTACAACCATAAAGAGCTCTCTACCACAACTATAGGACAGACTTATAGTACCTTAGACAACATTATAACAATGAAGTTGTTCTCAAGAACTTTGCTCTCTTCTAGTGTAGTGTCATTTTTAAGAACATTCCCTTGATGTATGAGCATCTGTTGATCAGCTGGGTAGACATTCTGTCCTTGTGTAGTTTCGATGAGCTTTTTAACATCAGCAACCTGCAGGAAGCGATTTTAGTCAAACACAATCTCGTGTGTATAATTGACTACTGAGACTATTGGAATAGGGGTTCAGGTGTGAAGAAAACATCATTTTCACAAACTGAGAGAATAAATCATCAAAACAGAGGATAAGACAATACGTAATAAGATTCCCGAACAGACTGTAATGTATTTGCGAACAGAAACAGACTGTAATGTATTTGCTAACTTCACTGGAGGTATACCATCTAACCGTAATTATTACTGATCAGTAACCAGAATGGCAACAATTATGCCATATACATGTTGAAAAACTTATCATGCACGTTTGAGATATATTCTGAGGTAATTGAACATATCTGCATACTAAACCATACATCGACAGATACGCTTTTCCCCTCCCCTGATCATCACAAAACATACAAACTAAAAAGGCAAATAGACCATATAAATTAGCTCAAACACTGTGATTTGAGATTAACATTGCCTAATGATGCTACCATTATCATCTCACAGCTCATCCATATAACATTCCCGGGAAAGAAGCTCTTAACATTACAGTGGCTGCCGAATTAGATGGTTGTTAATTGCCGTATGCCCATGCATGCACCACCAAGGTAGAAGTGTACAATAATACACTCACCAACTACCAATTACGCCCCACTAAACAAGCGAACAATACAAGTATGTGTTAGTGTTGTATCCTATTCTACATCAAGCAATTAAAACCCGCATTTCATGGCCTCAAATAAGGCAGTTGACAGGAATTAATATGCCTTATGTCGCTCCACACAGTGCCAGAACCAGATGGGCTATCAGAATCTAATCCAACTCAATGAGAGCTCCCACGAGCAAAAGCCATCCCCCACTCATAACGCAACCAACCTGCTGAAAACTCCAAACAAACCTTGCGTGGCGACATGCGGGAACCGCGCCTCCTAAAACGAATCTACTCCACAACGTGTAATCAGAACAACAGCAACAACAACCCAACAGATTCGCACCAATCTAAGCCAAATCCCGCAACCTAAGGTTCCCCACGCTGCTAGCCTGCTATGACGTTAAAAACCCTAGTACGCGCTCATCCAAAACCCGATTCAAGCCACGCGACTGCCGGAGCTAAAACCGCCGCGGAAACGAGCAGATTCGCACGGAGCAACGCAGATCAGGGGGGTTGCGGTGGCGTACCTTGCTGGTTGGCTCCACCTCGATATCGAAGCTGGAGCCCTTGAGTGTTTTGATGGAGACCTTCATCCCGCCGCCGTCCTGGCCGCTCCCTCGCGCAGCCTTCGGCGTCGAGCTCGAGGGTTCGGAGAAGAGTGGGCAAGGGGAAAGAGGTGAACGGGACGGGTGTCGGGGTGGCTGTGCATATGCAATACAGCGGCGCTGTCCCGTACATTTTGGCCTGGGGCCCTCTGGGTTGGAGCTATTTGTGCAAACAGCCTGAGATTCTTGTAGGGTACCGTTTTTCTTTTTTCTTTTTTCTTTTGTTCATTCCATCCTCCCTATGAACGGATGGGATGAGCATTGGATAGTGCCCTTCCCACGTCCCACATCCATTTTCATATTTTGAAAACAAATACAGATATAAATACCAATGCGGAGCAGATGTTACTCGAATATGGATGAGAACATAAGCGAGTATAATGAAATAGTACCTCCATTATGAAATATAAGATGTTTTAGCTTTTCTTTGACAAAAATAACCCTTTTTTGAAACTTCAACCAAAAATAACCCTTTTTTCGAAAAAATTCTGAAAATAACCCTTTTGTGTGGCTCCCGCACCGGGGGCGCCACACATACATGTGCAACGCCCTAGCCTGGGGCGCCACACCCTTACGTGCAACGCCCCAAGCTGGGGCGCCACACGTGAACAGGTGTGGCGCCCCAGGCTGGGGAGTTGCACATGTATGTGTGGCGCCCCCGGCTGGGGAGTTGCACATGTATGTGTGGCGCCCCCGGTGCGGGAGCCACACAAAAGGGTTATTTTCAGAATTTTTTCGAAAAAAGGGTTATTTTTGGTTGAAGTTTTAAAAAAGGGTTATTTTTGTCAAAATTCACTCTGATTTGGATGTATCTGATTCAAATATTTACCAGTTCATTTTCATTTTCGTCCAGATTCGGACATTTCCACGTCCATATTCAATTTCTTGAATGTTAGCAATTCGAATTATCCGCTACCAGTTTCCACCCCTACTTATCCCTCTTGATCAGGATATTCTTGTTATACCATTTGAGTTTGATATTTTTATCTTGTGAAAAACCATGTTTATTTTATTTAGGATAAATGAATAGGAATCTTAGATTCAGTTGAAATTCCTAACACACCGACCATTCCATAAAAATTCTGGAGGAAAACAAATATGTGGTCCTCAACGCATGTTTCCATCACTTTTGTGTCTATGATTGGTGCATTGTTTTCCTCCATGGCATCCAAACGATCATTTTGAGATCTTCATTGATGGGGTCGGCTTATCATGTCTAATTTCATTATGAACAAGCCATATGTGCCAGAATGGCATTTGGAGTACGAGCATAGTATGCATCTAAAATCAATCACTCCTCGATTCTTTGGCCGCAACATGTTGTCCTACAAAATCCCTCATGTTCTACATTTACCATGTTCAGCACCCCACCTGAAGTTGCAATTCCAACTTCGGTAAATCCCCGTTGAGCTAGGCTGCTAGATAAACTACCCTCAATCAGTCAATCACATAAATGGTATTGCCCGAGACACAACTTCGACCATCACTTCTTTTCTCCTCGATGTTTGTAAGAGCATCTCCACCCCCCCCCCCCCCCCCCCCCCCCCCCCACACACACACACACCCCCATATAACATTCGGAAGCAGTGCCGACGTACTCTATTGGGATCGTACGGGCGAGATGCCGCCCATGGGGGCGTCACTTCCCAGTCGCGGTCCCAATAGTAATTTTTATAACAAACTTGTAACTCGAAATTTAATGATTTGCATTCAAACTTTTAGGAATATTTACATGTTTGAATGAAATTTAGATAATTTAACAACTAAACCTAAATCTAAAGCCACCAGAACGCCTCCCAGTCCTCCTCTTTGACGACCCTGCGGGTTGTGCCGACGTCCTGGCCGCCGATTGTGTGGGGTAACCGTTCTCCCGCAACGTTGTCGCCTCTTTGATCAAAGATCGTGCGCCTGCCTACTGCACGACATCGCCGGTGGGTGTCACGATTTCCGAGACAGGAGAGAAGTGGAGGGATTGGAGATGAGGGAGATTGTGAGGGACGACACGGCAAGGGCGTGGCTTGCAACGCTAGAGGAAGGTGAGCATAGGGGTGGGCGTGCATTAACGTGGACGCGTGTGAACCCCGCGAGCATACCATGTGGGCACTTGCGACGCGATGTTTCTCTACGCCCACCTGGAACCGTCGCCACATTCAATTCGGACGACCGGTCGGTGGGCTACCGCACTTAATTAAGCTGAGCGGTTCCTATGTCAATGATATGGCTGGCCCGCCTATTGGTATTTGAAGTGGCGGCGTCCACGGTTTCGTCCAACGCGGCCAAGCAGATCCCAACGAAGGTGAGAGTGGGTTGGTAGCACCAGACGAAATAATGGACCACATCAGTCAAAATTAAAATTGGGCTGTGAGAGTGTGAGTGGGCGTGATTTTTTCGTCGAGCGCTACCCATAAAGCTATTGGAATTGGGAGGGCCATGAGGGTTGCGAGTCGATGCTGTAAGCTTGTTGTACCTTGCGAAAACAGTATGTCGTGAGTGTCATCGGCAAAGAGCATGTGCGAAATACCCGGAGAACGGTGACATGTACGTGGAGGGATCAAACTTCTACACTTGTATGGAGCAAGGCAAAAGGCCATCTGACACAAAAGAAACAAGAAGATAACAGGCCGCCTCGTCGTAGGCCACAAAATGCCTTTGGACAAGTCCAGTCTATAAACATAGAAGTTGTTACTCGGATTAGCAGTGTGTTTAACGAATTGAAAGCATTCAAAAGCTATCAAAATCATTTGCCAGGTTCTTCCCGGTAAAGTACTTTAAGTTGCAGAGTTTTCGTTTGGCCATTCTTCAAACACGGACTTGACGAGTCTCTCCAACGTGGAACTTCACATATGATCATAGGTCGAGAACCTAAGAAATCTTTGCGAGCTTGCGTTAGGCTCGTCTTCCATAGAGGGAACAAGCTTTTTAGAAGACGACCATTGCAACTTCACAAATTAGAGGGCAAATAAGAGCAGAAAGCTTCCATTGTTTCAATGGTTTGTGCTCGAGAAAGAAGAATGATGTGAATCCTGCTAGTTCTTCATTCCGAAGGACACACCAGCTACTACAAAAGGCCCAAATAATTACGAAAATTGGTGCTGCTAGCGTTTATTTTCTGATGCCAAGACCGAAGACGATACCATCATACCATGATACAAGGAGGTCGAACCAAACCAAAAGGGTAGCAACCGCACCCAGTGGCGGAGCCAGGATTTTATCGCGACCCGGGCCAACACTAAACACTTTTCTCAGCCATAAACGGTGCGGCTGGAATCCATGGTATACAAAACTGGGTACCAGCGTTAATTTATTTCACATGCAAAGAAATAGCATGAACTAATTTTTCTCAGCCGATTTGACTCATACCATCTTTTACATCCTATCCTGGGAGGCTGGGAGCATGCAACGTTTCCATGTTCTGCGAGTAGGGTGACAAAAAGCAAGCAAACGATGGATTTTTTTTTAGTTCAATTTCTATTGCCCGATGGATCAGTAGTTCAGTACTGCTGGCTTGAGCTCTAAATGGATCGCTGCGTGTGAGACAGTGCTGACAACTCTAATGGGCTGGACTAGTGAAATTGGAACAATAGAGGGCCTGCAAAGAGGTAGAGGAATCGCTGGACTACAGCAGGGGCCAGCCCGAATAACTACCAATACGTAGGCGGGCAAACTTTCCAAGCCCCGGGCCATGGCCCGTGCTGCCCGGGGTCCAGCTCCGCCCCTGACCGCACCAGACATGTCACCTGAGGGAAACCTGCCTTCACAAGGTTTCACTTCTTTTTCTTATTATCCTTCACATAGTTCAGAGAACCACCATGTAAGGATTTAAGTCTATCCTCTTCTTGCACACACATGGCTATTGTCTTTTCAATGTCCAATTTTTCAGGCGACATGTTGTAGTTGACAACAAAAGTACAGAATTGTTAAAAAAAGCGCGCGCTTCCGGGGCGCACGCCTGCTGTTGCGTCCGCGAGCACCACGTGGGCGCATTCTGAGCGTGCCTCGCTCCCGCGCGTGCGTCCCCTGCTCACCACGTGTAGGCTAGGGGCTTGTCCCTCGTTCGCGCTAATGCTGGGTGCTAGCTCGGGTGTCTTTTTACTTTTTTCTCTTTTGGTTTGAAGACGAAAAAATAAATATCTTGCGAACCGAGTGTCGAAATCACGATCCGTTTTCAGGAATGGATTATTCGTGTCGAGATCTTCAAAACTAGATCCCATGTTGATATGTTTCGACGAACTTTTTTTGTGCACTGCCCGGAGTGTGTAATTTGCACTGCCTTATCTATCTTCTGTAGTGCGGTGCAATATCTTCCCTTTTGCGGTGCACTGCCGTCTCACTTTGCGGTGCACTGCCTCGATTGGGCACTGCCCGGAGTGTGTAAATTGCACTGCCTTTCTTTTTACTGGATGCAGTGCACTGCCTTCTCTTTTGCGGTGCACTGCCTCGGATGGGCAGTGCACTGTCTTTTTTTACTGTGCATTGACTCGAATGGACAATGCACTGCCTTTTTTTTCAGGTGCACTGCCTCAGATGGGCAGTGCACTTTGGACCGGGCAATGCACTGCCTCAGTGGGCAGTGCACTGCCTTCTTTTTTGTGATGCACTGCCTCAGATGGGGTATTTGCACTGTCGTGGATGGGTGCACTGCCTTCTCTTATTGCGGTGTACTGCTTCGAATGCGGCAGTGCACTGCCTTTTTTCGGCAGTGCACTGCCTTTTTTCCGGTGCACTTTATGAATGGTAGACGCGCCGAAGGCGCCGTGCTAGGGCGCAGCCCGTTGCACGCGTGACAAGACATGCATCGACGAAATACAAGGGACAACGACGAATGTACCCCTTTCAAGATCTTTATTAAAACTTTTCTCTTTTTTTTCTCTTGTTCAAAATATATCTTTTGTATTGTTCAAAGTAGACCCCACCCATCTTACCCCACAAAATCTCCAATGCCCGAAAAGAGAAAAAAAAGGGACGAAAAAGCTAGCTGGCTAGCACGGGTGGGATACGATCGATCGGATCGATCAGCTGACTAGCGCGCTGGCCGGCTCGCTCGCGAGCGCCACGCGTCGGACACGCGGCTGCCGTGCGGCCGAAAAGCGTGCGTTGGAAACTTGGCTGACGCACGTGCTTTTCCTTGACGCTCCCACAAAAGTATCAAACTCTTTTGGCAGTGAAGCCATAACCAGGTGAACAAGGAGTGCAGGCTTGAGCTCCAAATCCTCGTCCATGGGCTTAAACTTAGCTGCCATGTTGCTCATCCTGAGAATGTGCTCACTTATGCCATGTCCACCTCCTGTGTACAGCTGAGTAGCATATATCTTTGAAGAACTAGTGAACTGACTCTTTATCTTTTCAAGAAACTCTCTTACGGAAGCACACTCTACAATTGAGCCCACATTAGCGTGCTCAATTGTGTTCTTTATGAAAGTCATGCACTTTTTGTTGGCGGTGAGCCACTTTTTGTTATCGAGGGTATATGACATCTCCAATGGAGCATAATCCCTCCTCTTTTTATCCCAAGCACTATCATCATCTTTTTCATCTCTGACTGGCTCTGTAGATTTGACCGGCTCTGGAGTGTCCACAACTCAGTCCACCTCAGCACAAACAAAAGCCAAGCGACTTTCTTTTTCCATTCAGTGTAGTTGTCACCTTTGAGGGTTGGAACATCCTTGATGCAGCTCATCAAGTAGTACCCTCCTGAAAACCACAATGAAGTGAGATCATAACAACAATTGCATGCAATAATCCAACGTTGGTCAAAATTAAAACATACAACTGTTTGTGCAATTAAAACTATATCACCGTTGGGCAGAAAATAGCAATAAATGCACATATAACAACAATAATAAATCATGATTATGTTATTAACAACGTTGGTCATAATAATAACAGAATCATAATCATTTCAATAATCACTTTAACATGCTCTTATAATTTAATTCTCACTTTAGTTGTATTTACTTTTAAAAGAGCATTTTCATATATTTTGCAGCGGAAAAACATGAACTTTATATTTTTCAGAAGTATTTCAGTCACTTTCTGTTTCCTAAAACAAAATTTCGTTGGATAATTTTGAATAGAAAAAACTGTATGAAATTTGCCCAAAATTTGGACAAAAAACAGATAAAACAGGCTTCTAAAAAATATTTGGAAACTTTTCTTTGCGAGCCCACAGCCTGTTAGCTATCTGTCGCCCGCGGCGAAGCAGACGCGGCCCACGGCCGGTTAAGCGGCGGCACTATCTGCCGCCCGAGCGACGCGAAAAAGTGGCCCACGGCCGCGGCCTGCTGTATCTTTTGGCCCAAAAACCCGGTTCGCTGGTAAGGGTTTGGATCCGGACGATGCGGTTAGGGTTAGGGTTAGGCCGCGCCGTCGGCTGGCCGGCCCGCCGGAGACGGCCACGCCGCGCGACCCCCTTCCCCTTTTCCCCTCCTTTCTTCGCACCCGAGAGAGACGGCGCCGAGGCGACCGCTCTGCTCCAGCGTCCGGCAACCCGCCCATGGTGGCGCTGCGCTCCGCTCGCCGGAGGAGCGTGCTGCGGACTTGGTCCAGCGCGCTGCTCCGTCGAGCGTGGCGTGTGCGCCGCCATCCGTGGCGGTGGTGCCCTTTTCCCGTGAGGGGTGGTGTTCTTCGTCTCGATGCCTCGGCTTGCCGATGCGCATCAAGATCGAGAGGAACGGCGCGACCTCGTGGCGACGCTCCTTTCTGGCGAGCCCGAGGGCAAAACGCGGTGAGTTTTCTTTTTCTTTTTGCTCTTTGGAATTTGGGGATCCGACGGAAAAATAATTCTTTTTATTTTCTTTTTTGTGATTCTTTCTTACGAAAAGTTCTAGGATCTAGAATAGCTCTGATACCAATGTTACAACCCTAGAATCATCTAGGCTAGAACTTCTACGGTAGTGCCTTTAGGAATTGATCTAGTTCGTGATGGAGAGAGGGAGAACAAAGAGATGGGGAGGAGGATGGGTACCTTCTCCTTGCGCAGACGAGTTCGAGGTGCCGGCCATGGTGGAGGGTGGCCGGCGAGTTGCAGAGAGTAGCAATGACGGCGGTGGTGCTTCCCGTCGGCCTAGCGCTAAAACCCTAGATCGGATTGGGGTGTCGGTGGGGTGTGCGGCGCACGGTGAACCTCGTACTATGTGCCGCCGGCCCCCACCTCTTTATATAGCGCTGGCGACAGGGGCCCACCAACCATTAGGGTTGGGCGCCCCCGATCAGGGTGCAGGTCAAAGGGCCCAGTGGGCCGTTGGGCCCACACGGGAGTGGAGATCAATCTAACAAAACCTGCCTTCACAAGGTTTCACGCTGCTACAATTTTCTGGAGTTTAAATCAGTATTCTCTTTTCTTCGCTGTGATAAACTGCTTCCTAACGTGGTCAGTGGGTGTCCATGGTCACAATTTCTGAAGAAATCTCAATACAAGAAGAGCTAGTACAATTTGCAAGCAAAGCTAGCAACAATCAAATGTGCCTCGAAAATACCAGCAACCACAAGTTTTAGTGCGGAGATAGGAACTTAGTTGCATTTTAAGTACTGACAGCGATGGACACTGCCCAGGGGGTGAAGACCGGAAGCCCAAATCATGGGTGCGGATAACCAGGGGGGTCCCATGGTCCAGCACCGTAGCGGTTCTCCGTGTATGTATACCCACCGTCGTAGATGCCTTGCAAGCCCATCCCAGGAGTCGCCATAGGTGGTCCATAAGCTCCATGGCCACTGAAACCTAAAATAATTCATGTTATATAGGTTAACCTCACAACTGATTTCACTAAGTGAGGAAATGAAACCTACTAGGTGCCCTTCTCTTCTCAATCTCAGCCCTAAGCTTCTCAGACTCCTGAGCCATTGTTACAAGATCCTTCTCCACTGCCTGCATCTGGGCCATCAGCTCTGGCTTTGCGTTCTTCTCATAGTCAAGAGCCGTCCTGTAAGGATATCAACAATTAGCCGTTTTCAACTGAAACAAAAGAGAGAAATGACATCAGTACTAAAGTATATGCCTCATCGGAGCCACCAACATAGAATTCACATTTCAATGAAGCAGCATCCTGCTACTACTGTAGTGAACACAAAAAAACAAAATGATTCAATACCTAGCACGGATTAGTTCCTGCCGCAGACTATCACGTTCAGCTATTATGGCAGGTATGCGCTGGCTTTCAGAGTTCTGATGCTCAAGCTCCTTTGTTAGACCCTGCACCTTTGCAGTCAACTCTTGCCTCAAGGCTGCAGTGTGCCAGCTTCAGATCGTAGCTGCAAGGCATCTTGCCTAAGGGGTTCTAAATAGCGTAGCTCAGCTTCCAGCTTCAGATTCCTCTGGGTCAGCTCCCTCGATTCAAGTTCTTTCTCTGCACGGAGCTTAGGTATAGCCTGACTCGAGGAATGGAGATCTTCTTTCAACCGAGACATTGCTTGCCTGAGACCAACAATTTCATCCACCAGATGTTGGTTGTCATCACGGATTCTGCGCATCTCAGCACGGCGGCTAGACAGTTCTCCCTCGAAGCGACGCGGTGAGATGGACCTTTCTCGTGCAAGTTGAGGAGGGGGGCCATCACGGAACCCTCGTGGTTCCTCATAGTACTGGCGACCTATGCGGTGCCTCCCTGCCATTTATAGACCTGTCAAAAATAACCAGAATGTTAGACAGGAACAATGAGTCAAGCACCGGAAATGCGTTATAGAGCTTGAGCATCAGGCAGCTATTTATTTCGGGAAAATATCCGGTGGAAACCCAACTTTCAGTGGAAACCGGTGAAAACCATGAAAATATCATGTTTAAAAGTTCTAAAAAAACTCAACAAAAATGCTTTACGTTGAGAAGGTGGAATTCTATAGAAATGCAAATTTGCAAGTTCAAACTCAAAATTGTTTAGGAGCTATGAAAATGACAAAATCAGCCATGAATAGTAGCAAAATGAATAGTAATTGTAAACGTTATTATTCATTTTATTTCAACCACGCAAGTGGTTGGAAACTGGACGTATTACAAATTTACAATATATGTATTTTTCATGTATCAGTTTTCCTAATTATTTTTTATATACAAAAAAGCATCCAATAACAAATGTATTGCAATTACATAAACAACTAACGACACAGAATCGCTCAGTCAGCCCCTGTCTTAAATTCAAATTGTGAGTGGTTGTGAACCTGGGACTAAGATTGCAATTAACTTTATTGATATTTCAACATCATGTACATGAGTAGCAACCTTCACCTCTGAACACCCCCAACACATGATTAGCAAAACACTAAAGAAACACAACCTCCACTGCTCACAACATCCGAGGACAGCAATACACAATTTAAGGAAACATAAGCTCCAAGGGTCATGTACGAGATCAAGAACATCAAACAATTTAGGACAACAAAGAAAGACTTGCAGGATTAAGCATGGATTTCCCAGGATTAAGCGCTTATTATCAACGCAAATAACACACAGATCCCTGTATAAGACAAAACCACACTGACTCCTCAAATTAAGCATTGATTATCAGTTTATCATTGCAGTTAGTTTTTATCTTGAGCATCCAAGAACGATTAGGAAATACAAAATCATAGAACTATTACATATTAAACACTGATTAAACTGCATGCTCCATGATTAAGCACAACACCACCAGGTTGCCCCCATTAAATTCTCCGCCGCATCACAACACAACTAAAACCATTGCAACTGCTTTAATAAAAAACACTAACAAACTGCACTAAAGAATCGTAACATAAAGATTAGAAAATTCGGGCGGAGTGATTTGCGTGGGCAAATTGACCACAATCGTTAATGATACCCCCCTTTGGCGTGGTTAAGAGGGGATTTAACATGCCGTTTAACAGATTTGTCAACATATAACCAACAAATATACATAGTAAAAGACACAAATATCCTTCAGTTTAGAAGGCACGCATCTGTGCACATCATTTTAAGGTTCAATCACAAGAGTTGACCAATCGACAATGGTACTAACAGGTTTTACGTCATTGCATGAGACCAACCCCTCAAACCCCCATGTCAATCTCATCAAATGAACACCTAGGGTTCCACGATTTAGAACAACCAGAAACGAGCGGAAAATAGGAAGGGAGAAAGCTTGCCTTACCTTGTGGAAGCAAAGGAGAGCTCTGGATGGGGGAAAGACTCGGCGGCAGCGTCTAGGTGCGGCGGACGGGAGGGGAAACCGCGGCGTATGGAGGAACACGCGGCGGAGATCTCAGTGCGCCGGACGTCGTGGAGATGGGGGAGGACGTGGCGGATCGGCCGGCTGCGGCTGACGGCGTGGAGACGAGGCACCGCGGCCGTGTGCAGCGCGTGCGGGGACGGCCTGGGCTTAGCGGCCGGCGGCCAAGTATCGCTAGGGTGGAAAAGAACGTGACGGGCCAATCCAATCGTGGATTCGTGTGTCCTGGGCTTGAACTTGAAGTAGAACCTGTTAGACGAGGGTTGAACAGTCATTTCCAGATGTAATTACACTCATTACTACTCCCTATGTTTTTTTTTTTTGCGGAAACAACTGATGATTACAGCCAGGTAGTTATAGAAAGGCACCCAACAAAGATGAAAATTACAGACAAGTCCTTCTGCAAGTCGATGTCGCCGGCGAGGAGCAAGATGTGCCGATGGCGCGCCGCCGCTGCATCTTCCCACAAACCTTGGAACAGAAGATGACCCCCTGCGGGCGGGAAGTCGTCGGGCCTCGAACTCCAGAGAGCCTCCAACCTACTCCCGCAGCAGCATCGCCCAGCACCATCATCAGCAGTTTCGGAAAGCTCACCTGGATTCGCCGCACCGAAATCCAGCGGGGGAAGAGACGCACGCGCCAATCCACGAGGACCGCGAGCACGCCTGGACGTCGGCCACTTGACGCCGGAGCTCCGGAGAACGCCGCCATCGGAGGAGGAAGCCGCCGACACCAAAACGCCTACCGCCGACGCCACCGCCTCCAAGACGTCGCCGGCAAGCACTCCCTCTAACCCTACACTATGTACATGGCGAGATCCGGGGATTCCCCAGCCTCCCGCTGCCGGAGCAGCCGCCGGAGACGGAGGAATCCCGCGGATCGCCGCCCTGCGAGGTGGATCGACGGAGAGGTTCAAGAAATCGCCCCTGGTACTGTAGCGGAGGGGATAAGGTCCAAGGTCCTTAGCTTTTTTTTTCTACTCCCTATGTTTTTAAATATAAGATGTTTTAGCATTATTCCATATTCTACACAAATGTATCTATACAAGTTTGTGTGTGTATATTTTCATTCAATTTTAGTATTTATCTAGACAACATACATTTGAAAACAGAGGGAGTACCTGCAATTTGCTAAATATTACTATAAGACTTTCTATGATTTCTGACTTTGTCATGATTCGTTAGATAAAATTAGTGAATCAACACAATAAATGTATACATGCGTAGAAATCAGCACAAAGTTAGAAAGTTTATATTTTAGAACGGAGTAAGTATTTATAAATAATAGCTTAACAATGAGGTAAACTGGTAAATGCACTTTCATAGTCCAGACCGAGGTGGGGTGCTTATGATCAAAAGGCATCTAAGTTAGGAGTTATAATTAATTTCCCCGATTCATACCCTATACATTTTTTCTTAGTAAAAGTAGTTGTCGGCCAGATCGAAACTCGGAGACGTCGATGTTGGTTCCTGACTGGTGGATCTCACATTGGCACTGGCAAAGGGTCTGGTTGACTATATTGGGTCGTGACCCATCCTTCTTCATGGGTTTGATCTAGAAAAAATACTATTTGTTCCGCCCAGTCAAAGAAACTAATCAACTAAGTGTATTGATTTGGCCCATTCCTAATCATGTATGTTGAAGTGGAGCCGGCTCCCTCCCACGACGATGGAGGCGAAACCGGCGGCAAGCCCCTCCTCGGCGCACGTCATGGCGGTGGGCTTACTACAGTCCATCAGATGACTGATGTTGGTTATGTTGGTACCAGTGTTGGTCGGCCCGAGACAATGTTTTGTTTTGTGTCTATAGTGGGCCATTGATGCATGTAAAATGCATACATGAACTTTGCACTATATCACTCATATTCCAATCATATTTGCATCATATAAGGGTTATATCACTGTTATATAATGATTTTTGGGAATAAAATATGTATTTCCTATTTTATGGAATTAACCCTGCGCAGGCAGAAAACCCTATTTTTTCCTTTTAAGTTTCAGGGACCCAAACGACGTCCAAAGGACCTGGAAAAATACAGGCGTCAATATTTTGGAAGGAGGAAGACTTGGGAGCGAAGGAAGCAAGCAAACGAAGGCCGGAATCCCAAAAGAGGGGGGCCCACGCGGCCTCTGTACCTGGCCGCGTGGGGCCCACCAATTTGGGCCTCGAGGCTCCGCTGCCGTCGATCTTTTCTCCACCGACATACTCTTGACATAAAAACGCCTATAAAAGAAGTCCCACGACGTTCTCTGGAACAAGCGCCGCCACAAGACAGAAACACGAAAACAGAGATCTGGAGCTGCAGATTGGAGGGGGAAACTCCGGCAGGGCGCTGCCGGCGTGGTCTCCATCTTCTCCATCGACATCTCCACCGTCTCCATGATGAAGAGGGAGTAGTCCACCTCTGGACTATGGGTTTGTGGAAGTAACTTATGTATCTCTCCTCTCTTGAGCTTCACTAATTAGTACCGTATGAGCTGCTGAACATGATTACGGTCATCGTTGTAATTCCTATGTGGTGGATCTTTTTATGAGTTAATATATGTTTGAGATTGCAATGTTTGTTTAGTTATGAATATAGATGCATATTGTGTACCCCGTTCTTATCTACTTGTTATGATCAAGCATGTTTATGAGAGCGTGTATGGGGTGATGTGTGCATTAGTTGGAGTAACGGGGGGTGGTGAGTGCGGTAAGTTGACCACTGTAATATCACGATCCACTTGGGTGTTTTACCTTACTTTGTTGCCTCACTAGGGATAAACAAAAATATCATGCTACAAGGGTTGTGGGTGACTTGCCACTTCTCCGTGACTAGATCTAGCATGTTCTTATTTTAACTTCATGTCATGATACTTAAAGCTATACTCTGAGTTATCTTAATTACTAAGGTGTTATGATTTAGTTCGCATCTTGGTGGAGTATAAGTGAGATTAATAACCAAAAGATCTCTATGTTAGGACGTGATGCCCATATAATTAGTAACTTGTTATCAAACTTTGTGTTGCAATCTCATATGTCAACTCTATGTGTTCCATTGTCTGCCACTTTATTAAAGAGAGAGTGCATTTGTGAAACCATGAACCCCGGTCTATTTTTAATCATAAGAAACACCTTTCCAACAACTTTTACCACTTTTCCATTTTCTGCCATTATTAAATCCGAAAATACAAAAACACTTTTACATCTTGTATTCATCATAAAATAAACAAAAATATCATTCATCATTATTATCATCATTCTTGCACATTTATTCACCACCATTGCATATTTATTTCTTGTTTGCATTGCATAATTATCTTGATATCATCCTTACACCTTGTGCTTGACAACCACAGGTGAGGTTGAGGACCAAAACATTTAACATTGTTTTGTAGGTGACCAAAAAGAAGGATAAGGAGATAAATCTTTCACTACTGATTCCCCGAGAGTTCGATATTAAACACTCGAGTCACCCTCGTGGGGAAAACACGTCTTCCACTTACTACACACTCTGCACTTGGAGTCTCAACCTAACCCATTTACTTTTCACGCAGGTAACTACGTGAAGGGCCATCAAGACTGTTTTCTGGCGCCGTTGCCGGGGAGACCAACAACTTCCTACAAGATATTTCCCGTCAACTACGCACCAGAAATCAAGACTGTTTTCTGGCGCCGTTGTCGGGGAATCATAGCTGAAAAGATTTATCCAAGGGTGCACTTGTTTCACTTGCACTAGCTCTGTTTACTGGTGCCGGATTCATCACAACAAAGTCAACTTCATCACCAACTTGTGCTAACACCTAAGCTTGGGGAGGTTGCACCTACGTGAGCATCATCTTATCCATCTTTACCTTCAAAGCAAAATTATTTGTTTTGTCATTGTCTTGCATTTGTAATTCGGTTTGCATTTGTGAGACTCATTTTATTTTCAGTTTTGCATAAAAAATTAAAAAATACATAAAAACTTGCAATCATGGTTCTGGGAAACAAACAGGGAACAAGTTCTCCATTGAATTCTGTCTCCAATTTTAAACAATATCATGGAGAAACATTAAAAGATGCTTGGGTAAGAATTAATAGGATGCACTATGAGGATCCTACACCTTGTGAAGATGAAAAGCTTAATCTTTACTTTTTACTATGGAATAGACCCTTGGTATCAAAATGCTTTAGATGGGGCTACAGGTGAAAGTTTTGTCTTGTCAACACCACGTTGTGTAGACATGCACTTAGAAGAATTTTTGGTAGCTTTGTGGGTAGCAAGAAAAAGTTGGAGGACACCACGGTAGCACTTGCATTATCTAAAGATAAGTTTGAAACTAAGTTAGAGAAGCTACCAAGTAAAGAAGATTTTGAACAACTAGTGTCTTATTCTGAAAACATTATTCCAAAGATAAACAATGAATTGGTTAATGTTATGCATAAACTGAGATTATGTGAGAAAGAATTTCTTGAAAAAGATGTTTACTTGAACAATATTGAGGAAAAGTTGGTTCGAGTTAGTGACTCATTAAGAAAGGATTCATCATCTAAACATGTGAAAGAGGTTCCTGCTAGGCAACAAGTTTGGATTAAAAAGGAAAAGAAAGTTGAGGAAGTTAAAATGCTTAGTGAAGTCAAGGATCCTTTGCTTGACTTAGAAAATTGTAGCTTGCATGAATTAATCTCTATCTTACAAAAGTTTGCAAGTGATCCTTCCATCAACACTAATCAAGCTGGTTTTGGTTCCTATATTGCTAATCATGTCTTGAAAGAGAAAATTGCTAGGTACAACCAAGAGGCCATGATACCACCTAAGCTTGGGGATTTGTGGATTCCCAAGGTACTAGTAACTATTGGTAAAGAGACACATTATTCCATACTTGATCTAGGATCTAGTGTCTCTGTCTTGTCTAAAGAACTATATGAAGTACTTGAATTGAAAAATCTTGAAAAATGCTCTATTGAACTTGCACTTGCTGATGATTCCATTAAACATGCTTTAGGAAAAGTAAGTGATGTTATGGTAGAGTTACATATGACTTTTGTGCCTGTGGATTTTCTAATCATGGACATGGGGAATAAAAGCTCTAGTCCTATTATTCTTGGAAGACCTTTTCTTCGTACTACAGGTGCCATCATTGATTCAAAAGAGGGGAACGTGAAGTTTTAGTTTCCGCACAAGAAGTGCATGGAACACTTCCCAAGAAAGAGGGGAATATCAAAGTTCAAGCTCCCTCATGAGCTTCATCTTCAATAAACAACAAGTAAGAAGCCTAGCTATATGGCTATAAAGAAAGCGCTTTGCGGGAGGCAACCCGGTTATTTTTATGTGTGATTTTCTTTGTGTCCTCTTGCTGTAACAAGAGAGTTTGTTTTTAGTTTAGTTTCTGGAATTTTGAATAAAGTGCCAAGTTTTACCCTTTTTGGTTTGAGAAAGTTGCTTATAGCGTTCGGAGATTTTATTCCTGCACGAATCTGTGCACGGTATGATTTTTAATTCTTATTCTGTAACTCCGAATGAGCTCATATTTGAACTGTAGTTGCAACTTTTCATCATATGTATGCATGAATTTTTGCGGAATTTTTAGGCAAAGTTTGGTAGGGTAGAAAAATACGTTTTGCTGCTGCTGTTTTTCTGGACAGATTCTGTCCCATTTTGTTTTATGCATGTTTTGAACTTTTATCTTGAATCTTTTTGATTCAAATGAGTTTATAAGTAGGCATACAACATTACATACTTTCTGGACATTCTTATTATGATTTGTTTGAGGATTCTATGCAGCAAGAAACCTATTTGTTTATCACTACTAATGCACCCCACAGAAAAGAAAATGGGAGAAACGGTGTTTTGAAGTTTTTTCACAGAGATTGGAGGAGATGCACCAAGAGCTATCCAAGGATGGTGAAGACCATAAGATTGGGGATGTGAAGACAACCCCACTGGACCTACACACTCTCGGTTTGCACACGTCTAACTTCTGTTTTTCGATCGAAACACTTTATCGCATAAACTTGGAGCGTCTTTTTGTTTGTTTTTGTTTGATTGTTATTTTGTGAGACCTGATGTCACGTGAAAGTCACACGTTCGTTGGGAACCCCAATAGGAAGGTATGATGAGTACACAGCAAGTTTTCCCTCAGTATGAAACCAAGGTTTAATCGGACCAGTAGGAGATCAAAGTCACTTGAAGGTTGTTGGTGAAGGAGTGTAGTGCGGCGCAACACCAGGGATTCCGGTGCCAACCTGGAACCTGCACAACACAATCAAACTACTTTGCCCCAACTTAACAGTGAGGTTGTCAATCTCACCGGCTTGCTGAAAACAAAGGATTAGACGTATAGTGTGGAAAATGATGTTTGTTTGCAGAGAATGAAAAAGAACAATGATTGCAGTAGGTTGTATTTCAGATGTAAAAGAATGGACCGGGGTCCACAGTTCACTAGTGGTGTCTCTCCATAATAAATAACTAACATGCTGGGTAAACAAATTACAGTTGGGCAATTGACAATATTGATAAGTGCATAACATGCATGTGCAAGTTGTGGTGTCTACTATGAGATTCATTTGGGCATTACGACAAAGTACACAGACCGCTATCCAGCATGCATCTGTGCCTAAATAGTCCACCTTCAGGTTAGCGCCGCACCCCTTCCAGTATTAAGTTGCAAGCAACAGACAATTGCATTAAGTAAAGTGCATAATGTAAACAACACATTCATCCTTAGACAAAGCATCATTAGGTTACCCCTAGTAGCAACAGCACATCCACAACCTTAGGGGTTGCTGTCACTCCCCAGATTAAATGGAGACTGAACCCACTATCTAGCATAAATACTCCCTCTTGGAGTCACAAGCATCTACTTGGCCAGAGTATCAACAAGCAACGGAGAGCATGCAAGATCATAAAAGACATAGACATAATATTTCAGTATTCAACTTGACATGTATCAATATTCATCGGATCCCAGCAAACACAACATGTAGCATTACAATAAGATGATCTTGATCATGATAGGCAGCTCACAAGATCTAAACATGATGGCACAAGAGGAGAAGACAACCATCTAGCTACTGCTATGGACCCATAGTCCAAAGATGAACTACTCACACATCACTCCGGAGGCAGGCATGGCGATGTAGAGCCCTCCGGTGATGATTCCCCTCTCCGGCAGGGTGCCGGGAGAGCTTCAGAACCCTCCCGAGTTGGGTTGACGGCGGCGGCTCTGGAACTTTTCGTGGAATATGACTCGGGTATTTAGGGTTTTCCCGAATAGATGAATATATAGGCGAAGGGCGGCGTCGGTGGAGGCCCGTGGCGTCCTCACCACGTGGCGGCGCGGCAGGAGGTGGGACCGCGCCACCACCTGGTGAGGGCGGCCCATGGCCCCCCTTCGTCTCTCCTTCGGACTCCGTGTACGTGTCAGGAAAATAGGAACTTTGGCTTTTGTTTCGTCCAATTCCGAGAATATTTCCAGAACAACTTTTCTGAAACCAAAAACAGCAGAAAACAGGAACTGGCACTGTGGCATCTTGTTAATAGGTTAGTCCCAGAAAATGCATAAAAATGATATAAAGTGTAATAAAACATGTAGCAATTGGCATAATATAAGCATGGAACATCAGAAATTATAGATACGTTGGAGACGTATCAAGCATCCCCAAGCTTAGTTCTACTCGTCCTCGAGTAGGTAAAACGATAACAACAAAATAATTTCTGAGGAGACATGCTTCACACAATCTTGATCAAATAATATTGCAAGGCTCATGTCATGAATGAAGTGACTCAAAGCAATGGTCTATAGTTTGCTAACAAATAGATAAAGAGTAAACAACTGAATCATATAAGCAAAAACTTTTCATGAATAGTACTTTCAAGACAAGCATCAAAAAGCTTTGCATAAGAGTTAACTCATAAAGCAATAGATTCTAAATAAAGGCATTGAAGCAACACATAGGAAGATTTAAGTTTCAGCAATTGCTTTCAACTTTCAACATGTATATCTCATGGATATTGTCAACACAAAGTAATATAACAAGTGCAATAAGTAAGCATATAAGAATTGATGCACACAAAGTTGACACAAGTGTTTGCTTCTGAGATAGAAAGGAGTAGGTAAACTGACTCAACATAAAGTAAAAGAAAGGCCCTTCGCAGAGGGAAGCAGGGATTAAATCATGTGCTAGAGCTTTTTAGGTTTTTGAAATCATATAGAGAGCATAAAATAAGTTTTGAGAGGTGTTTGTTGTTGTCAACGAATGGCAGTGGGCACTCTATCCCCCTTATCACCCAGACTTTCAAGAGCGGCTCCCATGAAGGACGTTATTTCTACCCAAGGGTAGATCATCCCTCTTCTCTTTTGTTTACACATGCATATTTATAAATTGGTATGACACTCCTCCCAACCTTTGCTTACACAAGCCATGGCTAACCGAATCCTCGGGTGCCTTCCAACAATCACATACCATGGAGGAGTGCCTATTTGATAAAGTTTAACATTTTGGAAATTTGCTTTTGATAAATCATTGGCAAACATGTGAAGAGAATCAAGTTTAAAGTTGTAATTAATTGGGACTGGGCACCCCATTTGCCAGCTCTTTTTGCAAAGTTATTGGATAAGCGGATGTATATGCCACTAGTCCATTGGTGAAAGTCTGTCATGAGTAAATGACAAGGTGATAGAGTAAACGCCACATACTTCCTCATGAGCTATAAAACATTGACACAAATAAGGAGTAATAAAGTTTTGAATAGTTTAAAGGTAGCACATGAAGTATTTACTTGGAATGGCAGGAAATACCACATAATAGGTAGTTATGGTGGACACAAATGGCATGGGTTTTGGCTCAAGGTTTGGATGCACGAGAAGCATTCCCTCTCAGTACAGAGTTTAGGCTAGCAAGGTTGTTTGAAGCAAACACAGGATATCAACCGGTACAGCAAGACTCACATAAAAACATATTGCAAGCATTATAAGACTCTACACTGTCTCCCTTGTTGTTCAAACACTTTACCAGAAAATATCTAGACCTTAGAGATATCAAACATGCAAACCAAATCTCAACAAGCTCTACGGTAGTTCTCCACTAATAGGCTTTAACTACATGATGCAAGAGCTTAAACATGATCTACTTGAGAGCTCAAAACAATTGCAAAGCATCAAATTATCCAAGACAATGATCTACAAGAATGAATATGTCTTTTCAATATACCATCTACCACATGTAGCATTTTCTGTTTCCAACCAAACACCAATCAACTTATTTCAACACAAACTCTCCAAATAATACTACAATGAAACAAGAGAGTACTTCTCTACAAGAACTAACAGCTCTGAACAAGAGATGCATGAAAAACAGGAGCTAAAAGCATTGCAGTAGCTAATTAAGAATACTCAACAAATATAAGTGAAAACATGAGTATTCACATGAAAAAGCGGAGCGTGTCTCTCTCCCACACAAGAATGCTAGGATCCAAATTATTCAGAAAAAGAAAACAACAAAGCAAAAATAAAAGCACACAGACGCTCCAAGTAAAGCACATAAGATGTGAAAGAATTAAAATATAGTTTCACTAGAGATGACCTGATAAGTTGTTGATGAAGAAGGGGATGCCTTGGGCATCCCCAAGCTTAGACGCTTGAGTCTTCTTGAAATATGCTTGGATGCACCATGGGGCATCCCCAAGCTTAGGCTTTTCACTCTTCTTGATCATATCATATCATCCTCCTCTCTTGATCCTTGAAAACTTCCTTCACACCAAACTTAGAGTAATTCTCATTAGAGGGTTAGTGCATAATCAAAAATTCACATGTTCTGTGATGACACAATCATCTCTAACACTTCTGGACATTAGCTACAGCCACTGATATTTTGTGGAGCAAAGAAATCCACTCAAACACAGTAAAAGAGAGAATGCAAATCAAAAGGCAGAATCTGTCAAAAACAGAACAGTCTGGAAAGACGAATTTTTTCGAGGCACTTAAGTTGCTCAGATGCGAAAAGTCAAAAATAATGAAAGTTGCGTACATATATGAGGATCACGCCTGAATTTTTCAAATGTTTGGATTTTTCTGGAGTGCGTACAGCTCAAAACGGTGGACAGCAAAAATCTGTCTCTGCGCAGAAATCCAAATCTAGCATCAACTTTCTATTAGAGGCTTTACTTGGCACAACAATGCAATAAAATAAAGATACAAAGGAGTTGTTACAGAAGTAAGCAAGCTCCTTGACTCAAAGAAAAAGAAAAATGCAGAAATAAAAACATGGGTTGTCTCCCATAAGCGCTTTTCTTTAACGCCTTTCAGCTAGCGCAGAAAGTGAAAATCAAGTGTTTCCAAGTGAAAAGAATCTAAATCACCAAAGGCTTCATCTAAAACACAACTTGTCACAATAGGCACTTTAGGTATCCCCGAAGATGTTCCAATTTGTAAGTCACCATTAATTGTACTAAAGGTTTTATCAATTTTAAGCGCACTAGGAAGCTTTGGCTTAGGCATCTTGGAGAACATAAATGAACTTTTGCTCTTTACCCACAAAGGCCTTCTCCCTCTTAGTTTTAAGAGAAGAAAAAGTCGAACTTAACATTTCCATAGCCTCCTCTAACTCACCAATTCTATGATTTTGAGTATCATGAGTATTACTAGCCTCTAAAACAACGATTCTTTCATTGATGTTTACTATTGATTCATTAGCCTTACTAACATTTTCAAGAAAATTTGGCAAATTTTTCTCCATAGCATCCAACTTCTTTATAACATCTTCCAAAGTAATCTCAGTTTTAATATCTTTAATTGGTGGTATCTGAAAGGACATTTCTATCCCTATATGTTTTTTGATGTTTGTTGACAACCCAATAAGCGGACTAATTGTGTGCTAAAAGATTTACAGGTACATCTTATATTTGCATATGATGGATAATGGTTGGACCTTCCCTTGATAAAGCATCAAGAATGTAGTAATCACTAGTACATGTACTAGCTGGCTGCTCTGTTTTCCTAGTTTGTATCTTATAGGAAAACCGTACTATCAAGAGGGGGATCCGTTGTGGAAGTTTGGGCGGAATCGAGTTTGCACTTCTATTATGCACAAACCACAAATGCACTCCACAGCCATCCCATTCCATAGAGAAATTGCTCAGTTTTGTGTTTTTCCCAGGCTCCGGTAGTACCGGCTTGGAAGCTCCGGTAGTGCCGAGCTGGCTCGGTAGTACCGAGCTCGGTACCGGGCCTTGTACCGGCGAGAGCCATTTGCTCTCTGTATTGGTGGTCGCGTTAAGTGGTATACTACCGGTCCGGCGCGGCGCCTGGTCAAACTTCGGCTTTGACTCGTCGGTCGTCTGTGGTTCGGTACTACCGGGCCTTTTGGTCCGGTACTACCGGGCCTGCGCAGTCTGTGGCCAACGGCCACATTTTTGGTGGACCTATATATACTTGGTCTTCTTCTCCAATGAAGCCAAGCTTTCCCAAATACAAATCCACCATTGTTGAAAAGCTTCAACCTTCTAGATCTCCCACTCCATCGGTCCAAACACCTTCATACTTTGAGGAGTGACGGAGGAGGTCTAGATCTACACTTCCACCAAAGCAATTTCGATTCCCCCCACTAATCCCTAGCGGATCTTGTTACCTCTTGGGTTCGTTGAACCCTAGACGGAAGTTGTGTTCTTCGTGGCTTTGGAAGCCGCGGGGAAAAGCCGGGAGCCTCCAATTGAGTTGTGGAGACGTGCCCCGGCCTTGTGATTCTTGCGGCTTTGGGAGCCGTGGGAATTTGGTGAGAGCCTCCAATTCGGTTGTGGAGTGTGCCTCATCCTTGTAAAGGTTTGTTGCCGACCTCGAGGGCATCATATAGTGGCTCGTGGAACTCCTCATCGGAGGATAACACGAGGGAGATACGGTGTGCCATATCACGGCTATTCGGGGATCACTTGTGGCCCTGCACCGCTCCAACGAAGACTTAGCTTCCATTGGAAGTGAACTGTAACAGCCCGAAATTTGTGAACCTAAAAACCCGAATAAAATTTCCACTTTTTGTGTTCCATTGCATCATGGCATCCATTTTAATTTGCTAAACAAATAAAACAATTGGTTTGGCACCATTTAAAAACAAATGGAAACAAGAGCACCACTTAAATTCAATCCTGATAATTCAAATGTGTTTGTTTTGACAACACAGGTACAAATACTATAGTATATTGTCAAGGAAGTTCCAAGAGTTCAAAAATGATATTTTGAACTTGCTTTAAAACTTCTAAAGTATTATAAATTGGTAATTAAGAAAAATGTCATATTCAAAACCAATGCACAGAAGTTGTTCAAAAGATTTTATTTTGAGACGCCAAGTTTTGTGGAGCCTCTACATGATATGGGGAGGCTGCCCAAATATTTTCATATTTCTCTAAAATGTTTAAGGGCCTCAATAAAATCCTTATAAGCTACTGGTTCTAAAAAGAAAACAAAGAAACAAAAGAAAAGGGCCTATTGGTAAATAGAAAAGGAAGGGCAGGGGGTTTTTGCGAATGTGCCTTCTCCCCCCTGTAGCCGGGAAGCACGCCGCCGTGTTCCCCGCGCTGCGCCGCGCCGCCCAGGCCCCCCCCCCCCCCCCCCCCCCCACGACGCTCTGCTCCCCTGCAAGGAGATAAGAGCACCCGAAGCTCCTCTGTTCCCTCACTCCATCTCTTCCTTTTTTTTTTCTCCCCTCCATGGCCGAAACCAAGCCGCCGGCCGCCGAGCTCGGCACCGACGATTGAGAGCGCCTGGAGTAGATCGAAGACCATCAGCAGCTCCGCCTCTTCCTCCTCTCCGTCCTCGTCGACGCACGCTTGCTGGGAGGCCGTGTACCGCGCGAATCGAGTCCTTCTTCCCCGTCACCGACCGGAGCTCCGCCGCTCGATTACCGCCATCTCCGACCTCCTTCGTCCTCTTCGAGCCCGTGCACGCATCGAGGGTGAGCTGGCGCTCCTTCCCGTCCTCTCCGTTCGTCAATGCGTGTCTTGTAGCCTCGGTTCGAAGTAGTTCGCCGCCGTCCGCCGCGGATGGTTGTTGCCGGAGTTGATCCGGTGACCAATAAAGGGCGGCACCGCCGTGGTCTTGCTCGCCGTGCCCGTGCGAGTCCGTAGCACCCCATAGCACGCACCTTTGAGCCGTAGTACGTCGCGTCGATCCCTTCGCCGCCGGAGATCACCGCGCCAGAGCGCGCCGGTCACGGCAACGCCGCGGTCAAACCGCCGTGGGCCCCCGCGCTTGCGTGGCTGCCTACGTGGCCCTGGCCCCACCAGTCAGTGGCACTGGGTAGCCAGCCCCACGGTGAAAAACGGTTCACCGTGTTTCTCTGGAAAAGAATAAACTGTTTGAAATGAATTAAATTCAATTGGAAACTTGTAAAATCAATATCTTTTGGAATACTACTCCAAAAATCACAAGTAATATACCAAAATGCTCAGGGAAATAAAACCTGTCTATTGGTATAACTTACACATCCAACTAAATTAATTTAGTTGCTGTTTTATTAAAATAACTAAAATGGCAGAAAAGAAATCCTTTTTGGAAAATCCATAACTTATTAGATATTGATCCAAAAATTAAGTTTGATATACCAAAATGTTCAGCACTCAATATACTTCATGTTTCACCACTCCACTAAGCATGGATAAATAGTTTTAATGTTGTTTAAAATGATTTGCTAAAATGGCAGCATTAAATCAAATTGTAGAAAATACAATAACTTTCATTTGGTTTATCAGAAAAAATGGTTAATACATCAAATGCTCATAATATTATGTACTGTCCTTTAACATCATCTGCATGCATATCTGAACAAGTTTGTAGTACTGCACCTTTTAGAAATTAGGGAGAACATTAAATAACTATGGGGTTATATCTTTTCCCTGGTTAAAATAATTACAATTTGCACCCCATTTAAATTGCTAGATGTTGTTATAGTAAATCCGGTGCATTTAAAATGTCATCCCATCATGTGTTTGAGCATTGCATTTGTTATGCATGAGTGATTATTGATTGTTGTCTTTCCGGTGTTTTTATGCATCGATAGATCAATCAGTCGGGGTGCCACCGCAATACCCTGACGAACCGTATTACCAGCCCGCTGAACAAGGCAAGCGTAATCCCCCCTCTGAGCATGTCTCCTCCTATATTTCCGCAATTATTTTCCCCACTATAATATTGCATTCGGTTCCAAAGGTCTTTTGCTTGGATTAGAGTATCCTACTAGTTGCATTAGAAATCTGTTGCCATTACTTGTATCCTTCCTAATATCCATAGGATTGAAGTGTTGGCCCGAGATAAGTATACCTGCTAGGTATATGCTTAGCCATGCTTAGTTTAATTGCTTAGATGTCCGGTGGATGTTTCATAGTTGGAACAGTTGATGGAATGGCCGGATGTGATGGAAAATGGTGGTGATGGATAATAAATTGCTTAAAGGCGGGATGAGAGGCCACGGGGAATGTGGTGGGTTGTCTCGTTCTCGCCGCCTAAGTGTGAGTTCTTTACCTCTTGAACCAAGACTGAGCGTGCAACCATGCGTGAGGCCTATGCATTCGTAGTGCAGGAACCCTCATAGACTAAATAACTTGAGCGGGGCTAGCCAGGGTCCTCTAGTTCGGGCTTCCATTTGCGCCTGCGTGATGATGGTGGGATGAACTGAGATGAGGATTGTGGTATTAGGAAAATGAGTGGCCGTGGGACGGGGTGTTGCGGGCACCTGGCAGTCCTGCCGCCACTGATGATCCTGGAAAGTCCTTAACGAGGGAGAAGTCGACGCCGCTCCCACCCAGCCGACTCTCCAAGGAAGAGAGCTAATTGTACAGGTAATGGGCCGGACGGTACGCGTGGCAAACATTTGTACACCCCTGCAGGGTAAATCTTTTCGAAAAGCCGTGTCCACGGTTATGGACGAACTTGGGAAGTGAAGGTAGGATCATAGAATAACTTGAACGGAATGATTAAAAACTGGGTACTAGAGGTACCACTCAATATTGTAAGGTTGACTTCCTCGAGGGTGATTCGGGGAGGTGCCTTTGATGAACAGGTACAATGGTTGATAATGGTGAGAAATGTGCTTCAAGAGAAAAGAGTTACTTCTTACCCTTTTCAAAATAATCTGATTAGTCGATGCCATGGAGTTATGTCTTTTTAGAATAAAATCAGCTTTATGCAAAACAGCCATAAAACCTTGAAAGCCAATCATCGAGCATATATTAGCTCTTAATCTTGCGAGTTCGTCGAACTCAACGTCGTTTGCTTATTTTCAGGAGAGGATTTCACCGACCTCGAAGGTGGGTTCTTTGTGGACGTCGACGAGTAGTCTGGGGTTCCCAGGTGGCAGCTTGGGACATCCCGGAACAGCTGGCGCTGGATGTTTATCTGCAGGCCTCTTAGGCCATAATTTGGTTCTTGTTGTTTAGAACAACATAATTTGCTTCCGCTTGTTGCATTGTTGGGTCTGTGACCTCTGGTTGTCATTTGCTATCTTTCTCTATTATAAGAGTTGAACTATATGATTTGTGTCGTAGAGTCTGTGATGTGCCAGTTGTTCCACAAGTCTTGATCTCTCTATTATGCTTTGATAGTGTGTCTGCTGGTATCGGATAACCGGAGACACAGTATCACTGTATAGCAGTCGGGTCAGGGCGCCACATGAACTTCGGGAATCATCTCCGTGTCACCATGTGCTTGTCCTTTTATATACCTTTACTTGTGTTGCTAGCTTATCTTGTTTAGTATATCTTGTTAGCTAGTTTATTGCTCATCATATAGGATTGTTCACCTAGTTGCATATCTAGAGAACTTATATTTGAGCAATTCCTAACTTGTTGAAAAGAAAATTAAAATTGGTAGTTGCCTATTCACCCCCCCCCCCTCTAGTCAACCTACTCGATCCTTTCAATTGGTATCAGAGCAAGGTCTCTTTATTAAGGGCTTAATCGCCTAAAGAGGAGGATGGCTAGTGCGGAGGAGTACAACGTGCTAAAGATGAGGAGTTAAAACTTGCTAAGGAACAAGAAAAACTTGATAGAGAACAACTTGACAAAGAACTAATGAAGCGGGAATAATCCCTCCCGAGGGTGATGCCCCAATCACCATGAAGTCCATGATTGAACTCTTTGGGTTCATGAAAGGCAAAATGGTGGATGAGGTGTATACTCGGGTATCTAATCAAAATGGCTCCTCATCAACTACTAGCCCTATTAAGGGAGCTAGTGACAAGGATAAAAATGATAAACCTAATGAGAAGCCCTCTTAACTTTGCTCCACCTAGCTCTTATCTCACTCAAGTTGCACCCACTCAACCTCATATAACCAACCTTGGTAGACCCCCTCCTAAGCTTGATAATACTCGTTATTTCACTTGGAAGAAATCTATGGAGTCTTATTTTCGCAGCTCATCGGTGCATCTTTGGAGGGTGGTTCTACATGGTTTCAACCCGTTGATCCCAACAACTTGACCAAGCAAGAAGAGATTGATGAGCAACTTGATGCAAATGCCAAGTACATTCTTGAGAGTGCTATGACCGCAAATGATGAAGATCATGTGCGGAATCTCAAAACTTGCAATGAGGCTTGGCTCTATCTTGAAACCGTGTATGAAGGAAATGAGGGCATTCAACGCTCCAATGCGGCCGTCCTTCAACATCAAGTTGACAACTTCATCATGCTAGACGAAGAGACTCCGACCGAACTTTACCGAAGACTCTACAAGCTTGTGGTGACATGTAGGGAAAATGGAAAGAAGGATATGGATGATGAATGGGTCAAGGCCAAGTTCCTTCAAGCAATTATGCCATATAGTGAAACTATGGTGATGAACCTCATGCAAGAGCGGATTACACAACAATGACTCCCAATGACATCTTGGCTCAATTTGTCACCTATGATACATTGAAGTCCACATCCAAGTCTTTCAACCAATCCGTGGCCAAAGACTCTTGCTTTGAAGGCCCTGTGGTAGACATCCAAGATATGAAGAAAGCCGGTGTTGAAGGTGAAGAAGACTTGGAGGGTGAGCTCAATGAAGTTCTTGCACTTGCCGCCACCCGGTTTTGGAACAAGAAGAACAAGAGCAACCCTCCCACCAATAAAAAGAATGTGCTTCAATTGTGGAAAGGACACTCATCTTGTGAAGGATTGCCCCTATGAAAGAAGAGAGGATAATGGTGGTCAACTCATTCTAAAGAAGAACAAGTACCACCCCAAGCCTACCTTCACAAGAGATCACCTCAAAAGGCTTTGTGGCATCCCATCAAGAGGAATACGAGTCCGGAGGTGAGGAGGATAAAGAACCAAGTGAAGAAGTAGGAATGGCGGCTCTTGCAATGGGCACCTTCCTCCATCATTGGCCAACCTCTTCTCATCTCCAAACGACGACAAGATCTCCAAGCCTATGTGCCTCATGGCCAAGGAAACAAAGGTGAATTCCCCACCAAAAATTACTATCTCCTCTAACCCATCACTATTGGATTGTGTTGAGGATGTAGGGAAAATTGAAGAAGAGGATAAAATTTCTATCTTCATTAGCAAGCTCCAAGGTCCAACCAAGAAAATGGTTGAGGCCCTCATGTATCAATATGGAGAAGCCAAGAACCTTCTTAATGAGAAGGATGTTAGGATTTGTGAGCTCGAAGGGCATGCATGTGATCATGCCGACAAAATTGGTGAGCTAGAAGATCAACTTGTTGAGGAACAATTGTCCGTGAGCAACTTGAGGAGACACATGCCATGGATCTTTCCAAGGCAAAAGAAACTCGTGAAACCTCTATTCAAATTGCTATTGATCTAAAAAGTAAAAATGAGGAACTTGTAGAGAGTCATAACAAACTCTTTGAGGGTTTTGAGCAACTTAGGGAAACCCACAAGGTGACCTCAAGTGAGCTCACTACACTCAAGGAGTCATATGCCAAACTACAAGCTCAATTTATCTATGCTAGCTTCACCACTTCTCATAATGATAAAGATGCAAATGCTTGTACCACTAACCCTTTATGTGTCAAGGCATCTCTTATTGAGGAAACACTAGGTTGAAGGCCCAACTTGAGAAGGGCCTAGCCACTTGTATCCAAGGGGAAAAGAACCTCAATGATCTTTTGAGCAATCAAAAGGGAGTGGTTGGCAAAGAAGGAATTGGGTTCACCCAACTCTAAGAAGGTCAACAACAAGAAGAAGAAGCGACTCCCCTTCCAAAGATATTGTTTTTGTGAAGGAGGGGGAGTTAGCCAAAGCAAATGACAACTCTATTGGGAGTGGTAATGTCACTAGGGGCAATGCCACTCACAATAACTTTGCGGGAAAATACAACCCTCATATGTTCTTTTGAAATCTACAAATGGTTGTGTTTTTGCTAAATATGTTGGCACTTCATATGGAGATGATTATCACTATGCTATTTGGGTTCCAAAGACCCTTGTGACTAACAAAAGAGGACCCATTCCAAAATGGGTACCTAAATCAAAGACTTGATTTATTGTAGGGTTTCTCTTCCGGTGGATCTTCATGGCTCATTGATAGTGGATGCTCATCCCATATGACCGGAAGCAAAGAACTAGTAAAGGACTTATTGAAACAACTACTCTCATTCTCTCATGTCACCGTTGGCAACAATGCAAGACTCAAGGTAGTGGGAGTTGGTAAGTGGTGATCACTCCGGAGTTATCCATTGAGAAGGTCCTCCTTGTTGAATCCTTTCATACAATTTACTTTCCGTTGGTCAATTATGCAATGCCGGTTACACCGTTATTTTTAATAAATACCACGTGACCATCCTTTTCACTCAAACACTCAATGTCGCCTTTGTTGGATTTCGTGAAAACGGTTTGTATGTGGTTGATTTCTCGAAAGAGACCACTCAAATCGCTACATGTTTAATGGCTAAAGGCGACAAGGGGTGGCTTTGGCATCGCCGACTTGGCCATGTCGGTATGAGAAATTTACAAACTCTTGTAAAGGGTGGACACGTGGTAGGACTAACCGATGTTAATTTTTCCAAAGATCGTCCTTGTAGTGCTTGCATAGCCGGAAAGATGCATGAAAAGAATCACCCCAAGAAGACCATTATCTCCACTAAGAGGCCTTTGGAGCTCCTTCATATGGATCTTTTGGGCCTCCCACATATGATAGTCTTGGTGGCAAGAAATATTGTTTGGTGATTGTGGATGATTATTCAAGATATTGTTGGACTTTCTACATCAAGAAGAAGAGTGAAACTCAAAAGATATTCATTGACTTTGCAACCCTAGTTCAACGCCAATATGACTCCAAGATTTTGGCAATTAGAAGTGACAATGGTACGGAGTTCAAGAATTACACTATGGATGATTTCCTAAGTGGGGAGGGCATTCAACACCAATATTCCGCTGCATATACTCCCCAACAAAATGGTGTGCCGAAAGGAAGAACCGCACTCTTATTGATATGGCAAGAACTATGATGGCCGAATTTCATTCCCCATACAACTTTTGGGCCGAAGCCATCAACACCGCTTGTCACTATTCAAACCGGCTCTTCTTTCGTCCTCTCATGAAAAGACACCATATGAACTCCTACCGGTAAAAAGCCAAATGTATCTTACTTTCGAGTCTTTGGTTGCAAATGCCATGTTTACATTAAAGGTTGCAAAATTGCTAAATTTGAATCTAGATCTTTTGATGGTATATTTGTTGGATATGCCGCAAAGTCTCATGCTTATAGGGTCTACAACATATCCACCGGGTGTGTTGAAGAATCTATGAACGTGGAGTTTGTCGAGGATAATGGCTCCCAAGCGGGCATATTGATCATGATGATGTAGGTGATGAAGAGCCATCTCAAGCCATAAGAACTATGGGATTGGAGAACTATTCCTATTGAAGAACCTATTGATACTCAAGAAGAAGGAACAAGTTCACCCAAGTTGAGCCATCTACCTCAACAAGTGATCAACAACTATCATGATCAAGAACAAGAACATGAAGATCAAGAAAATGGTCAAGACCCACCCAACTCTAGTGGTGAACAAGAAATGAACCCAACTCCAAGAACTCCACTTGGGTTGACCATGAGCAAGATGAAGGCAATGATGAAGATATTTGTGTTGGTGAAACATTGGTCAAGCCATGGAACGGGTCATCCGGCGTGCATCAAAATTGGATTATCAACAACACTTCAAAGAAAATATCCTTGGGAGTATCCGTAGAGGTGTGTCCACACGCAATCAATTAGCTAACTTTTGTGGTCATGTCTCTTGTTTGTCTAGCTTAGAACCTCTCAAGGTATATGATGCTCTTGAAGACATGGATTGGGTTGCGGCTATGCATGAAGAGTTGAACAACTTCGAGCGCAACAAAGTGTGTGGAAAGACCCAATGACACCTCCCATAATGTCATTGGAACCAAGTGGATATTCAAGAACAAGCAAGACTCACATGGTCAAGTCATCCGCAACAAAGCAAGATTGGTTGCACAAGGCTACACCCAAATCGAAGGAGTCGACTACGGTGAAACCTATGCCCCCGTTGCTAGACTTGAATCCATTCGCTTACTTATTGCCTATGCATCTACTCATAAAATTACTTATATCAAATGGATGTTAAAAGTGCTTTTCTAAATGGTCCACTAAATGAACAAGTATATGTGAAACAACCTCCGGGTTTCGAAGACCCTAAATTTCCTAACCATGTCTACTTACTACATAAGGCTCTTTATGGGCTCAAGCAAGCTCCACGTGCTTGGTATGATCATCTCAAGGAGTTCTTAGTAGACCGTGGCTTTGCAATTGGGGTAATAGATCCCACCCTTTTCACAAAAAGAATAAATGGAGAATTTTTCGTATGCCAAATATATGTTGATGATATTATCTTTGGTTCCACTAACCATGAATTTAGTGATCAATTCTCCAAGCTAATGACCAAGGAATTTGAGATGTCCATGATGGGAAAATTGAATTATTTTCTTGGCTTTGAAATCCATCAATTCGAGAAGGAACATTCTTATGTCAAGCCAAGTATATTAAGGACATGCTCAAGAAATTTGATATGAACAATGCCAAGCCATATAAGTTTCCATGGACTCCAAGGCGGATCTTCACTTAGATCCGGATGGTAAGGAAGTTGATCAAAAGCTTTATCGTTCTATGATTGGATCTTTGCTTTACCTTTGTGCATCTAGACCGGATATTATGTTTAGTGTGGGTATGTGTGCAAGATTCCAATCAAGTCCTAGGGAAAGTCATGAAACCGCGGTAAAAGGATTCTAAGATACTTGTTGGATACCCTAACTATGGTCTTTGGTATCCCCATGGTACAAGCTTTGATCTTGTAGGTTATTCGGATGCGGATTGGGCGGTTGCAAAATGGATAGAAAATCAACTTCGGGTACTTGCCAATTCCTTGGTAGGTCCTTGTGAGTTGGTCTTCCAAGAAGCAAAATTGTGTGGCCTCGTCCTCCACCGAAGCCGAATACATTGCCGCCGGAGTTGTTGTGCACAATTATTATGGATGAGGCAAACTTTAAAGGATTATGGTGTCATTTGTGACAAAGTGCCTCTTTTGTGTGACAATGAAAGTGCCATCAAAATTGCTCACAATCCGGTTCTTCATGGGAAGACCAAGCATATTGAGATTCGGTATCATTTTATTCGAGATCATGTTGGGAAGGGGGAGTGTAGCTCAACTCATGAGTCCACACTTCCCCCATAATGCGCAAATAGACAAATCTTGCATAATTGTCACTTTTTGTGACTAAAATGTGCTTCAAAAGATGAGTAGTGATGTTGAGCCCAAGATATATCTTCGCGGCTACAAGTCATACATACTCAAACATGGTGGCTACGGCCACCGCCCTCCTCTTTTCTTGAGTAGCTGGTTTTATTTGATATATTTGGGTATTTTTAGACCTTGCTCTATCTTTTGGAGAAACTATTGGTGTTGGCCTTTCCTTGTTGTATCTTGCAACACCAAGTTTCTATCCATTTTTTTCCAGTAACATATATCCAAACCCATGCCATGATCTTATCCCATAAACTCACTGAAATTCCCTGCACAAGTTCAATTTTTCAAAAATTCGACTCTTGTTGGTCCAGGTCCCGTTACTGCCGGAACTTCGAGTACCAGTACTACCGCCGCCTGGGAAGTAGCAGTTGAAAATCTGCGAATTTCCCGAGCGGCCGGTACTACCGGACCCTCGGCCCGGTACTACCGGGCGTGCGGAAACAACTGAAAAGGGTACGGGTTGGGGAAGAACTCCTTCTTCCCCAAAGTCAAACCGCCGCCTCTCCTCCAAGAACCGGCCGGCCGCCGTCTCCGGCGACCTCTCCCCGCCGTCCCCGGCCAGATCTGCTCCGTGGGAGTCATTCCCACTCCTCTCCCCTCCGATGGCCTCCGGTATTTGCCCGATTCATGCGCTATTTTGGCCTCATTTTTGAAACCTAGATGTTTTAGGGCAAATCACCGGTAGCTCCACTTTTGTTGGTTAAATTCGTGGGGAGTCTCCCTTGGCCTGGGATAGCTAGTTCTAGTTGCTTTTGTAGTTATTTTGTTGATTTCTCTCGGTTTCGTGTGCTTCCTGTGGTCAACGCTCGCGTGATGCATATGCCGGTACTACCGCCCATCCTCGGCCGGTACTACCGCCACCAAAACCTGGGAACTTTCGACTAATCTCTACAGTTAGTAACTAGTTTGTTTTACAAATCCTTGAACTTGTGCACTTATCTATGTTTCCTCTGTACCCATATATGCTTTCACAGGTAGCCGTGGTTCTCGCCGTGGTAAACGCGGTGGTGCGAGAGGTGATGTTAAAGGAAAGAGACCTAGGGTTGATGAGTCTGATGGAGAGGAAGAACATGAAATTGAAGAAGAGTCTGAAGAAGAGTCTAAAGAAGTTGTGCCAACTAGAACAACTGCTAGAACTCAAGGCCGTCAGCCTGTCCACAAGGTTACCGCTCCAAAGCTTTTCACTAAGTATCGCATCCAAGAGTATCGAGAATATAGGAAGATTGATCCTTATGTCTCAAGGAGGAGTTCTAGTGTGAGGAACCCTCACTTCCACACAAATGAGCAAGAACGGGTATACAAAGAAGTCTATGTGGCATCAACCAACAAGCACAAAGTGGTCCCTCAACACTCTATTGATATTGCTCACATGAAGAAGGATAAGTTGAGTGATTATTTTGCCGAAGCCCTTGCTATGTGTGAAGAATTTGGTCTCATCAACCTTATGATCACAAATCATCCATACATTGAGTATTATATTCACCAATTCTATGCAACCGTCCATTTTGGTGCTGACAATGCTCGGACTCTCAAATGGATGACCAATGACACTATGCTTGAAGCTACAATGGAGGATTATTTTGGAGCTGTTTGGGGAGGATATCATGATGGTGGTCAAAGTTCTCCACGTGGTTGGAGAAACCATTCGAACTTTGAATCCGGTGGCAAGGAGGTGCTCAAACCCATCACTATGGAAGGCGGAAAACCGGGTCAAACCGAGGATTTGCTTCAACCATTTGAGATCCTTCACCGCATCTATCGTGAGTGCCTTGCTCCTCGCATTGGGAATTGGGATCAAGTGCACTCCTACACTATTGACCTCTTGGTTCACTCAAAGGAAAACCAAGGAACGGGCAACATTCTTGATGTCATGGATTTTATCTATCAAGAGATGTGGTTGAATGTCATTGATAGAAGGGTTCCCATCTATGCGCCATTTATCATGGCACTCATTTGCAACAAGTGGAGTGCAAAGAAGAATGAGAACCTTTTGAAGTGTGGTTTGCACGTGGTCAAGCACCACAACAAGCAACTGCAAAGGAAGACACACACTTTACCCAAGGACAGGCATGGCAAAGCTATTCAACGCTCATCAAGTGATCCATCTCGTGCTCCGGATGTTGGAGCAAGTTCTAGTGCACCGCCTCTTGAGGAGGAACCTTTGTGGTTCAAAAAGTTTGAAACCAAGATCAAGAGAGCTCTTTGCTTCAATGTGGACCGCGCATATGAGGCTCATGTCCATCAAAAGAAGTCTACTATGAGGCATAAAGAGATGATGAGGGCTATGAACATTACACACTCTCCTGAGCTCCCTAGAGACAAGATCATCACCCCAAGGAAGAGTGGATCGCAAATCATGGCTATTGGAGTGAAGAGGATGACTTCACCGAGTCTCATGATCCGGCTCACACCTCGGTCCACCACGGCATGGGTGGAGAGTGATTCTCCATGGGACGTTTATTGGCTCCCTTTTTGGCATTTCGATGACAAAGGGGGAGATGTGTTCTAGCTATCATGTCGAGGGGATTTGCATGGGAGGGACACAAGCTTGCTCTTTGCTTTGATTCTTTATCGCTTGTGTTCCATTTCTATTTGGTTATTTGGTTTGAGAACTTTGTTAATCATGGTGTAAGACATGTGTGAACCTATTTGTTTAAGACTATGTTGTAATAGAGATATATTTAGCTATCTAGTCTCGTTGATGTCTTATGCTTTTGGCAAGTTATTATTCATATGATTATCTAGTTTACTTGCTAGGTTTGTAAAATATAAGGGGTGCTCCTCCACATGAATATGGTGTGTTTTGCATTCAAACGCAAATTACAAATAATGCACACATTCCGGGGGAGCCCGCTTGTCTTTTGCAAATCTTTTGTCGCTAAACATAGTGTTGTCATCAAACACCAAAAAGGGGGAGATTGAAAGGACATTTCTATCCCTATATGTTTTGATGTTTGTTGACAACACAATAAGCGGACTAATTGTGTGCTAAAAGATTTACAGGTACATCATATTTGCATATGATGGATGATGGTTGGACCTTCCCTCGATAAAGCATCAAGAATGTAGTAATCACTAGTACATGTACTAGCTGGCTGCTGTGTTTTCCTAGTTTGTATCTTATAGGAAAACCGTACTATCAAGAGGGGGATCCGTTGTGGAAGTTTGGGCGGAATCGAGTTTGCACTTCTATTATGCACAAACCACAAATGCACTCCACAGCCATCCCATTCCATAGAGAAATTGCTCAGTTTTGTGTTTTTCCCAGGCTCCGGTAGTACCGGCTTGGAAGCTCCGGTAGTACCGAGCTGGCTCGGTAGTACCGAGCTCGGTACCGGGCCTGGTACCGGCGAGAGCCATTTGCTCTCTGTATTGGTGGTCGCGTTAAGCGGTAGTACCGGGGTCGAGCCCGGTACTACTGGTCCGGCGCGGTGCCTGGTCAAACTTCGGCTTTGACTCGTCGGTCGTCTGTGGTTCGGTACTACCGGGCCTTTTGGTCCGGTACTACCGGACCTGCGCAGTCTGTGGCCAACGGCCACATTTTTGGTGGACCTATATATACTTGGTCTTCTTCTACAATGAAGCCAAGCTTTCCCAAATACAAATCCACCATTGTTGAAAAGCTTCAACCTTCTAGATCTCCCACTCCATCGGTCCAAACACCTTCATACTTTGAGGAGTGACGGAGGAGGTCTAGATCTACACTTCCACCAAAGCAATTTCGATTCCCCCCACTAATCCCTAGCGGATCTTGTTACCTCTTGGGTTCGTTGAACCCTAGACGGAAGTTGTGTTCTTCGTGGCTTTGGAAGCCACGGGGAAAAGCCGGGAGCCTCCAATTGAGTTGTGGAGACGTGCCCCGGCCTTGTGATTCTTGCGGCTTTGGGAGCCGTGGGAATTTGGTGAGAGCCTCCCATTCGGTTGTGGAGTGTGCCTCATCCTTGTAAAGGTTTGTTGCCGACCTCGAGGGCATCATATAGTGGCTCGTGGAACTCCTCATCGGAGGATAACACGAGGGAGATACGGTGTGCCATATCACGGCTATTCGGGGATCACTTGTGACCCTGTACCGATCCAACGAAGACGTAGCTTCCATTGGGAAGTGAACTTCGGGAATCATCTCCGTGTCACCATGTGCTTGTCCTTTTATATACCTTTACTTGTATTGCTAGCTTATCTTGTTTAGTATATCTTGTTAGCTAGTTTATTGCTCATCATATAGGATTATTCACCTAGTTGCATATCTAGAGAACTTATATTTGAGCAATTCCCTAACTTGTTGAAAAGAAAATTAAAATTGGTAGTTGCCTATTCACCCCCCTCTAGTCAACCTACTCGATCCTTTCAGTATCTCTACCAAACTTTCAATTAAATTGCAAGCTTCCAAGGCAGGAGTACCCAGAAAATTACCCCCTGTAAGAGTGTCCAGAACATACCTATACCAACTAGTGACACCAACATAAAAATTCCTAAGGAGGATCAAGGTAGAATATTTTTTAGTACATCTATGATGAGCATCACTTATCCTATACCAGACATCTTTCAAACTTTCTCCTCCCTGTTGCCTAAACGAACGAATTTCAACTTCAGGAGTATTCATTTTGGCAAAAAGAACACTAGGCCAAAATAACAAAATAAAAACAAGTAACTATTTTTTTTGTGTTTTTGATAAAGAGAGCAAACAAGACAAAATAAAAATAAACTAAGCAAGACAATAACAAAGTAAAGAGATTGGAAGTGAGAGACTCCCCTAACAGAAGCCTTGACCTCCCCGGCAACGGCGCCAAAAAAATGCTTGATGTCACGTGAAAGTCACACGTTCGTTGGGAACCCAAGAGGAAGGTATGATGAGTACAGCAGCAAGTTTTCCCTTAGTATGAAACCAAGGTTTAATCGGACCAGTAGGAGATCAAAGTCACTTCTGAAGGTTGTTGGTGAAGGAGTGTAGTGCGGCGCAACACCAGGGATTCCGGTGCCAACGTGGAACCTGCACAACACAATCAAACTACTTTGCCCCAACTTAACAGTGAGGTTGTCAATTTCACCGGCTTGCTGAAAACTAAGGATTAGACGTATAGTGTGGAAAATGATGTTTGTTTGTAGAGAATGAAAAAGAACAATGATTGCAGTAGGTTGTATTTCAGATGTAAAAGAATGGACCGGGGTCCACAGTTCACTAGTGGTGTCTCTCCATAATAAATAACTAACATGTTGGGTAAACAAATTACAGCTGGGCAATTGACAATATTGATAAGTGCATAACATGCATGTGCAAGTTGTGGTGTCTACTATGAGATTCATTTGGGCATTACGACAAAGTACACAGACCGCTATCCAGCATGCATCTGTGCCTAAATAGTCCACCTTCAGGTTAGCGTCCGCACCCCTTCCAGTATTATGTTGCAAGCAACATACAATTGCATTAAGTAAAGTGCATAATGTAAACAACACATTCATCCTTAGACAAAGCATCATTAGGTTACCCCTAGTAGCAACAGCAAATCCACAACCTTAGGGGTTGCTGTCACTCCCCCAGATTAAATGGAGACTGAACCCACTATCTAGCATAAATACTCCCTCTTGGAGTCACAAGCATCTACTTGGCCAGAGTATCAACAAGTAACAGAGAGCATGCAAGATCATAAAAGACATAGACATAATATTTCAGTATTCAACTTGACATAGTATCAATATTCGTCGGATCCCAGCAAACACAACATGTAGCATTACAATAAGATGATCTTGATCATGATAGGCAGCTCACAAGATCTAAACATGATGGCACAAGAGGAGAAGACAACCATCTAGCTACTCCTATGGACCCATAGTCCAAAGATGAACTACTCACACATCACTCCGGAGGCAGGCATGGCGATGTAGAGCCCTCCGGTGATGATTCCCCTCTCCGGCATGGTGCCGGGGAGAGCTTCAGAACCCTCCCGAGTTAGGGTTGACGGCGGCGGCGGTTCTGGAACTTTTCGTGGAATATGACTCGGGTATTTAGGGTTTTCCCGAATAGATGAATATATAGGCGAAGGGGCGGCGTCGGTGGAGGCCCGTGGCGTCCTCACCACGTGGCGGCGCGGCAGGAGCTTTCAACATGCTCCTTCGTCTCATTTAGTTGATATCATGTACTTTTGTTTATGTATGCCTATCATGGTGAAATGAGGTGGAAATGAATTAGTTTAAATGAGTTTGTATAAATGGTTAGAGAGACGCCTGGGCCGCTAATCTAAGCCATGCATCATTCATGGTGGAAATTTACTTACATGCTGTGGTGAACCGTCTGTGATGCACCTTATAATAAAAAGCTATTCCAATGGTAAATAAAAAGGGTGTTGAGGTTGTTCATCTTGTTTGTTTGTCTTGTCATTTTGATATGGGCTTGTTCCATATCCTGGGACAAGAGGTACCGCAGTTGACGCTCTTGATGATACTATTATTACTTACAATGATATAACTTGAAATTGCTTTGTTTCCAAAGTTGAGTAACTCATGGTGTAGGTACTTGTATTCAAGGGGCATGAGACACCTAACCTTTACTTTATCAAGCACACTACTCATATTTGCTTTCACATTAAACTTTAATCATTCAAGATGCTATGATAGGGGTAATGAGAGCTTGACACCAAGAATTCCACATTGCAATCATTAACTTAAGTAGAAGAGTTTAGAAGTTAGATGAAACTTATGCATGCTTTACCTCTACTCACATATACATCTTTCCAAAGTGTCCACCTTTTTTAGATTTTCATCTACACTCTATGACCAATGTAGGATGTTCTTACTTATCATTATGCATACATGTGGTCCATATTACTATCTTCTATGTTACACTTTGTGAACTATCATTGAACATCCTTGCTTGAATACTTGATATCACTTCATAAACTATCTTGCATATTGCTACTCCTTTGAAGAATGAATCATTTGACTCTATGTAGCAGTAGAAATCATCTTTGATATCCATTGTTAGTGCTATATTGCAAAGTCCATGTTAGTTTTATCACCTTCATACTCGAGGACGAGTATTGGTTAAGCTTGGGGATGTTGATGCATATAAAATGCATACATGAACTTTGCACTATATCACTCATATTCCAATCATATTTGCATCATATAAGGGTTATATCACTGTTATATAATGATTTTTGGGAATAAAATATTTATTTCCTATTTTTATGGAATTAACCCTGCGCAGGCAGAAAACCCTATTTTTTCCTTTTAAGTTTCAGGGACCCAAACGACGTCCAAAGGACCTGGAAAAATACAGGCATCAATATTTTGGAAGGAGGAAGACTTGGGAGCGAAAGAAGCAAGCAAACGAAGGCCGGAAGCCCAAAAGAGGGGGGCCCACGCGGCCTTTGTACCTGGCCGCGTGGGGCTCACCAATTTGGGCTCGAGGCTCCGCTGCCGTCGATCTTTTCTCCACCGACATCCTCTTGACCTAAAAACGCCTATAAAAGAAGTCCCACGGCGTTCTCTGGAACAAGCGCCGCCACAAGACAGAAACACGAAAACAGAGATCTGGAGCTGCAGATTGGAGGGGGAAAACTCCGGCGGGGCGCTGCCGGCGTGGTCTCCATCTTCTCCATCGACATCTCCACCGTCTCCATGATGAAGAGGGAGTAGTACACCTCTGGACTATGGGTTTGTGGAAGTAACTTATGTATCTCTCCTCTCTTGAGCTTCACTAATTAGTACCGTATGAGCTGCTGAACATGATTACGGTCATCGTTGTAATTCCTATGTGGTGGATCTTTTTATGAGTTAATATATGTTTGAGATTGCAATGTTTGTTTCAGTTATGAATATAGATGCATATTATGTACCCTGTTCTTATCTACTTGTTATGATCAAGCATGTTTATGAGAGCGTGTGTGGGGTGATGTGTGCATTAGTTGGAGTAACGGGGGGTGGTGAGTGCGGTAAGTTGACCACTGTAATATCGCGATCCACTTAGGTGTTTTGCCTTAATTACTTTGTTGCCTCACTAGGGATAAACAAAAATACCATGCTACAAGGGTTGTGAGTGACTTGCCACTTCTCCGTGACTAGATCTAGCATTTCTTATTTTAACTTCATGTCATGATACTTAAAGCTATACTCTGAGTTATCTTCATTACTAAGGTGTTATGATTTAGTTCGCATCTTGGTGGAGTATAAGTGAGATTAATAACCAAAAGATCTCTATGTTAGGACGTGATGCCCATATAATTAGTAACTTGTTATCAAACTTTGTGTTGCAATCTCATATGTCAACTCTATGTGTTCCATTGTCTGCCACTTTATTAAAGAGAGAGTGCATTTGTGAAACCATGAACCCCGGTCTATTTTTAATCATAAGAAACACCTTTCCAACAACTTTTACCACTTTTCCATTTTCTGCCATTATTAAATCCGAAAATACAAAAACACTTTTACATCTTGCATTCATCATAAAAAACCCAAAAATATCATTCATCATTATTATCATCATTCTTGCACATTTATTCACCACCATTGCATATTTATTTCTTGTTTGCATTGCATAATTATCTTGATATCATCCTTACACCTTGTGCTTGACAACCACAGGTGAGGTTGAGGACCAAAACATTTAACATTGTTTTGTAGGTGACCAAAAAGAAGGATAAGGAGATAAATCTTTCACTACAGATTCCCCGAGAGTTCGATATTAAACCCTCGAGTCACCCTCGTGGGGAAAACACGTCTTCCACTTACTACACACTCTGCACTTGGAGTCTCAACCTAACCCATTTACTTTTCACGCAGGTAACTACATGAAGGGCCATCAAGACTGTTTTCTGGCGCCGTTGCCGGGGAGACCAACAACTTCCTAAAAGATATTTCCCGTCAACTACGCACCAGAAATCAGCCATTAGAGCAACTTTAGTAGATTACATGTTAGAGCTCGAATGTTTTGCATTGGGGCTAGCTATCGGACATTCAAGTCTTTTGAGGCCCGAATACCAGATTTCATGTTGTTTGGCATGTCTGGATATGTGAGCTTGGTATTATAGCTCAATATTGAGTTGTAGGTCCGAAACGGCGAAACACAACAAGGTTAATACAAAGCCTGGTTTTTGGAGCAAGGATTTGATTTTGGGTAACTGTGGTTACCAAAATTTGCTAGTCAGTTTACTCGTTACAAGATGAGATTGTCAGATTTTTAAAAATTCACACTTGAAAAATTCAAAAAAAATCATTTAGAAGAAAGAGTTTGGACCAAATTCAGTCGGTCCAGCCAGTAACCGCAGTATTTCGAGCAGTAACCATATCCTTGATTCGGAGGGATGAGACACTGCGTACCGCTTCATCCCTGTGGATTGGTAGGCTGCACTCACGATATGTTCATCGGGTGCACAATGCACGGTATATGTAGTACATGGGGCAATCTATCCTTAGCTATACAAGGTAAGAGGAGACTTGCTACACAAGGAAACACATGTACAAATATATCTCAACATCCCCCCGCAGTCGAAGTGTCGCCATTGCCGACGCAAAGGCTGGATCGAAACTCCTCGAAGTGCGCCGTAGGTAAACCCTTCGTCATGATGTTCGCAAATTGTTGGGAGGTGGGTACGTGTAGGACACGTATACGACCGAGAGCCACCTGTTCCCGAACAAAATGAATATCAAGCTCGATGTGCTTGGTGCGACGATGATGTACCGGGTTGGCGGAGAGGTAGACGGTGGAGACGTTGTCGCAAAAGACCACCGTGGCCTTGTCGACAGGACACAAGAGCTCCTGGAGAAGCTGGCGAAGCCATGAGCACTCGGCAACCACATTAGCAACGACACGATACTCAGCTTCAGCACTCGAGCGAGAGACTGTGGGTTGTCGCTTAGATGACCAGGAGACGAGCGAGGGCCCAAGATAAACGCAATACCCCGAGGTGGAGCGTCGCGTGTCGGGGCAGCCGGCCCAATCAGCATTCGTGTAGGAGATGATGTCCATGTCGGTGGAGGCATGTAACGAGAGGCCGAGGTCCATGGTGCCGCAGATGTACCGGAGAATTCGCTTCACCGCGGTCCAATGAGCGTCACGAGGGGCGTGCATGTGGAGGCACACCTGCTGGACGGCGTACTGCAGCTCCGGTCTGGTGAGAGTGAGGTACTGCAAGGCACCAATGATGGACCGGTAGAACGGTGCATCGTGGGCCGGAGAACCATCGGTCGCGGACAGCTTGGCCTTCGTGTCGACTGGAGTGGACGCAGGGTGGCAATTAAGCATCCCGGCGGGATGAAGAAGCTCGTGGGTGTACTTCTGCTGATGAAGGAAGAAGCCACTCGACGACGCACCACCTCGATGCCGAGGAAGTAGTGTAGAGGGCCCAAGTCCTTAAGCGCGAACTCGGCGCGAAGGCGATCAGTGAGCTGTCGAAGGAGAGCAGAAGTACAGGCTGTCAAGATGATGTCGTCGACGTAGAGCAGCAAGTAAGCTGTGGCGTCTCCCTGATGGTAGATGAACAGCGACGCATCGGAGCGTGTGGAGTGGAAGCCGAGCTGATGAAGGAACGCTGCGATGCGCTGGTACCAGGCGCGGGGTGCTTGCTTGAGCCCATATAAGGAGCGCGAAAGCAAGCACACATCATCCGGGCGGGTAGCATCGACGAACCCCGTAGGTTGCTGATAGAACACCTGCTCGTCCAGGTGGCCGTGGAGGAAGGCGTTGGAGACGTCCATCTGGTGCACCGGCCAGGAGCAGGACACCGCGAGATGAGGAACGGTGCGAATCGTCCCGGGTTTAACGACCGGGGCGAAGGTGTTGGTGAAGTCCACGCCGGCGCGCTGGCGGAAACCGCGAACCACCCAACGCGCCTTATGACGATCAAGAGTACCGTCCTGCCGGAACTTGTGCTTGAAAACCCACTTCCCGGTGATGATGTTGGCGTGAGGGGGTCGCGGAACCAGATGCCATGTCTGGTTGCGCCGCAGGGCGTCGAACTCGTCCTGCATGGCCGCAAGCCACAGCGGGTCACGGAGGGCCGCCCGGACGGAGACCGGCAACGGGGCGGGTGCTGCAGTCGTGGGCGAAGGAGCAGCAATCGACGCAGTGCAGACGTAAAAGTCCGCAGGGTACCGCGTGCTCGGACGGCGGACACCCGCGCGTGCGCGAGTAGTAGGGCCGGCCGGTGAGGAGGCAGCTGACGCCGAGCTGGACGAGGCAGACGGCGAGGCGGCGCCCGAGTGGCCACTCGAGGGCGTCGCAGAGGGGGAAGCCGCCGGTGCTGTCGAGGGCGCGGGGCAGCGAGGGGCCACGAGCACCGGCGGTGTAGGCGCATCCGAAGTAGGAGGAGCGCGGCGCCACGGTAAGTCGACCGCGGGCGAAGGCGGTACCACAACCTGTTCCTGTGCAAACGGGAAACAATGCTCATCAAAGTAAACGTGTCGTGAGGTGATGACACGGTGAGACACGGGAGCGTAGCAGCGGTAGCCTTTGGTGTTAGCCGGGTAACCGAGGAAGACATACGGCAATGAGCGAAGAGCTAGCTTGTGAGGGGCGGTAGCGGCAGTATTGGGATAGCAACGACAACCGAAGATCCTAAGGTCATCGTATGATGGGGGAGAGCCGAACAGAAGCCGATGAGGTGTATAGTTCCATCGGACGCGACATGGATGAATGTTAAGAAGGTGGGTGGCGGTGGCTAAGGCATCGGGCCAGAACTGCGGTGGTATGTGGGCGTGAAAGAGGAGGGTGCGGACGCAGTCATTGAGAGTGCGGAGGACGCGTTCAGCCCGGCCGTTTTGCTGTGAGGTGTTGGGACATCTGAGGCGAAAAATGGTGCCGTGGGTGGAGAGAAGTGTGCGCATTGTTAGGTTATCGAATTCTTTCCCGTTATCTGTCTGGAGAGCATGTATGGGGCGACCGAATTGTGTAGACACATATGAGTAAAAGGCGGAAAGGGTGGCGGGTACGTCGGATTTCTTACGAAGGGGAAAAGTCCACACAAAATGAGAGTAATCATCCAAAATGACAAGATAATAAAGAAAACCAGAATTACTAGGTATCGGAGAGGTCCATACATCGCTATGAATTAACTGAAACGGAAAAGACGCAACTGTGGAGGAGGAACTAAAGGGGAGGCGAACATGTTTCCCGATACGACATGCTTCACATGTGTGAGCTTCCGTTTTATTACAAGAAAAAGAAAAGTCTCTCATTATTTGACGAAGCGTGGTGGAATTGGGATGTACAAGACGAGCGTGCCATAGGTCAACGCCGGCTGAGAAGGCCCGAGGTGCAGCGTGGGATGAAGATGTGTGCTGGACTGGGTACAAGTCGCCGGGGCTCTCACATCGGTGGAGCACCATCCGGGTACGGGCATCCTTAACAGAAAAACCAAGCGTGTCAAATTCAACAGAGACAGAGTTATCACGGAAAAGAGTACGAACAGAGACTAAGTTTTGAATTAGGTGTGGAGAGACTATGACATTGTTAAGAGACAGTTGTTTAGAAGATGAAGGAAAACTAGTGGAACCAATGTGTGAGATAGGAAGACCAGCGCCGTTACCGACGATGATGCGAGATGGGGTGGAGGTGGGAGAGGAAGTAGATAGGTTACTCGGATGAGCGGCCATATGAGCGGAGGCGCCGATGTCCATGAACCAGTCACCCCCGCCGTTGTAAGAGGCAGGGGGAGGCGCCTGCTGAAGAGCGGCGAGAAGCGCAGGATCCCATGGAGCCGTGTAGGCCGGCTGAGGAGGAGCATAGCCGGTCGGGCCGCCGTAGTTGTAGGGCAGTGCACCACCATATGGAGAGGACGGCGTGGCGTAGTTGTAGGGCAGGGCGCCGACGCCGTGACCCGGCTGTGGCGCGGCGAAGAGGGCGTGGTGAGCCTGCGGCCGAGGGCCGAGGAGGCTGGGTGCCGGAGCGCGCGGCACTGGCATGGTGTACGCGTGGACCACGCCGGTCCACGGGTTGTGGCCGCCACTCCATGGCGGCGTTGGGTGCGGGTTGGCGGGGCGCGGTCCTCCGCTGCCGAAACCGCCGTTGTTGCGCGGCAGTCCGCCGCGGCCACGCCGACGACGCCACGGCGGCTGCTGTGGGGGCGTGGGAGCCGAGGCAGCAGGGGCAGCAGGCGCGGAAGGGCGCGGTGCAGGCAGAGTCGGGGCAGGGACGCCGCGGCCGACACCCGCGGCGAGGGCAGTGTGCACAGCATTGGCGCGCACATTCCTGATCCGACGATCTTCGAGGCGGAGGTAATCGATGGCGCGCTCGAAGGTGGGGTTCGCCATGAGCGTGAGGTTGGAGGCGGCGTTCCCTAGGTCTTCGCCGAGACCTGCGGTGAGAGTGGTTAGTAGCATGACAGGGACATGGTTGTGGATGGGCACGTCGCGGATGTAGTCGGGGTGGGGTGGGGCTGGCTCGTAGCTGGAGGAGGCGGCGAAGGGGTTGCTGGTTTGGGATGGGGAAGACATGGCGCTAGGGTTAGGGTTGGGGTGTGGCGGCGGTAGGGGAGAAAGAGGTGAGGCGCGGCGCGAGCAAGATGGGCAGCGCGGCGCGAGGAAGAAGAGGGTGGCGCGCGGCAAGGTGAGCAAGGCGCGGCGGAGCTGGGGATCAAGAGGAAGAGGCGGCGCGGCAGAAGTGCGGCGGCGGCGCTAGGAAGAGGCGGCGCGGCAGAATTGCGGCGGCGGCGCTAGGGTGTAGGGGAGAGAGGATCGAAGGGAGGCTGATACCATGTGGATTGGTAGGCTGCACTCACGATATGTTCATCGGGTGCACAATGCACGGTATATGTAGTACATGGGGCAATCTATCCTCAGCTATACAAGGTAAGAGGAGACTTGCTACACAAGGAAACACATGTACAAACATATCTCAACAATCCCCGCGCGACACAACACGTCCATCGCTCGTCTCTTGTGTAAATTGAGCTTTGATTAAAAATCTGGTCTAACGTTGTTACTTAGTAGTTGGGTTTGTTTTAGGGAGTTGTTATCTTCCTTTGCTATGTAATCATGAACTCGTAATGCGTAGAAAGAGGGTTTCCTTTTTTGTATTTAACTAGAACTGCAATAGTTCTTAGCAACCATTGATTCTGGTCATGGTTGAAACTCGTGTTCTTGTTTATTGTCCGCTGGTCGGTAGAGACTTTTTGCTCCCGGCACCAGTGAAACCTCCAATTTAAAAAAAATGGAAAATCATATTTATGAGTTTCAAAAAATTCTAAAAAAATCCCTGAAGTAGCCAATAGTATATTCCATGAACGTGTAAAATATCTACTCCAAATATGTTGTATTTTAACTATACAAAATGACAAATTGTGGATCTAAATATGCCTATTTTCAAATCTCTAAGTTTTACCTTATTTTGTCATTTTTGTATAGCCCATAATATAAAGTTTTTCAAAATGAACTTTTACATGTTTATGGTATACACCATTACCTACACACGTGATTTTTTTTCAGAATTTTTTGAAACTCATAAATATGATTTGCAAAAAAATTAAATTGGAGGGTTCACTGGTGTCCGGGAGCAAATAGCACTTACCGTTGGTTCCTAGGTTTCACTGATATGCATTTGCCTAGCTAGGTAAACTATGAGCCCGTGCACTGGTCATGTTTTTATTTGAGTTGTAGGATAATATGACCATTTTACAAAGTATTTGCTTGTGCATTTTACATATCCTTATATTGTCATGTAATTATGTAGATATATTTATTATTTAAACGTGATTTATAAATCATTTTCAGCAGCTCTCATACAAAACCAATTAAACATCCAAACAAAAATATTGGCTTTCATTCTCAATATCAATACCATATGGTAAATACTTAAACATCCAAACAAAAATATTGGCATTCATTCTCAATATCAATACCATATATGGTATTCCCATTGGAGTCAATACAATGCCAAGCCTGTGAAGGCACCAAGCTCCATTTGGATGTAGATATTCATGGGCTTGGCATTGAATTGCCTCGAATCAATATCACATGATATTACTACTGAAGTTCAATTTCAATATTCTTGTTTGGATGTTCATGCATTTGGACCTCATACTTGATATTGAGGTTGAATGCCAAATCTTGTTTGGATGGTAAACTGTAAAATGGTCATCTCGGCTTAGAACTTCCAAAACAAAAGATGAAAAAATAGACTGAAATAAACCGACATAACATCAGAGACATGCAGTCATTTCACAGGATATTCTTCCAGATTGAAATAACCCAGCGCACACGAAGTATTCTACATTTGTTTAAAAAAAATGAGACGACAGGCTCTGAAATTTCCTGAAAATTATTTCGTTAAAACAAATGGATATACTAGATAATGCAATTAGGAAGTACAGCAGCATAGATTCACACGGCGCAAACAAACTATCACACATTAGAAACGTATCAGTACTATTACTTCAGGCAACAATTTACAAATGCAACATCGTATCATGCTAAATTCCCGTAATCACTAACAACGCTACAAGGAGAAGTCCAGGAACACCAACGAACTACTAGCAGGTCAGGGACGTCACCTCCAGTATCGTCGCCGGCCTCGGAACTGGGCTAGGAGGGCGGGCCCAGCATCTTGTCAATGGGTATTCAAAATAAAAAAATTATAAAGAAAAATAGTGGTAGTAGCAATGATCGATCCCAAGACCTCCTACTTCATAATATGTTACAGTAACCAACTGCACTACAACGTACAAGTGTCTAAAATTGGGTAGGTTTTATAGGTTGTATAGCAAAGCTGATGTGCCGCCGTAACCCTTCCCCGTAACCCTCCTGTGCCGCCTCCGCGCGGCAGCGGGAGGGCCTCCCTTCCTCCCCCAGCGACCTCCACCGTATTCTCCTCCTCCCTCGCCGTCGCCAAGTGGCGTGACTGGGCGCAACCCAGTTGTTGCCGGCGGCGGCGGGGCATCTTCTCGCCCTTCCGCCCATGGGAACCGGCGCGGATGGAATCCTATGGGCCGGGGTGTCGCGCGCCCGCCGGCGTCACGGCGCTGCTGCCTCTTGGTGGCGGTGCGGCGGATGGTGTGAAGGTCTCCTCCAGGCAGATCGGCATTGCGGCATGGTGACCTCTCCCTTCAGATCCCGGCCATCGGTTGGCAGATCTTGGAGGTGAGGAGGGCGGCCGGTGCAAGCCGGGCTTAGGCCGACGACTGCGGCACCCTAAGGTGTCATTGCCTTGCTGAAGGAGTTGTCGCCGCGAATCACCTGCCTCTGCACATAGTTTCAGGGGAAACCCTAGATATGGATCTCCAGATCGGACGATGACAACACCCTATGGTGTGCCCTCTTGGGGGATCGTTTTGGAACTCGGGATGCCTGGAGGGGTCTACTGGTGGAGCGGCGTATCATTTTCCGCGTCGACAATGGTGACTCGGCAGCATGGTGCAGTGGGGTCTCGGCGTGGATGCGTGCGAATGGACGAGGGCAGGGCGGTGGTGCTGTTTGGCGTCATAGCGACGTTGCGGGCTGGCCTTACAAGGACATGGCGTTGATCTTTGCCTGAAGATGGGTTCGAGGAAGACAGCGGAAGCGACTTCGGTAGCGCGCGCATGCGGTGCGTGTTGCGGGTTTGCTGGACCGATACTCCAGTTGTAGATGATGCGTGTAGGTGGGAGGTCAAGGCATGCGGCTCTGATCATGGCCACCCCCATCATAGTTGTAGCGACTTTTTGTTGCCGAGCGGCTGACTTCGGATGCGTGTAGGTGGGAGGTCAAGGCATGCGGCTCTGATCATGGCCACCCCCATCATAGTTGTAGCGACTTTTTGTTGCCGAGCGGCTGACTTCGGTTTGATCAATGTTGTAACTTGTAGGATTTGATGAATAATTGCGGATGGCAGTGTGCATCACTTTGATGCAGAGGCCGGGACCCGCACCCTCTTATCTAAAAAAATATATATCATATGATCTGAAATGTTTGCCAATTTTTTTGGGTATTCACCTGCATACCATGAATACAGGTGTGCCCGCCCCTGGCTAGGAATCGTGCCGGGTTGTTTTAGGCTTACGGACCCGTAGCTGAATACTGAGGCCGAATACCACAGCTCAATGACACTACCATCCAAACAGGTGTACGGGCTGAACCAAATACAGATGTCTAATTCCATGCTCCAGTGTCTGCATCGAAACACAGATTTAACTGCCAAAACTAACTAGCAGCAGTTAAGGAATCTATAAAGATAAATATGGCCCATGGTGGCCGTCGCCACATAACAAGTTTCTCACAGCCAAAAGCCCGAAAGGCACCATGATTCATAACATGGAACAGAAGAAGACTAGAATAGCTTCGAACAAGCAAAAGAGTTACTCTAGTAGCTATTGGCCAGAAATTAGTAATTTGGCTACTCTAGTGGTTACTAGTGCTCACCTATTGTTACTAGTGCTCATCTATTGTTTATCAGTGGTAATTGTTAACCAAGATATTTTGTAGATTGGACTAACCACTAGAACCAAAAGTCTGAACTCATGGAGAAGGTTGGGCAATCCACATATACTTCAATAGATACAATACAAAATACAAAGACATAAAATACTGGTAAATAAAAGAAACAAAGAATGAGATTTTTTATCAGCAATAAACCAAAATACAAGCATATGGAGACAACATCAGTACATATCCTCTTTTAGAAGATTATTGCTGAGATTTAAGAACAAAGATCGGGCTGGAGTAAACTACCATGCATGCCAAACAACTTTTTTATCTTGTTATTAGACAAAAAATCATGCAAGAAAAAGGGAAAAGTAGAAGATAAGAACACAAATTAAATTAAAATCCGTATCTACATAAATGTCATGCAATTAAGTTAAATAATGGCAATAGTACCAAAAAGTAGGAACATTGCCCTGTACCCAATCTCACCTGAAATGATGAGCATAATGACAGCTAAAGATCAAGTGATCAAATTTCATCAAATCACTTGTCCGATGTCTCTCATGGTACAGGGGGCAAACCAGTCAAAGCAAGACCACAAGTCCAATTCCTCATACAGCTACATGATACTTAATCAGGTATGCTGAGAACTGGAAAGTTCAAAATTGGTAGTATGCTGACAAGTGACAACTAAATAAGAGGGACCACCAGTAAGGTTCAGAGCTGGCCATATTAATTCCTAATGGGATCAAAACAACCTATGCAATATTCCCATGTAACGCAATAAAATGGCTTAATTCGGCACAAGTTTTTCCGCGCTATTTCTCTGACCTGAAGAGATGACTCAAACAGAACTGAAGCGGCTGGACCCTGTACCAGGAAACATGTGATAAAAGAGTCCGGCGAGTTTATCGGTGTTGTATCCTACATAAACCCAGTTGAGATGCTGCTTCTCCCTCCGTGTCGACAGTCCACACAATCCAATCATGGAGGGCACACCTCCTAGAAAAACCAAAGCAGCCAACTTAGACCAAGTCACCAAGCTCCCCAAAAATGGAGCAAATCAACTGAAAAATCGGTAGGGAAGGAATGAACGCCGGAACCATCCTAGAATGAGAAAGGGCTGAAGGAAAAGTTGAGAAGCAAGCAAATAAGGAATGAGGTGGCCTTGATACCCTGGCGACGAGCTGTAAGGGCCGCGAGCGAGCACAGGTGTGTGCTGGAGCTCATAGGCGGTGCCTACCACCTGCCACTGCCACTTTGCTCAACGTCCATGTGCCCCCATAGACAGCGACCCTGGTACCAGGGATTCCACAAACTGCTCTAAACATGAATATCGTGGTGGAGGGGGTGATCCTGAACCTGAATATGAAGATATTGAGACTAGAAGAACACCTGAGCTTGGGGCGCCAGCCATGGACACTGCCTCGGAGAGGCCGACGCCTCTTCTCCATTCTGTCCACCGGCCGCCAAATAGGAGGAGCTGAAGAGAGAATGTGTTCTGCTCCCTCGTCCATTTGTTCACTGGTGCCATAGAGGAGCTCTGCACTGATGAGAAGCTCTGGCAGGAAGAGACGATGACTGGGCACGCGAAATTCCACGAATGGAACTAGGAAGATAGATTAATTTGGTTGGAAGAGGGTGATCACTACCAGTCCCTGTTTGATTTAACAGAATAAGTTCAGAACTACTTGAACTACTTAAAGTTACATGATATCTTCCTAAATTTTCATGATAACTCATAATATTAACGCTTATCAAATATGACAGAATAGCAGCCGGACATAACTGTCAAGACAAGAAAAGGCGAGCACTTCATAATGGCAATAGTTAGATTTGATCTGAACAAAAGCTTGAAGATAGAAAATTCAAGCAAAACATTGGTAAATACCTCCCTAACTACTATAAATTACTCAGTACAAAATGTGTGTTTTGAGCTCGCTATCGATGTAGTATATTACCTTAAAGTCCAAAAGGCCATTCAACAATTAGGTTGCTCCTTTGCCCTTGCAGACTTTCGGTTGCTTTTGTTACACTCTTTAAAGGTTCTTTTGCTACACTCTTTAACGGTTCTGCTCGAATGGATTTCTCCCTTAAAATCAGCACTGGTCATCACTTACATAAAGAGTCAGTTTACACCTCTTAAATTCATCGTTCCTTCATGCAACTCTTTCGACTTAGTTTCACCATTCCCATGTTCTTGTAACCCCATTAAATTCTTTCTTGCATGCTTAATTTTTTGTGCTTTCTTATTCAGGCTTTGGAAAAGGAGTCACATTTTGAGTGTCCAACCTCATGTCCGAGAAAATATCAGGAGACCCATTTATACCTTCAATCTGGGACTAAACATGAAGCCGGATAAACTCAGCTAACGGAAGTGAACATCGCTTGGCCACCATCTTCTAACCATGAAAGCCACAAAAGAGACGGTTACATAAGCTATCTTCAGGGGAATGCTCATCACAGTACTGACGATGCCATTGCATCTCCATTCTTTCTCTTCGGTAATGATCTGAGTCATGTTTCCGTCCAGCCTTTTGCAAGCCATATATCAGTACTTCATATGTACCCGCGCAAGCCGGTATCTCATTTGTTTTCATTTGCGACAAAATTTCAAGAGCTTTATCAACTTGGCCAGCTTGAAAATAGGCATTCATAAGGGCAGTGTAGGTAGTCACATTCTGGTCTGCAGACGATAACCCAAAGATATGTTCTGCGTATGAAGAATGCCCAGCACAACCCAATCTTAGTATTAAGACTGATAACAGATATGATCCAATATTGCAGCCAGACTTAATCAATCCTTCAACAATCTTAAGCACCGAATCGAACGAATCATTTCTGATGTATTGACCAAGAAGGCAACTATATGCAGATCTGTTCAGTTCATTGCCTACTCTTAGACTATAGTGCAGAACTGCGAGTCCACATGATGGTCTGCAGTTTACGCAGCTGGCCTGAATTATATCAGATAGGATATGCGATTCAAACTTCACATTTCTCGTGGTCAATTCTTGTATCATTTGTTCGATTGCGGACCAATTTCTAGCAGCCAAAAGGTACATAATCATACTTCTGTCAGTAATGTAGCCTAGATGAGAAAACGTTGGGTCACAGTCAATGCCTTCAGATGCAAGATGGGGATTCACTTCCCGGAGAAGCTCGTCACTCTCACCACTAGCTTTTAGAGCTTTCAGTGCTTCCAGGAAAATAGGTCTACGAAGAACAATGAGTTTCTCCTTCATGTACTTAAGAATTAAGGTCATCACCGATGTGTTGCCAGCCCTGCAACACTTCTGGACTAGAATATTGCAGAGTGCTTTGTCTGGTTCTACGCCTGCATCTTGCATGTCACTCATAATTTCTAGAGTAGCTTCGAATTTTCCTGATGAAAATTACATCCATGTCAGTGTCTGATGGTACAAGGATTACAAGTCAATGCGGGCATGCGGCATGCCAATGAACATGAAGTACAAAAGTTGAAATGGGAAAAGTATGTCTAGGCAGCCAACTTCACTTATGCAGTGTGTACATGAACATGAATTTGAAAAGCCATCTGCATCCGTTCATGAATTCCATCAAACAGCAAGCCAGATGCTAACTCGTGAGTGCACCACAAAACATACAGGTAAATAAACAAACAAACGAACGGCATGGGTATTTAGTCGAGCACCTGACCTGCGTCAGCGAGATGCTCGATGAGCACCGTGTACGTCGTGCAGCTTGGCCGCAGCCCCTCGGCCACCATCTCCTCAAACACCCTCTTGCCCTCAGCCGCCCTCCCGGCGTCGAACAGAATTTTCACACACGCGGTGTAACTGACGAGCGTGGGGCGGCACCGCCCCCTCCGAGAGCGCATCTCCTCCCACACGCGCATCGCGGCATCCACGTCCCCGGCGCGCCCCAGCCAGTGCATGACTGTGGTGAAGGTGGCGGCGTCGGGGTCCACCCCGGCCCGCAGCATCTCGGCGAGGAGGCGAAGCATGGCGGGTATGCGGCCGGCCTCGCCGAGGAGGTGGAGCATGGAGGTGTAGGTGTAGCGGTCGTGGCGGAAGGCGGCCTTGGAGTTGGCGGCGGGGGAGGAGGCCAGGCGGAAGAACAGGAAGGCCTTCTGGAGGGGCGGGTGGGTCTTGAGGACGCGGGCGACTACGTGGGAGTCCCAGGTGAGGCCCGGGAGGGAGAGGAGGAGCGGGCGCGCCGCCGACCAGGGGTGCTCGCGGAGTATGTTGGTGACACGGCGCACGATGTCGCGGGTGTAGGTAGGGGTTGGGGGCTCGGCGGGCTGTTTGGGTTGGGGCTTTGGGCGGCGGCGGTGCTTCGCAGGGAGGAAGTGGCGTGGGCGGCGGAGCATTTTCGACGGCGACGAGGCTGCGGCGTTCCCTCGCGCTGGCTGGATATATTCGACAGAGTTTCCCCGTTTGACAAAAACGCTTGCGTTGCGGTCAAAGTTGCAAAACCTGAAAATTGGTTCAGGGCACGAGCAGTGGAAGCGTCAAAAAGTCGACGCCCTAGCATACACGTAGATGAGACCACCACATCAAATGATTCCAACCCAACGCAGCAGTCCCTCCTTACTTTCCCATTATTTTGCCAAGTTTTCTCCTCAAAGCTGCAAGCCATGCAGCGAGCTAGCCATGAGTTTGCATGGTCCAGCAAACTTTGTCAGTGGGGAGGCGGTCTTCTCTGCAGGATCCCGCTTTACTCTGCAGGCGACACCATGGCTAACTTTGGACCACCCGAACCTACGTGGAGAGCTGAGGCAGGGGTCCAGCGTGGAGCATTGGCCATGCCCTCACAAAGTTGTCACGCAGTTTTCTACAAATCTTCCCCTAAAGTTTTGTTTTTACAAATCGCCAGCTAAAAGGCAAACAAAAAACAGTTGATAAGACCTAACAATTGGGGATTTCAAATAACTTATGTAGGATTATCACCCCACTACTCCCCCTCACCCCCTCCGACGTGCGCACACCCTCTTCTCGCCTTTCTCGACCATATTTGGTCAGACAAGAGATTTTCCACGAGCATTTACGCCACCGCGACCCTTCCATCACCGATTCTATCCCATGGCTTCCCCCACATCTGAATGTCTGATATGTGTTTTTCTACGACCTGAAGTTTCTATCTCGGACAGTGGAAAGAAATTTCGAGTTTAGTCTAAAATTATCTAATTGGGTTTCATATGGTTTATGCATTATTACCAACAAGGATCCAAAATGTATTTGCAATGTTCGACGTGTGACAAGTGAGTTGAGTCATTGTCGCTAAGGAAAAATTCTTATTTTGAAAGATTTGAACTTCACAATCGACGAAAAAGAAGATCGGAAAAAGTAGATCCAACTCAAGAGAAATGAAAAAACAACAAAGACGAATAAAAAACAAGAAAATGATAGAAAAATATAATTGAAAAAATGAGACATAAATAGACCTGCATAGTTTCAATATTGTTAATAATTATATGATCAAACCGGGTTTAACTCCTTGAAGATGCAAAATATAGATAGATATGACATCGAGAATGAAATCCGTCTCCATTTGTATTTGGAGCAATGATAACCATGGACACGTATCTGAGTTGGATGGAAGGGATTACCCCTGGAGCTTAGAGTTAGGATTATTAATTATTAATATGCACTAGATAAATTAAATTGTGTATCAAGTATGATTACTATGTATAAAATTAATATGCAACTTAGTGGATAAATTTGTCCTGTCTAACTGAAAACGTTGACAATCATGTGAAAGTTCAAGATGGTTATGACAGATGACCAGTGATTATTAATTCAATCTAAATAGCTACGATTACCGTGATACTGACAATGATGGGGGATTTCAATATGGTTATACCAGATGAGACCGATGAATCTCGAAGGCTCATGTCGAGTTTGAGTTTTTAACTGATGACGGTGGCGAGTTTGGATGTGGTGAAGATTGTGAACGAGATGATTGATGTTTTGCTACAGTCTCGACAACGGAGGAGGCAAACACAGGGGGACTTCTTAGTGGTGCTTTTTGGGTATAAACTCTCGACTTTCAGGGTGAAAACGCTATGTCTGTAGATCTATATTCTTCTCTTTACTGAATTTACTGAAGGCATTGTGTGGAGTTGAGTCAGATTTTATTCAGGGTGAAAAACCATGATCTATAATGAGACGACGACGTTGTTTATGCACGATTCCCTTATTAAATAAGTCATCGTTTCCGGAGAATAACCTTGATTGGGTAGACCGAGAAGCAAACCACTAAGCAACTGGACTGAAAAGCACCTTTTACCAGTCTGGGTGTGGCTTACTGCTGCTTCACTGATTAGTTCGACAATTTTTTCTTGTGGCCATTTACGTTTTTAATGTCTTGATTGACATTATGTGTTGCAGAAAATAAATGTAATTGAACCCTTTTTATCTGTAGCCCTAGCTATGTCCACCTCTAGGGTAATCCCGTCCATCCAACCTGGATACGTGTCCACACGCACCAAGTAAAGGAAATCAATCGAGTATTAATTGGATGCCCCTCCAAAATCACACAAAAATATTATGGTCTTGGTCTTCTCCTCCCACCACCTCAGGCGGCGAAGTAGAACAAGGAAAGGGTCCAATACAAAATTCCGCAGCGGCGGCGACGGCGACGGCGGGGCCACTTGCGGCGCGGGCGACGGCAGCCGGGACTCACCGCCGATCGCTTGGTCGGGTTCCAGGCCGGACAGTGTCAAAAGGGTCGAAAAGCAGCGGGGGATTTCTTCGCACCGCAGCGCACGCAAGGAATCCAGCGAGGAACGGAGCGGAGCGAATGGGACGAAAGGGTTCGGATTCCAGCTGAGCCTAGGGTGCGTACCCATATACGCGCAGGACGGAGAACAGAGGCAGCCGGAGGCGGCGGTGCTGGGTTTGATGAGGAAGTCTGGTACAAAAGGTATACGCAACCCTAGATCTTAGAAATCTCTCTACCTGCGTCTTTGCTGGCTTCCGTGGCATCCGGATTAGGTTGGTTTAACAGGTGGGCTTGGGTAGCAGCGGCCGCCGCCAGATTGATCATCGCCATGAGCTACGGGTGGAGGACATTTTTCTTGCCCTTCGGTTGTCAGATCCGCTTTATCTGAGGGATTTGGACTTCTGGCACCGGAGTTTGTCTCAGGTTAATCTGAGGGCCTGTAGCTGTTGTTCTTCGTTTCTGTGCATCTGCCAGAGGGAGGTGCTCGTCGGGAACAGATCTGTCTTTTCTTTCTGGGGATTGCAAAAGAAGTTCTCCATGTGGGTGGAGGTGGCCAATGGCTGAGCGATGAGGACAGTTGACTTGACTTGTGGATGAGCTACTACTGTCTTGTTCTGATGCCATGGCGTTTCAGTCCTGGCAGGAGAGCCAACTTAGTTTAGCTTCTGGTGTGCCATACGTGCTGCAACACAAATCTGCTTGTTTGTAGCCTGGCTGGAAGCTCAAAGTCTATTCTTATTTTGCTACCAAAAACAGACTCAGAATTCAAAGATTTTCTTAATTTGGTGCTGAATTGGTTCAAGGTAGTGGCTGCTGATGGGTGCCTGGGGGCAGTGGCATTGCTGAGAAATCCTTGTTTATTTTTTAACTCTTGCTTATGTGCATCCTATGTGGGGTCTGTGACACTATTATTCTTCAAACAGTATGCTAAGCATTGGTAGTCTGGTGCTCAGCAGCAACCTTCTGTTGTTTTTGTTTTCCAGAGGATATTGAGGGATCCATTTGATTTGAGTGTACAGTTGCTGTGAATCCATCTTCTGTTTGTGCCGAAACAGGAGGAAGACGATCTGATTTGATGGTATGCACATGATTTTCCAACACTTCGGCTCGTGTCTTGCCATGCTAAAAACTTGTAGATGTCTTCAGTTTTCTACATATTGGTGTTCTGTCTCATATTTGATTTCTAATAACTTCTGCTGTACGGTTCTCTTGGCAGATTCGAGTGTGCAGTTGTACCAGAAGGTTGTCGTCACTTCATAATCCTAATAGGACGGATATTTCGATGACCTGCAAAGGCTGTGGTGGTGACTCAATTTTGGACAGAGGTGGGCCATCCTGTGGCAGCAAGGCTAACACCAGGGGCTTGGAGCTCCCAAGACCTATAGATCCTGAGGTGAGATGGAAGACTGTAAACAAAAGGCAAAGAGCTGCAAGGAGAGCAAGGACCTCCTTCTCTGGAGAAGACCGAATGAAGGATGAAATTAGATCTTTCTATGCATGCTCCAGTGCCACCAGTCGAGAAGTGGCACAAGAAGATGCTCCAGTTTCTGAATCTGAGAAGGTCTTTATTTCTCCCTTGAGAATATGGTGAAATAAGAGTTAATTGTCAATACTTTCAATGAATGCCATTTTTCTTAACTATTGAATTATACGTTTGCAGCTTGGGGTATCCATTCTTGGTCGGCGCTTTAGTGATCCCTTGGAAAATGTTCCAATAAAAAAGAGAAGAGTTCATATGGATTGTTCTCCCTCACCTCCACCCACTCCACTGCTGGTGGATCCTTATGAAAAAAAACTTGGCAGATCTTGTGGAGGCATCTCATCATATGGCAAGCATCGCAAGGTTAAAACACTTGGAGGCAAGCACATCGAAGAGAGGGTCCCTAGACGCTGTTGATTTTTCTGGTATATCAATACTGGCTGCTGCTGCCTGTGAAAGTGAAATGGATGTTGCCATGCTAAATGGTGAATGCTCGAAGTCAGCCCACTCTCTTGAAGAAAGAAAGCCCGAGCCTATCTCTGGTAGTTCAGAATTGGGTCTCCTACATGAAATCAAGGGGGTGGGTTAAACATTCCAGATGCTTCACATAGCAAACTGGACAGGGCAAAGAAGTTACATGAAACAGCTCCTGACATGGAGCCTTTGTTCCCCACTACATTAAACAGCTTGGAATCTGCTCCTGATATGAATCACTTGTTTCGCACAACATTAAAAAGCTCAGAGAATTGTGTTGAATCTGCAGCTGCTCTGGAGGCTAATACATCACTTCTTTTTTCGTTGAGCAATGCAAACAAGACCGATGATTTTTCATCTGTTTCTGATGCTAAATCTTCAGATGTTACCGTATCAACTAACTCAAGTACAGACAAACCAGCTGGCTGCTTCAGAGATACAGTTGAGCATACCAAGCATTCCAATGCTGCTCGTGATTCTAGACTGCACTGGGATCTTAACGTTGCAATGGAGGCGTGGGACATTCATAGCGGTGATGATCATGATATGGTTGGTCCTGATCCTGTAGCTTCTGTAAGCGATTGTAATGATGTTGCAAAGGAGATGAACAAAGAGCAGGCGTGTGGGGATCTTTCTGAGTCAACAATTGCTGTCAACATACTTCATTATTCCGGTGACAAAGTTCACGTAGTTGGTGTAGCTAAAGATGTTATGACAAAGGGTGAATGCGACTTCCGAGGTGACTCATTTCATCCTTTGTGCACTCCATCTCCCCAAAACATGCAGCTATTGGAATCTGAATCCTTAAATGGGAATGATTCCTATGGGGAAACAAATGATTTGCCTGATCCTCAGAAGAGAAATTGTGTTTCCAAAGTGAAATTGCATCTAGGATCTGATCCAGATTTGAGTTCTTTGGCTCTTGCTACAGAAAATTTTGCTTTCGCTGCAAATGTGGAGAAACTTGATGTTTCACGCACCTCACCTCTTGATTGTGATAGCTTGTCTCGCTTGGCTTCTGAGGATGGCCATGGTGGAGGTAGTTTATTTCAAACAAGTGATCTGGGCTTCAGAGTGAAGCCTATGGCAAGCAGATTAGTTTCCGAGGAAAGCACAAATATTGCAACAGTTTCGAATAAAAGTTGTACTGACATTGGCTGGATCGATGATAAACTTGGGCAAGCTTCACTACAAAGCATATCTGAATTCAAAAATCAGGAGCTTCTGGATGTTGATTCAGGAACTAGTAAAATTGATCAGTCGGTTAATGACGAGGCTGAACATGCCGCTGATGTGTTGTGTGTTGCCAAGAGAGCTGCAGATGCAGACACTGATTCAGACCTCCCTGATTCTCATCCAGAGAAGAACCGGGCACTTCTGATAGCGCTATCTCCTATCTGCATGAAGAGGGTGGTGTGGCTGCAACAATTAATCACAAAGACAGTTTAATTACTTGTGCCAACAGTAGCAGTGCAGAAACATATTACATTGCCAGTGATACTCATGCTCGTGGTATCAATTCAGAGTACACTAAACAAGCAGCTACCGACATGGACAGTATTGTGGATTCACAATCTGCATCACAAAGCTATCCAAGTGGTTGCAAAAATGACCTTCAGAAGGTTGCATCGAATAGCTGCGGAGAAAAATATCAGACAGACACATCTCATATTAGCAAAGATCTTTCAGTGACTGGAAAAGTTGATGTTGAGGAAGATGATTCTCAGTATGAGGATGGGGAACTTAGGGAATCTGGTGACCGGTACTGGGTGGATGATGGGTATGAAGAAGTTAAATGTGCCAATCGTCAGGTATCGGATTACAAGGATGAAAAGGCTGCTCCAGACATTCATCCTGTACCAGTTGGCGCAGTTTCAAACAATAGGGTTACTGCAGTTGCTGATTACAATGGATCACAGTCCAGAAAGGAAGATTGTGATGTTTCACCGGTCTCCTCAAAGCGCTCATGGTCAAGTAACTGCGTCGATGGTGGATCTGGAATAATGTGTTCTGCAACCACTCATAGTGTTCATGTGAGTATGAGAAATGAAACTCAAATGTATGACAACTCTGACCGTGTAATAGCTGGATCTGCTGCGACCGTTAGCCAATCTGAAAGAGGCAGTGATGGTTTAGGTGATGATCCATTGAATAACAGCACAAAGCTAACAGGATGGGATATGTTGCCCGAAGATGAGCGGCACTCTCGACATGACTCAAGGGACAGAGTTGATTCTTCTAACCTGTGTGTTTTAGGCACATTAGAGGCAGCCGAAGCTGGCGAATCATTTCAACAAATGGGGTTATCAAATAGAGACGTGCAATCACGACTTGGTCGGCCAAGATCATTTGAGAGACCCCACAGAAATGAGCAGTGCAGGTAAATTGAGCTACTTCATTTACTTATCATTTAAAAGGTAGTTCAGTTTCTGTTTGTTCCGTATCATAATCCGAATGACTAATGCCACATTCCCTTTTCTTTTAACCAGATCTGATGATGGTTATGGTTCAGGCTCCAAAGCTGAAAGGACCATTGATAAATCACATGGGAGGGGTGGAGCACCCCGTCATATTCAAGCAAGCAACCGAGGGGAGCAGTGGGTGGAAAATTCAAACAATTCTCGTTCTACCCAGCGAAGATCACCTGATTATTATATTTATGGCCCACCTGGTCCGAGAAATGCCGCGGAAGCTGCTGTCGCAAAGATGGAGAGCAATGGCTTTGTTGTTGCACCTGATGGCACTTTGGTAAGAGCTGTTGATGCAGCAAATGCAGGTACCATGGCAAGAAGGATGAGAAACACAAGTAGCTCATATCACCCTTTGGCTGGACGGGGTTCTCCAGTTGACAAAGATGGAAGTTGTGGGTTATCCAGAGCACCTGCACGTGCTAGGGAAGCACCTCCAGAACGGCGCTTTGGTGCTAGTGGAAACCAGTCTGGTCGATATGGTCCTGAGATGGAGAAAGATCATGGCACCGATGGAAATTTGAGTTCAGTTCGTTGCTCACTGTCTAATAGACAACGGAGGTTCCCACCGCATAGAGCCTCACTTAACCTCTCGCGTGCTCACAGCAGATCTCCTTCTGGATCAAGATCTCGATCCCCACATACTTGGACATCTCCCAGAAACAGAAAGGAAATTCTGGCAAATGGAGGCTCAAGCATACGGAGACATAGTAGATCTCCTAATTACATGACTGAAGTTAGATTTGGTAGAATGACTTCACCTCGAAGACAACCGGATTCAATGATCGAGTTATGCGTGATAGTCCTTCGTCGAGAAATCACACTTACTCTCAACACGATTCAACATGGGTTGAAGGAAGAAGCTGCTCGACAGTAAATATTTCTGATCATAAGAAACGATGTTCACGGAGGAGCCCACCTCCGAGAATCACCTCAAGAGATGACAGGTTTGATGTAATGGATTCCCAAGGACAGCCAAGATCACGAGAATTCCACCGCACAACACAGGAAAGACTTCCTTATGGCTTTGAAAGGGGAAATAAACATGGTGGGAATGGTGATGATAAAAGGGAATACAACGATAGATATGGAACTGTCAAGCCATATGAACGGAATGGTGTCGTGAAGCAGTTCAGGAATCATACCGGAGATAAACCTCATCCACACGTTTCTGCACCCAGATCACCTGAACCGCAAGGAAGGGGAAGCCCTCGGAGATTTTGACGAGGGCTTTGAGAGGAAGCTGGGGGTGTGTATTTCGCCTTGTGGCCGTCAAACTGTTATGGTTGAACTGGAAATGACAGTATTGTAAAGCCAAGATGGTATCAATCACTACTATTTGACAAACGGTCTGCTCAAGCCACATAAGTGCTGAAATCATGCACCTTTTGGAGTCAAATGCAGATTAACTACACAATTTTCCTGTTTTCCCTTGTAAATATTTATATCAGTAGTAGGATCAGAATCACATATTTCAGCTTTTTGGCTGCTCTTTTTATTCTATATTTTCTCTCACTTTCCTCACTTTATGTAATCTTATTTGATGGGCATTATCCCCGTATGATGTTCTTTTAAACATGATCAATCAATTAATTTTGAGCTGAAGTGTCCTGGTATCTCTTGCGTGTCTGCTCATCTTCTGTCATTTTGCATCATGGAACTTTCAGTGGTGTAAGCAGTACATGCTCCTGGAGGTGGTGTTAGTTCGCCACATATTTGGCCACCAACACCAAAGTGTAGTGTTTGGATGGGACCGTTTAATCCTCTGATGTACTGCATGACTTCCTTGAGGTGAATATTCTTCTCTCCAATTATTATTTAATTTAATTGGCACACACATTTACTTTGATATTCTTTATAGGACAGAGGTTGGAATAGCACCTTTTCATATGCGATGGTATGTGTAGGTATTCCACTCTGGTTTTCTTCGATCTTTCGGGTATATTTAGCAATAGCTTCTCACTGGTGTCTATTTCAAATTAATGCTGTACACGAGTATTACATACCATTTTGTTTAATGGGACACCTCCATTTGAATAGAAAATGAAGGTAATTATATCCTACATTTCTCTTGTTATTACTGTTATATTTAGCAATAGCTTCTCACTGGTGTCTATTTCAAATTAATGCTGTGCACGAGTATTACATACCATTTTGTTTAATGGGACACCTCCATTTGAATAGAAAATGAAGGTAGTATTATCCTACATTTCTCTTGTTATTACTGTTATATTTGTGGTAAACTAAAATGCTTATGAATGTACTCCTCCGTTTTTTAATATAAATGTTTTAGGTGTTGCACATGTTGTCTAGATACATACTAAAGTGAGTGAACATGCACACTAATACATGTCTACATATATTTGTGTACATGTGCATGTGGACAAGTGCTAAAACATCTTATATTAAAAAACGGAGGGAGTATATCTGTTAATAATTTCGTCCTGGTCAGGTCCTGGTTCCGATTCCGTTCTGGCCTTCCTTACAGTTTCTGTTAGAAAAATACACAGCACAATCTTTGAAAGTGTCAGGAGCTGCTGACATGAATATGGCAATGTAACCATTTTGTTGCACAATGTAATTGACAAGTTGACATGATAGTTTGTTAGGTACTGTTTGTTAGTTTGCAATGCGGTAAACCGGTCAACATGAAATTGTGGTGTGATGAAAACATAGAATGGATGGAAATAATGACGTGTGCTGCTAATTTATGAAGATTTTAATAGAATTATGTGGAACTGAACTTTATTGTGTCAAGTCAACTATATAAGGGCAGTTGAGCTCAGACCCAATCTACTTATGAAACCATTGTAGAGTGTCATTTTATTCTGATCAAACTTGTAAGCATGTTAGTTTGTGTACTGGCATCATATCATGTTTAATTTGATAGCTGTGGATTAATGTCATCAGGCATTCAGGCGATGGTTCATGGACTTTCTTTTTGGAGAAAGGCTTTTATTTTCCCAGATTTAAATTTATTGTGGTGCTGTCACTTTCCCAACCACATATTCATATTGCAAGACACTAACATGACAAGGAGGAAAAATTCAAAAAAAAAAAAAAACATGACAAGGAGGAAGTTATTGGTTGCAATATAGTAGCTGGAAAGAATGTGCCACAGCCCACTTTTCATGCCATGCATACTAAATACTTAATTACCTTGGAAGGGTCTGCATGCTATAGCACTCTGTGACTAACCTAACCATATGAGGTCGCACAGATTAGTGCCTTTTATTTAATTGCTTAGTATAGCATGACTTGAAATGTAGTTTTCAGTTTTCAGATATTAGCTTGTAAAGATTGCTATGATTCTGAACTTCTGAATAGAGCATTAGCTAATGCGTTGATGACGGGCTCCATGGAGCTCGTTTTCTGATAAATTCAAAAATATATTTCCAAGTTCTAAAAAATTCTGAAAAAAAAAATCTTAGATGGTAGATAATGGTTACTCCTACCAGTGTGGGAAAAACCAACACAAAATATTTGTCTGTGTAAAATTGTCAAATTTCTAGATTTGAGGTAGTGAACAGTTCAGATTTGGAAAAACTTCACATTTGTCAGGATTTGTCATTTTTGTGTAGTCCGGAATACAAGCTATTTTGGGTTAAAATTTTGCAGGACCATACAATACGTCACTTTAAAATGTCGATTTTACTTTTTTTTTCTTCCAAAAAGGGACTCCATGGAGCACTTCGCAAGTGCTACACTAGTTCTTTCTTTTTACCTTCTGTCCCATCTAGTTGTTACTAGAGTCTTCTGTCACATGTAGTTGTTACTAGAAGGATCCTGCGTGCTTGGCAACTGCTGTTTTTTGTAGCTAGCGTTTCTGGGCCTGTTATGGTGGTCATATGCGTTTTTTTTTTGAACAGGGGGAGGTCCAGAGGGAGCTAGAAATTCATTGCAGTGGCGTAATACAACGGGGACCAAAAGAAATCAGGAATTACAAACAGGCCCAAACATTTTCCACCAAGGACCCTAGTTCTAATTTAGGATCACAAACAGGTCCAGCTCCTTCACCACCGCATCGGAAGAGGATGACACAGCCAAGTACGCCACCGCCGGGGACGAACCACTTGGGGTGGGGCAACGGGAGCCAGCTGCACCAGAGCCAAAGGGCCTCCGTCATGGCATCATAGCCTGGAGGTTGATTATCACCGTCCGTCGCCGGCCGGAGGAAACCGTAGCCGACGAAGAAAGGGCGGAGGGGTCGCCTTTCGACCATCTGAGATGGCAGCCGATGATGTGCTGCCATGGATGCCCTCCCAGGAGCAGCTTCCGAGCTCCCCTGGCGCAGGAACAGCAGCCGACTAGCAAGAGGGCAGAGATCGCCTCCTTTCTCGCCACCATGACGAGGAGCAGGAGAGATATCCATCCACGAGCCATGGCCACCATACCTGCATTTATCGAACTTTATTGAAGAGGACGGCGGCGCGACGCCGAACCAGGCCGTCAGCTCTGACCACCTGAGCACAATCGGCGGCAGCATCAGCTCCACACACTGCCAGGAGCGGTTCGTGCACTCCCGCAGTAACTCCCCAGCGCCAAAACCACGAATTTGTTTAGTACTACTCCAATTTCTCCCCTCGCCTCCATGGCCGGCCAGAGAAACAAGAACAACACCAGAAATCCTCCAATCTGGACGCGAGTCAAACCCCCAAAAAGAGGGCTCGTCGAGCTTATTCAAGCACGTACCTTCGGAGTCCCTCTCCCTCCGCACCCACCACCATGGGAGCACGCCGGGTAGGAGCTTCTCCAGGCCATGGCCACCGCTCGGAAGTGACCCGACTAGGCACCTAGGAAGGGGAGACAGCATAACGCCAATCACCACAAGGGACCAAACTACAGGAAGGAAAACCCTACAGCTACTATCTACTGGAAAGCACCGAGCTCCTCTCCCATCACAACTCCGGCCGCAGCGCCGCTGGAGCAGATCCGAGATCGGGCCGGGCAGCTAAGCCCACAGGCGACTCTCAAGGAGCTCTCGCGAGAGGATAAGGCTGAGGAGAACAAGTCGCACCACAGTTTGGTCATATGCGTTTGGTCAGTCATTTGTAGTAGGACGGTGTACGGGTGCACCATACAGTGTCCTCTGCCCTGGAGCTAGGGATAGCACTGCATCGATACAAGTTGGTATTTTGCTCGCATGACAGGTGTTACTGCCTTATGTTGGTTTGTTGTGTGTCTATAGGACAGCTGGAGATGAAGACACGTGCGATAGTTCCTCGGAGAGCATGGCAGCGCTGTTCTGTGCAGATGCGGTTGGAGACATAGGAGTAGCTCGGTGTGCATGATCTACAACGACTAGAGGACTGACAAGTGGAGAAAAGGTAAACTGATCCCAAATTTCCATAAGAACAAACCTTAAGGGTCAGATACAAAGGTCCAGCATATGCTGAAAAAGATGAGAGTGCAGGTATACTTCCAGTAATTTGAGACCAGCCCAGTGGTTGTTCAAACACTTGGCGTGCACACCTGACCCCTGCAATACAAAAGCTAAAACAAAGATGCAACGAAGCAAAAAAAAAAACTCCTGCAGTTACCGACGCGACAGTGATGTCTTCAGTGAAACTATACAACCAGTAGGGGAAGAGAGACCGAGAAACACCAGCCTTACCACGATTTGGAGCAAGTAGTGGCGCCGAGCGGCATGGGCAAGCTGTCTGGGACAGAGACCACCGGCAGCGACTCGAGCTTGCAGTCGAGTGGCGGAAACAGCTTACAATGTCTCCTCCATGTTCTTGTCTACTTGGCGTCGCTCCAGGGGTGCACCTCCGATGACTCCTTGCCGCATGGCTCTGATGGCTTTGGTTCAGTATCAATGTTGCACGCTTGCACTGAGATAGGCAGTGGGAATAGGCTGATATGAGAAGAAAATAACTGTTTTTATTTTTTGTCTTGTGATCTTTTTTTATACTCCTTCCTTATCAAAATATAAGATGTTTTAGGACTACATACGGAGTGAAATAAGTGAATCTACACACTAATATGCGTCTAGGTAGATCCGTATCACAAAAATGCTAAAACATCTTATATTTTGGTACGGAGGTACTCCCTCCGTTCCAATTTAATTGACTTGCTATCCACCACATGTGGATGTATCTATACATGTAACTTGTCTAGATACATCCACGTTTGTTGGATAGCAAGTCAATTAAATTGGAACGGAGGGAGTAGTATTTTTGTAATACTCCCAGCGACAACACTAACTCTTCTATACATTTCCACATAAACAACTGTCTCTTTTACATGACTGTTGTAGTTACAAAAACCAGTTTTAGAAGATTAATAATCTTTGTAGTGATTGCCATGTGGATGCTAGCGCCTAGCATGAATCACATACTGTAAATATAGAAAGCAAGGTAAGTTTTCATAATTGTACTGGACTTTAATGAGAATAGCTTTTAAATGAAAGATCTGTTGAATCTTTTTAGTGCATTTCAAAAGCTGCTGCTAGGCTGTTCAGTGTGTTATGGTTGCTCTCTGTTTTCTCTTGTCTGCTCTCTGCACCGCTGCATATTGCTTTCCCTAATTTATACACATGTACTTTTGTGTCATAATTGTTATTTCAATGGTTCCTTAAGTGGTTACTCTTATCGTAGTTAGGGAAAATTTCTATGGCAAATCAGCATAACAAAATACCTCTAATTGCAGTCCATCACCGCAGGGTACTATGGTCTATACAAATATACAATAGTCTGCAATTACAAAGCTTGCACGCCAGTGTTCACGATGGGTGTTTTTTTCCTGAAGCTTACCTGTTAGAAATTGTCTGCTATTACACAACTGGGATGCTCCTTTATTCCATTTTTTACATGCTATTTCACATTCCATTTATGTTAAATAATGAAACTGGGCAATAGAAAGGGAATTTCCGCAGTGTGGATTCCATCACATAAAATCCTGTGTCACTATTATAAACCAACAAAGTATTTAGGATACTTTTTTTTTGAAAACCCACGTATATTCAACAAGATACCACGTACACAGTACATAGTACAGAATACAACAGAAATACATACGCAGGGGATTCAGAGCTCAAGCAAGCTACAGCTTCACCTCCGGCGTCGGCGACGAAGGCCGCCGTCCTCCTTCTCACCACGCCCCGAGAGCACCTTTCTTGTTGAAGACCGCCGCAGAGCCCGTCCGCCGCGCAGCGGCGGAGCTTGAGCCGATGAACGAGCACGGCGAGTGCCCTCTCGCTCCATCTTCTCCACCTTGCCGCAGCCGTCTTCGGCGCCGAAGCCGGCAGGATCCGCCGAGCAAGCCCGGCCCTGAGTTCCAGCCGCCAGATCCGCCGCCAGCACGGATCCGACGGAAGGCCGCCAGACTCGAGCACCACGCCGGGCCTCGAGCCTCCGCAAGTCGAGCGCGACGACGGCGAGCTCCCAGGAGCCCCTCCGCCGGAGAAGATCGCCTCGACACCAAACAACCGCCGCCAGCAGCACCTCCTCCAAAGCAAACGCCGGCGAGTCCCAACCCTATCCTACCATATATACAAGCCGGAGCGGGGATCCCTCACCCTCCCGCCGCCGAGGCGGCCGACGGAGGAGAGGAATCCCGCGGCTCAGCGGCGAGTACGCGGTGGATCGGCCGAGGTCGCCCAAAAATCGCCGGTCGCCTCTCTGCTACAGTGACGGGAGAGGAGAGGATAAGGACGCGGTCTCTGTCTGTATTTAGGATACTTTGATCATACCATTATGACATTGTGATCTGACATATCTTGGTTGTAGGATCAAAGTGACGCCCTTTTCCAAAAGTTTTTGTTTGGAACCGGCTATTTTCCAAGTGCTGAGAATAAAGTGATGCTGCCTCAGATGTAAAAAAAGAAAGTGATGCTGCCTCAGAGTTTGTGGGGGCATGTATTACAATTTTCTCCTTTTTCTGTTTCGACATGCCCCATCTTGAAGCGGACCAAGCTGGGAATCTACTGAACTTTTCGCAAGGTTCTTGAGGAAAAATGCAGGAGACGCGAAGCCGCTCATGGACCATCTGAAGTTGGTTATAGCCTATACAAGTTTCAAAACTGCAACACTTATTATGGATCGGAGGGAGTAGAAGAAATCGCTGATGGACTGCACGAATCAGATCTCTTCTGCCCAGAGCAAAGAGCCAAAGATTCTCAAATCTAATTGGTGTACGATTAGATTGCATATGATTACCGACATGTTTGCAGAATATTAGCCAGCTCATTTCATCATCTGGAGCCACAAGATGCTGACTGGTGAATACATTTTATTTCTTTTTCTCCAGTGGGAATACTAGTATAACTAGTTGACAACAAAAATAAATTGACTAAGAAAACAAGGTTATTTTTGGCTTAAAAACATGTTGGAAGGTGATTAAAATGCTCAACATATGCTCCATGTCCGTATCATTGAAATATAAGCCATATCACCTTAAAATGTCCGGGGCGAAGAAACGTAATAAACATTGATAAATCAGTGATCCTTTAAAACGAGGCTTTTCACTATGTTCAGCTGAAAGCATTGTTCGTCAAGCAAAGATGAATGAAACAAATAAATAGATGAAGAAAGGTGACAAGGCGCACTGCACATTCCACACACATGAGACCCAGAGGCCAAATGCATCTGTTTGTCTTGAGATTTAAGCCACGGCTGAGACTTGTAACTTCATTCAACCATCAGCTGAGACTTGTAACCTCATTCAACCATCAGGTTTTCAGTTTGTAGGTCAAACCTTCTCGAGCTTTGTGATACATGCAATGCAGTCTAAATCTTCTTTGAAGCCACCCTTTGGATTTTGTGCAAGTTGCAGTTAGTGGAGACAAATACCTGGTGCAAAGTGAAAAGACAAAACTAGTTTCTGGTAGTACTACCAGAAACTATTTTTTTTGAAGAGATCGACCAGTATACTCTACTTAAAATCTAGCAGTTTTTAGTTCCTGCTGAACTTGCTGGATTCAGATAGTTAACCTAGCGTGAAAAATTCAGCGGGATGATTCAGATGATTTTTTGTTCACACAAATAAGGCATCGATCGATCTATCTAACTGTTGATATTTCCTAGTGCAGCTGTCTTGTGAATTCTGATCACTCAACTGGTGCGATATTTGTGCCCCTCTTAAGTATTTGCTTATCGTGGCTTTGCAACTGCAACAAAACCGTAAGCCCAACAAGAACACCTTTGCCTTAAACAATCTGGTTCAGTGTCGAAGATATGCTACTTCTTTTCATTTCGTGGCAAGATTGATTGCTACACCACTTGTACTTAACTAAGGCAGTTATCTTAACTGTACCGGTTTTGCCACTTTATACCAATTCATGCATACCCGCTCGTTATTCTCCCCCACTAACACGCCACAAGCTAATCTTATTTTAACCAATGCGGCCTCCCCTTTTTGGTCAAAACAAGTCAAAAGCCTTTCTCTGGCTTGTTAATCATCGTTAATGTTCCAATAGTCCCTCGTCATTTGTGGAAGGGGCAAGAGACCTTTTTTAAACGTTAGTGGCCTAATTTAAAAGAGGAGAGAAGGCTCACCTCTCAAGCAAGCTTTTGAGCACGATAGAACCCTTTCAAAGAACATGTGTAATATTGCAGTAACAAAATCAATCATTTGTTGGAGGGTTAGGAGCGTGGTTGTGCCTCCAATACACTGAAGATGAGTTCCCGCGTTTGTAAGATGTCTGTGGTGACTTGGTCAAGGCGTCATGTGAGTATAGGCTCATGCGGTAAATAGATTTTGTCCCAAACCCTTATCCTTGGAGTTCTACACGACGAGTACGTGCATAACGGGTACCCTAGCCATTCATAAGTGTGTGGAGAGAACTCAAAATCATTATGTTGTGTGTACGGAATAAGCAATTCAACACTGGTATGTATGAAACTGAGTTCCTTACCATCTTATAATAAAGTTGCACACATGCACATCAATACCAAGTAATCCACGGAAAGGAAAGCTATTTTTGTTGTTAGGAAGAAAACATTTTAGAACACAAGGCATTGTTACTTATCATAATGCCCTGGTGCATGGGAAAAGGAAAAATAGAGGATTCAAGTAACCGTTAGGTGTGGGCATGGGGCTCTCGCGACCACGTCCGCGGCCGCTGCGCGTGCGCCGCCGCCGGCCGGATCTCCAGCGTCCGACCTCTGCTGCGACCGCCGCGGCCAGATCCGGCCTCTCCGCAGCGACCTCCCTCCCCCGAGCTACTCCTTCGGCCCCGGTTCCGTACCCCGCGCTCCAGGCCATGGGTGAGGTATTGCTGGACGCGCCTTCGCGCCGGATGGCGGCTGACCTCGCCGCTGCAGCGATGCTCACCCACCGGAGGTCCGACCCCTCCATTGGCGGTCGGCTAGTGCGGCGCTCTCAGCTCTCCGTGCCTGTGGCGGCTTCAGCCTCTCTGGCCCTCCCGCCAGCCTCGCCGCCCGTCGCCCCTGCTCACCTTGTCGGCGACTCCTCTGGCCTGCTCCCGGCGCACCTCGAGCCTCTCAATGCAGGTGTGCGTTCCCAGCCCCAACGCGTCGTCGAGCTTGCCCCCATGGAGCAGCTGGTGCCAACTGTGGCTGCACGCTCGGAGTCGATTCCGGTTCCGGCTGGGCGTGGAGTGGGGAATTGGCTTGCCTGCTTCACTTCCCAGGCTGAGCCTGCAGCTGCTGCGTCGGCTAACGTGATGGGCAGCGCGGAGCATGAGGACGCGCCTTGGCAGCTCGTTCAACGGCGCCGTGGTCCACGCCGCGCTGATGTCGCACCTCCGGAGTTTAGAGTTCGCCCATGTCCTCCCGTGTGGCTTAATGGCAGGTGCCATCGATGCCACGCGGAGGGGCACTGGGCATCCACCTGCAGAGAGCCGCTGAGATGCAACAACTGTCGCCATTTCAGTCACAAAGCTAAAGGATGTATTGGTCCAACTGCTCCCCGCCCGCCTCCTGTTGAAGCTCGTCGTCGTCAGCCTCCCCCGCCTCGTCAACAACCAGCCCGACCACAAGCTGCACCGGCGC